>OZ007567.1:56401426-57031426 GCA_963931925.1 Onchidella celtica | reverse complement strand
AATATATTTTAAATGGTCTTAATATATGCTGTTTTAGCCTGTTTTAGCCTCAGAGCAGTAACGTCGAGTCGCATATGGTGCAGTTGAGGGATCGTCTTTGTAAATAGACGAATCAACTTCATGAGGAGAAGAAGAAGAAGAAATGCTTTTGTAAGTGTGTGAATCAAGTTTTTTTAAGAACTGCAAGCATGATTCGGTTTGGTGTTGCCGCGTATGAAGATCGCTGTGGACAGAATTTATAAAATGCGTGTTCAAATAGGTGAATAGATAGATATAAAATAGACAGACAAGTAGTAAGGCACGCAGGCGGATAGATAAGCGGGCATGCAGACAGACAGACAGACAGACAGACAGACAGACAGACAGACAGACAGACAGACAGATAGATAGACAGACAGACAGACAAACAGACAGACAGACAGACAGACAGATAGACAGACAGACAGACAGATATATAGATAGATAGATAGATAGATAGATAGATAGATAGATAGATAGATAGATAGATAGATAGATAGATAGATAGATAGATAGATAGATAGATAGATAGATAGATAGATAGATAGATAGATAGATAGATAGATAGATAGATAGATAGATAGATAGATAGATAGATAGATAGATAGATAGATAGATAGATAGATAGATAGATAGATAGATAGATAGATAGATAGATAGATTAGACAAACCTTATGCCTACAGATGAAAGCCTAACAACATGATACCACTGGTGTGGGCCCCATCTACAAAAGGACATTCCAAGGTAATTGACGGGAAGTTCAGACAATACTTTTTAAGAAAGAAAAAGCTACTAAATAAATAACAACTCATTTTTTTCCAAATGGATTGATCAGTCCTCCAGACAAATGGTACTGAAATGATCAAAATGTGTTTTAAATAATAAAAAGCGAGATGAGTCCATTCAGTTGCCTTCACTTTAGTTGGTAACTGATGGGACAGAAAAACTGCCGGCACCATGTCTTTTACATAGCAAAATGAGATTGCAAAATTTGTGAAACCAAACCAACAGGATTAGTGAACAATGTTCTTCTGCATTCAAAAAATTCATTTGGGCATACAGAAAAAGCATAAATAGTCAAGTTTTACTTTCAAGCACAATGGGGCATTCAGTTTGAGTAACTAGTGGGTCATAATCTTGGTAACTGATGGGAGGTTGTAATTTGTGCTCTTTTCCAAGACGGTCGCTAGGTCACAAGTTCATGCAAGGAAGATAATGCTAACCAGAAATGTTAATTTATTAATTACTACCCTTTACAACACAACCATTAATTTTTTTTTTCCCAGACGTGGTTTGAAAAATGGCTCTTAGGTAACATTACGTGGAATGTGCCAAAACTGTCTCATGACAGGTCCAAGTCTAAATTATATAAACAACCGTTAGAAATTAACTGGTTGCTGACCTTAGGTGTCACTTGCAGGTCATCGATGCCATTACAAACAGAGGGCACCGTGGTTTATGTTTTTACACCTGAGACAATGAGCTGAAAGTACTTCACAATAAAAGATTAAAGGTTTTGGTTGAATAAATACTTTGTTACTATCTTCGTGTTTCTATATGGGGAAGAGGGAAGGAGGCAATAGCATTCATAATAGTCACGGTACAGTTTGTGGCGAAGACGTCGCTCATAGCAAGATCTCTTATTTCTCAGAGGTCTTAACTGTGGAAACAAATACCAAATTGGCCAAGAGGTGGCCAAAATGGTTTGTTTGTTGTTTTTTTCCAAAATGCTCAAGAGTGTGTTTTTGGCCAATATCCCAATCTACTCCAAAAAGGCTGGTATGGACAATTTGCTCACGAAAATGTTATGGTGGCCAGCTGGCCGAACCGAACCCTCATAAATGAATGTATAAAACAAAAAACTATATGTCTACAGATGAAAGCATAAGTATGATAGTTTAATACTCTAGGTAACTTTAATTCAGCTGCGCAATCAGAATTTAATCATCGCCCCGGTCGCCGGTTTTCAAAACCTATTTTATGGCGTATACAAGGGAGATAATCTCATATTTATACAACAGACAGTGAGAAATTAATTGGTTGCTGCTCTTAGCTCACTTGTCTCTAATCTTTACAAATCGCACGGCGCTCGCGTTTCGCCTTCCCTCCGAACGCTCTTATTTAATAGTAGTCTAAGTATTACCTGTGGACACACGACGTTGTGATAAGTTTGAAAATCTACACAAAAATCTAATAAACCTACAATATTGCAGTAGCATCAGTGTGTAGGTTATTAAGCGCACAAGACCGATGTTCTGAACGCAAACCCAAAGTACAGTTTGTTATGCGAAACTTCCAAAGCTCGGAGCTTGAGCGTCGCGGCCTGAAAGGTTGGGCACAGAGCCATCCATCTGTAGCGCGCAGCGTATAATTAATTATATCAGTTGTTAAATAGGTGACGTAGGCAATGACCGAGGTGGATATGAAAAGGAGAGCCCTAATCCTAACCCTAACTGTAACTTTCGATACTTCAAAAGTTTCACAGTGTAAACAATATCAACTTGGTCAAGTGGCCAAAATAATTCCTTCCAGTGGATAATGAAGGTATACTTAGCCAGAAGAATTACAGCAATCTGTTTTAAATAGACTCAAACAAGAAATTGCAACAAAATGGCTGTGGTGCGTCTTTTTACGATGAGGGGGGATCAACTATCTTTTCAATTTATTCGAAATTTTGCCTAAAGTCATATAATATTTCGCATCAAACCGTAAACTAAGTTTTTATTATCACACTGTAGCTTTAATTTGAGTTTGTTTCGTAGACCATTGTAAAAAAAAAATTGTAAAAATGATTAGACTGGATTATTTTAATTTGTAAAAAAAGTATACAGTATCAAAATGTGCGAAACACTAAAATATGTGTTCATACCACAGAGTTCTATAGAAAGTATCTGTAGAACCCTATGGTTCATACTGATGGAGAGAGCGATCAGTGAATGCTCAGCGAATAATATTTCAAGCACCCAATGTTGAACACAGTTCAGTGTTTTGCACAGTTTAGTTCTGCAGAAATATAGTGATAATAATTAGATTTAATTATATTGTTTTACAAAGAGCAAAGACGCAGACTCAATATCAGGCGACAGTCTAACAATTAAAAAATCATTTCCATAAGTTTTACATGTAGGATGGATATTATGTTTCTATGCAAAATGTTCAAATAAATCGAACACACATTTTTCGGGAAATCATTCTAAAAAAAGATGCACTTGTTCTCACGGTCAGTTTGACGTACTTACCGTCAGAAAGTAGAGGCACAGCAGTTGAATCGGTTAACAAATCAATAAGTCAATTGTTATAAATATCTTACGAGTATTTGTCATTTGTGCAGTCATGTGTGTTATTGGGGTTTTTTTCGGATTGAATGAGCAAATTTTATCATTGAAAACGAGCCATTCTAAAGTCAATCAACAAAGTTTCTGTGGTCATACTTTGGCCAGCATAAAGAGTTAAACCTTATAGACATGTACTGTTCTGAAAAGCACCACCACAACATATTGTGTAAGTAAAAGTTTCAAGTCATATTTATCTGTGCACATAAAGAATTAAAACTTATAGAAATGTACTGAAAAGCACCACCTCAATATATTATGTAAGTAAAAGGTTCATGTCATATCTTTCTGTGTACATAATATAAAGAGTTCACACTTATAGAAATTAACATACTGTTTTAGTTAAAATTTCATGTCATATTTTTCTGTGCACATAAAGAGTTCAAACTTATAGGCCTAGAAATGTACCCAAAAGCACGACCACAATTATATTATTGCGTTTGTAAAAATTTCCTGTCATATGCTTCTGAACTGAAACGAGTGCACGTCTCACATACAGTAGCGGATGGTCGGTCTCTCTTCTGCCCTATCATTCTGCTATATTCTGTCCATTGTCTTGTTTCGTCTCAGTACAATATGGCCGTTATCGTGTGCGACGAGCTTTTTTGCGTGTTTTTTTCCAAACGCAACTTAAAGACTCAGATTTTAATAGATTGGTCTTCGGAGATTTATTCGCATTGTGTTTATTCTACTGCCAGACTGAAAAGTTTCAAATGCCATACTTATTTTCAACTTACTGTGGTCAAATTTGGAATGTTGATATAAAATTTTCGCACCTGAAACTGGCTACTTTCTGTAAGTTCTTAAACTTTAAACTCACAGCTCTGTAATTTCTTTGTTTATTTGTGTATGATATTATGATTCTGTCAGAGAATGATACGTTTTGGTTTTATTGTGTATGTGACCACCTCCTGAGGTCTATAGTAAAATGGCTATCACTTTGTTAATGGCCTGTTTACACCGGCAGGTTTTAGGAATAGAAAAAAGGAAAGGGGGATTGTGTGGGGAGTACTTTCCAGGCTTTCCAACTTTTGTTTTCCGATTTTCCCCTTTGACACATGACCAAAACAAACGATGCGCACCCTTTCTCATTCAGAAAACGGACCAGTGTAAACAAACAGCGTTTTGAAGGGGGAAATCGGAAAACAAAAGATGGAAAGCCAGGAGAGTTTTTCCCATACAGTCCCCCCCATTCCTTTTTTCTATTCCTAAAACCCACCAGTGTAAACAGGCCTTAATACACCTCTAATGTGAATGTGCCTAAATGAGACGACGCCTCTGATGTTGTGGCACTTGCATGTTCAGCCGACACAACACGTAGAAAGGCGGTCACCGCATATCCAATTAATGAAATCCGGAAACAACTATAACGTAGACGCCATGTGGACCATGCAGCCAGAATACTCATAATAGGATTTTTGAGACCAGCTGTGTCCACTGTCCGAATATGTTATTATTGCCACATCTCATCGAAACACTGTAATTGTTCCGTTTTAGAATGAGCAGGATCAGCAACGACTTTCTCGAAAATTGCTTACTGGATTTATTGGAAATGCTGTAGGAGCTCATATTATTATACATCCAATCTTATTGAACTGAGTTTGTACTTGTTAGACTATAACCTGATTTTGAATTTGCTTCTTGGCGTTTTGTAAAAATTATGATAAGACCAAATTAGTAATCATATAACATACTTCTGCAGCATCAAACTGTGCGAACTATTGAAAAGTGTTTAACATGTCTACTTTAGTGTGTGGAAATTAACAAAATATTATTTAAAAACAACCAAACTGAAAATCTGCGGTGTCGCTGCAGGGCTTGAATTTGAAGACAAAATCAAAAGATGGCAAAAAGAAAAAGTTGTGAACACTCCCCCCCCCCCTCCCCCCTGATGTGGTCCGTGTATGAGATGCCAAGAAGTATTCTGAGGCATCTCATTTCCACTGCCTGGATCTTCCTTTGTAGCTCTGCATTCAGTGTCCAGGATTCGCATGCATACAGGAAGATGGAGATGACCAGTGCATGCAGGAGGTTGACCTTGGACCTGGGAGAGATGTTTCGGTCTCTCCAGATGGGCTTGAGCTTCGCCAATGCTGCTGTTGTTTGTGCAGCTCTTGCGAGGATTTCGGTCTTTGACCCTTCTTCACTAATAATGGCTCCGAGGTACTTGAAGTGGTCAACAGTCTCAAGTTCTTTTCCACTGACTGTGATTTTTGTAGTGATTGGCTGGGCACTGTTTGTCATGAGCTTTGTCTTCTCGGCACTGATATCCATGCCGTATCTGGAGGATGCTTTATCCAGGTGGTTCACCAGATTGGCTAGTTTCTGTTCGTTTCCTGCCAGTCCATCGATGTCGTCGGCGAACCTGAGATTGGTGATTGTCCGCCCTCCAATGCTGACTGTGCCAGTGTGTTCTTCTAAGGCATCAGTCATTATACGCTCTAAGAAGATGTTAAACAGTGTCGGCGACAAAAGACAGCCTTGACGGACTCCCACTGAGGTATGAAACCATTCTCCCACCGTGCCTTGGACAAGTACTGCGCTGGTGGTTTTCGCGTATAGCTCCTGGATGATCTGGATGAGCTTTTGTCCCATATTGTATTTCTTCGTGGTGGCCCATAATGTGCCATGCCGTACCCGTTCGAACGCCTTCTTGAAGTCAATGAAGACGTGGTATATGTCCCGTTGTTGCTGGCTGTACTTCTCGCATAGAACTCGCAGGTTGAATAACTGTTCTGTGGTGCTACTGTTTGGGCGAAAACCTGCCTGCTCTTCGGCGATGATCTCCTCCGCCTGTGGTTTCAGCCTGTTCAGGATGACTTTCAACATTACTTTACTGGCATGACTTATGAGGCTGATCGTTCGATAGTTCTGGCATTGATGTAGGGGTGTAGGGGGTGCTCTGGAGAGAGGTAGTACCTTTGGGGACTGGCATGCTGCTCCCTACTCGTAGGGTGGACAGGCAACACTGGTCCTCCTCCAGCCCCTAAATCTCTCACATGTTGGCTCCAAGCGCCACACCCCGGGACCTCGCCTCAGCTGGCGTGCTAAACCATGTGAGGGGGTGATGTGGACACTGCATCACTGGGCGAAGGACTTCCTCAGCGAAGTCACCGGCCAGGGCGGAGGGGCTCCAAGAGGAACTCAACGGCCAAGTGTCCGTGACCAGGGCGAGCCACCAGATACTGGAGGACATCGGCTGTGGTCAGACCTGGAGAGGGATGGGCTCCGCCAGGTGACACAGCCCAAGACACACTGCATGATGAACAAAACAGCAATGACTATACCGGATCGGTCGTCGCCCGGGTCAACAAGGACCGCGCCTTCTGCCGCCCATCAGGGCAAAGGCGACAAGTATACTACTGGTGGAGCCCCAATAAGGAAAATACGCGGAAGGGAATACATTACCATCGGAACGTGGAATGTAAGAACACTGGCCAAGACAGGGAAAATACAAGAACTCACCCATGAACTGGACAATTATGCCTGTCACATAGTGGGCCTCTGTGAAGTCAGATGGAAGAATTTCGGCGAACATAGTACCGACGACGGACATGTACTCTACTACAGCGGTGAAATTAACAGACACACCAAAGGCGTGAACTTTTTTGTCAACAAGAACATCAGGACCTCAGTGATCGGATACAGCCCAATAAACAGCCGGCTCATCACCATCCGCCTCAGAGCAGCCCCTTTCAACATCACTGTGGTACAAGCTTACGCACCAACATCTGATCACGACGACGAAGAAATACAGGAATTTTACACTCAACTCCAAGGCACCATTGAGAAGATCAACAAGACAGACATCCTGATCATCCAGGGAGATTGGAATGCCAAAGTGGGCGCTGACGCACTGAAAGACTGGAACAAATACTGCGGACCTTCCTGTAATGCGACCACCAATGAGAGAGGTCTCAGACTACTGGAATTTGCCAGCTACAATGACATGGTGCTCGCAAACACCATCGGGGAGCACAAGACATCCCGGCGCTGGACGTGGCATGCACCCAATGGTACCCATAATAACCAGATTGACTACATACTGTTACAGAACCGGTTCAGATCTGGCATCAACAGAGCTAAGACGAGGACATACCCAGGAGCAGACGTGGGCAGTGACCACGACCTGGTACTCCTGAACTTCAAAGTCCGATTGAAGAGGATCAATAAGCCAAAGAACACCAGGCTAAGTTCAACCTGGACAGTCTGAAGGACCCTACCATCGTTGAGTTCTTCCAAGCAACAATCGGAAGAAAATTTGCTGCATTGCTTGCAGACGATGAAGATGCAGAGACAATGACCACCAGTTTCAATGAAGTGATGACGGAAACAGCAATTGAATTACTTGGCAAGCACCGCCAGAAGACACAACCGTGGGTCACAGACAAAATCCTGGATATGTGTGACAAACGAAGAGCCCTGAAAAAAGTCAGGAACACCACAGGAACATGGGAATACAGAGAAATCAACAAAAAGATCAGGAAAGACATGAACAAGGCAAAAGAAGAATGGATTGAGAAACAATGCACAGAAATCGAAGAAAGCCTTACCAAGAACAAGCCTTACCAGGAGAGCACACCAAGTTGTAAAAGAGCTCACAAAAAGAAAACAGGCCAGAGTCAATAACATCAATGACAGAGGCGGGAACTGCCTCACAGAAGAGAAGGCTATCATTGACAGATGGATAGAGTACTGTTCAGAGCTTTACAGTCACCAGACACAGGGGGACCCCAACGTACTCACAAGTCAGGACTCGTCAAAGGAGGACGATTTCCCTATCCTCCGCGAAGAAGTTGAGGCAGCAATCAAATCGATGAAAGACGGGAAAGCTGCAGGCATTGACAAAATCCCAGCGGAGCCGATCAAACACGGGGGGGACAACAGTGATAGACATCCTCACAAGAATCTGCATAGAAATAATACAGGGGGGAAAATGCGATAGAACGATTTCCTTTCTCGTTTAACTGTATCGTTTCTGTATTATTTCTGATGCGGGGACTTCGCAACGTACACTCTTTTCTTATTTTGCCATATTTTGGGTTTACAGTGCGTGAAGTATCGTTCGCTGAGTATTCACCAATGTTTTCCCAGTTCAAAGTGAACGCAGATTTCTTGCTGCAGAAATGTTTTAATAGTGTTGTCTAATTGTTGCGTTTTATAACGTCCAAAGAACTCAAAATCGGGCTACAGTCTAAGAATAAAAACAAATCGGTTCCCTGTGGTTTGGTGTAAAGTATGAATTTGTACAAAATTTCAAATAAATCGAGAAAATCGATGTTGACCCTGCTCATTCTAAATATGACGCACTGACTGTAGTGTTCACACTGAAAATCTCCAGAAGTTTTCATTGTTCAAAAAAAACTAAATCTGATCACATGGCGCATGTGGTCACTTTGCTATCGCAGTACATCAATTCAGCCCAGCACAGCACTATTATTATTAAGTATCAATCTCCGGTAAGTCCCACTCAGCTGACTTCCGCACTTCAGAGTTCGTCCACTTTCAGCACATCATTGTGGTCCTGCAATTTTTTTTAGTTTCTTTTACGCCAGTAACTGAGTGAGGCGATGTGTACGTGTCAGACAATCTTTAATCGATCAAAGCCTGACAATCACTTGAAGAGAAGCAAAATTTAGTAAGTCACTATTTTTTCACGTGTTCTCTTGTGACAAAGCAATTATGTAGTTGTTCGTTTACCATAGTATTGACTGCAGTTGATTAGCACTGTTTCAGTGGTGTTACATTACAAGTGTTAGTGTTATGATTTCGTTGTCAGAGAAAGTGGTATGGATAAATTTCTATCACATTGCTATCTGTATGTATATTTATATTAATACTTTGCAACCGTAGAATAAAACAGGAGATCTGTGCGAGACATACGTTAAATGGTCAAGGACTGACAAGGTGGTAGGCACAAGACTCTCATGCTGAATTTAAAAGTTGTATTTTTCTTCCCATGTTGATTTTGCACAAAGCCATACTGTGATCCACGGCAGTTCTGTACTTTGTTTAGTTCTTATTTCAATATATGCCTCGTGGAGCTTTGTTCCACGTATAGTCAGCTGGGTAGGAACAATGTCAACTGGAATTCTGGAAAAATAATGAAATAATAAATAAAAAGTAAGGACTGTGGGGCCTACATTGTTCTGTTTCTGCATTACTTATTTAACTCTGGCTGAGCTGGTCCTAAACATCTTCAAGGATCAATAGTTGTTGGAAGGTGCTTCAATGAGCGTTACTCAATAGAGTGAATAAGTAATAATGTCGGGTGAGTTTCATTATATAGAGCAGGATGGAAATGCTCATTTCGTCTGTTGCTGCTGAAGAAGTCGAGGTTTGTCATAGTGAATGAAGGGGCTGAATGGTAACGCTGGTTTTCTTTCAGCAATTGTTAATGAACGTGATACTATACTAGGGTATAAAAGTTACCTGGGTTAATTAATGACAACCAGAATTTACAAGTCTTTTCTGTGTTTAAAATCAGATGGAAGGTTAATTTCTACCACTGAACGTGAAAATGTGAATCATCTACTGAAGTTTGTATGCTTCACTGTGTGCTGCTTGGTATTTTGTTTTAAAAAAAAAAAAGTATGTGGCAGCATCTTAGATGGAAACGGGGGTGAAAGACAAAAATAATCTTGTGTGTGCTTACAGGGCACCGTATAGAAGATCGTTTTTGCCTCCGCAATTCGCCTCAACAAGACATTTTCACTATATGTGTGCCATACTTCACTAAGATTCTTTACCGTGTCATTCCATGTTTGACTGTTACCGAGTGTATTGAGTTGTGTTATGTTTATGTAATGATGTGTAGGATATTGTGTACCATGTTTGTGCCCTTCAACTCGCTGTGAAAGAGAATGTATATTCAGTGCTTCGCGCCATTCACTACCATTTGCTTACAAAATCAAAACAGTTTGCGCATAAGAAAAAAAAAGAAATGCAACGTTTGAAATGACAATATTGTTTATGACTGAAATCTATATTAGAACTTGCATGCAAAAAAAAAAACAAACAAACAGATTTTCCCTAGAGGACGTCTAACCAAATGACAGGCTACAGCTTTGGGCCCCACTGTTTAATAATTTTATCCTTACTACATAGCAGCATGCGCAGACAAGGGTTACCATGTTACAACAAAGTGTGTATTGATGTTACCTGTGCATTATCACCTGTGAGCTCTTTACTCCCAGGTCACCCTGAGGATGAGGGAGAGAATCTTATCTATCATGTGACACAAGCCCAAGTGACATTTGCATCAAATCGAGGATTAAGACAAAATGCGCTTCTTATATGTTAAGTAAGTATGGAGCTTGCACTAATAATTCTCTTGAGAACCATAGAAAACTGCTTCCAACTTTTTAATGAATGCCAAAGCGTTTTTGTTTTCTCTGCTTCCCTGTGTGATCCCGATTTTTCAACGTATTAAAATGCTGCCTAACAGAAAAGTGGAAATATTATGCTGGCAGATAAGATGAAGGGGCCACTTTTTCGAGGTTTTGTGACTTTTGATTTCGAATTTGGGTTTAACAGCGTGTCGGCACGATAACGGCCACTTTTTTTTTTTTATGGGTCGCCGGGGGAGGGGGTACTTTATTTAAGCTTGATGCTCAGAATTTCATCAGTCCCAATTTCACAATTAAGATTTAAAAGTTTAATCTGTAGTGTAAAATTCTTTTTTGAAAAAGTCTAGGAGGAATTTTGAAAATTCTTTTAAAAATCTTTAAATCAAATTGCATATTTCCACCTCCTCCCGAAATTCAAGATACGCTGCGGATCCACGTCAGAAAATATTTCTTCAAGGATCTACAGGCAATTTGCTTTTTTTGGTTATGCACGTAAAAAAATTATCCACACATTCAGTTAAGATATGGTTGGCTGGTAGTTGGTTTGGCTGATATAATGCTGCATTTAATTTGGCTTCAACCGGTGCTTTTTGCTTGTCCTGATGGATGGTGAGGGAAGGATGCAACAAATAAAATAACGCAATAAAGTTGGCTGTTCGACGGTTGTAATACTCTGCCATGAGATCAAAGGTCTCATATATCACAACTGATTGTATCAGTGGCCATTTTGTTTGAGCAAAAGTCTATAGCAGTGGTTCTCAACCATTTTCAGGCAATCGCCCCCTTAGACTCCACATTTTCTTTCATCACCGCTTCTTTCAACCCCCCCCCCCTCCCCTCTGAAAAAATCCATACTCAAACTCAGTGAGTACATTTCACAAGAAGGCAGACTACACACAGATTGTGATGTTAAGTTTCTCAAAGCTTTCTTTATGCCAATGGGTGTTTTGATAATTCATCATAAAACAGAAAGCACTATTTATCAAATGCACTAAAAAAAAAAAAACTTGTTTTAAAGGATGTGGTGGGGGGGGGGGGGGCTTTTCTTTTCCATAAAGCCCGTCTATATGAGCTATTCAATACTCAGTAAATGCCAGGTATTTGTCCCCTGATCGTCCAACATTTATATCCCCCCTACCCCCACCCTTCGTCGCTTCGTCGACTTCACCCCTTTGTCGCCCTTTCCTTTGTTTCCCCCCCCCCCCTGGAAATCAAAATATTCCTCAGGGGGGCGATATCGCCCACAATGAGAACCATGGGTCTAAAGTGTTTTCTTCCGGTATCGCGTGCACTAAGTATAAGTAAATTACCGTACTGGTGCAAGAGGGTTTAATTGGTTTGCAAGAGAAGATTTGGAAGGAGGCTTTAAGACATGACATTAGCTATTTGCCTGATTTATAAGCACTGAAATGTTCCTTCATTCTACTCCTCCAGTTTGACAGATAAAAGGGTGCTTCAAGTTTTGTCTTAGCCTATTATATTTTCCGTGGTATAAATTTGAATTTCATGTGGTGGAGATAAGGATAGTGTTTCATTAATGTGTATGTTAATGACAGAGGGGAAGAGAGACCTTCGGTAAAATCTTGTTCCAGGGATAACTCCATATCACTATCTAACAACAACATTGCTTGTCTTGTATGGTGAGATAACCCGACCTTTTTTTTTTTGTTGTTGTTTGTAATATAGAGGACATAATTAGGACCTGGATGTCCTATCTCCTAGGATATAATTATATGATCTGAGTCACAAACGGATTTCCAGTGCCCGGTCTGCTCTGTACTCTGCGAGTCTAGAGTGAGACTCATGGGCGATCACCGCAGACAGCTGCACAGCCGCGTTCTTCTCGAACCCCTCCTCCCAGACTACCGTTATGACGTGAAACATTTCCGTCTCCTTACAATGGAGTTTGTTTGTTTGTTTGTTTGTTCGTTCGTTCGTTCGTTCGTTCGTTCGTTCGTTCGTTCATTCTTTCGTTGGTTCGTTTGTCTATTGGTTTTGCTTCATTTTGTCTTTTCTTACAGTAATCGGTGTAGTTGTAAGTAGTAATTTTAATCTTATTTGTTTTATCCTTTATGATCCTAATATTGTGCTTTTGTTATTGCTCGTTTTACAGGAACTACAGCGCTTTTCGATGTCTCGTGGCCATAATCGCCAGCGTGTTAATCGCAAACGTAGTAATACTGCTTCTTTCTAATGTGCACAGATACATCCTTAATAGCCCATCGGAGCCATGGCACACCATGAGCAACGGCTATGCTGTGTCGACTGTGGGAACCAACCACGCGCCCCAACCAGAAAAACGCCACATAGTTTTTCTTAAGGTGCACAAAGCAGCCAGTTCCACTATTCAAAATGTACTGCTGCGTTTTGCGTCGTCTCGCAATCTGAGTGTTCTTCTTAATCGGAAAGGAATTCATGTAAATGAAAACGGCACAGCTATCAATCGCGAGAAACTTATTAGATACCCAGACAATAAAAAGTTTGATGTCCTGGCCAACCATATTGTGTTCGACCATGATGAAATCGCTCAGTATTTCCCCAGTTCAACCGTATATGTAGGGATAGTCCGAAAACCTTTCCAACAGTTTGTTTCAGCATTCATTTATTATGCAAATAAATGGCACGAGGCGCCATTGGTTCGGTGTGTGAAGGACAATCCAAAAGATCCCATTGGACACTTCTTAAGAAACCCTCTCCGCTATGCAGGTGGCAATCCAAGACTAACAATGGTCAATAACAGAATGATGGTTGACTTTGGGTTTCCAGTCAAAGGGTTTGAGGCTGCAAAAACAGACAGAAAGAAGATCGTGGAATTTGTTGCAAAAATACACAAGACATTCGACCTGGTCTTGATATCTGATATGTTTGATGAGTCAGTCGTGTTATTACGTCGATTTATGAACTGGCATTTGAAGGATATACTCTATATACAGAAGAATGTCTACCATAATATGAGACGTCCAAATTCTATCAGAGCTTGGGAACATCGGACTAACTATTCACAAGAAGATTTTGATTTGTTTTCGAAATGGGGGATAATGGATATTACTCTGTACAACAGGTCGCTGGAAATATTTAAAAGTAAAATACAGCAAGAGAAAAATTTTGCAGAAGAACTAAACGTTTTCAGGCAGATAAGGGCGTCCGTGGTTTCATTCTGTAAAAACATACTTGAGAAAAAGCGCCTTGTGGTAGAAAGTAACAAGTGGACAAAAATGTTCGAGGTGACGCAAACGGACTGCAATCTTATGAGGATGGACGAAAAAAGTCACGTCGACTTAATAAGGCATAAGCAGTTAGAACTGATGGAATCCGGAAGGAATACAACGTTATAGATCAAAGTCAAACACTAAATCTGATGTTTGAAAACATTATTCGAAACAGCTTAAAATTCAGGCAAAGAAGTCGAACAAGATGAAAAATAAACTGGTGAAAGATGGCTGGTTTCTCCGTCCCTGTTCATTGCTTGAATGCTTGATACCTAGGCTGTGAAGAGTAAGATGTGCTTTTTGTACTAATACTGGATTGCGTGGGAGAGAAAGAGTATGGGCGGATCGGTGTATTGATTCAGTTCCAGCTTTGTTGGTCAAGTCAGCTAAAGACAGCTGAATCCCATTCAGTGCTGATGGCCATTACACCGGCAAGGGAAGCCATAAACTGCGTTAGTGCTCTGAAACGGTGGCTTTGGTTGGTTTCCCTTCGCTTTCGGTTCCCTTTCGGCAGTTTTTAAAGTGAATAACTAGGTAAATATAGGCCCATTGCGAATGACGTGACAGAGTGTTTTTTTTTTGTACTCCCGACACCTAAAATGGCGGGTGGATCAGCTGACGAGTGTAACTTCGAGAGATGTCAAAGCGGTTAAAATGCCAGCTGGTTGCATTGCAGTTGACTGTTATGTCAGGGGTGGAAAGGATGGATCCAAGCTGATCAGATTCCCTACCATCCGTGTAAACAAAGGAAAGAAAGTGAAAGAATTGACCGAACCTCTCCCTTGTGCGTGAACGCACGTGTCATTGTAGTGAACTTTTTTTTAGCTTGCCGCCGATTGGTTAGCGATGCCTGAAGTGCTCACAGTGCAAATCAGCTAACGAATCAAAATCAATGTTACTATCGCCATGGTTAAGCGTCAGTCCTGACAACTAAAATGGCCGATATCCGCAATGGGAGTATAGATAGATAGATATAGATATATAGAGAGAGCGAGAGATAGGAAGATAGATAGATAGAAGTAAGAAAGTACGTAGATAAATATATATGTGAATAAATACACTGCCGACTGTAAGAACTATCCTGGGAATCGGACCAAGTTGAAGTCTTTTATATCCCAGAATTGTCAACTACTGAATTCTGCATGGTCGGCTGTTCTCGAACCCTCTAGATCTAGATCTTTTCATTATCAGCTGACGGTTTTACGGTTCGATTAGACGGCTGGTACATCTATTTATTCACATGTTTGGAGTGTTCCTAGAGCCATAAATACTGAATGATTTAATCATTTTGAGGCTCTCTAGGGAAATGGTCCATATTGCCATTTCTGTTTTTTCAAAATTGGGTTTAGGGCATACTGTGAAAGTACAAACTGACCTGGGAAGAATGCACTTCATTTCATGTAAAATTGTTGAAAATTGACCAAGTTATGGCTATTTCAAGGTGGTAAGGCAGAAAAAGTCACTTTTGACAAAAACGCTTTTAAAGTCTACGTACGTGTAAAAAAGACCATTAGACTGGATCGGATATTTTAAAAAAAAAAAAAAACACACTTGTATGGGGAATTCATTAAATACCTTTGCCCGGGCATAAAATAATGATTGGAGAATGCATTTATGCCGAAAACTGATATGGGACTGGGAACTCCCTATCCACCTTTTTGGGTCTATCTCGAAAGTGTTGTCATGTGCACTATTTCCTTGGAGCACCTCACATATAATATAATTTATATTATACGTCCAATAAGATACATATATAGTATATATATAAACTCAGCACAATAAGTCAAGGAACCAAATTTCAAAGAATGGCAACTCCAAAACGGTTGAACACAATTTATTCATTTTTTCCACAAATATGTCTTTGAGACCATAGATTAATGTGTATAATTTGAATTCTAAACGAGGTCGCGATTTTGTTTTAACAAGAGTTCATTACAGTTTGGTTGATTAGACGTAACGGGTTTGCGAGATACTGAAGCTTTATTTTGACATGTGAAAATGTATTTTGTTCCTTGACTAAGTCTTATTGTGCTGAGTTTTATATATAGAGAGAGATTTTATATCCGTGTTATGTAATTATGGAATATGTAAAAATATAACTTTGTATCACCCATTGTCATTTCTTTCCTCTCAGTGATACCAAGATAATAAAATTTTAACTGGTACTGCTGTCTATTTATTCATGTGCATGGTGACTCCGTTGGGGTGAAAAACGTGTTTGAGAAACTGCATGAACATGAAAGTTGAAATTTTAGAAACAGTTTTGTTACAAATCTTTTGTGGAATAGATTCAGCAAATGACAAAAGAGCATGGAGTCAATCTGGTACCACAGTGGTTTTTATTTTCCGATTCAGATCGCAATGCGAAATAAAGGACGAAGATTTGTCTCAATGTGTAAAACAGTGGTTCTCCAGAGCCTAAGCTACTTGGTTTGATATGAACCCACAGCGTTTACATCCAGCGCTCTCACTCCCAGTGAGGGCCGCATGGTGAGAGTCCATACTAATTTGTAATGATGAAAGTGAACCGTTCTACTTACTTTTGAAGACAATTTCAGAGCTATCGCCAGACAACGCATGGTTGTACAAGCATTCTCCATGGCGTGTCTAGAGGAAATGTCCATATCATAACATGTCTCATTGAATTAATAGAATTTAAACTGTTATATCCGTCGCCACGTGCGCGGATTCTATTTGGCATATAACTCATATGACCTGCAAGTAGTTAGAGTGAATAAGTTAGTCTTTATAGAAAGCTGTAGTTTCATTAGTAGATTCAGTTGCCTTTGAATTGATATTTATATTTATAATTATATTTGATACATTAATTCCTGTAATTAAACTGCCCTACAGTTCTGCTAAAAATCAAAGCAATTGATTTATTTAGTTTTTAGAGTGCAAGTTTTTTTTTTTGTGTGTTCGTCGATTGTGGGAGCGGACCTCGAAAGAGTGTCAGTCGAATTATCCCCATCTAACCCACATCGCGACAACCAGCGCCCCAAAAATTAGCAAAATGGGTCGCGAGGAACTCGATTTGATGCTTTATTTAGGGTTTTAAGTTTTTGTGAAAATACCATTTGCCCTTGTGCATTCTTGTGCAATGTAGGCTTCAGTGTTTTCTTTTTGTTACTTTTATCTTGAATGGGATGGGACGGAGATACCTCCGCCAGGAAAAAAATTGCATTTGCCAGTCTTCTCAAGGCGTGAAACTTAATAAATTCGTTCTCCATTTTATACACCACCATGGATATTTGGTCAGGAAACAATGCTACATGTACAATATTTATTGAAATATGTAGATCAATCCAAAGAATGTCTGGAAAATTAAGTCCAAGGACTATAGCGAAGTGTTGGTGTGGACTAATCGCCTCTCTCATCACTGTAGATTGTTTTTCAATCAAAGGACTCACGGCGCTCAGCAGTTGAAAATGATTATGTCTTTTCATCCATCCTTAAAAAATGGTTGAAATCTTCAGGAAAAGCTCTTATTTTTACTAGAAGGTTTGTGTGAGTGAAAACATTTATTTTTAAAAGCCAGTCTTTCGTCCAAATCAGCTTCTACCTTTTTCTTTGTTACAAGCACACACAAAGCAAGCAAATTATCTACGTTGTCGTCGAAATGAGGCATAGTGGCTTTCTGATTCAACAGTGAGATCAAATCTAGTTATATTTATTAAGGAAGTCGTGACGACGCTTCCTAAATTGAACGACAGATCGTTACGTGTAAGCACAATACACAGGACGAATAAAACTCAACAGATCACATGAGCGATACATCGGTTCCGATTCATCTGCGTGTGTAAATGGGCCTTTACGATGCAACGTGTCGCCCAGGCATTTGCAAAAAGAACTGTTAGAATTCTAGCAGCACCGCATCGAGGGTCAAGTCATTTTCAAAACACCAGAACATCTATTCTTCCTTCTGAACGGACGTTCCTTCTCCCTCTTGAGGCCTTTTTCCCAAGTTTTTTTTTTTGTAGGAAAAGGTTCAAGTGCAGGGTAACGACATTTGAAAACAGGGAAGCCGGCTGCACGTATTTGAGAAGAGTGATCTGCGTTTGCCTCTCACAAATTTACCAACATTAAAAAGCTGACCATAGCACACCAACCACGGGAAAGTCACTGACTTGTTAATAATACGTGTCTAGTACATGGGTTTTATGAACAGGCAAGTTCAATTTTTGATGCATTTCATGAAGGATATTTTCCATGTTTATGTTTATAATAATATAATCTGAAGAATCAGGAAGACAAGTGTCATTAAAAAGCTTTGAACACGCCAACACAATTTATGTCTAGTCTGTGCCCTTTGGTTGCATATTAGGGTGGGGTAGAGTTGGGGGGTGGGGGGGGGCAGGCGATATAAGAAAATTTGGGGCCCAAGGGGCGATTCCCTGAAAAAGGTTGAGAATCACTGGTCTAAAACGAAACAAACAAAAAAACTCAAACTCTTGGGAGAGCAAGAAAGTAAAAGATTCTCCACCTAGCAATTGGTTGATTCGGTCCTTGACTTCCTTGCAGTGTATAGGGCCGGGCCGAGTGATTTTTTTTTTCCGTACGAGCTTTAGCAAATTCAGGAGCGTTGCAGCAACACACCCCCAAACACAGGACAACTTCAAACACATCCCAGGGATTTTCGGTGACGTTCAGAGTCATATCAGGCGATTGCAGGACCCATGGCAGTGTTCGATGGGACGAGAAATCCCTTAACCGATGACTTGTGTTTGGGGATGTGTTGCTTCCCCGCTCCTGAATTTGCTAAAGCTCGTACGGAAAAAAAAAGCACGCGGCCAGGCCGCACGCAGGTCATGATTCTTATCAGAACATCCCCAGAGCTTAGAAACTAATTGCAATAACATACACTGCAATAATTATGATGATATTTCATGAATGACAGCAAAAGTGTCCGCAATATTCTTGAGGTATTTTTTGTCAGCAATGTTATTGTGTGATTCTGTTTTAGTGTTTACCTAAAGGAAGGGGCCAGCGATGAACACGGCGTGTGAAAAAAAATTATAATCATACGAGGATGTATGATGGCACTTGACCCAGATGAATGTATAAAGTTCTAAATACCACACGAAGAACAAAGAGGACTAGCTGTGAGCGTCTAAAAATAGGTCCATACTGGAAATCCACCATAAGGGGAAAGCCAGTCCAAGGCTGGCGTAGGCTCCCACAATGGTGGCTCACCACCTAATTATTTTGCATCACACTATAACACTACTAACTCCCCATACCGCCACGCAGTGGGTTGTGTGCAGTGTTTTATTGTGATGCATAATAATTAGGTGATGAGCCAGCAATGTGGGGCTTACGCCAGCCTTGGTCTGGCTTATCCATAAATATATCGAAAGTGAGCCAGCGAGAGGGCATTTTAGTGATTATTGTGAGCATTTATGACGGTTAGAAATGTACTTTCTTAAACGCAGTTCGCTGGATATTTTGTACCAGTCGTGAGGTATTTGCCATATTTTGGTATGTGACATTTTGCCGGTTTTGAGGTTTTGTCATGAAGCCGGTTTTTTCGTTCCTAAAAAGTGTTCAAGATATGTGATAGTGACGTAATGTTTTATGCGTTTAAGCCCTTTTGCAGACCAAATTTCAATCCTCATTTTCTCCAAAGCCAAAAAGGCACATACAACAATGCGGCAAAAACCCGACGAAATTAAGGAAAACTTGAATGAAAGTCGTTCTGCCACGGATTTATGAACTAAAACATTTGTTTTAAAAATTTGGTGACCTGCATCTAACCTGTTGCTGACGGGCCGGAATAGGAGATGTACCACTGGGGCCTGGAGCTGCCTAAACAGTATCCTATCAAGCGGGCCTAAGTTCTACATGGTCACTTATTGACTTCTTTTACGTTTGTTATGATTACCTCAAATCCAAAATGTGTATTAAGGGATATAACTGGAGAAAGGTACTGGGACAGTGGGTGGGTAACTGTTGCTGCCCTTGATGTTGGTGTTCTCCACCGCTGTGAGATAACCTCTCTCTCTCTTCCCCTCTCTCTCTCTCTCTCTCTCTCTCTCTTCCTCTCTCTCTCTCTCTCTCTCTCTTCCTCTCTCTCTCTCTCTGTCTCTCTCTCTCTGTCTCTCTCTCTCTCTCTCTCTCTCTCTCTCTCTCTCTCTCTCTCTCTCTCTCTCTCTCTCTCTCTCTCTCTCTCACCGTGCCTTACCACAAGCTTTTGCAATCGATTTTTACATGGAAGAGTTCAAAAGCTCGATTTCGATCAACATTTGCCACATAAGGCTATCAGGCAGTAGACTAAGTAACTGCAATCTACTACAGAAGAAACTTAAATATATTTTGGCATTATAATTATGCTATCACATCATTGAATTGAATCGTATTAGAGGTCTTGTGCAGAGCATCCGCTCCGCCCCGCTGTTTTGCGGAAAACGACGTATGAAAAAGTAAAACACGTTGGTCTAGAGGCAAGGTTCTCGTCTCTCAGCCGATGGTACCGGATTCAAATCCTGGTCGGTGCAGGCATATTGGAATTTTGGGATTTTTCTCATATTTTCCTGTCCCTAATCCTAGGGTAGGTGGGATCGAGCACCTAGTCTTCTCGGATAAGGACCTACCACTCCCTCCCCGCCCCCAAAGACCCGCCGACCGGTGCTGTTCTGTGGCGACGACGTGTCTGCTTCAGTTGTAAGTGGGCTGCAATGACACTAAGGCAAATTTCCCAAATGGGATTTTAAAAGTACGCAAAAAAAAAACAAATACAAAACACTTAGATCTCAGCATGACGTTTAATAGAGGGTTATTTGGGCCATTATCTTATTATGAAAAAAAATTTGTGGCCGAAGTATTTCATTGTGGTGCGATTTGGCCACTTTTTTTTCTCAACGCTGCAGCCTGATTAAACGTTTAAAAACCTTTTAATTAATTTTCCCAGGTGCCAAATAATCTAACTCAATCGCTGTTGTATCAAACTACCGTGTTCATTGAAGTTTCGGGTCAATCTTTCAAAAATGATATGCTTATGGTAAAAATCGATTAAGTCTTTTTTGGTCTCTTTCCCCCGTTGTTTAACTACGGGGCAAGATCCCCCTGATTGTGTGGCATGCAATTGCCAACTATCAATAAAACATATTTTAATTGAATGAGTCGACTTCATGCATATCCGTAGAAAGCACTATTCCTTGCTGATCCATGAAAGAATTATTTTCTGACGTGGATCCGCAACTCATCCTGTCCTTTCTGAGAGCGGCTAAGATCTACAACTTGATTTAATAACTTTTAGACTCTTTTACAAAACTTTTTCCAGACCCATACAAAACAATTTTTTTTTTAATTTTATCGACCTGTTAAAATTATATAACTGTATTTAATTCTATGTTAAACTTGACAGCTCCGAATACGAAATATAAATATATAGAAAGTGTACCCAAGTAGACCGTGAAGCGGGCAAAGTGGCCGTTATCGCGCCGAGGCGCCGTAAAACCCAAACTCAAACTCTTTCCCCGGGATAGTTTTGACGCCCCTATCTATTGAGACAGACTTGTTTCGGTCTATCTAGTGCACCAGCTCCCATTTAAATCCACAATTCACATCTCACACCAAAACTGAGAAGAAACAGACTTCTTGACTCGGTGCCCTGTCAGTACACATCGATACACTGAAAGAAAGGACCTTTTGCGACAGGTAAGATATTTGCATAATTTTAACCCCTTTGCTGCCAAGCCAAAATGCCTTTCCTTCCTTTACACTACCAGAATAGTGGGTTACCGGGTAGAAAGACAGCAGGAGGTGGTATAATTAGGAGTGCAAAACATGCCGAAACCGTGTCGGCTGATATATATGGGCCTCGCGGCAGTTTTAGCATGAAACGGTAGGGCCGATATATCAACCGTGAGGCAGTCTTCTGCAGCATATGATGGGTCGATATATCGGCCCTGTGGCAGCAAGAAAGTTAAGCATCCGTAAGGCAAGAGGCACAGTAACTATGAAGATTTCCTTTCTGAATAGATCTAATGAAAATTATAATTTCCTGAGTCTGTTTTGGTTGCATAATTATGCTCGTCAGGTGTTATATTTCAGTGTGAGAACCTTAGCTAGTGTTTACTGAAAAATTGTGAATGCCAATGGTAGGTCTTTATTTTAGGAGGTTCACTGGTTTTGGCATTTATATCTCGCCGTTTTTCGTTGTTCTTTCGTTTTTCCGTGTTGATTTCTTGTTGACTTCTTCTGGCTTTCTTAGCCCTCAAAAGGGCTCCCATTTGGGTTTTCTTGATCTTGTTCTGTCTTTCTTTCTTTGTCTTTCTGTCGCTCTTTTTTTCAGCTTCAGGCCCTCAAAAAGGCTCCCCTTCGGGCTGCTTGCTTCTTTATGTTTTGGGCTGGCGCCAAAGAAAAAGGCTTAAGAGGGTAGGACAGATTCCTATTTTGGAGGGGGAGGGGGGGAGGGGTAGTGGGGGATCCTTACAAAAAGTAAGGATTTATGCCCAATGGCGTGGGCGGTAATTGTTGTCGGTGTTGAAATTGTTGGTTTATTTATTGGTTGTCGCCCCTGCTATCGGCAGGGGCGACAGACTGTATTATAGTATTGTGAATGTTCAAATGCAGGCATTTTATACGCTTGTCTTTAAAATTCACATGTTATATTTCCCTTCCTTTCTCTAAGACATTGTCTTGTCACGCAAAGCACTGGGCTGGAAATTTGGTCCTAGATATTGCTGCCCTATTTTCCGTCAATGTTGTGTCGAGAGAAGAGGGAAGGGCAGCTTAGAGGAAGAACGACTAGTTTTCGAGTCTTTTCACAACAGAGAGGGTTGGGTTTTTGTTGTTTGTTTGTTGTTGTTTTTTTTGTATTTTTATATAATAGACTAGGGCGAAACCTATTCATATAAATGGGTTTTTAATGGTTCAGAGGGGTGAAAATGGCGCTAACAAAGAAGAACAGAATGCAAAAACAAAAATTCCAACATCAACAACTACACGGCAAGATTCAGTGCACCACCAGAATTTTGTTTCGTGATCGCACAAATGGTGCCTCGTTCGTAACAAGTCTTTTAGACATTCTCGTGAACTGCAAGTTCAATTAATTGTGTGCATTTTGCGGATTCTTCCTTGGTCGTACCTTATTATATGCTCTGATACAGCTAACTGGTCTGCGACCATATTCGACTTCTTCATGCCAGATTTCAGAAAGACCCGTTCTATATACTTTTCGAGTCTGTTTATGACAAAGAGGTATTCCTGATTTTTAATAAACTTATACAGACTCATGTGAGAGCATGTATAAGATAGTGCATTAGATAGTGCGTGGATGACAGCGAATGAGTGTTTGTGTTTGTAAGAATTAGTGTTTTTGTTTCAAACTATTGTTTGGGCTTCTTTCACATTACATGAATCGATAATTTTTCATAAGGACAAGACCACACCTCGCACTGCTGCAGAAATTCAATGGAACCGGCTACAGACAGAATTTGGGCCTAACTTTGAAGTCAGCCATCGAAATGGAATTTAATATAAAGCATTCGAATAGCAAGGAATATTTTGGACATAGGAAGAAATGGAACTGTCCAACAGTAATAAACTACTGTCAGGTGAGTATTCTTCTGTTATACACGCTTCGAATCACATAATGAACATTAGGGATCTGTTCTGCTTTCTTGGTTGTAGCACAGTGCCACCTGAATACTTTTGTTTTTCTTTTTATCTGCCATATTAAATTCTAGCATCAGGAATCAGTAACGTTAAAAGTTTTTTTCGGACAGTTTGAACCTGCCTTGCCGTTTGGAAAAGAATGAACACTTTGTTGTTATTAGTCCATGTTAAAATGGAACTTTGTGAAAATAAGACAATTTCTATGTCTTTATTACTGTCTTATACTGTGGTTTTTTTTTTTTTTCTTTTTCTTCCCGTAGGAGGTCCTACTGGATATGGTCAAAGAAATGTATGACGTGGGTGTCCATATTGACAGCTTCAAAGCAGAAGGTGGGCCTGGACAGTTTGAATTGACCATGGACATTGGAAAGGGCTTAGAGGTAATTACACATGGAATGAAACTACGTTTTTGGAGATCTGAAGTCCTGGAGAAATAAGAATAAAATAAATAAGGCCTGTATCCGAAACTTTCACTGCGATATGGAAAGATAAAACAGGACGTGTAACCGTATTTCATCTCCGAGTTCAGATATTGTGCGTATCAGCATTATTGTCCCTTGACCTTAGAGCCAAGAAAAATCAATTCGGGCAGAACTTCGTGCACAAATATATCAAATTATGTACGGTTTGCTCAAATGCTCAGGTCTTTAACAGCGGAATGTTTGTGTGGGCATACGTGTATTATATTTCCTGTATATTTTTCTCCCCTCTCCAAAGACAAAATTAGCTCCAAAGATTGGAACAGTATTTTACTAAACTCAGTGATGGTCATACTTGTATTAAACCTAAATTCATTGTCACAATAGACAGTGCACGACAATTTATTTTGGTTGTAATTTCTTCTTGTGTGAGCCTTATACCTGACGGTAGAGTATAACTCATACATTTGACCTGTGGTAGCCACAACGATAACTTGTATCTCTATGCTGGAAAAATCACAAAGTGTATAAGCTTTCACAAAGAATCTTTGTCATTTCTAGGTCACTTCAGGCATTTTTGGAAGCAGGGAGTTCAGCTATAGATATAAATTTTGTTAAAAGCTGGGAAATGTGAACGCTGAAAACAGCAGGGAAATCAACTCTGAAGAGACGTCCAGTGTGATCCTGTTACTGTCTTTTGGGAAAATGCTTGATCTTTTTTTAATTTGTTTTGATTTTTCTGGTGTATTGTTTCAGATCCCTGACAAGACTCTACATTTTAAAAATTTTGTCAAAACATTTATGAAATCCAGAGAGTTAGAAGCCTCATTCATGACCACTGTGGATCCTGCTCTAGGCTGTAGCAATGTAATTCACTTCAACCATTCCTTGTGGACAGCTGATAGAAAAAACGCTTTTCTTGATGTCACCCAACCTAATAAACTATCCAAGCTTGGTCAGCACTGGATGGCTGGATTACTAGAACATTCTCCTGCATTGACAGCATTTTGTAATCCAACTTGGAATTGTTATAGGTAAAGTAGTCTTCATATAGCGAGGAGCTCGGACGTGTACCCAATTTGCTATGACTAAATTTATGGTCAGAAATGTTTTAAGTGTGTTAGAAAGAAATTGACAGTTTAAATTTGAAAAAGGCTCTTCGAAGACGGACAAAATGTCATGACTTTTCAAAGTTAATTGTTATCATTCGTAACATTGAGACGCTTCTTTCTGTGTGGACCTTGGAAATTTCTGTTACAGAGAATGAACACACCATTGTAAAGTGTCATTACAGAACAATGGTGGAGAGAACTGATTTTTGCAAATTTGGCAGTGACAGATTTTCTCTATAGTCATGTGTTTGTGTTTGTTAAAGAAGTTTAAATCAGAACAACAAATTCTGTTATAAACTACAAAAGAATTTATTTGGCTGAGGAAAGGTGAATTTGATAGCATAATTGTAGATTTTTACACTCAAAAAAAAAATCGAACATTTGCCAAAACATCAGGATATATCATCACAATGCAGTGTTTTCCCATACAGTATATGATTCTTACAGTATATACCCAGTAACGAAAATGCAATAAATAATCAGCTCTCTTTGGAAACGAAACCCACTCAGTTACAGCCTAAAGGAAACTTTCTTCAGTGAGCGATGAGTCTCATTCTCTGATGCAGGTTAAGATAGTTTACCTTGGGGTTGTGAATATCTCCAGAAGTGCAAGATGAACATAAGCGACACGTTTCATCGAAACATTGAACTAACGCATTTCAAACAATTCACTCAGATCATGTTTCATTATTTTCATGTCCACGGACGGATAGGAGCTCCCTGGGCCCCAAATTACATCAACTGGGGTGTGAACCACCGCTTATGCAACATCCGTCTTAAGTTAGAACAGGGAGACAACATTTACATTGAAAATTGACTCCCCAACAGCGCTTCCAACCCCTATTTGGTTATGGCCAGTGTGATAGCAGCTGGCATGGATGGTGTTAAGAGATAGCTACCTCTGCCAAAGCCGCCAATAACCAAAGGACCTTGAAAGTGCGCTACAAAAACTGGAAGAGGACGAAGTCATGACCAGGGAACTGGGAAATATAGTGAAATATTTTAGCTACACAAAACGGGTGCATGGAATTGATGTCTTTAAGAAGCATGAAAATCTGCCAGAAGACAAAAAGCCTGAGCTAGAACGGAATCTTTATTTTTACAGTGTATAACATGCAGATTACTGTGAACACAGCAACAAAACAGGAATGCCACAGTAAATAAGCTTGCCGTTTGAGTGCAGTTGGCGTTTCATGAGACCCCAGTACTATTTTATCAGTAAGTAGCAGTAGATCGATTCCCGGACCCTAACAAAGTAGCAGATTAAAAACTTCAGAACGATGCAAAGAGCAATGAAAAGGTTCTCAAATAAAGCTCAACGATAAAATCTCTCACACTGATATTCAGGAACAAACCCGGGTTGCAAACACTGAGAAATATAGATTTATACTTCGTCAAACAAACAAAAATAGGAATGGGCTAGTCATATAGGAAGACTGAAAGAAAACAGATGGACAAAGCGTTGCCCTGAATGGAGGGATGATATTGCGCCGACAGTGACGAAGATGGACGAAAAACTGAAAAGAACGGACACAGGCGGAAGGCTACGCCTACATATTGCACTTTGCGGACAAGGGCTGATAAGAACAAGATCGAGAACAAGATGAAAGCTGATTCCATTTGGTAGCAAGTGATGTATTCATTAACACATGGCTGTTTTGTTGAAGTTGAAAAATTGTAAATCATTTTTCTCGTAAGGTTAAGGCTGTCGGTGCACAGGTTTCACTCTCTATCAGCTAACTGCTGCCATTCTGAATTTAAAGGAAAAAAATTGATGATCACTGGTCTGAAAGCCGAGTATTACTTGTTATTTTGAATCATTGACAGCGCCCAACATAAGTGTTGGATGAACTACGAGTGGCTAATGTGGTTACTGCGTGGGTTTAATAGTAACTCCCTTAAGGATACACAGGATTAACAAACACAGGGTTCTGCTGGCAATCTTATTTATTCAAAAAGCCTAACAAAGGTATCACTACCAAAAAGGCATAGGAAAAACCCTACCAAGAAAAAGAAGCCCAACCAGCCATAAGCTGGAACAAGAGAAAAAGACGAAAATATGATTAGGATATAATGACAACATTAATCAGGCAATCAATGGTGGACATACATAGTAATAGTATTAAGTATTAAATCAAACAACAACAACATAATATAGAATTTAAGCAATAACCAACTGCATATGTATGCATGGAATAAAATAGTGCTAAGGTTAATGAATAACAACTACAAGTGGCTATATCATACACACAAGGAGTTTCCTAGTACGCTGGCAACACAAACTAATGTACTAATCAAAGTATGAAGGACATAACAAATGAAGGGGCAAGAACACAATAGTTTCGCTCCACTGAGCCGGTGTACAGCACATCCAGAGTGGCCATTCCATTTAATAACGCAGTGGCCAACATGGCCCACTGACCGTCCATAACACAGACGCAGCATCCCAATGCAGGCCATCCTCATAGGCCCACTATTAGTACTAACCCGCCCCAGGGCTATTGTATTGGTTACTTCCCTTCCCAATCGATACTGAAGGGTCATGCCCTTTGACCTTAGCCGCGGAGCTATGCCGCCAGGCTGACATGCGTATGGCACACCACTAGATACATAAAGTAGTGTGTACATTCGAAACTATGTCCTTCACACAACCTACGAACTCAATGAAACACAGCACGTCTGTAATATCTATAATCTATAATAGGTAGATCTATAGGCGGGACTCATTGCAACATGTGCAAACTCACTGAAACATGGTTCATCCACCGCCGCACATAGAACAATCCTGGGGCTCACACATGTGAGGCCCAACTAATATTATACATCTCCAATAGGCCTACATGTAATTAATTACACATCTTAAACACTAAACACGCAATCACAATCACACTGCTCTCTATAGCATAGTGGTACTGGCAAGGTACACAAATACCCGTAATACAATCAAGTGTATAGTGCCGCTCGCTATAACATAAGCCATCCACATTAACATGTCAGGAAATCCTCACTGCCTACCACAACAAGGCAATGCTACACATACACTATATATATGCACACAAGCAAATCGTGATAGCTTGGTTAGCGAGCCATCATTATCATCTAGCACCGCAAACGTTAACTTTGACAATAAAGTCACAATATCAAGACACTGCACTGCACCGCGCATCTTACACGTCTAATGACAATGGCAATTACCGTTGAGCCGGACTCATAATAGTCTCTGTAGATCAGCATTCTCTACGCGGCATCCCCGAAAGGGGGGGGGGGTGCGCAAATTAAAGTCACTTCTAATATAATAGTCTCCAACTTACCCAACGTCTCTCTGCTACTGGCGCAACTGGACTAGGCCATGTTTTGGGCGAGGCGCGCCACGGCAGGCCGCCGCCGATCTATTGTACTGCAAGGTCCACTTGTGCTTCCTATTGTTGCGGAGTCTTTGATGGAGTCTACTGACCACTCGAACTGGCATCATCTTTATGAGCCAGCGCGGACGTCCGAGAGGGCTATTACGTAGTCCAGTGTTGGACAAGTGAAAGGCTCGGACATTGAGTCCAGCCGAACAACATAACCGGTTAGGGTCCTAACACAATCGAATTTACAGTACGGTTAAAAGGGTGCACACAAAAGTCAATTAGGTATCCCAGTAAACTGCAGAAATTACTCTAACGTCCCCTCCAGCTATAATTGAATAAATTTGACCCAGGTTGGATTTATCGGGGATAACATGCGTCTAACTCATAGTTTGCTTTCAATCCGAGACCCTCTTATTAATTATTTCAATAGGATATGTGCATCAAAGTACAACGAAATTAGTACCATTATAAAGTAGAAACTTGCTGCTAAAATTCTAACTGACTACTTATACCAGAAACCCGGTAATAGTTTTAATATAAATTTTCAAAGTGTCAGGACTAACAACATTGGACAAATTTGTGCGGGATACTTTCGTCCATTAATACGACGTATCTCCATTGATAACAAACGTTATCATGAGTACCTATTTTGTACCGATAGGGTATTGCCTACTCTCAACAATGAATTCGGGTTCCCGTCTTTCTGTCGGTGGATAACAACGAAGGAGCGAGTTGTAAGAAACTTAAAGCCATGATATAAGAGTTGGAAGCCCGGTGGTCAACATTTCCAACTGACCAATCAAAATGCGCGCTTTTCACCGTGATGTGAATAACGGGTCCCGCGCTAGTATTACAAGAGAAACAATCCAATTAATGGTACTCGGCCAAGTGTCCATAAACTACTATGAGTGGCCGTCCCTCACTCACGCACTAGCGTTACCATGAAAGCACATATTAAAAATAGAAAATCGTTCATCCTCTCACATAAGTAATCTTATATTGTAAGTTGTTCTTAGAGATAAGTTAGGATCCAGAACAAGAATCTCCGAAGTGCTGGAATAATTTGGTTTAAGAACAACACATGGTCCAAATAAAACCTTTCCTTTGCAAAAATGAATTTTTTCTGATCGATTTTGTACTGAGTTTGGGAGTTAAAGAGAAGAGTTGTCAAAAATTGAACATTTTGAGTTTTTGCAGTTGAACAACAGTTCTGAGGGACTGAACTATTTGTTTGCCCACTCCCTCTCCATCCCCGGGGGCCAAATTCTGCCTACACGTAGAGATAAGAAGCATTGCTCCTAACCAAGATGCTCTGTTATGGAACTAAAAGGGTGTAGAGATTCCAGCTCCATTGGAATAGCGATCCTACTCAAGTGCACGAATGAGTTTAAGGAGCATAATTATTTTGCTTTTGCAGGCAAAGCATTATATTGTTATATTCTATATATATTATTACATTACATGTTACAGCTGTAAATAACATTATGACTCTGCAAAATGTAATAGGGAAGTAATAAAATTCTTGTAGTTTATTCTCTAAAAAGTGGATATTTACCTCCGGCTCTCTTGTACCGTATCCAGTCTGTTTTGCATGTTGTTGTTCTTGTTGTTGCTGTTGTTTGAAAATCTACATTTTATTAATCGTAGACGAAGGTTTCTAGTTTAACCCATAAATAGGCCTATGTGTAGAATCTAGTCTTCTTTAAGAAAAAGTATAGTAGATCTATACATAAAAAGTAATGGAAACATGTGAGTGCTTTTACTTTTCTTTTACAACTAGTAACTGTCCCGACTCTGCGAACGGCAAAGGGAACTTTTTTTTTATACTGACTTGCATTGACGGTGCATGCAAAACTTTGAGTATGAGTTTGGGTTGTAGAGCGTGTTGCTCGATAGCGACCACTTTGCGACTTTCACAGTCTTTAGAGTCCCTTTTTTAATATTTTTTTAATATGTTTATGGTACACTGAGCTTCATCAATGTAAATTTCACTTAATGAAATTAAATAGTTCTGTATAAACTTTATTATATTGGTAAAATTCTCAAACGTTGTTTTGTATGTATCTGAAAATAGTTTTGTAAATGTGTATGAAAGTTTTTAAATCAAAGTTTGTGAACTGCTTGTCTATCGATCATTGCCGAGCTCCATTTGCCCATTTAATAGAGTAATTAAAATACACACATTCGTAGAGAGAGAGAGAGAGGGGGGGGCAGAGAGAGGGGAAGTAAGAGAGAGAGAGAATTTATGAGATGACAACGAGGCTTGGCATAAATTTAAACTGAGGCAAAATTAAAAGATTAATAAATACAATAAAGAAAAGGTTGCATTTCGCAATGTGGATGAGGTACAGAAAAGTTTTTTTTTTAACCTTTTTTCCCCTGGGGTTTGATTGATTTTACAAGCACAAGAACAGAAAAGAAACCGTCTGATAACTGAGCTCCTTTTCTTTTTTTTTTTTTTCATTTCAGTTCTTCAAAAAATATGACTTCGGGTCGCAATTATATTCAGTCTGTAGAAAATGACATTTCTACCAGTCCAGTTCCTTCAAACTCGTTCATGGTTGGCTAACTCTGATCATTTGAAATGAACGGAATCCAGCACAGCCCAGAGAATGTAGGTTTATTTGTGCCATTTTATTATTTCGTAAGAGTAAATAATAAATCGTGTGTGCAGTTATGCGTGAAGTCGACCCGCCACTGCCGACATGCTTGCCCACCTGTGGTTGCAATAGGCTTTTACACTTTCAGGCAGTGGTTCCTAGCTTTTCAAAACCTGTTCTCTTTTACATTTGTGTTTCTTTGACGTGCAAATGTCTAGATTAGAGATCCTCTGAAAATAAAGACGTTAACAAGTTTGTATCTCATAGCTTTATCGCCCGCCCTTCCCCCAACCCCCCCCCCCCCAAAACACACACACACACAGGTTTTCAAAAAATATTTCTATCTCTTTGCCGGTGAGCCAAGTTTCGTTAGCCAAGGGTTTTTTTCAGCGATCAGCTGGCGTCTTTGATTCCATAGACCTGGTAACGCCATTGAAACCCGTGTCACTGGAATTTAGCAAATGAGATTGGATGCTAGTAGAAATTATTATGCACAGTCTGGAATAAGGAAAATGACTGTATTTTCACAACAGTCTTTAGTGTGCATTACCGGACCACCTAAACATCCCCTTTGCTCTTGGAATCCTAAAAATTGGCCCCAGTCAGAGGGTACAGCAAAAAGCACAGAAAATGACAAATGAAATGAATTAAATGGAACTGCCCATTCATCTGCATCGCATGAATAATGCTAGCAAAGAAGTTGTTAATATTAGGTGTTGAGTGTGAGTGGTCACTGCACAAAGAACCAGGGCACATCGATCTACACAATAAACAGTATAGTCACAAAAATGTTCCCCGTGATTTAGAACCGCTGAGCCAAACGTGCGGCTGATGTGTTGATCTACTTTACCTTTTTCATTTGTCCGTTCCTAAGTTCCGCAAGGCAACTCCTGAGCAAAGATCAGTTCAGCCTAAGACACTGTCCTGTGGCTGTATGACAACACTTTGGTGTCAATCAATACTATTTTAAGATCTTTGGTGTCAATCGATCGTGCTTAAGCAGCAATCTGTGTAGCTGTGATCTTCATCTTACATATTCAGTGTTGACACACGCTACCACTGCAGGTCAGTTCCGTATGACAGCTGCGTTGTGACGTTCTTGCAACCTTACATGCTTCGTGTAATTGTAGACACACAAATTCATTTGTATCATTCTCCACATTGCAGGATTGTTGTGAAAGTTTAGGCTGTAGAGTTACAAGGGATACATTCGGCTCTTGAGGAGACCTCTGATTTTTTTTTGGATGTAGTTTTGTATGCGCTATGCATGTTGGCAATCACAGCTGTGCATCAATAGTAAAGTCATTACATTTAAAATGACTAAAAGTTGCCACTTGCAAATGCTAAATTTTACGACCGCAAATGTTTCATTTATCTTATCTTCTCGTATGTTACGATATTTAAGACTGTATCACATTGGAATACGAAAGACTGCGAGTATTGCTAATGATGCTGTACTGATTTTATCCTTGTCACGGTGTGCTGCGCCCGAAATTGTTGAGGTAGTATACACACTATTCTCCATCTTCAAAATTGAGCCCAAAGTCCACCAACCGTACGAGCACAATACTACATTTATGCTAAGTTTGATTCAAAACCTTTAGTCAGGACACTCGAGCAGACATCCGCATTTTTATGGCTATTAAAAGTGGTTTGCCCGGTTAGAAGTTCGTTGTGCAGTTTCTTTTTCTCGTGCTGCAATTAGTTCCACTGTAAACTGTATACATGATACATGATGATCGTACCATATAATATGGGAGTAGTTGCAGTATTTCTGCCCAGAGTTATGTCACCGTTTCCTAGCTATTTGCCGTAAGATTCTGCTGGTCCAGAAAATATTATTATTTTCTCAAGCTTCAATATTCTCCAGATATTTATAGGGTTTTCTATCGCTGTTGTCATCTGTGCACACATTGTTGTAATTAAAATGCCGCTCAAGCACGTTGACATCAGCTGTTACACATGTTTTATAACCCTTACACACATGTTGCATGCAGACTATACAATGTGCTAATCATTCTCACATGGTCTGTGAGTCATGCCTTGAAAATGTTATCAGACTTTTTATGTTTTGTTGTTGTTTTTTTTCGTTGTTGTTGTTGGTGGTGGTGGTGGTTGTGGTTGTGGTGTTTGTGATGGTGATGTTACTCTTAAAAGTAGAAATAGTGGTAATGGTGTGTGAGAGGATGAACGACTTTCTATTTTTAATGTGCTTTCATGGTAACTCTGGTGCGTGAGTGAGGGACGGCCACTCATAGTAGTTTATGGACACTTGGCCGAGTACCATTAATTGGATTATTTCCCTTGTAATACTAGCGCGGGACCCGTTATTCACATCACAGTGAAAAGCGCGCATTTTGATTGGTCAGTTGGAAATGTTGACCACCAGGCTTCCAACTCTTATATCATGGCTTTAAGTTTCTTACAACTCGCTCATTCGTTGTTATCCATTGACAGAAAGACGGGAACCCAAATTTATTTTTGAGAGTATACAATACCCTATCGGTACAAAATAGGTACTCATGATAACGTTTGTTATCAATGGAGATACGTCGTATTAATGGACGAAAGTATCCCGCACAAAATTGTCGAATGTTGTTAGTCCTGACACTTTGAAAATTTATATTAAAACTATTACCGGGTTTCTGGTATAAGTAGTCAGTTAGAATTTTAGCAGCAAGTTTCTACTTTATAATGGTACCAATTTTGTTGTACTTTGATGCACCTATCCTATTGAAATAATTAATAAGAGGGTCTCGGATTTAAAGCAAACTATGAGTTAGACGCATGTTATCCCCGATAAATCCAACCTGGGTCAAATTTATTCAATTATAGCTGGAGGGGACGTTAGAGTAACTTCTGCAGTTTACTGGGATACCTAATTGACTTTTGTGTGCACCCTTTTAACCGTACTGTAAATTCGATTGTGTTAGGACCCTAACCAGTTTTATTGTCGGGCTGGACTCCACGTCCGAGCCTTTCACTCGTCCAAATACTGGCTACGTAATAGCTCTCTGGGACGTCCGCGCGGGCTCATAAATAAGATGCGAGTTCGAGTGGTCAGCACACTCCATCAAAGACGCAGAGACAAGAGCCGACAGCACAGTGAACCTAGACCGGCGGCGGCCTGCCGTGGCGCGCCTCGCCCAAAACATGGCCTAGTCCAGTTGCGCCAGTAACAGAGAAACTTTGGCTTATGGCTGGTTGGGCTTTTCTTGTTTGGTAGCGATACCTTTGTTAGGCTTTTGAATAAATAAGATTGCCAGCAGAACCCTGTGTTTGTTAATCCTGTGTATCCTTAAGGGAGTTACTATTGAAACCACGCAGTACCCAATTTAGCCACTCGTAGTTCATCCAACATTTTCTGGTGTCAAGAAGTGGGATACACAGCAGGGTTAGTTTGTAGTGTAGAAAACCCAGCCATGGAAATTTTTAGTTTGAGGCCCGGCCAGCCAGCCAACCCCTGCCCCACCCCATAGGAACCAGGGAGCCACGAAGACCAACGCCCTCCAACATCAACTCAAGATTCAGGACCTGTATCCCAGTCCTGTGTACAACACCCATCCCACTGCAGTCAACAGGGACCCGTTGCGGGTATTTCATCCCGCAATCTACACGTATCCGCAACATCCGCCCCCACAGCCGCGTCGACCAGTGTCTGGTACTCCCAGCCCACCACCCTTGCCAGCCACCGGCAGCCCAACCAGACCCTCAACATGGGTTGAGAACTTTACAGCCAATACCTCCTGTGCAGCGGTCCAGCTGCCCCCACGTCCAGCTGCCCCCACCGACAACCCCAGAGATTGGACCTCTGACTCTTATTAGTGATTAACATTAGACATTGACTGTGAGTGCAGAAAGAGCAGGGGAGCGCACCCATCAAGACCCCCCCGAGTTTCCATCAGGCCAGATGATAGACCACCGAATCCAAGGGAGCTCCGCCTCAAGATTTTAAGTTAGAGAGTATGCCCATGTTAGCTTTCTCCACAGCTTAGTTACAATTACTTTTAATGCCTATGTTGACCTTACCTTTTTCATTGCCCCAGTGCCCTTATAGCATATTGCATTTTTTGTACTGTTCGATCCTACGTTAACCCTGATAGTGGTCTGGGACCACCGTTGCAGGTCTGGGACCTGTTGTTTTGTCCATATGATGTAACTTGCTACAGCCAGAGCTGAGACTGTTGTGTACATCTTCAGGATGCCAGTAGTAACTTAGCCGGTTCACGCCACCTGTTAGTAGTTATAAAGAGGATGGACCATTGTTGTACTTCGGTTCACTGTGTGTAATTTGCAATTGTTCTACTCTAAGTGATGGTACCATAGCCCCTTAGAGTTTGTTTATACCTTCAGTGGTCTTTTGTAAACCTTTGAATTGATGTATGTGTCACGTAAGGGACTACGTGACTTAGCAGGGGAGAATGTGAGAGGATGAACGACTTTCTATTTTTAATGTGCTTTCATGGTAACTCTGGTGCGTGAGTGAGGGACGGCCACTCATAGTAGTTTATGGACACTTGGCCGAGTACCATTAATTGGATTATTTCCCTTGTAATACTAGCGCGGGACCCGTTATTCACATCACGGTGAAAAGCGCGCATTTTGATTGGTCAGTTGGAAATGTTGACCACCAGGCTTCCAACTCTTATATCATGGCTTTAAGTTTCTTACAACTCGCTCATTCGTTGTTATCCACTGACAGAAAGACGGGAACCCAAATTTATTTTTGAGAGTATACAATACCCTATCGGTACAAAATAGGTACTCATGATAACGTTTGTTATCAATGGAGATACGTCGTATTAATGGACGAAAGTATCCCGCACAAAATTGTCGAATGTTGTTAGTCCTGACACTTTGAAAATTTATATTAAAACTATTACCGGGTTTCTGGTATAAGTAGTCAGTTAGAATTTTAGCAGCAAGTTTCTACTTTATAATGGTACCAATTTTGTTGTACTTTGATGCACCTATCCTATTGAAATAATTAATAAGAGGGTCTCGGATTTAAAGCAAACTATGAGTTAGACGCATGTTATCCCCGATAAATCCAACCTGGGTCAAATTTATTCAATTATAGCTGGAGGGGACGTTAGAGTAACTTCTGCAGTTTACTGGGATACCTAATTGACTTTTGTGTGCACCCTTTTAACCGTACTGTAAATTCGATTGTGTTAGGACCCTAACCAGTTTTATTGTCGGGCTGGACTCCACGTCCGAGCCTTTCACTCGTCCAAATACTGGCTACGTAATAGCTCTCTGGGACGTCCGCGCGGGCTCATAAATAAGATGCGAGTTCGAGTGGTCAGCACACTCCATCAAAGACGCAGAGACAAGAGCCGACAGCACAGTGAACCTAGACCGGCGGCGGCCTGCCGTGGCGCGCCTCGCCCAAAACATGGCCTAGTCCAGTTGCGCCAGTAACAGAGAAACTTTGGCTTATGGCTGGGTTGGGCTTTTTTTGTTTGGTAGCGATACCTTTGTTAGGCTTTTGAATAAATAAGATTGCCAGCAGAACCCTGTGTTTGTTAATCCTGTGTATCCTTAAGGGAGTTACTATTGAACCCACGCAGTAACCACATTACCCACACCTAGTCAATCCAACAGGTGGGAGGAGTAATAGTGGCAGTAGTAGCAGCTAGTAGCAGTACTAGTAATAGTAGTAGGGTGGTGTGGTGGTAGTGGTATTGGTAGTGGTAGTAGTAGTAGTTGTTGTTGTTGTTGTTGCTGTTGTTGTTCTGTTGTTCTTGTTGTTGTATCAAGGCGTTGCAGCAGCAGCAGGAGTGTGGGCAACACTTGCAACAATAAAAATGATAGAAATTATCTGCTAAGGCTACTTTAATGCCACACAAGACGAATTGTTAACACAGACTTTGTAAGATGTGTTACAGTGTGTTTAGCTCTTTATTGTAGAAGGTTTCGCTGCTCTTGGCATTTACACCTCACTTTTCTTCTTTTGATTTTTCTTGTTCTTATTTCTGTGTATTTTTGTGGTAGGGATTAGTTTTTTAGGATTTTGCCCGGACAGCGGCCTGTTCGGCCTGCTCTTCTCGGCTTTCAATTGCCAAAGTATCGGCCCTCCTAGTTTTTCTTCCTTATCTGAGAAGACTAGGTGCTCGATCCTATCTTCCATAGGATCAGGGACAGGAATTTTTTTTCCCCGAGAAAAACAACATTCCAACATGCCGGCACCGACCGGGGATCGAACCCGGTACTTTCGGCATGAGAGGCGAACGCCTTGCCTCTAGATCCCCGTGTCCCAGTGTGTAGAGTGTCTCGTTGCCAATTACTGTTCGATTTATTTTAACCACTGGCAGACAAAATAACTGATTTTATGGACGAATGCCTGAAATATATTAAGGACTTACACCGAGGCGAGTCCGTAACAACCGAGTCACAGAATACCGAGAAGGACAATTCCTTCTTTCACTGTAAGTCCACAACTTGCGCGCGTGTAAATACGGTGAGTACTATTCACAGAGCTCTGTGGTCCTTGTGTCATGATTCGGATATTGTTAAAACTCACGCAGAGAGTGAGTTGTTGTTGTTTACCAGGGCCATGAGAAATTGGCTGGTGGCCTTGAACGGTCCTCGCCAAATTATAGTTGGTGAGTAAATAAATGTAAAGTTAAACTGTTAGATTCACGCTTGTGGGTTTTAATGTTCATGATTAATAAGTAATGGAGTAGGGGTGAAACAAGGTGGGGACAGTTGACATTGTTAAGTATGACTAGACAAGTTTTTGCACGTTAACTGGCTGGTAGAATAGTGCAGACGTATTACTACAGTTAAAATGGTGGGAGGTTTCGACCTATGAGATAGCTGAACTAATTGGGCCAGCGGACTAGCACGCTGGGTAGTTAGATAGTATATAACATCGTGTAACGTTCAGATTTGGTGAATACAGACGAGAGAAGCATCGTTTCGTGAAGTATCTCCGGTTGGCCAGTACCTGAACTGTGTGGTCTGAAGACTAAGAAGTCCTTGCTAACGGACTGACTGAGCTCTAGAAAGAAAGGTCTGAGTGGGCTGACCTTTGAAAGCCCACGCTGCGCTATTTTGATGTTCGCGCCTCTCAGTAGGCGTGAGCAATGGTAATATATCTTAATTATTCAAGTATAATAGAGATCGGAGATAGAGAGAGAACTACAGCCTCATAGGAAGACTAAGGAAACCCCAGCTGGCACTCGACCACGAGTGTCCTGTATGATAGATCTATTGCCATAGTATGATTGGAATAATATAGCACATTGTTGATGAATTGAATAGTGATTGTGCATAAAATATAGTCTTTTGGCATCTGCTTAAATTACCTACAAGCCGAAGAGTGCTTCTGTAGGCTTTGAACGTACTGGGCTCTCCTAACATTTAAGCCCATATGATTTATGGAGAGTTTGCCTGGCGACTGGCCAGTGGCGACTCAACTGTCACTTTAAATTGATATCCAGTTTCGTATAATATACCTATTTACTATTGATTGCAGTACCTCCATAGTTACATGAATATCATTGGTTAAGTTATTAATTAGAGTTTTTGGTTTGAATATATACCTCTATTGTCTTTTGTTTTGTTATTAATATTTATGTAAACTATGGCCTGACCGGCCTGACATATATACGCTCTAGTTATTTAGTACTTTTCTTGTGTGGTTGTGTCCGAGTGTGAGTTAGCTGCCTCTCGTGCAGTCGTAACATCCCCAAGACCCTAACTCTGCTCGTGACATCTGGAGGGGACACCCGGTCGCCGACCTAATCATTGGGAATATTCCCCACTTAAAGGACGTCTCCGATTGCGAACTCGGGATTTGGGATGATAACGACATTGCGTGTGTCACGACAAGACAACAATCGCGTCGCCAGAGTGACGACACATTACGATCGCCTGTCGTCGATTTGGATGTAACCCCCGAGATTTTTCGTAACGAACAGCGCACAGATCCATCACTAAAGCCCCTCTTTGCTAAGATTGATCCGGACAACCCGGATACATCCAGGTTCTGCCTTAAAGACGACCTCCTATATCGCGTTTTTCGGGGAAAGCGCGAAACTATTTTGCAATTGGTCATACCGAGATCATTTCGCCGAGACATCACCCGCCTCGCGCACGACACGCCATTGGCGGGCCACCAAGGCAAAGCGAGAACAAAATCGAGAGTCCTGTCTCAGTTTTTTTGGCCCGGGGTTTACGGGGACATAAATAGCTATGTGTCGCGTTGCGATACATGCCAGAAAAGAACCCCCAAAGGAAAAACTTCGCGGGCGCCTATACAAGAGATGCCGCCGGTTTCCACTCCATTTCAGCGAGTTGCCGTCGACATCGTCGGGCCATTTTACGCGATTTATACGCCGGTTCTGATACCGACGTTCCTGATACGCGATCCGCGTATCAGTACATAGTCGATCTCCGACATAGAATAGTTAATGCATGCGACCTGGCTCGACAATTTGCATGCGTACGGACCAGGTCATTTATAGGATATCGCGATCGGGGTAGTCGGTTAAGAACCCTGTCAGTCGGAGATCGGGCATTGGTGCTGTTACCAGAAACGAATAACAAACTACTCCTCACTTGGAAAGGCCCCTTTCTAGTTAAAAAGCGACTCTCGAGAGTTAATTATCTCATTACCATACGTGGTAACGATAAGGTGTACCATATTAATATGTTGAAAAAGTATCTTACCGATGATCAAACTCATCACGATCATTCATGCCATGTTGTGGCCCAAGCAAACGCAGCGATGGTCACTATCGATGACAACGACCGGGAGCCATTATCTATGACAAGATCGCTCCTATCCTTGCAAGCCACAGAGGACGCGACTTCCGTTAATATCAATCCAGAGCTGGATCAAAGTAAGACACAGGACATCATGAATCTTGTTCGGGAGTTTTCGCCAGTATTCACTGATTTGCCGGGTAAAACATCCTTAGTTCAACACGTCATCCGGTTGCAGTCGGACGTACCCGTGTTTGTCAAACCCTACCCGCGCCCGCTGCAAGCGCACGACACCATACAGTCCGAGGTGGAAAAGATGCTCAGCTTAGGAGTCATTGAGCGCTCGACGAGCCCTTACTGCTCGCCGATTGTACTAGTAAAGAAAACAGACGGTTCCGTTAGATTTTGTATCGATTACAGGAAGCTTAACGCCCTAACCATTTACGATGCTGAACCTATCCCGAATCAGGAAGATCTATTTGCGCGATTGGCCGAGTCGTCCGTGTTTTCGAAAATAGATTTGGCTAAAGGCTACTGGCAAATCCCAATGGAAGAGGCCAGTAAACAGTACACAGCGTTTCAGACCCCTATGGGTCTCATGCAATGGAGATTCATGCCATTCGGTCTCGTAACGGCACCAGCGACATTTGCGAGGATGATGAACATCCTATTGCAGCAGACACCATGCGTCCTAAGCTACTTTGACGACATTTGCGCTTTCCATACGGATTGGAAAGGCCACTTAGAAGCACTTCGTCAAGTGCTTAGTAAACTTCGAGATGCCGGGCTTACAGCTAAGCCTAGCAAAGTCTTCCTGGGTTATACGCAGATTAACTTTCTGGGACATACTATCGCCAAAGGCGTCCAAACACCGGACGACAGTAAGATAAGTAAGATTTTAAAACTCCAGGCTCCTCATACTAAGAAGCAGGTTCGTAGCCTGTTAGGCTTCTTAAGCTATTATCGGAAATTTGTTCCTAATTTTTCGGCCCTTACGGCCCCGTTATCCGATCTTACAAGAAAAGACAGACCCAACAAAATTACCTGGAATACGCAGTGCGCCACCGCGCTCGCGACAGTGCAGCAACTGTTCTCCAGTTCGCCGCTGCTTATCCTACCGAATATTAGGCGCACCTTCACCGTCCGAACTGACGCGTCGGACCAAGGAATTGGAGCTGTTTTGCTTCAGGAAAGAGATGGCTTATTGCGCCCTTGTATGTACGCTAGCCGGAAATTACTTCCGAGAGAGCAGAGATACGCTATTATAGAGCGAGAATGCCTGGCGATTGTATACGCCGTAGACGCGTTTTCCCGCTACCTACTTATGACAGAATTCGTCATCGAGACAGACCATAAACCGTTGTTATTTTTAAAATCGAACCGAGCCAAGAACGCTCGTTTGACCAGATGGAGTCTGGCCCTTCAGGAATACCGCTTCATTATAAAGGCCATTCCTGGTGGAGATAATGTCCATGCCGACCTATTATCACGGTTACCTTAATCTTGTTGTATTTTAGTCTGTCATATGTATTGGCGTTGGATACTGATTAGCACCTCATTCAGAGACCGAGGGATGGTATCACATATTGTTCACCCATTGTGAACACTTTTCACCTACCCCTGTGCTTTCCTTTGTTCCAACAGCTATTTTACTGACGTCGACCCGTATTTTGGCCACACCAGACGTTGTTGCCCAGGGTCGAGGACGAGAAGATCATGGCAGACCAGGAGTCCAGATCCACTAATGCCATCGATGCTACTATAGTTATCTTTTCTTGAGTATTATTCATTGTATGTATGCATTCCTGATGACATTCGCACAGGATCAGTGTTGTACTCTAAAATTTTAGAGTTATGATTGTTAATGTCTACCTATTTAGAGGTAAGATTTAATCCTCAGAGAGATATATACTTTTGGACGGAACCTTAAGATTTTCATGAAGTTTTGTCCATCAATGATACCCGTCCTGTAGGTTTTTTTCAACTTTAGTACTAGTCTTAGTTATTACCTAGTATTCTTAGTTAAGTTAACCTTTCGAGCAATTTCTCGACTCATGCCTTCCCTTTACGATAATAATTTATATCGTTAAAATTGCAAATTTTAACTGGGGTGGGGGATGTGTCATGATTCGGATATTGTTAAAACTCACGCAGAGAGTGAGTTGTTGTTGTTTACCAGGGCCATGAGAAATTGGCTGGTGGCCTTGAACGGTCCTCGCCAAATTATAGTTGGTGAGTAAATAAATGTAAAGTTAAACTGTTAGATTCACGCTTGTGGGTTTTAATGTTCATGATTAATAAGTAATGGAGTAGGGGTGAAACAAGGTGGGGACAGTTGACATTGTTAAGTATGACTAGACAAGTTTTTGCACGTTAACTGGCTGGTAGAATAGTGCAGACGTATTACTACAGTTAAAATGGTGGGAGGTTTCGACCTATGAGATAGCTGAACTAATTGGGCCAGCGGACTAGCACGCTGGGTAGTTAGATAGTATATAACATCGTGTAACGTTCAGATTTGGTGAATACAGACGAGAGAAGCATCGTTTCGTGAAGTATCTCCGGTTGGCCAGTACCTGAACTGTGTGGTCTGAAGACTAAGAAGTCCTTGCTAACGGACTGACTGAGCTCTAGAAAGAAAGGTCTGAGTGGGCTGACCTTTGAAAGCCCACGCTGCGCTATTTTGATGTTCGCGCCTCTCAGTAGGCGTGAGCAATGGTAATATATCTTAATTATTCAAGTATAATAGAGATCGGAGATAGAGAGAGAACTACAGCCTCATAGGAAGACTAAGGAAACCCCAGCTGGCACTCGACCACGAGTGTCCTGTATGATAGATCTATTGCCATAGTATGATTGGAATAATATAGCACATTGTTGATGAATTGAATAGTGATTGTGCATAAAATATAGTCTTTTGGCAACTGCTTAAATTACCTACAAGCCGAAGAGTGCTTCTGTAGGCTTTGAACGTACTGGGCTCTCCTAACATTTAAGCCCATATGATTTATGGAGAGTTTGCCTGGCGACTGGCCAGTGGCGACTCAACTGTCACTTTAAATTGATATCCAGTTTCGTATAATATACCTATTTACTATTGATTGCAGTACCTCCATAGTTACATGAATATCATTGGTTAAGTTATTAATTAGAGTTTTTGGTTTGAATATATACCTCTATTGTCTTTTGTTTTGTTATTAATATTTATGTAAACTATGGCCTGACCGGCCTGACATATATACGCTCTAGTTATTTAGTACTTTTCTTGTGTGGTTGTGTCCGAGTGTGAGTTAGCTGCCTCTCGTGCAGTCGTAACATCCCCAAGACCCTAACTCTGCTCGTGACACCTAGTCTTTTTGGTTCAATTATGAAGAGGTGTGGTGCGAATTGTTGCATTGTTGACATGGATGATACGGGCGCAAGTTTACGGACGCAATTTGGCGTATTGAACCGTCTCATTATCCTGTGTCTCAGGTACGAATAACGTTCGTTAGATGGCCGCGACTTACCGTTACATCAGCTAGCTCGATCGAGCTCTTGTCAGGTGTAGTCTTGTTACAGATCTTGTTACTTTTGGAGTGGGAAGCAATGAGAAGGGATAGTGAAACATGAGCCATGAGCGAAACCCGATGTGAGGATGGGCATCTCATGTCTTTGAGTTTGAGAGGAAAAAAACGAAGTATTTTGAGCGTCTTTGTTATTATTATTATTATTATTATTATTATGTAATGGGGTGAACCATTACGGGGCTGAGAACATAGCTCATTGTAGTGAAAGGGAGATAAACCCGTTATTTTGATCAGCTGGACCACTAGACGTGGTCAAGGGGAAGTAACCACACAGAAACCATAGATAATCTCCCCTTATTGTTTATCACGCACTGAGATGAGTCATGCAGGTGTTGAGTAACATTGCCAACTGATGTACTCACTGCGCCAATTTTAAATTATAGTCTTGGCGTGGTCTGTATTGTCCAGGATTGGTCAATTTAAGTGACCATCCCTGGTGCCAGAAGTAGAACCTTGTTATGTATCACTACATTGTAAGTTTTGTTTAGTTTTTATCTTGTTAAGTAATATTTCCTTAAGATAGTGTATTTGGAACATACACGAGCAAGATGGTGGTCTTTAAAAATGTTTTTATTTGTTTTAATGTTTTATTAGAATTTGCACTTAGTGAACTGTAAGGAGTGAATGGGTTGCGCGTGTTTGGGTGACGCTTAGATGATAGCGTGGGTCAGTCAGTTCCACCCAAGTCTTCAAGACAGCAGGACGTGTCATTGTGTCCAGACTAACATAAAAGTAAAAGAAGTTGTATAATTTATATTTCAAGATTTGTGAAGTGCCAGCTCTGATGATGTAGGCTATCAAGTGTGAATTCATTTGGTTAATTCACGTAAGTTGTACCCATTATTTCAGTTCTGGTATTTAATAATACGCTGTGGCTATTCTTACGGCAGCCTACCAACTTACCTAGGCTATATTAGTCCATTTTCAGATTGATATGTAACGACGTGAGGGTCTAGTCAGTTGGTAGGCTGCCGTAAGAATAGCCACAGCGTTAATAATATTTAGATGATGTGAAATAATAATGATTGGATTAGCCTATACTTGGAAGTTTGATGAACTTTGTTCAGCTTGGTTAGGCAATCAGGCTAGCAGCTAACAATCTATGGTAAAGTTTATCTCGCTAAGTTTCTATCTTAGTATAGATCTATCAGTATCCTGCAGAGAGAGAGTGTAAGGTTGTTCTAGAATGCTATCAACGCTAGCGCGCATGATTAGTTCATGTAATTAAATGGAAACATTTAACTGTAATTTGTGACGGACTGATTTTATGTGAAGTGCTAACAAATAGTACTACTGGAGGGTGTGGTCTAAGTCCCGCTACTTGGATCAGAGATAGACAGATCTAGATCGTTATTCTTAATCTGCAGTTGGTGCCATTCAGGCTCAACGTGTCCTTCTTAGGGACAGACGTCACAGAGAGAGAGAGAGAGAGAGTAACGGGCAAGAATTATAACCAAGTTATTTCTTTACTTTAACTTGTTCTTCCGTGGGTTGTAAGGTTATTGTTGGATGATTATTTCTAGCTTCCTTTAAATCAGCAGTGTGACTATGATGTATGTGTAGATTTGTCTTGTGTGCCTTTTCGTTACCTTTATTGATGCCGTATTCATTATGGACTTTATGATAATGAGTAGACCAGTTAAGATGAAGAGAGAGGTGTTGGATTTGCAGAGCACGCGCGTGAGCCGTGAGTAGGTCACAGCAGACGCTAGCAGGCATGATCACACGTCTTTTGGTCAAGCGAGTCAAATCAAGACCGGGATTGGTTAGCTAATAGCTTCCGGAAACAACAATAACAATCCTGGCTGACTGTTTACAGTGGCTACCACACTTAAACAGCATTTGGGATCTCAGATATCGGCATTATACTAAAGGATGATGATTATTTACTTTAACTTCTTAATTTATTATATGTTTATTATTGAATTAGTATGTTCGCTACATAGGTGTTAAGTTGATTTTCTTCAATTTGTACTGGTTAGGTCGGACTTAGAAACTTTTGAGGGTCGAACCTTGAACTTTGGTTGTTGATAAGATGAATCATGAAGGGAAAGGCCTATGCTAGGTGTATAGATGCATTGTCTATGCATCAGGTGTCATATTTTTATGGCATCCTTTGTAGGTGCTCATTGTCTGTTCTTTTGACACACTGACAGATGTAATTGGACTCTGTTGTAATGAAGAGATCAGATGCATTGACTTTAAACTCAATCATAGGGGTTATGGGTGTTGCTTGCCCAGTAGACCTATGATATATATGTCATCATTATTATGATATTATTTTGTTGCATTATATAATTAGTTCACTGAATATGTGGGAATGTTTTAGGTATATCAGTATTGTTGGAGGTAATACAAGTGGGTTGACTTGACTGTTCAGTCTTGTAGTTGTACCATGTAGTTGGGTTTGGCTTTATGCCATGATTATCATATCACTTGTAGTGGGAGACTATAACTTGCTATTGTTGGTTGAGACTTAGGTGTTGACTTATTACATGTATGTGGGTTGGTCCACCTAGAGATACTCCTATGACTTTATGAGTAAGGAGTTTGGTATTATATCCAGAGGATAGGAATGGGATAAGTTTGGCTCTGAGTTGAGATAGGCCTGTGGCAGTATGGACTAGGGTTTTTGTGTAATATTAATAATCTAGCATGTGCGGAATTGAGCTGGGTTGGCTAATGGGGCCTAAGTCAATTAACTTTGACTTAATGAGTAGATCCAGTTGGCTATTGCTATCCTCTGCTAATTATGATGGTAATTGTTAATTAAGGGATACTACGTTGTGCGTGGGTGGGCTAAGTAAGTAGATGGGATTGTCTTTTATTGAGCCACCTAGCACGGGCAGTTCTGTGGTATGAGTGTGTAGACTCAGCAGACTGTATTTTATTGTAGTTAGTTTAACTCCAGCTCATTCCATAACTAGGATGGATTTGATGCGTACAGGGTGCGCGGCGTACAGGGTGCGCGTATACACATGTAAGGCTTAATGTTATCTTGTCTGGAATCAAATTAAGTTTTCTTCCTGATCTAGATAATGGCCGTTGTTATAATATAAGAATTATAACGTGTGGGATAGCCCTATGTCAGCCTGTAGTTAAGCCAAGGGAAGTAAACATGTTACTTGGTAGGCTTGCATCTTATACTCGAGTTGGCTCCCTGGAGTGCTCACAAAGTAAATTATACGTTACTGTTTGATAGACATACTGGACCATCCCCATATATTAGTTTACAATGTGAATATGGTTATTATTAACTTTTATGTTTTCTTTTGATGCATTCTCTTGTTTTAGCATGATGTAATGATTAACTGATGAGGCGTGCTGTTAATTCCTGTTTATTTTTGGTTCTTCTTCAGCGCGCCTATCGGTTGGGTTTATTGTGGTTTATTGTATTGTCTATTGTCCTGGTTTATTGTGGTTTATTGTATTGTCATGTGTTTATTGTATTGTGTTTATTATTTGATTTGTTATTTTCTTTTCCTTTTAATAAAATTGTTGTCCTCTCAAAACCTGATAGTTTTGTTTGTATGTTTGACTGTGTAGAGAGCCCCGCTCGTCTCGTCCTGTGTTACATTATTTGGTGTCAGATTAGATAGCTATAGATAGAGAGAGACCCGCTCGGTTTGCCCGTAACCAGTGTTACAATTATATTATCATTATTAGTATTGTAATTGTTATCGTGTTGTTATTATTGTCATTGTTATTGTTATTGTTGCATAAGTTTGTCGTGGTCGAATGCGCTGTGGGTATTCATCCCTAGGCCTGCTGTCGATCAAAAACATCGATAGGCCTGCTATCGATACCTTTGGTTCCCGCATAAATGATACCAATATCATTATGTTATTCCGAACATGGTACTTCACCGATATCCCCTCCCCCCCCCCCTCCACTTTTTTTTTACAATTACAATGAAAAGTGTATGCGATATCTCTTATATTGCAAGAGGCATCGTAAATAGATAAGTAGATAATTATGTAGATAATTATTGCGTCCTTTGTTGTGTCTAGTAGATGCCGTAATATAATACACGCCTAGAACCTAGCAGTAACCAACGTAGGGCTTTGCAAAATGCACATGTGCATTTTTTTTTTCTGGTGGAGGGGGGATGCATATATTTTAACTTTGAGCCAAGCCCATCTGTGACCCAGCAAGTTTTTGTTGTTGTTTTTTTTGGTTTCATATGCTTTTTTGTCGTTGTTGTTGTCATCAATAATCTATTATATATCTTCTATATAAAAAAAACAGCAAGGACAAAAAATTCACTGCTGCGAGGAAGAAATGCCCAGACCTGAAAAAATTACATGTGAAAGATAGTTCTTTTTGCTACTATGTCTATTCCTTTGACATGAAAGCGAACTATCGTAATTTTGTAATAAATGAAAATAGGCCTAAAAATATCGAATAATGCTTTCTCCTCAACAATGATGGCCTCCCTCCTGCCTTTGTTTTGTTTCGACTTTAGTACCGTGCATGTCATAAAAAGTAACCATATCAAGCTTGGTGCGCAGTGTCCTGGCGCGCATGAGTTCTGAAACAGGACTGCAGATTACTACTTTTATTGTAAGAGAGAGAGAGAGAGAGAGTGAGGACGTCATCGAATAATGCTTTCTCCTCAACAATGGTTGCCTCACTTCTGCATTTGTTTTGTTTCGTCTTTAAACTTCTGGTTGCGTTTCAAAGTTTGAGGTCATGAGTTTCTGTGCCGTCTGCCTTATGCACGGTACGGGCCATGCGGGTGTTGCTGTGTGCTGATTGTGCGTGTTGTTTGCAACCCGTTCTTTGAACGGGCCCTTACACTAGTTTCACAAAATCTCCACCTTTGAACGCAAAAGGCTTTTTTATTAGACCACCGTCCTATACTAACCCAATTTTACATGTCCATTTCAAATACCGCGGAGGGTGCACGGAAGTTTTTATTATTTTGATTAGTTTGGTTCTTGAATTTATAGAAAAAATGCATTGTTTCATCGTGCTGTCATTTTCATCCTCCATCTTGGCTCCATTCTATTATAGTACCGTGCATGTCATAAAAAGTAACCATATCAAGCTTGGTGCGCAGTGTCCTGGCGCGCATGAGTTCTGAAGCAGGACTGCAGATTACTACTTTTATAATTTATTGTAAGAGAGAGAAAGAGAGAGAGAGAGCACATGATTATTTATTCCGGGCAATGCCCGGTACGTCATCTGGTATGTTATATTTTTTCATCGCCTAACACTGGTCTTTGTTTTTTTCCGTTCTGTTTTTGGCCTTTAATTTTTTTGTATACCTTCATATAAACGTTTTATCCTTCTAGAAAATTAGTTGCAAGAGCTGCCGGAGTGTCAGCAACTCCTATAAGTATAACAATATATAAAAATGATTGAAATAATCTATGGGGTATTTTTCTGCCACACAACATGAATTGTTGACGCACACTAAAACTTCATCAGACGTGTGTCTTGTGTATCTAGTCTTTAGTCTTTCCTTTCTGAAAACTACATTTTCAGATACTGCTTCACTCGTTACGTTGTTTGCTTGTTTGTTCGTATTGATTTTCGAAAGGAAATCCATTTTCTTCCATGTTTCATTCTCGTGGAATTTATTTATACTTTTTCTGTTGTTGATTCCGAATGCGGGAGTGTGCAAAATATTGTTGTTGTTGCTTTGCCACATTGTAACTTTATGCCACATATTTTCTGTGGTTTATTATTTTAATAATTTGCTCAACACACGGTACCACCCTTACTTGATATTGATATCCCCAATATTATAATTTTTAAAAAATCAACTGAAAATCTATGGGTGGCAGCAAGACTTGAAGCAAGTCGAAATATGGCAAAAAGAAATTATTCTAATTATATTCTAAATTTCTAATCATTTTTTTATTACGTACAAATTTTTGTTTTTAAGAAATAATACCGAAACGATACAATAAAACGCAGAGGAAAATGGAAGACAAATCAAGCGTTCGATCGATTGATCTTCATCTGGAAAAAAAATGTAACAGGACAGAAAATTGAATAATAACAAAATTGAACAAATGAAAAAATTGTTGAATGTTAAATTGCCAGACATAATGCGAGTACTTAGCTGCGAGTTCCAGACTTGGGTTTTCGGAGCGCAGCACTTCCGTTAATGTATCGAGCCACCACCATACGTTTCTTTTCCTTTTGGCCATATTTTGACTTTGATATCCCCAAGTACGGCGATCAAGCAGATAATTAATAGCCCATCCCTAATAGATGAGAAGCATCTAAGCCTCTCTATAAGAAATTTGTGCTTGCAGATTCCGTGCATATTTCTTGCCCATGAAAATGCCCACAGTGAAGCAGTAGAACGCCTATTTTAAAATGACAAATGTCTTCAGCACCTGCAGTTTCAGTGCGTAAAACGTAAGTGAAAGGCATAAAAATCACTGACCATGGAATAGGGCCTTTACACGTAATCTAGACATGCAGAAAAAAAATATGCAGACATAAAGTTCATCGATATAAAAGAACTGGGACCTGATGTTAACGTCGTGACAAACGTAACTGGCAAAATAATGCAACCAAAAACATAACAACACAAACAATGCCGGGGAGATATATTCGTAATAATACTGCAAAACTCAAAACTGTTTTTCATTTCCCTTGAATGAGCTCCTCTAGAGTAAATCCTATCCGCCAACTCAAAAGTCATCCACAAAGTCAGTGCGTTCTATTTTGACCATTTTTAGATATTTTTTTTTACTCTATAGCCATTAAAATGTTGAATGTCTATGGTATACCCTTGATATTCTGAAGCTTCAAATGATACTTTGCACCAACTTTTTGACTGATTCATCAGAAACATGGACTAAAATTTTATACAAATGTTTATATTAAGTATATCTTATTATAAACAAAAACAGTGGCGGGAGTAATTCACTGTGGTGCAATTTTTGCCCCCCCCCCCTTTTTTTTTTTTACTCGGTGCTACAGCCTAAGGGTAGCCACACAAAGGCCACCGAATTCGGTCACCGAACCACTAGGCGCTTTAGGTGAGAAGAATTGCACTACATAAACGGACCGAATCTAGGTGGGCTCTGTGTGAAGTTGTTGAAATTATATAGTGCAATTCTTCTCACCTAAGGCGCCTAGTGGCTCGGTGACCGAATTCGGTGGCTTTTGTGTGGCTACCCTAAGTGGCAGTTTCAAATATTATAAAATTAATTTTCTTAAGTGTCAACTGATCCAGTCCAATCGCTTTTGTATCGACCGATTGTGTTGATTCAAGTTTCAGGTATTTTTAAATTACAACTTGTGAAAATATAAAATACAATAATCTTTGTTTTGGCTCCCTGTGGCAAGCCCATCTCACCAGAAACGACATTAATTCGCGTTCACTTCCGTGCGCACAATTTCCCTATCAGAAATGAGTGCCTAGTGCTCTGGACGGTATGGAATCTGTAGGAAGACTATTATGGGAAGCTTTGTAGACCAAAAAGAGAGAGAGAGCGAGAGACAGAAAGAGAACAGTGGGTTCACAGGTTTATCCCTGATAATGCCAGGAACTTCATCTAGTATAATAATATTATTTATAATTCTACATCTTATTTAAGAAAATATAGATAAAACTAAGGTTTTTAATTCTTTACTGTACCGTAGCTGAAAAGCGCGCTTAAGTTTTACAGCAACCACCTCCCGTGTATGCTTTTCATACGCTGGGGATGCCTACCTCCCATCCCCCCCCCCCCCCAAAAAAACCGTCTCCCCGAACGTGCGTTCGTTATAGATGTCCCCTCAGTTTGAATAAGAAAAAACCAAGAGTGGGGGGAGAGGGGTGGGATCGGTGTAGATGACACCTTGTGTAGAAACCTAGATTTTGCCACTTGAGCAGTTTCTGACACGATAATTACCCAAAGTTTGTCTCAGGATGCTACAAGGAAGGTTGTTTCTTGAGTGTCACGGTTCGACAAATTGCTTGTTCAGCACCATTATTTTCAACATTGTCGTCGGAATGCAAACTTGGCATATTGCATGCTGGCGCACAAGGCAGGGGTAGCCTACATAATACATCACGTCACTCGGGTCCACCCCGAGAATCAAGTCTACTTGCATTTAACCCTTTGAATACTGACGCCGTGAAAGATAGATTTTCTCAAATCCAGTCTATATTGAGATCCACATCTATTGATCTGTCTGTGAAAGCTGGTCACGGAGAAACAAAGCCTGTAACTGTCAGAGCAGTAAAGGGTTACCAGCAAATGGTGTTTCAGTATTGAAAGGGTTAAATATGCAAAGAGACACGCTCAAGTGCATGGTTAGGTCTTTATTTTAGAGGGTTCGCTGCCATTGGCATTTGACACCTTACTTTTCTTGTTCCCATTTTTCTCATTCTTGTTTCTGTGTTTTTTATGGTAAAGATTTGTGTTGTTGTTTTTTTTTATTTTGCCCGGGCAACGGCCTTGTAACTGCCAAGGTATCTTTAACGTGCACAACGTGCACACTGGCGCTCCGAGTTTTTCGTCTTTATTCGAGAAGTCTAGGTGCTCGATCCTATCCACCATAGGATCAGAGACAGGAAGTTCCCCCCCCCCCCAAAATCCCAACATGCCTGCACCGACCGGGGATTCAACCTGGTGCCTTCGGCATGAGAGGCGAATACCTTGCCTCTGGACCACTGTGTACAAGGCATGTGTGTAGCCTACATAGTATATCATGTCACTCGGGTCCGCTCCAAGAATCAAATGTGCTTGTATTTAAATATGCAAAGAGGCACGCTCAAGCACATCCTTTCTGTACACATAAGATATAATACCCATGGCACACAGAATCAAGTCTGTTTTGCCTCACTTTTGTGGACTGTCCAGTTAAACTTGGCCTCACGCACTCGTGAGACTGAAACAATCTGTCTTGCTAATTGATTCAAAGGAAATTCAAAGTCGGAGACAATTGCGACGCAAAATAGACTTGACACAGGATGTTACTTGCCAAAATCTTGTAACATACGGTTTTCAGCTATAATTCGTTTTGTTTTTGATATTTTGTTTGTTTTAAAACAATTTTAACTAAGGCTGTTGTTACTTGTACGTACGCACTCCGAGCGTTTTGTGCAAGGATGCGTACCTGTACGTACCTATCCCTAACCCCGACCTTATCCTCAACCCTAAATCTTATCGAATCCCTCACCCTACCTCTTACCCTTTCAACCCAAAAAAACAGGAGGAAAACAAAAAGAAAATCTGAAAGAATGATTAATTAAAGCTGTTGTTAGGAGTATTTCGGGAGGGGGGGGGTGGTGGCTCTCTAGCTCTGGGGTCACAACGGTTTTAAAATGCGTATTCCTAGCGCAAAATACTTGGGGTACTTACGTAAAGGTAACAACAACCTTTGACTAGAGTATGTACAGGCATTCTTGTTCTATCCCCTCTGTTTCCTCTGTGCGTAACATGTGTTTCTTCATCTTCGTGTTTGCTTAAGGCTAACGTTTACTTCACACCACCACTGTTAAAATTATATATGTAAAATGTTAACAGTGTTTGGCGTATTCTTTTCTTGGGTGCCGAAGTTGTATTGACAGAAATAATAGCATTTTACTTCATTGTCGTCCATCTGTCATCTCTCTCACTCTTTCTTTTTTTTTTTTTCTCGTCGGCCGTCTATGTTCGTATGGCATTAACAAAAAGTATCGTACATTGGAGTCTATTTGCTTCGAAACATTGTGTAAGCGGATGGTTTCATTTTAAGCCAGTACCGCACTGGGTCGGATCTGTTTCGTGTTCGGTTTTGACCAAGACTTGAACTTTCTTTGAATCAAGCAGCGAGACAAACGTCTTTCAGTCTCACCAGTGGCGCGAGGTCCTGTTTAATTTCATAGTCCACAAACCCGAGGCAAAGCAGGCTTTACCCAGTGCACTATAGGCTTTAAAGTTGTGCGAGTTACCATCAGCAAGTGGATGGAAAAGTGCAGAGATAGAAATGTGTGTTATTGATTACAACTCGACCGAGTTTCAGCGACCTCCTCCGCCATTGACCATGTTGTGGATTTGGGTCACGGGACCTACCTAAACCAAAGATACTAGATACGATATTATGGGATAGCCGGCACTCTTTGCGTGCACCGATTTTGCACCGCCACCTATCGCCGAATGTGCAGAAGTTGTAACAGGGTGACAGATTGGCAAGGTATAACTAGCGTGGGAAGATAGTTGACGGCGGGGAGACAGAGTTATTGTAGGCCAGAGGGGGAAAGTAAGGGATACAACGGAAAGCGCTTTGACACCCGAAAAGGGTAGTGTTTACTTGACCGCCGTACTTGACGATCAGATCACCTGGGAATTGCTTGGGGGGGGTAGAGATGCTTCAATAGTATTTGACGTGGAGTCGACGGGGGTGGCCATTAGGATAACTAATGTACACTCGGTGAGCGTCTTGGGACGCTACCCGACTGGGTATAAATCCCCGAACGCTCCTTCCAACTTCAGACCGCTGAGAGCACTCACCAGCTTCGTGCCGAAGAGGAGACCACAACTGCAACTGTAACTTTGTACTAGTCTTGTGAGTGGGGAAGGTCAGGGAACCCGCAAACATCCTTTGTCAGAGCGTGGTATCTTTGGTATCTTGTCGGCATTTGAGCTGTTGCTGAGTGGTAAGTTAATTGTACGATGTATGTGTATTTTACTTAATGTTCATAATTGTAGAACCTAAATCTAGTGGGTTTACTTTGGTATAACTACTGCCTCTGAGAGAGTCACGGAAACGCCGTTACATATGTGTTACGAAACCTTATAGGATGGGGTCTGTTAGAGAGGGCGTTATTCTTCGTGGGGAACGTGTAAATATCATTAAAACTGTATTGATCGTTTATTCTATTGCCTATATGGGAGCCTATGGAGTATGGGAGCTGCAGCCTGACTTATAACAGTGTCAGCGGTTAAAAGTATTAATGATGAATATCCGTCATGGAGTAACTATGGAAGTCATGCCTTCCAGCAGTAGATTAGGAAGTTGCGATTGTTTTTCTACAGAGGAGGAAGAACAACACCTTCTTGGCTTCTCAACTTCTTGTACTTTGATTAACGACATCGTGGCTTCTTGGTTTCCCGACCTATTGGTACCTGCCGATACCTGTTGATCTAACTGCGCAGTCAAGCCAGAGTAGAGAGGAAGAACCAGTGCCCAGATAGCGCCATACACCCCTAAAGGAGAGGTTTCCTTATGCTGAATGCACCCATGTGTTTTATAAAATGTGCTAGGAATTGAATATTACGAAGCCTTTTAATTATCATGTACTGATTTGCATTGATTTCATTCCATCGAAATTCACGTGAAACTGTATGACCTATGTTCCTATTATTATTGAATGAATTAATAATTATTGTATAGATAAGCAATACAGATATCGTTTGTTATAACTTATAGAAGAGAGATAGTGTGTTTGTGTCGTGCCTATCACGGCTGGTGTCAGAAGAAAGTTAGTGAGAGGAAGAGTGAGAGAAAGTGGAAACATCACAGAAGTCATGAACAATTGCGCATTTTACAAAACCAGTATAGAGTAAACCCTGAATTTTGTTCACTTCTCATCTATCCATGTACGAATTGATGGAAGTCCCTTATTTTGCAGCTCTAATTTCTGCTGCTATAAGACAACTCTGGCCTGGGGGTGGGAGAGGGGGGGGGGGGGTTTGCAGCAGCACTCTAGCAAAACCGGATTATTAATTCATCATTATACCAAGCACCCTTATCAAGCATTGCGCCATGGGCCCTGCACATTGAGTGCACAAACTGTGTGCACGCGTTTTTTAGAGGCGTGGAGAGGAGACTGTTCCAGCGTATCGTATCTAGTATCTTTATCTAAAGCAAATGTCAAGTTTGACGTGAGTCCCGAATGACAGTAATTTGTTCATATCTGCTCACATGGCATTACATTTGAATCGTTTTGACAATTTGATCCGTGGATTTGATTCAGGTTTGTTTGGGGCTTTTTTTAACACATTTAAGACTTGACTTGTGGTCTCAGTCAACATGCCAAGCCGTCCTGGCTTCAGAGGAAAATCGGGGAATAATTAATAGTGTCCATACAAAGCATTACTGATTTGAGCTTTCAAGTTACTTTGTATTGTAATGGAAATGGGTTGCACTACAAGTCCCATTTAACTTTGAGTTGTTGGGGTGTTTTGTCTTGTTTTTTTTGTTTACAATGTTCAGTGTATAAAATGCTGCAGGTTTTAAAAATTGTTCATGGGTTTTGTTTTCTGTTTCGTTCTCTTTTTCACGTTGCTTTTTATTATTTATGGAATGAATGCTTATCTTATCTTCTTACTGAAAGCGTAGGCTCCTTCAAATGTCAGCCAACGGTGCCATCAGGATGACAGCATAATTGCGCCTTGCTTGGCTCAGTTGGAATTGAAGAGCTATTCTATTTTAGTAATGCCTGGGGAGGAGGGTGGGTCAAAATTTAACGCCGATGCACAGGTTAATAACCTCAGTTGTCTGGACGTCTAACTAAATATACATCTAGATGCAGCTAAACATGGCACGAAACTTAAGTTTGCTTGTTAGTTTGTTTGGTTTTGTTTTGAAAAATTGCTTCACAGGGACCACAAGTGAAAAACAAAGCAGACACATTGTTTAGGCATACAAAAGCGGTGATTATTATAAAAGCCTAAACTGTCAGAAATTGGCCTGACCTTTAGTGTGTGTGTCAGGAATGTGGTTTCACGGGACAACTACCGTGAAATGATAGTGAAATCGCAAAATAATGTAGACTGGCAGGCTTGGGCTGGCACTGCGCTGCTGGCGAAAATCTATATTATGTGTGTGCACGTGTGTGCGTAAGAGAGAGAGAGAGAGGGGGGGGGGAAAGATGTACATGAAAGAAAGAGAGGGATTTGTGTGAGAGAGAGGCGCGTGTGTGAGAGAGAATTACAGAGAGAGAAAAAGGAGTGTGCGTCTTTATGTGTTACGCAGAAACAAGAACAAGAAAATTGAAAAGAAGAAGATTGAGGTGTAAATGCCAATGGCAGCGAAATCTCCTGAAATAAAAACCCAAAAAACATAACTTTTGATCAAAAGAGAAAATGGAAAAGCAGACCGGCCGACCGACCGACCGACCGACCGACAGACAGACAGACAGACTGACAAAGGTGTGTGAGAGGGGCTGAAGAGAGAAATGAGGGGGGGGGAGACACACAGAGGGGGAGGGAGCAAAAAGCCAGCTGTCGTCGCCAAAGAAGCAGCCAACCTTAAGCAGGTATTAACATTTTCATGTAAACCCTAGAAACCAGCGGAGAAGGTACAGAAATCGATGTGAAGCCATGACGTGGAAGATAAGGAAAATTCAAATAAAAACAAAACAAAAAAGCCGTCACTGACATGGAATGTTGTGACGGGGAGCTTAGCTAAGCACCGAGACTGTCGACTAGAAAACTACCGAGTTATGGAAAAAGACTGTACATGCCAAAATAAAAAAAAATAAAAAGAATTCAAAGGAAACGGAACAAAACAAAAAAAAATATTTCACTTTGCTCCCAATTCTTCGATCAATTTCCACTTCGTAGTGATTAAAAAAAAAATATTAGTCGTACAAATTTGCAGACCATAAAGAAAGATAGAGCATATTGCACTCTGTGAGTAAGATTAATATGAAAAAGTGAATTCGACCTAGATTGGTGTATACTGTTTTCTTTCGTAACACGGCAACAATAAAAACTAACCAGCTGTGCATAAAAAATTAAAATGTCATGCGTCATACATTTATAATCGAGAGAGTTTGAATGCGACAAGTTAAGAGAATATGACAGCATCTCATATATCAAACAAACCATCTGTGCTCTGAGACTGAACATAAAGGAGGTAGGATATTATGACAAACCAGCCAATTTTTAAGAAGTTTTTCAGACGGACGAAACAAGCGGTTCCAGTTGGAAGGTACTTATAGGTCTACGTGGAATGTTCATTTTCTAAACATTTATAGCCAAGTTTGTGAACGTTTATTTGTTTTTAATACCATTATTATTTTCTACTATTGCTATCTGTCAGGTTTATTTATTTTACTTGTTAATACTGTGCATGTGAAAAATGATTTGGAATAGAAAGATACAGAAAGAGAACAATATAGAAGGTTGTTTTTGCCCTCCGCAAGTTGCCTCAACAAGACAGTACAGCTAGATGTGTGCCATATTTCAATAAGGTTTCTTACCATATTACTTCGCGTAATATGCCTGTTATTGAACTTACTGAGTTATGATATGTTTATTTGATAGGTGTGTGTTCCATGTATGTGCTCTTATTAATTAAACTAGTAAATGTGCCCGTTCTCCGAACGGTGGGTGGCAAACAAAACAAAAGAGATTGAGAGACTGCAAAGGCAGGTTAGACAAATGCTGAGTTTTTTTTTAAACCATTCGCTTACCGGACAATCATGGTCGCAAAAATTCAGGGGGAAGGTTTCTCCGATATTCGCGTGTCTCGCTTTAAAGCCCATGAAATGCTTAGACGCCATGCAGAAGTTTAAGCAAAATGACAGCCTTCGATACCTAGTATCGATTGCTATACCCATACTCAACACTCTAACAATCATAAAAACTACACCAGGAATTTAGTCCGGGTTTGAACGCTAAGGCGTTTCACAGTTTTCAAAAAAATATAAGACGTAGTCAAACGCAAAAACTAAGCCAGCCATGCAACTCGGCAGTATTAAAAACGATAGTATGCAAACTTTCAAGTGCCTAACTTGAATGGCCATGAAATGCATAAGCGTCACAGACAGTTTACCCCCTGCTCTCATTATTATAAGAAGTTTACCCCCTGCTCTCATTATTATAAGAAGTTTACCCCCTGCTCTCATTATTATAAGAAGTTTACCCCCTGCTCTCATTATTATGACACGTTCTGTGAAAGAGAATTTGCCTCATAGGATAAGAAAGAGGTTCTCATCTTATCTTATGTGCGGGGGGTGTGGTGGAGCAGGGAGAGAAGTTTTCACAAACTTTAAAAAAAAAAAAAAAAAACTCAGCAGATATGAAGAAAAGTGCATGGCGTCCATGGACTCATTATCGGTGAAGCTTATCTTGGCTGTTTTTTGCCAAGTTATCTGTTGTGTAGGCCGAATTGACCCAACTGAAAACGTTTTGGTTTGCATGAGACGTATGCATCCGTATGTATGTTAGTGTTAGGCCAGTAATGCACTGCGTCAGGGCTGGTTTTGCGTCAGTTTTGATCAGAGAGTATGTATTTATAGAGAGATCTCACTTCCCCCAAATCGCGAAACTAGGCCGCTGGGGTAAACAAGAAATTGAAGACTTGAAAGAGACCGTCTTCGCCAAAGATAGTGTGCATAATCTGTTTACCGTGGTTTGTTCATATTTTTGTGCTGGTTGAAACTATTTAAAACCGTTTATGAGCTCTTATGCCCCTTGGAGATGCACAAACGGGTACTTTTTACCGCAGCAACCTACTTTCCGCTCAATACTAACCAGTGGCTTCGCAGAGCCTCTCGTGTCTCGCCGTGCAAATCAAACAATAGTGAAACCTCTCTATATCTACATACTCTCTGGTTTTGACTTAGACTTGAGCTTCTTTCGAATCAACTAGCGAAACAGACTTGTTTCAGCCTCACTAGTACTCGATTATCTTTTTCGAAACGAATGTGATCGGGTCCAATCTCCGGTCGGTGCAGGCATGTTGGGATTTTTTTTTTTCGGGGAAGAGTTCCTATCCCTGATCCTGTGGTGGGTAGGACCGAGCACCTAGTCTTCGCGGAAGAGGACGAAGAGCCCGGAGGGCCCGTGTGCATGTTGCGCGCATTAAAGATACCTTGGTAGTTAAAGGTCAAGATGAGCAGACCGAACAAGGCCGCTGCCCGGGCAAATTTCTTTACAAAAAAAAACAAACTAATCCATACCACAAAAATAACACAGAAACAAGAACAAGAAAAAAAAATGGAAGCAAGAAGAGTGAGGTGTAAATGCCAGTGGCAGCGAGAACCTCCTGAAATAAGGAATTAAACACGCAACGTTTGATCAAAGAGAAAATGGAAAAGCAATTAGTAAAAGAGCTTATTAGGTAGCTATGAAAATAGCTTGACTGCAACGCACATGCGCAAAACTGCGACGGCGACAGTTCGGCGTAATCTCTGACCCTTAACCCTCTAGGCTACGCCTCCCCCCCCACACCCCCCCCCCCCCATTTTTGCTTGTGGGGAAATTCTGATTTAGTGAGAATGTGTTCTTATGGGCATATTTAAAGGGGTTTACATGACCATTTGGTTGATTTTGGTTGATTGATCTATTGTAGAAATTACTAAAAATAAGTTTTCTCACCCTTAGTCGTATTATTTTCTGTGTATCACTTGTGATACATAGAGCTTAGAGTGATAACTACACGGGATGTCTTTTTTGGATCATTTTGTCAGGTAGAGTTTTCTTAGGGCGGTGAAGTTTGGAGCAAAGTGCAAGGATTAGGTTTAGTGTTAGGATTACGTTTGGCTCACCGGCCACAATGACCTTTCGTTGGGGAAATGCCGGCAGTTAAGTCCCTGGATGTTTGACACGAATTCGTCATGAAAAAAGAAGCCATTGTGAGTATTTTGCCTGCTTGGCCCAAAAAAGCAGCTAGCTACCGAACTCGGATCAATGAGCTTCTAGCGAAACCAGCAGATCTTGACCTTCATTTTGCAAATAATTCTTTTCTCTTATTATAACACTCCAGCATTGATAAATCTAAATTTTGCAAGTTCCATCCACTTCAACATCGTAATTGTAGGCCTCATCTGCATGGCCCAAACAGCATTCACGGAAGTTTAACCGGTGCAAATTTAGTAGTGTGGAGAAAACCGACGGATCGTGACCTTTATGTTGTAGGTAATGTTGTTGTTGTGGTTTTTTTTCCTACTGATATAGTTAAAATTGTGTTGGAAGAATTTAGCATTGCGAAATTTAAAGTTTGAATTTCAACATCTCCATTGTCGGCCTCATGTGGAGCGAACCAAAGTTTCGACCTGTGGCCTGTCGAAGCTCCCTCATCCACATTCCACAGCGACATGCATGAAACGATCGAACGGCATGGAGAAAAAGAGAACTGAACCATAGTAGGAGCAAGAGAAAGAGAGCTGTAGATGTAGAGAGAGAGTTGCAACGGGATAGGTAGGAAAAGATAATGTAAGGCAGAACCGGAAGTCGTGGGGTGAACCAACTATTAAAAATAAGTGCTTGATTAACCTTTACTCGCCGTGCGGCGCCACATAGGAGCAATTTATTCCCTGTATATGCGGGGCAGGAGGCCGCAGCATTCTCTGCATACGTGCAATTTTTGCGGTAGGTTTAAAAATCATAATTTTTGGTGGACTGAAGCATGTTTTAAGCATTTTGTATCAATGAAAAGGGCAGAGTAATAGTAGTAGCAGCTACATTACTATTCCTAAAAGGATTACGGGATTGTCCTCCGCGTGGCGAAAGGAAATGCACAGGTGAGGGCAGCATGTGATCGTCTCGGTGGGAACTGGTAAGGTGGAGGGAGAATAACAGTTGATCACTGGGGCGCGTAAAGGATCATAAAGGCGTCTTGTCCACAACATTCGCTCCGCTAAGTTTATTGAAAACAACGTATTAAAAACTATCTTTGCCTCTATAACGATGAGGGGCGGAGCGGAACGGATGCTGTGGGCAAGAGCAGTAAGCAGCAGGCGGGGAGAAAAGATGGATAGATAAGAAAACGAGTGTGTGGAACAAACAAAAAAACGCTTGCTACTAACAATGCAGGACTTAGAGCAGTGATTCGCAAACTGTGGACACATGGCTCCCAGGGACGGAGTTTCACTTCTGTGGGGAGGAATTTTAGCCAGTGGAGGAACTGGGGAGGAATTTCAGAGAAAGAACTCCCAATATTTTTTACTCTTGTTGGCACGTTACATAATGAGGTTTTTGGTCTTCACAACAACACAGTTGAGCATCAAATTACATTGGGACCTTAATTCTTGCTTTGTTTATCTCCATTTTCTGAGAATCTAGAGACCTTTTAGTATGTAGAAGAGGTATAATAAATGTACACTTCGACACTTGTTTAAAATGCCGTGTGGCACTTATCGAGTTTTTCACAGTTCCGATTTATTCTAACTCCTTATCATATACATAAAACTGAAGCCGCGAACGTTTTATCTAAGAATTTCTCAGTTCCGCAAAAAGTGGAGTTAAAACAAACAATAACTGAAGTGGCGATATATATGGAAGTTTTGTAGTCTATTGAAACAAAGATTTTTTATTATTATTTGATTGCAGGTAATGACGAAATTTGGTTTCGTAAATTGTTTCAATAATTACCACTGTAAAGGTATAATCATGAACAAAATTATTATTTGACAATTCAAATTTGGGGAGGAATTGGGGAGTCTATGGTGCCAAGGGAAGGGAGGGGAGGGTGTGGCATTTGAGTTCAGAGAATCGCTGAACTAGAGCTTCTCGTTCCTCTTTCTGAAAAGGCAATACATATTTCAACAATGAGCAGTATCATTTTTCTCCCATACAGAGTAAAAGTTTCCAAGCTTCAGAACTTCAGAATGAGCATATACAGACTTGACGACTTTGACTTCGTCAATGTGATGATCTACGATGTCCATGGCGTGCCCAGAGGCATAATGATGGCAAGAAGGAGAATGGATGATGTGGTCAAAAGAGGACTTGGCATCTATGGAGGTGACAGAGAATATCTAACTTCTCATCGAAGACACAGGATCGACCCGCTCCAAAATACCCATATCTGCATTACATCTAAAAGTTATTCTATCTTATTCTGTAGACTATTTGGCTGCCCTGGAAAATCACTCCCGTGTGTCCATATTCATTTTAGAGAATACCTAACTTCTATCCAAATTACAGAATCGTCCTGACACAAATTACCGGTATCTACATTACAAATAAAAGCAATTCTGTGGAGTGTTTGGGAGTCACCTCAGGCACTACTTTCTTAGATCTCCACATCAGCGCTTTTTTAGAAAATTGCTTGTAAAGTTTTGTAGTTAAACGTTGAACTTTACAAAGTATTAGATCGATTTTTTAACACTTTGAAATCTACTCCCAACGGTGAGATAGCTTCACGGTTTTCTTTAGGATGATAGAATGTGTTTTGTTTTTGTCCTGTTATGGTCTTAGCTCAATTTTTGTCAGAAGTGTAGATAGAAAAAACCAGTTCATGGACGAGTTACTGCCATATATCCAAATTTGATTTTTCCTGATTTTTGTTTAGGATGAGATCATTTTTTTTCCTTTCTTTCTCGAGGGCCTCAGTCTAGTGTATCACATAATATTTCAGCGCGCTACCAGAGTACTGTTTGTCAGTCATGGGGGAAAAAAAGGAAAGCCAGAGCAAAAATAACTAATGTGTGTGTACGTGCGTGTTTGCGTGCGGGCGCGCATTTTCTCCAGTGAAGTTTGTATTCTGCTTATACGATAGTAATATTTCCAGGCGGAGATTTGAACATCAGGTAAATGGCCAGACAGATTTCCGTGTCACTTGGATTTTGTCATAGTGGCCTAAGAGGGAATCATGGTTTGGGTGGGAGTTGGAGGAAGGGGAGTGTGAAGCTAAGCATAGGAAATGCGTAAAAGGGTTACACGCCAAAATCGAGCCTACGCACTTGATTGGGGGCTGGGGGCCAGAAGGGATTATATTAAAGTCAATTAACATGACTTTTTGTCATTTTCTCAGACATTACATATAATGTGCAATTTTCGTTTCACTTACCCTTTTTCAGAACCAACATACTTTAAACTAAGATACTAGGGTACTAAGGGCCCAATAGGAATACAAGCCAATAAACCTGACCCTTGGTCAGTTTCCCTGGCTTTTCATCAGTGTAATTTTCATTTCACCTACTTTTTTTTTTTTTCTCTTTTTTTTAAACTAAGGTGTTTGCTACTTTGGCATAAAGGACCAGCCTATTGTTCATGAGGACTTTGCAGAGAAAAACGATTTTGGCAATAACTACCTGAAGCCAGTTCTAGACACGCTGCAGCCTGTTCCTGTGTCAAAACAAGCGAAATACAAAGTTGGACAAGTATTGAGTAATGTGGAGTTTTTGGATGGTCAGCTGGTGAGTAAAAAGAAACCATTTATAATAAGGGCCGGGGTGGGGGAGTCGATGTGGCTATCTAAGGAGTCGATAAATGTCTAGTGGTCAAAATAGGGTCAATGAATTGTGAGTAAATTTTGAATGTTCTTATCAATTTCTGTATTGTATTTAAATTTCTTTATTTTATATTTCTTACCAAGAGGCAATGATGAAGTGAAAAGGAGAAAGAGTTATTATCTTTGAATTGAGAAATTTCTTATTGATAACATTTATTCATTTATTTTACATGATGGGGGTCAGTGAGGGACCAAGGATTCCATGAAAGGGTCAGTGATCCAAAACGTTTGTCGACCTGTGATTTACATGAACCAATGCACATCTTTAACACACTGAAACAGTGAAATTGTTGTCAGGAGTAAGATGTCCAATGTGAGGAATGTACCAGTGCGAGTGAGTGTATGCTGAATAAATTGAGGATGTTTATCTTGTATTTTGTTTGTTTTTAAAAACTATAATTATGGCTGTGCATGGGTGTGACGGCAGTTAGGGGGGTAGGCCTACGTGTACTATACTAAGCCTGAAACGTCAGTTCCAGTTTCTGCCAGCAAAATGTACACCCAAGAAATAATGGCAGAAGATGAGTGTGTCTGACCCGGCTTGGTATGACAGCGTCTTCCCGGATTTACTAAAAATATGATCATCATTAAATGCCCTGCCGGCAGGCGTTGGCGATCATGACCCTCCATCTCTCGCGGTCTTCCGTAGCCCTGATGACGTCGTTGGTGGTGTGCTTTCCCAGCCAGGCCTTTAGGTCAGCCTGCACCTTTATGCGTTGTCGTCCCCGGCTTCTTCTTCCATTGAGTTTCCCTGTTGTTACTAAATGTTCTAGTCTTCGTATTCTCATTACATGTCCATAGAATGTTCCCAGTCTTTTTCTGACCTTGTTTAGGTGTGTCCTCTTTTCATCTGCTTGTCTCAACACTTCTTCATTTGTCTTCCTTGCAGTCCATGAAATTCTAAGCATTCTTCTCACATTTCTGTTGCTTCCAGTTTTCTTACTGTTTCTGTGTTTAGCGTCCAGGTTTGGCAGGCGTACAGTAAAATTGGTTCAACATAACACTGCAGTATTCTTTTTCTGAGACTGATAGGTAGTTTGTTGTTTGTTGAGATATGTTTCATGTTTTGGAATGCTGATTTGGCCTGGCATATTCAATCTTTGACTTCTGTTTCGCATCTTCCATCTAATGTTATATATCATAAAATACATACAGTATATGAAATAATGGTGAGCACTTCTTGTCTGCCAGCAGCTGACTGTGCCCTTCCGGGGTTAGTATGGAATAACCCCCGCCCCGCCCTTAGTTGTACAAGCATTTTAAAAATGTCTTTTCACTGAGACAGTCAGCCAATCTGGCTTGAAATTTATGCCCTATTCATAAGTGTAAACTGTCTCTGTCTGAGAGGGGAAATGACAGGCCAGAATTGGGGACGTGAGCTAGGTGGGCTACTTGGAATGGGCCCATGATTTTGAGGGGGTGGAGGCCTACTTTCTCTGGGAGAGGCAAAAGGAGGGAGGGGGGGGGCTGGTAAAGAACGTGATTCTATAAAGGAGCATATCCATGCAAACTTGAGGCTAGTTCTTACAAAATTCGAGCACATGATTAAAGATATTGGGTGTGCACAACCCGTCCATTTACAATACAAGATATGTGTAAAGTTTACAACGATTGCTTTTCAAATTTCAGAGCATTTCTTGAGTCCCTGAGTCTACCTGATAGGTTAGGTTGACAAAATGTCAGTCCGCCACGGAGTCTTTAATTGATTGGGTGGTGGGTTTTGGGGGGGGTTTTTTGTTGTTGTTTAACGAAATTCATCAGGAATATAGATTAGCATATGCTTATTGAAATTTGTGAGTTTCACTTCCTTTCATTCACAAACATAGACTTGATGATCAGTGGAATGTTCTGAAATGCCAGTCCGTCACCTATGGAATTGCCCAAGGAAAATCAAACGAGACCCTTGAGCGCAAAATATTTACATTTCAAAGAATATTCACAAAATATTAACACAGATAAATAGAAAAATAAGTGTCTTTAACACCAATTACAAAACTTCTTTTTGAATAGTTGGACGTGGGGTCCATCTTTCCCATTATGGGCCCAGAGGAAGGAGAGAATTAGGGGAGGAAGAGGGAGATGCACGGCACATAATGGTGTGTACATTGTCGTGTTTAAATTTACATCACGGAATTTCCAATCATTCATCTTTGACAGCAAAAAATGCTTGTATGCATTTCTTACCAGTGTAGCTTCACTGTCATTCGTATAAAGTATACATTAGTTTAGTGCAGGAGTTCCCAGCCTTGTTTGTCACATTTATCCCTTTTCAGCTTTTCAAGGAACAAAATTATCCCCACCCGGGTTTGTTCACAATTTGCGTGAACACCTGTACCATAATAAGGCAATCGACTAATGGGAAGTTAAGACTCTCACACTGCATTTTGTAAAACGGTAATTAAGAAGCTTAAAATACTGATCGTTAAATCGAAAACGATAGAAAGAAAAAACATTAATTTAGAATTTCTTCCTCCACATTGTCTTCTCGACTTCGTTTTTTTTAAATTGTAAGTAAAATTTCTTTTAAATATCTACAAATCCAGGATCAGCAACTTCATCCCTTGTGTGTGACTGAGAAACAGGCAAAGAGTGTTAGGTGGCAAAGCTATTATTTTTCTCTACACAATACGCATAAACGATTATTCATCAGGATACGTCCATACCTCGCACTGCCGCAGAGATTCAGTTGAAGAAACTTCAGACAGAACTGGGTCTAACTTTCAAATCAGCTGTTGAAATGGAGTTTAATATAAAGCACGCAAACAGTGACAAATATCTGGGACACATGAGCAAATGGGCATGCCCGTCCGTGTTAAACAATTGTCAGGTAAATTTTCTTCTGTCCAACGTGAGTTTGTGAATTATATGCCAAGGACCATTAGCAGTCTGTTTTGCTTTAACAGTTATTTGTAGTTATTTGTTTGTAGTTATTATTATCATTATTAATTTAATCCACTGTGCTAACTTTAGAAATTGAGGATTATTTTGAGACAATTGATGCCAAAATGAAAGAAGAGTTATAAAATACCTTGCCTTTGCTAACTGAACTGTTAAAGTGGAACGTAGAGAAAACTGAAAATATTTTTCTGTCCACCTCCCAATTAATGTAGATCAGACAGATTTATTCGGTGCAATGTAAGGACTAAATTATTGTGGCTTTCCTCCAAGGGCTTTCATTCCCAAAAAAGTCTTGCCAAAATGTTCTTTTCTGATGGTCATGGATAGATGAGAGGATACAACAGGACAGGTCTTTGTTTTAGAACAGAGTTTTGGGAGGACAGTAGAGTGTGTTGGCAGAGCAACAATTTGTCACTAGATCAAAGACAAGTTAATTTCTTTATGACTGCTTTTTTGTTGTTGTTGATAGTTGTTTTTTGTTACTTTGTTTTTTCTATAGGATGTTCTGCTTGATATGATCAAAGAACTCAGTGAAGTGGGCGTGCATGTTGATTCCATGCAAACAGAATGTGGACCAGGCCAGTTTGAATTTACTTTGGACATAGGAGAGGGTTTGGAGGTAATTACTCTTTGAATAATTACATGTATATCTTTGGAAATCGGAAATCTTGGAGATGTAAGTACCAACTTTTGACACTGGACAGCTTAGAATTTGCCTTTGGAAAAAGAAAAAAATAAAATAGGTGCGCATAATTTATGAGTTTCATATTTCTGAATCAATAACATTGTCCCTTGTGCATGATCCTTAAACTTTCATTTTATTTCTTTGGGATCTTAAAAGAGAATAGGAAGGTCTCTTATTTGTAGAGTAGAAATTCAATTTTACTTCCTGGTGCCAACTATTTTAGGGACAAAATTTTGAAAAATTGTCATGGAATCTACATACATGTATATAAAGATGGACTTGCAAGTCCTTCTCCACTAACGCCTCCATTGAGAAGAAATGAGTTTTTCAAGATCGGTAGTTAACCTCAAGTCAGTTTTTGGTGAAGAAAAAAATGTTTGAGTTATGCTTGCCTTGATATTTTGGCATTTTAGATATCTCAGCGAGTATGATTGCTGTCAACTTTTGAGAACCAAAGGTCGCCAAGCCATCAGCTTGTGACATATTGCTGTTCACTAAAGATCCCACACACATGTAGACCGTAAGAGAATGAATCGGAAATGGTGTGGGATCACAAAAGCAGTTGTTCATAAATTAGTAAGTGCTTCAATACATGTATTGGAAATGTTTCGGGTAGGACAGTTGTCCCTCTGGGTTTTCTTTCCTTTACACTTTAAATAATATATAACAAATTTTAGCTGCCAGATTGATACATGTATCTCAGATGAAACTACATAAGTGTCGGCAGAGGTTTTGGCTACAACAGCAGCGCCTTTTTCTCACTAGCTCTTATTTGGTAGGAACTAAAGTCATGAAAACTACAAGTTTAAACAATAGGTACAACAATACAACCAGCACACATCCACAAGTGAATAATGAATAAGTATCAACTACGGAAAATACAGTTGAGCAAAACATTATTAAGGTAGAAATAACCAGAATGACCGACGGGCCCTAAGATTGTGTTTTTATAAAAAAAATATTCTTTTATTTTTTATCTCCACAAACAAAGAACTAAATTAGATCACTTATTTGTCACGGCGCGTCCTTTCAATTTCATTATCGTGTCAACTCTCCTTGGTGTATGAGCACAACCGTGGTTGTTCGAAAATTAGAAAGCATTCCAATGGAAGCGCTTTGGTCAGTAGTTGTCCCTGTGGGTTCTCTTTTTTGTACTAAATGTGAATGGGCTGTTTACATAATATTTAAAAATATTAAAAATTATGCTACTTGCACTCGATTCTTTAAACTTACATTGGACATGTTTTAGAATCAGCCAGAGAGCTATGAATTTTATCATTCAGAAGCTGTTGGGGTATATCATGGGATTTTTTGGTTGGCTTTCTTTTTTTCTTTTTGGTCAAACAAGTGCTTTGTTGTACATACTGTTTCAGACTCCAGACAAGGTTCTACATTTTAAAAACTTTGTCAAAACGTTTATGAAGTCCAGAGACTTAGAAGCTTCATTCATGACATCTGGGGATCCTTGCAAGGGTTGTAGCAATGGATTTCACTTCAACCATTCCTTGTGGACAGCTGATGGGAAAAATGCTCTTCTTGATGTCAGCCAACCTAATAAACTATCCAAGCTTGGTCAGCACTGGATGGCTGGACTGATAGAACATGCTCCTGCATTGGTAGCACTTAGTAATCCGACTATGAACTGTTATAGGTACGCTTAGCCTCAGATACTAATGACTGATTTAAACCCATTTTATTATTATCTGTAAGTTTATTTCTTTAGGGTAGGTTTCAGACAGTAATGAGTTCTGATGTAAGCCCGCTTCATTATGACCAAATTTATGATTAGAAATTTTTGAGCCTCTCAACAGAAAACCAACAAAGTGAAATTGAACTAGCACAGTACTTCACTGATTTACAAATTGCCAAGAATTTCCATGGTGAACCTTTTCCATTTGTGTCAAGAAAATCTTTTTTTTTAATTATTCTTTCTGGGGAAACAGACAAGATTTCCATCATTATCAAAAACAATCCAATAAAATTTTGATAAAACTTTACAGGGGGATCCTGTGAAAAGAGTAGGTTTGTACATTGTGAATGCCTGAAAGAGTGCAGAGTTTATGCATGGAGAAATACATGTAAATGAATGTCAGATTGTCAGTCAATCCTATTTGAAAGGGATCATTCCACAAAATTATCTGTGATACTGAGTACATATATATTCAACATTTACATTTAATGATTTATCAAGACGAGAACACTTAGAAATGGATAATTGTAAAGTTGTCTAAAACATAGAAATAACAATTTTAACCTTCACATCGCGAGGATCACGGCTATCACATGCCCACTGTTCCACTGTTCACTCCTTCTTTACAGTGTGTATGCATTATTTTAGGGGTGTTTTTGAAAATTCACATAAAATCTTCTAATAAAGATAGATTTTTATATTTGGTATCATTGAATTCACTGGAAAGCTTATTCAGAAAAGAATAATGATAATCGTATGTTTACAAACACAAAAAAACAAGAACAGTGCGTGCTATGAAACCGCGTGTTATCCCAGGTCGTGCAGGGTGCTGCGAACGGGTGTGCGAGTGGCCACACCTCACGGCAGACCAGTGTATTGATGGGTTTTAAAACAGCTTGTACCCGACAGGTGCAGGGTGATGTGGAAATGTTAAGAGAGAGAAACAAAGAATAAACTAGTTTATTTTTACTGTTATTCTAAGTACTGTTTGAAAATTCTCAATCTTGGAACATAGGATAGACCCAGGCAACAGATATCAAAACCCACCAGAAGTAATCACTGATTTGCTCATCCCCCTCTCTGCTTTCTTGTTACTGTATATGTGCATAAAATTTATAATAATAATTCATTAAAATACAGTATTGTTCCGTACAGTGTAGGGCATACTGTGTATAATATCCAACTGTACTATGTGCATGTGTATTGTAAATCATTACTTTTGATATGAACCCCAGCCAGTCATATTCTAAAGGTTAATATTTCTTCAACTGGTATAGAACCAGTGCCTTTACGGGCCAAGGACAAAAATTCCTACTGATCCTTAATTCTTAGTCTTGTTCTGATTGACGAAATATCAGAAAAACCACAGAAAAACTGTGGGGTCGCAGCAGGGGTATTTATAAGCAACATACAACCTTTTCTTTTTGCCCAATTTTGACTTGTTCTGATTGGTGTTGTTGTCTACCTCTTCCCACCTCTCTTTGCCCAATTTTTCCTTTCCTATCCGTCCAACCTCCATCTAATTCATTTTCAAGCTGAACACATGTCAAATACAATGCTGTCTCCTGCATACGGGGCTTATTGAAGGGAACCGAAAAAAGTTCACTGTATTTTACCATCATAACATGTTCAAAAGATTGCCTGAAACTTCAGTGAACACAATAGTTCATACAAATGCGATTGGTTAGATTAATTGACACCTGTGCAAATTAATTTTGTAATTTTTGAAGCAGTTATTCGGCTGCAACACAGAGCAATAAAAGACGCCAAATTACACCTCAATGACATACTCCCGCCCCTAATCTTTTTTTTATAATAAGGCAATATTCTTTTTCTTTCATTGATATTATTCTATATAGATTGTCAGGATAACAACATTATTTTATATTATTCTATGGTACACATATAAGCAAAGCAGATCTGACTAAGTTTAAAAAGCTCTGAAATGCTGAAGTGACACCTGAATATATGGGGTGGGTCAAAAGTTACTTTAGCGTAATATTATTTTATTAACACTTATATTTCAACTAAATAAAGTGTACACCATTTTGCTTTGTACACTTGATTTAGTTGAAATATAAATGTATGAATAAAGTAATATTACAAGTAAAGTAACTTAGGATCATTAATGTACATTTACTATATATGTGTATATCACCTTCAACATTTTATTAATAATTTTATTTATATCCACAGACGGATAGGTGGTCCTTGGGCTCCAACCTATGCCAACTGGGGTGCACAAAACCGTCTAGCCACTTATCGTCTCAAGGTAGAGCAAGGAGACAACATTTACATTGAAAATCGACTCCCTAGCAGCGCTTCTAATCCTTATTTGGTTTTGGCTGGCGTGATAGCAGCTGGCATGGATGGTGTTAAGAGAAAGCTATCATTGCCAAAGCCCCTTGATCAAAGCAGTTTATTACCAAAGGACCTTGAAACTGCAATAGGAAAACTGCAAGAGGACATAGTCATGACCAGCGAGCTGGGAAATTTAGTGAAATATTTTACTTTCACAAAACGGGCATTTGAAATCGATGTCATGAAGAAGCTTGAAAGTCTGACAGATGAGCAACGTTTAGAGAAAGAAAGGGAAATTTACTTTCATAATGCATAACCAGCAATTTAAAAGGACCACATCAAAAGCAAAAGGAATTTTGTTTTAATAATTTATAAACGGCAATTTAATCTTTCATCACTACATGTTTTTCCTCGTTGTATACTGAAAAAATTTCTTTAAAGAGCATGAACTTACAGGTTACATTATTTTAGTAAAACCTACCTTGTACATCAACAGAGCAGCCCTGCTAATGTAAATGAATGTCAGATTGTTCTCATACCCTGGCAGTCAGTGATAGTTGCAGCATGTACAACATGTACATGGACAACATGCGTCCAAAAGGGAATCAAGGATGTACAACATGCGTCCACAAAGCAAACCCGGGTCAACATGACCACAGCTAAAAACAAAGGAAATCTGCTTTCAAATGACGTATAATTTGTGAGGTAGCCTGAGAAAACCCACCCGGTTGTAAAAATCTTAATATTGGGTAATCAGCTTCCAAAGGTCATCTGGGTGACCCTAGGTCAAAATTTAGCCAAGGTCAGAACCTCATTCTACATCCATTCCTACATCTTATGTGTATGTTTTAGCATGAAATAAAGCTTCTAAATATTTTAATTTTGCATTTTAAATGCAGTGTAGCAAATTTGTTGATGTTACATAATTTTTGCCGTTATCATGTTCAGTAACTTTGTCTTCGCTTGAACGCGCACCCATATTTTCCCACTCTATCACACTATATACCAATGGAATGGGAAAATCCACAGCTTTTCATTCATGGCTAGTCCGCATGAAACATTGGATCTGTAGTATTTTGAAAGAGTTGCGTATCTTCGTAAAAAAAAAAAAAGAACATTGTCTGCTAGAAAAAGCCAACCTTTATAGCATTGGTTTTTCAATTGATTTTAATTGCAATACATGTACTACATTTACATCTTTTAGTTCACAAAGTAAACTATGCAGTGTGCAGGAAAACTTTCGTTCGATACATTGCAAGTGCAGAAAAATTTTATTTTTATTAATATCTGAAAAAAATTGCAGTTTGCTATCAACAAGATGGCGGACAGAGAGCTAGATATAGCTCTAGCTTAACATTTGTTTTGACTTGACTTTATGCAAAAAAAAGTCCTGGATTGTTTGAAATATTGATCTCTACTCAGTATTTGGGTTTTCTGATGGTTATAGACTCAAACAATGGCATTATTTTGCTTTCCTGGTGAGAAAAACACCTCAAAATGTATGAAAATAAATGTGTCAATTTTAGACGCAATTTTCTCATTTTGTAACACCCGTGTGTTTTGTAAACTTTAAAATGTCATAACTTTGGTTCCATTGAAGATATTTTAAAAATTTTTAAAGCAAAATTGTTCTGCAAAACTTCTGATGGTGGTGAAAATAGTTCCAATTGTGAAATTTTTGCATCATGACTGGTTTTCCTAGGCTGCCTCACAAATGACGACAGCAATGTTTGTTAAAGAAATATGGGGACCATTTCTTTTCTTATCCTTACCCAAATGGAAGTGGCTATTTTCACAACATGTCGTGGAAATCGCCTCCGTGAAGTTTTCCACGACATGTCCTGGAAATGGCCTTGGTGAAGTTTTTCACGACGTTTCACGACTTATTACAGCTACCCCAGCCCCTTTTCGCCTGATTGGTCAATCTGACTACCGCCCATTGATACAAACTGACTAGACCCTCACGCCCCCCCGCCCCCCCCACCCCCCCCCCCCCCCCCAGGTTCCAACCTCCCGCTCAGTGGGGGCCGCCATTTTGAGTCAGAAAACGGTTAACTCTGATTGGATGAAAAACGTGTCGTGAAAAAATCTCTCCACGCTTTTTCCACGATATGTCGTGTGCCTAGACACTTCGTACCCAAATTTATGGAATGCTCTATCCGAAGACTGAGAGATATTGCTTCATTTGAGAAATTCAAAATAGTGCTTAAATCAATCCAATTGGAAATATCTATTGATCAACTGAAAATATCTCCTTCAAGCCTTGTATTTGTTGTACAGCTTTAAAATGTATTTGTAAGTAAGAGAGAGAGAGAAAGGTGTTACTTTTTCATATGAAGAGCTTTGGGTCCACTTGGTGGAGACAGGCACTATATAAATGTACTCCATTAACCCCTTCACTGCCGGCTATGTAAACCTCCGTATACCGGGTAGATTTTGGTTATTTTGCTGTAGGGAGATAACCATGCCTATAGCTCAGTTATTAGCAGAACTACAGCAATGCAATTTCACAAGGTTCAAATGGAGACATTTTACTACCGTAAAATGCACAGAAACTGATCCCAAAGTCGATGTGGGGGCATGGGGGTTGAATTAGAAGGAAAAAATTATGAAAATTGGTTAGTAACGAAGACTACGAACAAAAAATCCATGCCAACATGCAGTTACAAGTATAATTATGGTTAGTCTAAAAAAAGAACCAAGAATAAACTTACAACAATGTCAAATTCACTACCAAACAAATCATTATCACTGTCTTTATCATTCATCACCTCATGGAAAACTTCATCTGCTGTCAGTCTAGGACTGTGTTTAGGTGTTTTGGCAGCCATGGTCTGTTTCAAGCACAGCACATAAAAAATTTCAATAAAATTCACTGTAAAATTAACAGACGAAAGAGGGCTGCCATTTGCATTGAAAACAAGCAAGGATGTTCACTGCAGTTATTTGCATGAGTTTTTACTTGTTTATATCCCATTGGCAGTACTGCAACTACAGCACATCTTAAGCCTGAGAATTTCTCGGGGTATATGCGTACAGCTTGCATGCTGACTCCGATAAATTCTCGGGGCAAGGCAGTGAAGGGGTTAATATTATTATTATAACCAGCAATTTCATATGACCACAGCCATAATAACAGGAATGCCACAGTACAAGAAATATACAATGAGAAAATAATAGTGTCTGCACATAGAATGCTGTAAATATAAAATTCACTTAGGCTGCTTCGGTAAAAAAAGATTTTTGTGCCATAATCCACATTTCTTTGTAGAATGCATGATTTACACTTTATATAACCATATTTTATTCTTGTGAGGAATATGAAAATGAATTGCTGAGGCAAAATTGGAAAATAAAAGACAAAACATTATCATTATGTCTGGATTTTATAGCTAAGGATAAGCAGAGTACATTCCTTCTTTCTTATAATAGCAAGGAATGCCGTACTGTATAGTAGTGTTTCAGATAATGTAAGATGAATTTAAAAATGTGAGTATTGTCCTGAGCACCTCTTAACTGCACCACAATCTGTCACACCATAAATGCTCCAATTTTAATTAAACTTATGCTTCAGAAAATGGTTGCACCAAATGTGATGGACCATACTTTTACAATATATTACGAGCAAAGATAATCACATACATTAATTTACAATATACATTGTATATGTCTTATACGCATAGAACTGATTCTATTCGTCATTACTCAGAATGCTTTATATTCCATTGTTATTGATGTGTTGACAAAGAGGAATCTCATATGATAAGTATACCATGGTCATTTTCTCCAGTGAGGCAGCACCACTTAAGTCATTTAGGTAGTTATATGAAGAAATACCCATATTCAACAAGTATACATCTATTAATCAGTGCATGGTTCCTTCATAGTCAAAGTATGTTAATTGTTATTAACACACAGTATTAATTCTTGTGGTCTGATAGTCAGGAAAGCATAATTATCGTCGGTGTAATTCTCTTACCGTCTAGGTGCTTTTTCCAAAATTTTACCGGAGAACAAAAAAGTGTCTAACATTTCTAAATATAATACATTTTGGTGTAAAAAATATCTGTCATCATTTTGAAGATATGAATTTGTGATTAATGTGTTAAAAAAATTACCCAAATCCGTCCAGTGAAGGAAATAAATCGTTTTTTTGCTGGCCTGTAAAATTTTGTAAAAAGCACTTATATGGTTAGAGAATTACACCAATGATATGTTGACACGCCATTGCATTTGCAGCCTGTACAGGTATGTGTTCCTTGCAATATAGGGTAAGCATGCAAATTTGCAAAATGAACATTTTCTTATGGAATGTGCAAAGCGTCAATGGAGTTGCTCGTATTATTCTGGTGGTCACGTCACAGGTGGCTAAAATCGTGTGAAATTTTGAAAAACTTGAAGAAACTAATAATTCCTGATGCTTATGACAACTGTCACATGAAGAGAACATAAAGGACATGAAAACTTCCACTAACCACCAGTCCTGTTACGTGATTAAGTGTGTAGAGATTCCAAGCAACTCCACTCTCTGACCCTCATTTTTGCTCATGAATTTTTTAGGCCTATGGACACAAATTTCCTGACTATCTACATCCATTATATGAGCCAAAGAATTTCAAGGACTGTAAGCTAGACCATCTGCTCGGCAGAGTGAATGAGTTAATATGGTAACATATTCTCTAATATTTTTAAGATACATGTATTATTATTTATTCAAAAGATTTCAATTAAAGGTAAAAACTGAAAATTTCACATCACTTTTCTGTTGTATTGCAAACAAAAAAAACCACACACACACACATGTACAGTCCAATCTTCCCTGTTATGACAAATTTACCTTTTAAGATCATGATATAGAGTGACATGTGCTCTGTTTTTCTATTTGTGGTTATCTGGGTTATGGACTGGTAGAACTATATCTTTCCTGTACTGATCACTAAACATTGAATCATTGATTTATGACTGAACTTTATGTGTGCTCTACTATTGATACACACAGCAGTTAAATAATACCAGATGTTCCACACACGTTAGAATTCATGATTTTTGTGAAAATAGACTCAAAATTTCTCTTCTCTTATTCACACAGGCTTCTTGTGGACAAAGGCACACCTGGAGAATTATACGGAAAATGAAAAGAATTGTCAGTGTTATTTTCAAAGCAGAGTTTATTTTCAGAAATGTGTCACACATGGAGCAAAAAGGCTTTTTGTTGCTCTTTTGCTGCAGTTATAACTAGAGCTGTCTTAATGCATGGCCACACTGGGCATTGACCGGGGGGGGCCCACCGGTTTAGGTGGCCCCATTCTTACAAATTACACTGTTACTTGGCCCAGGGACCCAAAGCGACATTAAGATGGCTCTAGCTATAACAAATATGTAAGAGTAAATTTACTAAGGGAAAACATGTTGAGATATTTCAAAAACAATGAAATAACAGTATGATAAGAGGAACAGTTCTTTGTCCATGTTTTTTTTTTTGTGCTCATGAAACAAGTTTTCATTAAGGTTAAAATACTATGCTCTGTGGATCAATGGGTGGGTGGATGGGTCGATGGTTGGGTGGATGGATGGAATGCTAGATGAATGGATGGATGGAATGCTGGATGGATGCATAGATGGATGGACGGATGGATGAACAAATACATGTAGAGAGATAATATGTGTATCTTTAAATCTTTTATTCTTCAGTTTGCTGGTAATTGATTTCATCCCACATGACAATTATCTTCATTTTTTTGGTCCTGAACCCTTTCCTGCCTACAGCTGGCAAAAAATATACAAGTCCAATGCCTAAGAAGGGGTTTTCCCCATTTTTCATGCCCAGGCAAAGAGAAATAAGACATATTTTAACAAAAATATCTGTGCACCAAATTATCATCCAGCGTTGATGAAAATGGTACCAACATGTAGATGAATGAAGGCCCTTTCAGGAAATATTTTATACATGTCTATGACTTGAATTCAAATTTATTGCAATAAAAACTTTAAAATGTACCATTTTGTTGACTTTTTCTGCGCGTATTGTCCCAAAAAATGTTTTATTTTATTTGTACAGTTGTTACACAGTTTTAGATCTATGGAGTAGACACATTTCTTTTGCTCCTTATATAGTCTGAGGTCAGTCTTGAGTACATGTACTATGTTCCAGGCTAGATTCACCTCTTTCTGTCTCTCAGTGAAACCCCCTTTCCCAAGTTTGGTATTCCACAAAATGGGTAGTTTGTTTCTGGATCACAGGCTCGAAAGACTTTTAGATCATTGTTTCCCTGGTTTTGAAGGCATAAATTGAAAAAAAAAAAAGCTGCATCTTCACCTGAATGGATTAAGCTGCTCATCGGTTGTGACACGTTCCCGGCGCATAATGCACCGCCAAGTTCTTCGCAAATATGCCCCCAGACATCCCTGGAAGTGCTGAAGGCGTCTTACATCCTGCGGTGGTAACGTTATCAGATTTCAACGTGTTCCCCAATGCCCAAAGTCTTCGTTTTGAAAATGTAACTCTGAGCAACTTTTTCCTTCAAGGACACCCCATCTATGAGGGTAATCTAAAGTTATAATGCCTGCTGCCCAGACATGTCAACTGTATAATTAGGGCCCATATTTCATCATCAGCCGTCTCCGCTCCTTTCCTTCCCTTTCACTTGTTTTCGGTGTCTCTTTGTGTTATCTACATTGTACTACGGCCAACATCATTTGGTCATCCTAGACCAAAGAAAATACAGATGCAGGATTAGCAGCTGGTCTAATTTGGCATCCTATTCTTAGAGATTTTTATCAGGTTCTGACCTGCAACGCAGGAGGTATTCTATGGCAAAGGAGGCCATTCTGCAGGTGTATTTTTTCCAAAAATCATAGACAGGAGGAGCGAAGAAGGTTCCCCTTTACTGTTGTTTGCTGCTGACATTGGTTCTGCATGTCCAGAGAATGAACTACTTCAGCCAGGGCTTCTGGAACCAAGCTTGTACCAGGTTCTGGTTCAGCCCACTTTGTAGGAAGCAGCCGCATCAGTGTAGGTCAATGCACTGTCTTAATTGCCCTGCTCCTTGGTCTTCATAACTGTCACAAACGGCCATTTCCATCATGATCACCGCTTTGTTCTACCACCTCAAGTGTCATTTCTTCCACATATCTCATGTCTCCCTATTCAGTTGCGTCATTTGCACTGCATTCTCTAATGTCATCTTGAGACCAGAAAACTACCAAAAATCTTATTCTGACGGCAATGTCACTGTCACAATCAGAAAGCCACCTCAACAGAATCTATAAAAACTACAGTCTGAAAATCTTTGAACCACCAGGGATGGGCAAGAAGACTTAGGAATGTGCAAGTACTTATTCCTATCCTACCACCTGCAATTAATTCTTTACTAACGCCCTACCTATTACAGTGGATGGCACATAGAGATTAGAACATTTCTGGTGTACAGATAGGAATAAACAGGATAAATCCTTATGTGAGAGGTATGTCTACATTTGCACCCAGGACGTGCTGACAGGGGTAGTAAAAACTAAATATAAATAAACAAAAGAAAAGTTCCTTGAATAAAATTTTAATGAGACCTACAGATTGCTGGTATGCAGTTTGAAGAATACAGAAAATTTGAGGGTTGGGGGTGTAACTGTGCTAATTTTGACTGAATTTTTTATACCCCTCTGACTACATTTGTACCCAGGACCTACGGAAAAGGTTAGTCAGGCCTACTTTAGTACTGCATTGCATTACACGTGGTCATCCAACAGGCCTGTTCCTCACTGCTGAGCAGCACAGGCTTGTAGTACCAACAATACATGTAATACTAGTGTATCTTGTGTCTCGGTACTAACGATGCCTTTGTGTCGGCAGTGGAGATCATGGGCTTTTAGCCTTGATAATAGGGCCCGTTTCAATGACAGTATTGCACATCCCCAGGGTCACAGTAGCCGCGGAAATTTTTGAAAACCGGACAACTTTTCCCCATGGGCTGAACTAACAACCCTACTGCGAGGTACAGAATAATAAAGCAAAGTCAAAATGTGGCACATTGAAAAATTGTACATGTATGTAGCAAAGCTTCGCATAAGAAATAATACAGAAACAAAACAATAGAATACAAAGGAAATGGAAAGACAAATCAAGCTTTCAGTCTACTGACCTTCTTCTGGCAAAAAAATGTTACAGGATAGAAAATTAAATAAATACAGTGCAATCCTACTATCTCGACATCAGTGGGACCGTCTGATTTGAGTCAAGTAAAGAGAACGTCCAAATAGCAGATTAGTGGTGGAAGAGAAAAAAAAAAGCAGGGGAGATCAAACACCATTATGGTGAAGGTGTCCAATAAACAACGCAATTACATCCCTTTTTCTTTTAATTATCGGCATACTTACACCTGTTTCTCTAATATCATTGTGTGATGCAGTTATGTGGCAAAGATTTGCCAATAACGGAGAAATGCTGTTGCTATATATCAAATGCGCAGTGTTTTACTATTTCTTTTTAACCTGGACCTGGTTGTTTCTTCAGAAGATGTAATGATACCGATATACACACAGGCGGCAGTTAACCAAGAGATCTAGGTCAAGGCCTAGTATCAACGGCGCACGAATGTTTTGTGAAAAAAAATACTCAGTCTGTAAAACTTGGTACTTTTACTGCCGTGCGCTTATGCATGGCACTCCACACTCGCATCGCTGAAGCCAAGGGTCATTCTCTGTGTCCACATAACTCCTCTCCTACCTCTCCCCGCCACCACTGCAAAAAGAAATAACAAGGTCATATATATGCGGGGAGTTGCATGGGCATTTTCGGTAGCACAGTAGTACATCTAGTTGTGCTCTGGTCGGCAAGAAATGTCGATGTAAGAGGAAAAAATGGAATAACCCGTCGAGTTACGGGGAAATACTTATTGGCATTAAAGAAGGAACAGGTTGGGACTTAAAAATTGTGTTGAGTTACCCAAAATGTCGACAAAAGCCATGTCAAGATAAATGGATTCGACTGTAAATCATAGAATGTTTCACAAATGCTGACACTGACATTTATTTGTCTGCGAGTTTCAGACTTGAGTCTTGGAATGCAGCCCATCAGCCAATGCCAAGAAGACAGCAGCATGAAAGACAAGGAGCAAAGTCAAGATTAAAAAAAAAAAAAGAGCAAAAAAAAAAAGAAAAAAGGCAAGTGTTAGAGGAGCATGGTATTTTCCATTACAAGCCATTGCTGAACAGTGAAAACAATTCAGTATTTGCTCTATTTGGCTTTGTAATTGGAATACACAGCCCTAACAACATTTGACAAGAAAATCAAGGTGCAGATGCCCATGGCAATGAACCGCCGGAAAAGAAGACCTCAACATGTCACAATCTTAGTTCTTGTTTCTTTCTCCATTTTTTGAAATACTGGAGATCTATTAGTATGTAGAAGAGATATAACAAATGCACACTTTGGTGCGTGTTTACAATGTGTTGTGGCACTTATCAAGCTGTTTCACAGTTTAGGATTTATTCTAACTCCTTATCATGATACTTTAGCCGCAAACATTTAACATAAAATTTCTTGGATGTGCAAAAAGTGGAGTTCGAACAGACAAGAACTAAGGTCACAATTTGAGGAAGTCTCTCACGCAGAATGTTTGAAGTATTCTGAGGCAAATTATCTATGATCAAGCTGGCATTTACAGAATCCCTGCTGCATTTTTAAATGAGGTACCTCAAGTTTGAAAACAATTTACTATCATTTAGAAAATTGTTGAGTGTCATCGTATCATGCATTTAATGTCACTTGTCATCCCCTCTTCATGGCTGTGAGTTTGATTTACTTGAATAATCATCAATCCATATCAGAAAATTGGTCTGAATATTAGGTGGCAAATGAAATAATCTATCCTAATATTTCATGGGTATTTTACTGAATACAAAGTGCAGCTAACATACGAGTAGATCCAGGGTATTCTAATTCAACTTTTAAATAAGTCAAAGTCTTCATGTTTACAGCTGGCTTTGGTAATTCAGTCACATTTCCAGCAAATTTTCATGCACCAATCATCTTTGTCATAACACTACAGTGATCACACCACACTAAATGCGCTCTTTTTTAGAAATATTTTTTACAGTTAGGGATAGGACTAGGTTTTTAGTCACACTGCATAGGAAATAGCCTAGCATTGACCCAGCCAGCATCCCTATGTCAATCTGACATAGATTTGAATTGGATTTCTGCAGGGTTGATAGGATTACCATAAGGGCTGGTTCCTTACATCAAACCTACTTTGGTACAATAATAGCACAATATCGCAACCAGCAGATCCACAAAGGAATGATGTCATTTCTATGTGCAAACTTGACGTCAATCCCACAATTCCAATTTCTATAGGTCTGCTGGCTGGGGATTAATTTCAGTCAAAAGCATGCTATCCCGCCAGTATAATTATATTGTTACCTTTGCCTGAATGTGTAGTAATTGGGTTTGGCTACTTTTCAGGAGAAGCAAAAACACTTTTATTTCAGTACAGCTGGTCTGGTGACAATGACTTTTTGATAGTTTGCTATTTGATTATATTTTTGGCTTAGGAGTCTAGAAGCCAGATCATTAGCATATCAGTATGCTCTTATTTTAAATTGATAATTGTAAAAATTTCATGTTCTGCTTAAAAGCAAGTCACTGCCCCAAATTCCACTCAAAACCAAGCCACTTAGATCGGTCCCGGGCCACCCATAAAATCGCACACTGACTGCACCTGATCAGAGTTACACTGAGGTCACGCGCCGCGGGCTACGGCATCGGTTACATGCAAGCCGCTAATGACGACATGGTAGCCTTTACGACTTAATTAACCCCAAATTCTTCACTAATAGCACCAAAAATGGCACTGAAATACAAAAGCACAACTTCTCTTCTCTCAGTCTGTGAAAATCCGATGTCAGTGCAATGTCCCGTTTTCATGATATTCAGTGTTTATAATGTACCCGAATTCACCAAAAATTAATTTTCAAGTGGTGTATTTCTTGCTTGATTGCTTCAAAACGTGGAGCTGTTTTGAAGCAATCAAGCAAGAAATACACCACTGTTTGTTTCATTTCAAAACAGGCGAGCACTTGTCGATGTTTTTTTTAATGTTTTCTCATCTCACTCGTTTTCTGAGTCGGGTGTCTCCATTGGATTGATGACGATATTCGGTTGAATAAAATGAAGGCCCTCGTTTTGCCAGTATTCTTCCTCCAACCGCGATACATGGTCCTCTCACTTGGAGAAAAATTCTGCAACGACTGTTTTCAATGCTGCATGAGTTAGATTTTGGATGTCTGACAGTTTGAAGGTCTTGTTCTCCAATGTTCCGCATCGTATTGATTTTAATGTTTAAATCCACGATGAAAGGAATTCTGAAATTGAAAGATCTCTGACAACGCCTCTGACTCTGTGTTGGCCTACCAGTGAAAAATCACGAGAGTTTGTTTTTAAACTCACCTTAATCACGTGCTGTACCACATTTTAGTGGGGCTCAAAACCATGTAATAAATTATTACAGTAAACCACCTAAATGTTTACCCTTGTCGGTGCTCTCTTTATTTATATACCGCAAATAAACAAACTCGAAAACTACTTGAATAATTCGGGGGCAAAAAATCTGGGTTAGGGTCATCACAAATCTAAAGCTTCACGCCAAATTACATTCAAATATTATCAACGGTTGCAACGCTACGAGCAGTTTTCTGTGATCATGCCTCGGTGAACGGACTATAGTAGTTGTAACAGGTGTTATTAGTTCCGCCAACCCAGTGGCAAAGTGACAATTTCTTCTGAAAACCGGTCCTTTCTGTGTCTTTTATTCATTTTATCATTCAACAAGTTTTAAAGTGCGATAAGATTTATAGCTATTTACACAGATACAGCTATTTACAAAGGTGAAAGCGGAAAGAAGAGATCAAGATAAAATTTTAAGATGCAGTAAAAGGAATACGGCTGTAAAAGCGCCGTTGTCTGAAGAAATATATTTTATTACATTTATTAAATACAAAGTGAAATGTCCTTCCAAAAGGAAGTGGCTGTAGAGGTGCCATTACAATTAGTTTGATTAAAAAGGAGAGACGGAGATCCTTGAATACCAAGGCAGATAAAAACTTGCATAAAAGTTAAAAGAATTTGAAGGCTTAAAAGAAGGGATGAAAATACTTATAGGTGGAGGCAGATAATGTGTTTTAAAAGGTTCGGGTAATTAAATTGGGATGTAGATGTTTAAGAGCAGCGTTAAGAAAGGAAAAGACAATATAGTAAGGGTGGTTTCCCTTTGTAAAAAGGGTTGGCTGTAGAGAGGGCCCCAGGCAGGGAAAAGAGAAGCAGACTACGTGTATAACTATTACAGTGTATATGCACATGTTTTAAGTAAGAAGCTCCACTCTGTCGTTTGAACGGAATTATACGTAAATCATTTCAGTGCTGCGGCACATCAAAAGACGCAGAGCTGGCAATTTAAAAAAAAGCGCAAGGACAAATAGAGAGGTTATTAGCACTTTCCAGTAATCATGCACTTGTATACAGAAACGCATTATATAGATAATGGGAGAAAGGAGTGGGGGGATGCTGGGACTGGATCTGTCGGTGGATGCACACAGGGGGTGAGAGTGATGACAGCCAGCAGGTTGCTGGCTCTGAATTCAGAATACTATATTACTTTCAGTGTCAGTGTGCGCGTGGAGCTGTATCATCCGTGTATGTATGTCACCTGGTGTAACTGATCTGTATTATTTATGTGTGTGTCACCGGCTGGTATGTATGACAATGTGTATTTATGTCACCGGGTGTATCTGTATAATTTATGTGTCATCGAGTATGGTTGTATTTGTGTGTGTGTGTGTGTGTGTGTGTCATCAGGTGTGCCTGTGCGTGTGTGTGATCTGGTGTGTGTTTGCTAAATATATATTTGAGTATTTGTTCGGACTTATCGGGCGGACTTGTTGGACTTGTCTTGGAAGTTTGTGCGTGCGTGTGTCGTTATGAGCTCGATCGTTTGGGGTTTTTTTTTCTTCTGAAGCGTCAACAGATTAGTTTATGTCGGTTTTCTGCTGTGATGATACTCTGGCTAACGCGGTAGTCGTATGTGTACATGTGAAAATAGGGAAGTTGTCACGTTTCGAGGGTCAAGCTTCAAGATAAAAACAGTAGCAATTAAAGTGACACTGGGTCAAACTGACTTCTGGCCACAAGTTGCGTAATAATTAAACCATTTTCTAAACATTGTCTCAAACCATTTAAAAATTGACGCAACCAAAGTATTTTCGAAAAGCATTTCCTAACCCCTATTGAGTTACATTTTTGCAATCGACTGTTATGATATTCATTTACATTTCTTTCGGTGGGTGTACAAGTGGAAGCTGCAAAAGAGTTTGACTAACTTTGTTGTGACATTTTGAATTTATCAGTTTCAAATGCCAACTGCAAAGGAAGTTTCTCAAACTTAAATTAATCAAGACATATCAGAATATACAGTGAGCCAAAAAAGAAAGAGTAACCTAATAATACTGTTAATTGAGAGAGCTTTCTGTGTCGAGTTCAGTAATTTTGCACAAATTAAAACCAGGCGATTTTAAATCAGTTTCAGTATCCTGGGATTAAATGCATTTTTTTAAATTACTTTTTTCTTAAAATACACTATATCTGTTTAAGCGGGTGAGGGGGAATAAGAGGTTCAATATTGGACTGGTGGATGGGATTCAGAGAGTGCTACAGTCTACAGGTCAGAGAGAGTAATATCTGTCTTAGGGAGAGAACATAGAGAAGGTTTCAAGCGCCGCGAGAAAGCTAGCGCCTCAAGACAAGTGCTATGTAGTGTAGTTTCGTGAAGTATTCCCCTCAAACCCTTTTGACACTCATAGAGAACGTTCGTACCATAAAGCCTGCTGCGTGGAGCGCCGCGTGTAAAATCAAGCATATTTTGAAGTATTGAAGTTAAAGTCTAATGAAGCTTTCGCTTGTTCGGTCTTTTACCCATGTGCATCCTCGGCCGTAATAGGCGCTCCCTTAAAAAGCACTTGTCTGTAGTTGCTAAATTCTCGCTTTTGAAGCGTCCTCAATGTTCTCTGCCTTTCCCCAGGTGCTGGCAACCCATACTACTCCACTGTATGTGAGGGAGAACATAGAGAACGCTTCAAGCGCAAGAAAGTTAGCGCCTCCAGACAAGCACTTTTTAACAAAAACCCTCTCGTATTTTAAGACATGAGTCGACATCCATTTTGTTGCACCAGAAATTAGAAAAGTAAAAGTAATGACAGATTACACTACACAGCAAGTTGCCTCAAAGCCTGAAACAGAATTTCAAAAACGCTTAAAAATTAAAAAATACGTGAATCAAAACAAACAAAAAATAGTGGCACGGGGACTCCAGCACACACTACCCTACCTAGCACAGATGTGCCGTGTGACTATGTGGTTGCGAGAGCACTTTTCCCATGACATGGACGATCCTAAGTCTAATACTAAAGTACCAGTTGCCCCTTAAGATCTAAGGAAGTAGGTTCTAATCCGTATGTTTTGTCCGGCCTACCCCCGACCAAACTCCACCCCAACTCTCAGTCCCTCAGAAGCGCCTTAAGGGAGGAAATCTCGCCAGACCCTAAGCTTTACAGACTAGTTGGGCATGACTAGCCGTGCGAGTACCTTGGTCGACCGCCGACCTCGACGCTACATGGAAGCAGGAGCCAGTGACCACCCAGGTTTCCCCAAAGTGGCTGTTCTGTACTATAAATAAATTTGGGTTTTTCTTATATGACACACAATCCATACATTGTCTGCCGTTATGGGTTTGATCTCATTATGCATAAACTCAAATATTAAATCCATTTCTTTACAAAACTTACTTAAAATACATGAATTTCACTCAAACGAGCTCGATTAACACCGTAAGCCAAAGATACAAACCTTCTATTGGAAATAGGGCAATAAATATTCTTTTTTGCAAAAAGTGTAAACTGCACGCATGATTACTTCCCTTTGCCCTCGACGTCATCTTGACTTTTATCTACAAACTGGAAGCAGAAGTGGGAATCGATACCGGTATTCATTCTTCTTAAAGTGAATGTCACAGGGGATTGAATACTTTCTCGAACATGTGAAACTTTTCACTTGCTTTTACATTAGGGTTTTTCTTCATCTGGTTTACAAATTTTAATAAAATGAAATAGGTCTAACAAAACATTAAAATCATTTCATAATAGTTTCATATCTAACAATATCAGAAAGTCCCGATTTGGGATTGGAAATTCGATACCAAATCCATTACCAAAGAGATTACCTTACCACCCTTACTATTAAAAATCCCATAACTTCTAAATTATGATATTCATCGTCGGTGTCGTGGCCAAACTGCCCATCAAAAGAAGGGGAAAACTTGTCGGATTTGCCATACCTCACCATCTTTAACACTAAAAATCTTATAACCCCTTAATTATGATATATATCGTCGATGTCATGTTCAAACCACTTATCTCATGAAAACAAAGTTTTACAAAATGCTTGTCAGACTTGTGCAACGGACTTGTTGACTTTGTCGGTGTTGTTGGACTTGTGCAGCAAATCTGTTAGACTTGCGTGGCAGATTTTTCAGACCTGTCTGACTTGTGCAGTGGGCTTGTCAGACTTCTTGGACTTTTGTGGCAGACTTGTGTAGTGGACTTGTTAGACTTTTGTCACAGACTTGTTTGACTTGTGCGGCTGATTTGTTGGATTGATCAGACTTGTTGAACCTTTGCAGCGGACATGTTGAACTTGTCAAACCTGTACCGTGGATTTCTTGAACTTGTCGGGATTGCTGAAAATGTTGGATTTTTCAGACTTGTTGGACTTGTCAGACTCGTGCCCTGGAGTTATCAGACTTGTGCGGCACACTTTTTGGACTTGTGCGACAGACTTGCCTGGGTTGTCCGGTAGGCTAGTCGTACTTGTCGAACCTATGCAGCAGACTTCTTGGACTTGTCAGACTTCTGCAGTGAACTTGTCTGACTTGTTCTGCAGACTTGTCAGCCTCATCAGATTTGTGCTTCTCAGACTTATGCGGCACACGTGTTAGACTTGTGCTGCTGATTTGTCAGACTTGACGGAAATCTGCAGTGGACTTATCAGATATGTAGGAGTTGGCAGAATTCTTTGGTGAACTTTGTTGGACGTGCGACAGATTTGTCTGATTTGTCATAATTGTGCAGTTGGCATGTCAGACATGTCAAAATTATGGGTCTTGTGCAGTGGACTTGTCAAACTTGTCGAACCTGTATGGAGAATTTGTCGGATTTGTGCAGATGACATGTTGGATTTGTCGTTCTTGTCGGACTTGTTGAACCTTTTCAGGTGACTGATCATACTTCTCAGACTTCTGCAGTGGACTTGTTAGACTTGTCCAGTGGACTTGTTGAATTTGGACGGCAGATTTTTTAACAACTTGTCGGACATGACGAAATTTTTCAATCAACTTGTCGGACTTGTGCATCAGACTTGTCAGATTTCCAACCAACTTGTACTTGTACGTCACACTTGTCAGATTTTTTTGGCCAACTCTTCGGGCTTGTGCGTTGCAATTATCGTAATTTTTTGGCCAACTTGACAGACTTGTCAGAATTCTCAACCAACATCTCGGACCTGTAAATTAGACTTCTCAATATTTTGGGCCAGTTTGTCATACTTGTATGTCAGACTTGTCTGATTTTTTGGTCAACTTGTTGGACTTGTGCGTCACACTTGTCGGAATTTTTCGGCCAATTAGTCGGACTTGTCAGAAATTTTTGGACAATTTCTTGGGCTTGTGTGTCAGACTTTTCGGAATTTTCTAGCCAACTTATCGGACTTGTGGGTCAGACTTGTTAGATTTTTTGGACCAACTTGCCAGACTTGTCAGAAATTTTTGGCCAATTTCATGGACTTGTGCATCAGACATGTCGAATTTTTTGGCCAACTTGTTTTGCTTGTTTGTCAGTCTTGTCAGATTTTTTGGCCAACTCGTCGGGCTTGTGTGTCAGACTTGTCGGAATTGTTCATCAGACTTGTTAAATTTTTTGGCCAACTCGCCATACTCGTTCGTCAGTCTTGTCATAATTTTTTGGCCACAACAATAAAACGCAAAGGAAACAGAAAGAAAAAAAAAGCGGGGGAGATCAAACGCCATTACGGGGCATGTGTCCAATAAACAATGCAATTATGTCCCTTTTTCTTGTAATTATCGGCATACTGTCGCCCGTTTCTCCAATATCATTGTTCTATGGTGCAATTGCGTGGCAAAGTTTTGCCGATATCTTAAATCTTTAAAAATATAAACATAACTCAAACAATGATAAAACTAATAGGAATTTTCATTAGTTATAAATTACATGTGCGCACACAGAGCTTCATGTTACTATCTTTGTAACTACATGTATATTCAATTTAGTCTTAAAACTTCTGCTGATTTGGCTGTTTGTATTGTGGTATGAGATAGCCTACAAAAAAAATTATGTAGGAATTTCCCTGTAGCGTCCCACTAGTTGAACGATCGATATTTTCTCACCCCCCCCCCCCCCGCTTGGCGAGTCTCACTCGGCGACCTTCCTCCCCCCTCTCGCCAGCAAGGCCGGTATATCTCTTTGATGTGGCTTGTTTGTTTCACTGTAGAAAATCTAGAAGGTCTGGAAGGCACTGCAGTATCCGAGATTACGCTAGGTCGACCTTGAGTGATCTAATTCTGTGACGTGTCTGTGTACGATTGGGTGGCTTGTATGTGTCCCGAACGATCTAGGTCTGTCTCATGCTCATGGGGCGGTTAAGCCGCTTCCTGAACGTTCCTGGACAGAATATATATGAGGAGGGCCAGGCGAGTAGGAGTGGTGCAAATCGTGGGTGAAAATCGTAAGGTGCAAATCGTAGGTGTGTACATCCAGTTGTAGTAGAAGTGTAGTGCCTTCCCCGATAGGTGTAAGTAACTTGTGGATATCAGCTCGTGTTTACAGTTATTAAAGTTAGTGTTAATTGTTCATCGGATCCTGTTATTTATTTCTACAACAGTTCGAGACAGTTTCGTTTTTAAGGGGTAGACGATCAGTTCATCTGACTCTCCCCATCATAACGTGCTGAAATTTGCATCAACTGTTACATTCCCTTTAAAACACCCTGCTCTCAACTTTTTAAATTACAGTTCATTTCATGCATCAATTTGGAACTGGACTCTCAGAAAAAAAATGAAACCATTTAAAAAAAGACTTAGTTTGAATTGTGAATTAAATACACCTATTAAAAAGAAGTGGCACTATTTATTCGGCACATCATGATAAGTAAAGTATCTCTCATGAGAGATTCAGGGGTATGGATGTGTTCTACAGTTTTAAACAGTAAAACAACCAGAACCACTTTTTTTCTTCGGATACTGAGCAGTATGAGACCCGATAACAAAACTCGTCTCAGTGAATCATGATTTATTGCTTTGTCTTAATGGAATTTAAAAAAAAAAAAAAAAATCAACATGGCCACCATATATAGAGTAGAAAGGCCAACGATCTACTATGCTATGTAAGAAATTCTGTTAATAATATCAGTTAGTCTATGAAATTAATTTTGATAACATACACCCGTAAAAATTGATTTGGTAATACATGTAGCAAGAAGATAACATAACACCCGCGCCATCGTAATTTACGACGACCTACCGTCCAGCAGTAAAATTCGTGTACATGTATAAATTGCGAGACATTTTGTACATGTACCTCAATTACAAGGCCAGTTTTTGTCATTCGCATGTGCAAACTTGAGTCGGATTTTCTTAAGGTTGCTGGCTGGGAATGTATTTGACATGAAATATGCGTTGTTTGATTATTACATGAAGAATAATTTATATGAACCACTGCCTGCGTTTTCAATCAAACAATTTTCTAATTTTAACACTGAAATGACATAATAAGATTTTACAATGAAGTTCGCATGAATTCCAAACACAGTTTCTGTTATTGAAAAGTGAAACATGTTTCCCCCCTTCAAGGTAACAGACAAAATATTTTAATTTCACATTCACGGGTCACTCCCCAGTCAACTAGCAAACAAGCCATGACCCATAATTGTGTTTTTTGAGGTCACAAATTATAGTCTCCACGGATTTAAACAAGTATGATAAATGTGAGACAGTTATATCTTTTTCCACAGTACATCGGTACTTGCTACCATACTTTGTCTCCCCCCCCCCCTTCTCTCTCTCTCTCTTTCTCTCTCACCCATGCATTCATTCACAATCACACAAGTTTTCACAATCATACAAGTTCTCACACGCTCTCACAAGCACACATTCATCAATCACATACACATACATATTCATTATGCACCCTCATTCATACTGCCTAATTTTGACATTCTAATCTAGTTTTACACTGTGATTTTGTTTCACAATCCAAATTCAGTTTTACTCTGTTAATCCCATATGAATTCCGTATTCTCTGCCGTACTCAATGTTAATCATGCACTCATTCTCATTTCTGATGTTTCTTCTGTACTGTTTTAAGTTTTACATTCCAGTTCAATTTTACGCCATTAACCCACGTAAATTACACATTCACTGCTGTTCTCAATGTTAATCATGCAGTAATTCTCATTCTGTTTCTCCAACAGATTAATTTTAAAGTTTGGTTCTTGCCTTTGTGTCCTTACCTATGTTGACTGTCTTAAATTTGGTCAGTTTGTTGAACTAGAAATGAACAGTTGATTTCCACCACCACCACTTTTTATTAACTCTATTGCATCATTGCTCATTTTAAATTTACCTTTCACTTTGGACGTTAAATGCCCTGCCCCTATCCCAGTCTTCATTTTTCTTCCTATATCTCATACGTGCATCTTTTAAATGGTATTTTATTTATAATTTCTTTCTCCCCACATCTCATACAATGGTATTTTACTTATTTATTAATTTTGAACTCCCCAACTAAAATAACACTAGGCACAGACTGAAAATATGCCCAGGTGTTAAGTGCAAGCTATTGCTATTATTTTGACGCTCAGGCATACTTTGTGATTTGACAGCGTTCTACATTCATTTCTACTTTCATCTCGTCAATAATTTGTAAACTGCCAATTGGGTGACATAGTGCCATTTTGAGTCAGGTGTCGTGCTTTGTTGCAATCAACGATTTCCACTTTAGCGGAATGTCTAGATTTGTTGCGTTTGTCCAAATACTTGCAAAACTCAAAATAGTCCAAGAAATCTCACGATGTCAGTTTTACAGATCAAAAGGATAACTTTATTTTGGTCCAGATTTAAAGCAAATTGATTTTGGAGGAAGTGCAAAATTTTGTGGAAATCGATGCAACGAGGTCGTCTTTAGGACAACGTTTCGTATGTCACGAATTTTGGCGCAGATATTAGACAGTGTTGTAGTGTGGTAGTCGTACACGTGGAGGGGAAGTATATCAACATGTCTTTTGGCAGAAATATTGATCGAATAATTCATATTTTTTGCGGCTAACAAAGGCAGGTAACATTTCTTTTAAGATGCATGTTGTGTGCTTTCTGCTGTGTACCGTCGATTGTTCAAAAAAAAAAAAAAAAGAGGAGCTTCATTAGAAATTGGTAACAGTACTTGTGTTTTTTATGCGTGTAAAATTTCGACCAAATCAACCATATGCCCGTCTTAACCCTTTCAGTGCGGAAGCAGTTATGCTAAGATTTTCATAGTCATTACTGCATTGAATCTTATTGTCTTTTGCTACTGTTTTTCTCCTACGATCCTACAGGTAGAATACGCATGACGTCACAGAGTGTTCGATCTTCCTACACTAAAGATGGCCAGTGGATCAGCTGATTTGTGTAACTTCGAGATAATATTATTATGTCTGGGCGGTTAAAATGCCTGCTGCTTGCATTGTAGTTGATTGTTATGACAGGAGTGGAAAGGATGGATCCAAGCTGTTCAGTTTCCATACCATCCGTGTAAACAAGAGAAAGGAAGGGAAAGAATTGACCGAACGTCTCCCATTGAACATGTACACATGTGCCATTGTTTACTGTAGCGAACTTCTTTCAGTTCGCCGCCGGTTGGTTCGCATCGCCTCCAGTGCTCTCAGAGCAAATCAGCTAACGAATCAAAATCAATGCTACAATCGCCGTGGTGATGCGTCAGGCCTTACACTAAAGATGGCAGATATGCGCATTCTACCTATTGTCTTTCATTCATCCTCTCTGTCTATGTCCTACTGTCCTCTCGTCTGTCACTCATCCTTCTTACCATTTCTCTCTTTCGTACCTAATACAAAACGAAGATAAATAATTAGCAAACAATGTTTTTCCAATATTATTTTATTTCTAAGCGTTTTAGTCACTGAACCATGAAGTTTCCCACACAAGATTACAATCAAAATCAATATGTAATGCCAATCACAAAAATTATCATATCTCCTGCATCTTCAACCCTATTGGAAAGTCGTCGTCATTTTACATGCACAGATGTGTAGGAATTCAGCAAAATTGTTCAAATTACAGAACAAAAGCACATTAAATATTAAAAAAAATAATAATAATATTAAAGAATGAACAAATGTGAAATGACCTAGCATTTACTGAACTTTGCAACATCAGCGCTAAAGTAAACTCCTGTGCAACCGACAGTATCTTTCGTAACAGAATTATGTGTTGCTTTGGCACCACAGCCTTTCAAGACAAACTGTCAATTACAGTATACTTGTGTGTGGGCCGCTTAAAGTATGACATTAAATTCAAGTATGCATTTTGCTGAACACATTACTGACATCACAGGAATGTGGCAGTGAAATATTACCTGTCAGAGAAATCATTTACAAAATACACAGGGTGTGAATGCTTTGTGTGGTATCAAACTGTTAACAGATAGTACAGCTGTTCTTTTCCATATGGCCTTTTATCAAACCAAGAAAAATGAATCAGTGCTTATCCTAAGTGCAGCTTAATACACAAGTGATAGACAACTCTCTTAAGCACGGTAATGCCAACTGTCTGTCCATCTAAACCTACACATTCAATGCACTTGATCAGCCTTTTGTTACCTTACAGCACAATTTAAAAGCCATCGCCTACATCACCCTGGTATTTTTTTTGTTTATAAAGACAATGTAAAGCTTTTCACTCGTTGAGCAAATTTCAGAGTTGGTTTATATCAAAGTGAACAATGGCCATGCATACTGTATATAATATAACCAATACTGAGGTAACAGTGATATTAATGGGAAGATTTGTAATGAAGGTTCAAATCCAGGAACAAAAACATCTGTGCCACTAATAAGTGTCAAGTTAACAAAGTCACTATTCTTACAACTGACACAGACAATATAATCATGCAGGCTACAGCACTGAGACCCACAGAATACTTTCTTCCGGGCCATTTGTTGTGCAGATAAAACAGTATCACAAACTGTTAAATCAGATAAAAACGTCTTTGGAAACCTGCGATGACATTTTTATCTGCAGGTATGATAAGTAAACAATATAAAGCAAATTTTGTTGGACGTTTGATGCAATAAGCAGAATCAATTATGGCACAGTGCCTATAAACCAAACACTACAGAAACAATTATGGCACAGTGCCTATAAACCAAACACTACAGAATTAATTATGGCACAATGCCTATAACCAAACATTCTTTATTCTTTGTGTTTTGATCTTCAGCTGAATCGTTAATAATCATCAAGAACACTCTTTTGGTACACAACTCAAGATTATGATTCTCAATCTACAAGCTAATGATATTCAAACATTTCATATTATATATCCAAATAAACCAAAGAAATGTTTCACTATACTACAGCACACTACATATAAATATTTGAATTTCTGTTTATATTGTTCGATAAACAAATCCTGTCATAAATTAGAATCTAATGTATCTCTAAAATGGGCAAAGCTTCTGATCACAGCACCACAAAAATACTCAAGAAGATCAGGAACAGATTTAATGATGAACACTACATGCCTTTAAACCTTTAGACTCTATCGCAGATTTGCCTTGAGGTCTGCACTATCAATATATTTGACCCTGACAGAGATAGTATGAAATAAATTTAGATGTTGTGTTGCCTATGAGTATGAGATACATGTAGATTACTTGCAACAGTGATTATAACTGAATGCTTTTTCAGGAATCCATTTAATTTGGTAGCACTGTATAGTGGTAGACTCAGATTTACACAATGCAATGTCACATGAATGGACAAAATCTGGATTTCACATGGAGGTCTTTACAGAAAAGCATTCCCCAGAAGAAGATGAACATAAGATAATGAATATGAAAATAAGATAAAAACAAGATAATAAAATTCCCAAAATGTAACTCCAGACAACTTAAAAACTTCTCTCTACATGTTGCAGACTAATAAAAGTCTACTATTTGAAAATTCAATCTAACAGTCCTATCCACTACGTAATTAATACAATGCAAGAAGATACCAGCAGGGCTTGTCCACAGAAATGAACTGCCTAAATTAATCCATACTGAACAGTCTTTTAAGTACATGGGTCTATAATTCATAATGCTGTTTCAATTTCTCGGAGGATATGACGTGACTAAAACACACAATATCTCAAAAATGATACCCTATGGCCCATACTCTTGGAACTACTACAAATATTCCACAGCTATGTGAGAGAAATACTACCAGAATAATGGTATCTACAAAAAGCTACTATAGCAGCTGGTTAGTTTCTGGATTTTCTGACAGTAATTCAACATTTAAATGCCATTAACAACTCCCAGCAAATTCAAATTTTACAGCTCAAGATGATTTACTTTGCATGCTTTTTGTATACATCAATAACATCTTGAACATCATCTTTAGAGCCCATGAACACAGGGCATCGGTCATGAATTCCCTCAGGCATGACATCCATAATTCTCTCCTTCCCACTGAATGCTGCTCCACCTGCTTGCTCCATCAAATAGGCCATGGGACCAGCTTCGTACAACAGGCGAAGCTAGAAAAATTAAACAAATGGACATTACAAAAATGCACGAAAAAGAACTGAAACTCTTGGGAGAGCGATACCACAGAAGAGCTTCATAAGAGGAGAACACACATCAAACAAGTGTTTTAGCCCAGAGCTTCTTTACAAAAATCAAACATATGAACATTATAAAAATAGACAGGTAGGAAGCATCCCAGGACTTGAACTTTATTCAGTAAATAATCTTTTTCACTGAATTTTGACTTTAAAAGAGCATTTCATTCAGTGCTGACATCTAAACAAATTTTTCATCATGTTTTGAAACAGAAAAAAAATATATATATACTTCTAAATGTTTGGCTCAATTTCACCATCATCAGAAAAACTTAAAATAAGTTAATGTCCTCCTGAAACTCCCATTCAACTTTCTCAGATTCCTCTCAATCACAAGTGTCATGTTTTATTGCCTAGAGTTTCCTTTAACTGGCCTCAAAAAATGGCTCTTGAGCTGTACACAAAATTTTAGTTACTGTCATGGCCTTACCTTCCCCTTTGGTGCTTCTGATGTTGCTGGATACATAAAGATGCCTCCATAGCAGAGTGTTCGATGGACATCAGCGACCATGGATCCAATGTATCGAGCTCCATATGGCTTTCCACTCTGTTTATAAACAAAAATATGTTGGAAGTACACCTGTAACATAAAATGAGCATGAGAAATTGCTCCCATCATGGTCACTGCTGCTTTTTTCAGTGTCATTTTTCTTGCCAAATCCTGTGTTAAATGAACTGCATAGCTACCAATTTCTCATGTATGCAGTTTTTAAATCTCACCCAGATGAAGGTTGTAGCACCCTGCTGAAGCAGCCCTTTTGCTTTAGAAATTTTCAGTTACTTTACAGACTCAGGTCCAAGCACTATTCTCACTGCAACAATGAGCTAGAAATGTTAAAACTGACGGCAAAATTCAGAGATGGAAGGGATAAGCAAGCTCCTTCAAACCTTTAAAAGGGCAAACACAGAGGGAAAGCAACTGACTACAATAATACAGAGATTAAATTTGTTAAGTGGAGTTTCACCATATTTACAGTATCCAATGTCATAATTTGGTAACGTGGGGGCTTTTTGAAAAAGAGAAAGAAAAAAAGCAGCTTCCGAGATGAATGGCCATAGAATAATCTAGTTTTTTACACAGCCAGTTTGTGGAGAAGTTGTTCTGAAAATTAATGAGACAAAAAATGTAATATTGTGAGGCTATGGATTTCCTTTGCAACTTTTCACACAATTGATTCTCCTACAAGCCCAACCTATCTACAGCTCAGTGGTGTCATCTTTCAGTAGTTGACTGGTATGCTTTGGTGCAACATTAAATTATCAGGGTGCATAAAACAATGTGAATTAAGGTTGTGAGGAAAGCATCTTTTTTTGTAAGTCCAGGTATGTGTTGAAATATTCTGCTTGTTTATGTATATATTTCAGTTCCATGTGTTTTCATTATTTCATACTGCACATGTCCTGGTATTAACTATCTATAGTCAAGGGCATGCATTATGTGAACTCTAGCCATGCTCTTTTCAGAAGACACACAGACTTCAGTGTTTTTGTAAGCATTAGCAGGAAAACTCACTGGCATGTGGTAAGCCATACGCTGGAACACAGCTGTGAGATTCTGAGTCATATTTATGTAAGGATAAGGATGGATGGCTGTAGAGTACTGAAAACCCTTTCCCACATGTATGAAGACAAAACCATCAATCTCTTACCTTAGGTCGTTTCTTGCTGTTGACATACTCTCTCGTTGCTTCATCCCAGTACATTTCATAGCCTTCATTTATAGAGTAGATCTTGCCACGAGGTTTCAGCTTCATATTTCTCTCAGTCAGCAAGAACTCTCCAATAGCCTGTAGTGAAAATGTGAAGAGGCAAAAAGACATAAATAAAAATGTTGTACACGAAAAGTGAATTAAATTTTAAAAACAAGCCAGACAATACAAAAGAACGACTGCTCAATCAGACAAAATGCTAATCTGACCAAATAAATTTCCACTCTCCTGTTTAACTCTTGAAGACTTAATTACTCATCATATCTCATGTCTTCTCCTATTTTCCATGTGGTGACTAAAAACACTTCATGACATCACATCCCCTCATTACTGGGGGTCTCACTACTGACCGGATCATACATGAACCCATTGACACCATGGCCCAGGGACACAACCACCATGGTAGCACTGCCATAGAGAGCATATCCAGCACACACTAGTTCCCGGGCTGGTTTCAGCACATCTTGGGCTGAAACTTTTCCGTCTGTGTCCTGTATAAATGGACAATAAATACAAAAGTTAGTATTTATTAACAAAAAAGTTGTATCACTAACAATGATTCCGTAATTACTACTAACATTAAAAAATGACCCAGCCATTACTAATTATATCAAACAATGACTCAGTAATTGCTAATAACATGAAATAAGGACTCAGTAATTACTAGTAGCATTAAACAATGACTGTAATTACAGTCACAGACTCAGGCTTCAGCTGCTACTGTCAATACAATGAGCCAGAAATGCTGAAGGCATAAACCTGAAATGAAATGCAGAAATGGAGGAGACAAGGAGGCTCCTTCAAAATTTAAACTTTTTACGAACATTAAACAATGACTCGGTAATTACTACTAACATTAAACAATGACTCAGTAATTATGATAATATTAAACAATGATTTAGTATTTACTTCTCCCTTTAAGTAAATTATGTCTTATGCATTTACAACTATTTCAGTCTCACCGGGTGAAAATTACAAATATTTCCTCCATATTTTGAGCACCACTGACAAAATGTATGCCGTACCTCGCTGTATCATTCTGATATTTTCTTTATATTGTGATATTTGTACGGTGTGAAAACTTGGCATATAAACCTGTCATTTTCTTGTGTTAACAAAATGTTCAGAAAAGCAAGGGCCTGTTGTCAGAGTCACACTGATCCTAGACATGGAAATTTGAATCTCCGTACAATGATCTAAAACATTCCTTGATCATGTACTCCTGCATTATATATCTGCATGGACCCTTTGCTTTACTACAGAGCCACAATATAGTTTGACATCTCGCAAGCTCATTAAGTTTAATTCTCTTGAAATACTGATACTGTTTACAGACAAAATATAGCACCAAAAAAAAAGTTGTATGTAGAAAAGCCTCACACAAGAAATAATGCCTAAACGATACAATAAAACTTAAAGAAAAACAAGACAAACTGAGCTTCGGTTAGAAACCCTTCTTCAGGAAAACAAAAACAAAAATGGAAAACTGAGCAGATCAAACAACTGAACAATAAACAAACTGTAAAATATTAAATAATTGTAGAATATTAAAAATTAATATGACCACTTATCTGCGAGTCTTGACTTACATCTAGATTCTGTTTATAGATTGTTTAAATATCATTGTGCCAGCAACTGGTCATAAAGCTTTTTTCTCATGCTTAATGCAGCTTGTGATACACTCACCTTTTTTACTATAATGAATCAAATGAATCTCTGAGACTGCTATAGAAATAATGAATGAAGTCAATGCTGGCTATATTTTTGTTCAGGTCCCCTAAAATTCTTGATTCTCAGGTATAGATTCTTGTTAATCTGGCTATCAGGCGCCTGATAGTAGTATCCTTTTCTGCATTAATTTAGGCATCCAATCAACAGCATTATTAGGATGGAAGTGTGTATATAAATATTAAAAACTTAATAGGGGCAGATCATTCTGATTTGCATGAACAAGTAAAGTGATATACATAATTTACCTTTCTGTAAATGCCAAATATGGAACCAATGGAGACTAAACAGTCAATGTTTGATGAACCATCCAGTGGATCAAAACAAACGATGTATTTGCCCTGAAGAAGAAAGGACAATCAATCGACCTGTTACTGTTGAGTGATACTATATATTTACATAAAAGAGGAGAGTTAGTCCTCGAACAACATTTAAATGAAAAACATAACAAAAAATGATATTATAGGACTCAATCATCATAAGCTCAGTACTTAAACAGTAACCAAATGACCTACCTTGTGGTAATCACCAAGTGACACTAATAATTCTCATTCTGTGCCTATCAACACAGTCACTCATTTTGTTGTTCCTGTTAAATCCGTATATTTTATACTGATGTGACTCTCACTTGACTTGACTTTAAGTACATTTCTTTCAGTGAAAAAAAAAAAATAGCAGAAAAGTAAATGTCTACTCTTGAATCTTACGAAGTTTGCAAGTAAAAAACGTAAAGACAAAAAAGAATAGGGAGACTTTACAAGGTTTGTACTGAAAAATGGCTTGTTTACTAATACACAGCACTGATAATGTACACAAGCATGCATACAACTCTCTGGCTGATTATGGGAATTAATGTGACAGGCTCTTAACTCATTTCTCCCCGCGAACGGGGAATCCTCGTTTTCGGTTTTCGTGCCAAGCTGTACCATGAATGGGGAATCCACGTTTCTGACGCCGACCTTATATATTTTTTTTTCAATTCTAATTTACAAATTACTACTTTATACCCGACCCACACTATAATAAAAACAACCACAGAATATCATAAAGCATTCATTTATAAACACTTCCACCAAATAGAATTGAAAAATATTTTAAAAATAAGCGAGTAATGAATTTTTTTCTAACGCACTCTATAAAAGCATGAAAACTGCAAAATTTACTTGGGCCAGCTGGAGCAACTTGGCCAAATTTACTTGGGGAGAAATGAGTTAAAATACATGTATTTGACATGAAACCACTATTTGCTTAGCCAATGGACGGGACATGCTGCAATCATGAAAATCAGGCCATATATATATGAAGTAATATCAGTAGTAAAAAAAAAAAAGCACTGCAAAAGCCGTGCTATACAAGACTGAAAGTTTATCACAAAAGGCAGCATGCATCCGTCCAAGTCTTTTGGCTATTGCATTAAACAGGAAAGTGAAGGAAGTGATTTAATGTGCAAATGTAGGACTAGGAAACTTAACGCTTTCCTCCAGATGCCACTGCAGCCATTATACGTTACACCTACAACCCGTCAACCCTGATTGTGGAAAGCTGGCATGAGGTACCCATAACTGTTTGCCATAATATGTCATTAAAAATATTTTATTCTGTCTGTTTTCACTACTGTCAGACTTTATGAAATGATTTCATAAGTAATGACGTTAATTATAATATTGATTGAAGCTAAAACATATTTTTGGTCCAAGGTCAACCAAAGAACTTCAAATGGAAATTATACATATGTATTTAGCATTTTATTTTCAAATTTAACAAAAATAAGATAAACCACGAGGAGTCTTTGTACTGCACCTCTCTGGAAAAACTATTTCAGATGCACGTGAGCAAGACTGAAAAGAAATCCTGCTTTCTTATACTCTTTTTTTTTTTTTGGTTACTTCTCATTTACTATGAAAGTCTTTATTCTGTAACTGGAATCCAAAACTACCCAAACATTCTAGAGTACAAAATATGATATCGATAGCAAAAGTGTTCACAGTTCAATAAAAAATAATATTTTTACATGCTGCAATCAGTAAGAAAGAATCTTGACATGATTTTTAAATAAATTCATCTTGAAAAATTACGAGGATATTGATTTTACTTCGTAAATTGTGCTGTGTTGGAAAATCTGCTTATGGCATGCAATATTCATTTCAAACTACTGAGCTCAGATTTAAAGCAGGATACAAAAAAAAAAGGCAACAAAACCAATAACAATTTTCACACATGAGCAACTCTAACATTGAACAATTTCAAAATATTCAACAGAAATAAGCCTGATTCAAAGCCAAACATGACCAGACCAAACCAAACCAAACCCATACATGTCCCTGTGGATGCAAAAAAGATATGACAAAATGGTTATGCCACCCATCTACACAAAGTATAAGATTCTTCATATAAAAATGATAGTAAACATAGGATAACCCAAGTTACTTATTTCACACATCAACCTGAATCGGTATTATTCTTCCACCTTATAACTGTGGATTACTGATCCCAAAGTCTGTCATGAGTGGCGGAGTGCAAGAAAAAAGGATAAAGTATCAGACAATGTAATCACTTTATTCTTTCTGGAGGGAGGGGGTGTTGATGTTAATAGCATTTGCATTAATTCATCGTCTCTCTAGAGGAAGAATATCAATCATAAGACTTTTCGTTAAAGGCTGCTTAAAATCCAAACAACCTGCATCATGGTTCTAAACCTCATACACGGGTTGCACAGAAAGCCAGAGAAAGCTGAGGTACAGGTGGACCCTCATTTTTTTCCTGGATCACAAGGTACTAACCAGCTGCAAGTATGCCCCATGGTCTCTCAAACATGAATTGATAGCTCAGAACTCATTTCAACAGAAATTGTCACAAAAGTACCTCTTTATTATTCAAGTCACTAGTACCATGTGAAAGAGCATTTCAAATGATCAGGTACACTCTTATGGATGTGGCTCAGGTGAACTGCACCAAAAAGGCAAAAAACTGTGCCCCCCCCCCCCCCCCGAGTCAACACAGCTAAATTACAGTAATGCAGCGCAGAGAGGGTAATCCTACACAAATCTCTGGAATATTGACACAAACCCCCCCCCCAGCTGATATATACTGTGTCCAAAGCCAAAAGCTGGGATGAAACAAAATATGGGTTTACAAAGCTAGCACGACTAGCCTGAGAGGGGAACCCTATCCTACAGTTCAAGGATGTCCAATACCAGTGCTCAGTCACAAACTTTCACTATTTTGCATGAAATTGTCACACACATTACATAAGTATCACGAGAATAAAGTCTGCACAAAATGCAGATAGCCTCAAAACTGTCAACCCTGAATCAGCTTCAATGGGATAGCCTTACTCAACTCCCAGTCATCAAAAATATAACCCACGAGCTAAGCCTGGAAAGAACAACGCATCCCATTCAGTTCTGAAATTTGCAGGATGATAGGATAGAATTAGAAGGAGGCACTACCAGAGGCTCCCACCAACCATTCACCACGTGCAGGCATGTTGGAAGTTTGGGATTCTATTGAGGGGTAGGATCGAGTACCTAGTCTTCTCGGATAAGGACGAAAAAATTCGGAGGGCCCGTGTGCACGTTGCGCACGTTAAAGATACCTTGGCAGTTGGAAATCGTAAAGAGCAGGCCGAACAGGCCGCTGCCCGGGCAAAATTAAATTAAATTCATCTCTACCAGTCCCTCCCCCTCCCCCCTCATCTCCCCCCCCCCCAAAAAAAAAAAAAAAACGCCGACCGGCGCTGCACTGTGGCGACGACGTGCCTGCTCCAGTTATAACTGGGCTGCAATGGCACAAAGGCAAAATTTCCCAAATGGGATTAAAGAGTTATACAAATACAAATACAAAAATACAAAAACACCACGCAGATTAAATATTCTCAAAGTAATGTTTTAGATTGCCAATTTCTCTTCGCAAAAGATCGGACAGATTCCCAATGTTGATGAAACCAATGCACATATGTGAGCGAGCCCCACTAACCTCAACGGATGTCGCACTGGACCAAACGGAGAAAATCGCGATGAAACACAAATATCCGATTTTTTGACGATTTTTGTATTTTGGTTGATACTTGAAGTCCAACTGTTTTTCTACATTCTGAGAAAATATTTGGTCTGAAATAAGCCTCTAAATATGATAAATATTGCTTTTAATGCTGTTAATTTTACCTTTGACATCACGGTTATAATGGGGTCATTGAATCCCGACAACTTCAAAATTAATACACCTCTTGTCACAAAATTTTCACACGGCGTGTATCATTTTTATTGACAGAAACATGCAAAATTTCAAAGCCGTATGTTAATTACAAGCACACGATGCTGGGGAAATGGTAAGGCCACCCATCTCGCCGGGAGCGAAAATTGCTCCTCCATCTTTAATGGCCATTTTCTCAGAAGTTACTTCCGTTTTTTGACCGAGGGGTAGGTGTCTTTAAAAAGCCATAACTTTACGATAAAAAGGAGCACTGCAATAATTTTTACACCAAATTAAAGATGAGATTTCATACTTTATGGTAATATTCATAATTCAAAACTGAAAAAATGCGACTTCCGTTGAGGTTTGTGAGGCTCGCTCAAATATGCAAGTAATGAAAAAAATGAAAAGGGATTACATATAGATTAAATGCACATGACATATTTTAATAGCATGAAAATAATGCTTACTTTGAATTTATCCTCAACTTCAATGTATTGCTCATTCTCCTCTGAGACAAGCATGCAGCAAGTGTAAGATGATGACAACATGTTGACGAAGAGATCATTGGACAAGACATCTAGTTTTTTAACCTCATCTCCCGTCGCGTTGGATGAACCAGAGATGCCATAACTGCAAACAAATAATGGAATTACTCAGTTAGTTGCTAAAAATTTCAATGTGCTGTCAGACTAAAATATTGTTTAATAAATATTCTGCATTTAATTCTAGTATCTTTGGTTAAATAGAGACCTCATAAAACCCACTGCTTTCAAAAACACTACAGAGGTCATATGATCGAAATACACAAACATTTTATGTTACTTATCTTTCTATTTTTTTTTATAAATGTGAGTGAGTGAATAAGCAAGCAAATGAGTGAGAGTGATGGGAAGTGAGTGAAAGAATGAGCAAGTGAATGAGCAAGCAAGCGAGTGTGTGAAAGAAAGAATGAAAGTGAAACATTTTGTAATGTGTGCAAACTTTCATATCAGAGGGGAGGCACCCAAAAACGATTGAAAATCAGATCACAAAACTGGTGTCTGAAAATCAAATTCATTGAAAATCTCTCCTAAACTAAATAGATCTTGGGCAGCTAGTCTGCTTGTGGATATTTGTGTGCAAGTAAACTCTCTATTGGTATCAGGGCCGGATTAAGACCTTTAGAGGCCCTAAACACTTAAAAGATTTTAATGTGCCCATATACTGCATATGTAATTAAAAATATAAACAAAGACACTGCAAAATACATTGATACCTTTATAAATTTAAAAATGCCAGTCTTTTGCTAGTTGATACTTTAATTTTTTCATTACTGTGGGGTCCTCTTTTTTGTAGACCCTGGTTCGGCTGCACTAGTTGCAGTTTTGCACCATATAGTCCATGGTAAATCTGGCAATGAAATTTTTATGTGGTGCCCCCTTCCCTTGATGCCCTAAGCACGTGCTTAGTTTGCTTAATGGTTAATCCAGCCCTGATTGGTATGCATGTACGAGGCCACCAGCAGCCACATAAAGTATGGTCATAGAATTTCAAAGTGAGGTGCAACAGACTGTCAGCTTTGATCTAAATGTTGTATAAAAGCTTTTGCCATTAGCAGCTTTCTTGTTTGCTTTAAAATATGCTGAATCATCTCAAGCATGAGAGATTACACACCAACGAAGCCTAAAATGCAGTGGTGCAGAATGGGATCTTGAAACTCCTCAGCAGAGTCAGGGACACATTTCATTGATATCCCAACACCACAGACCCTGTTCATTTAATGTTATATGATCTGCTTGACAAGACTTGGTAAATACACCAAAAAGTGTATACAATGCAAAAGTGTATTGGAGAATTTCATGACAGGTTACAAAATTAACATGCATTTTCCCTTCATTGAATTAAAAATGCAACAAAAAAGAAAGGCTGTACACTGCAAAGCCTCCCATAAGAATTAATACAGGAATGAAACCATAAAATGCAAATGTTTTTCCGTTTCCTTTGTGTTTCACTGGGTTGTTTCTAAAAATTATTTTTTATGCACTTAGGCTTTGCAGCATACAACCTTTTCTTGTCACATTTCTTGTTTTTTTTTCCCAACCTCTTTTCCCTTTACTACACTCCCTGAACATTTCTTATGCTTGAATGAAGAGTTTGCAGCCGTAAGCAGGGGTGTGGGAATGAGCAAGATAACTTCGTAAAATCCATGCAAACTTGCAAAAAGTTTAAGACCTAGTCTGTCACTAGAAATCACTTCCCTGAGGTGAAGCTTATTAAATGCATGCCTGTAACCTACATATCAAAACTTCACAAACTGTTACATGTGTATGACGAATGGTTTCTACATTTCATCTCAATAAGCGTGATCTGAAGATACAGTTTTGTTAGACAGAGCTGGGGTGACAGCCCAGATAAACAAGCACTACTAGCATGAAAAAAACAATCGGTGGGAGCAACTGAGTAAACAAACAGGGGACACCGCATAGCTATGCTACCAAAAGTGGCCTCACCCAGGACGAAGGTCGCAAAGTGAGAAACAATGTAGTGGCCTCGCCTGCTAGATGGGTCGTGTAGGCAGGAGAGGCCACTAAAGCGACAGGACTAGGGTTAATTAATTCACTTTGGTATCAATCACATTGCTTTGTCTGCATACATGTTTGGGCCCGTTACTTAACTACTTCTATATGAATGTTGTGAGGTATGATAGGGATTCCCCAATCCTAGCCAGCAACCCAACTGTGCTCGGGTAAGAGTGACATTATCCCAACATAGGTCACACTGTGACTGTTACAGTGTTAGTGTTATCGGTTTGATAAGGAAACCTGCCCCTATTCAACGGTTACCAACCCTACAAAAAACCTGTATAAATTTATATAACACTGATATAATTACAGGGTGCTAGCTGGGATGTCACATGAGGGGAAAGACTTCCGAATGTATCTCATAGCCAGATTTTCTTACAGTAATAAAACATTCGAAACTGCTGACGAGGGGAATATGGATCCCCACAAAGATGCGACTTTAGGAGCAGCAGTGCGCACAAGGTCATAGGGGACTCCGTCCTTGGGCAGTTAATTCTCTAACATGATTTTTTTTTTTTTTTTTTTACAGTAAGCAGCAATGAACTGCCAAGTACATAAAAAGGTGTACAATGTGGCAATACTGGCATGAGACGGATTCCTAAGCCTTTCCATATGAAGTAACCTATTTTCACTGTTTTGTTGCAGGTTTTCTTAATTCTTTCAATATGACACAAATTGCAATAAGCACGTGAAATTAAATTATAAAGGGAATTGGTACTTTTTCGCCACCCCAAAACACAATGTTCCATTTTCATCTCATACTGAGTATATTATGTGTCGCAATGGGGTTTGTGTAAATTTTACTGGTTCCAGGGGCAAGCCACAAGTGAATGCAAAAATGTTCATGACAATCATTCTGAATGCAAAGACAGGAGGCAGATTTTTCATGTTGGACCCCAGTCGGTACTATTTCACCACCCCTAAGGAAATTCACCACAGTCCCTCTTTTGTGACCATGGCAAGCTTATCCTCTCCAACCCACAGACACATTATGACAAGACCCATTCAGGCCCAATATCATTTGTTTTTTTATATCTTCTGCTGAGGGCCTTGATTATGAATGTCTAAAAGTGATAGTTTTATCATTTTTATTTTTATTAAAAAGATTAACGAACAAACAAACAGAAAATGACTGCAAAATCCTACAGCAGATAACAGAACAAGAAAACTGAGCTTTAAGTCATACTAGGAAAGTTTCCAGTATCATAAAGAGGAGAGAGTGGGTGAAAGAAACCAGGTACCAGCAAAAAGACGAGAATAAAAGGGTTAGATTGATGTGGTAGCAGTTGCAACATAACCTACATCATGTATGAGAAGACACCACACATCAGAATTACCATACTCAGAAGCAGTGCAGGAGAACAAAATGACGTGAAAGAATATTAAACAGGAAATAGATTTAATGAAATTGCTCTTTTAACTTTTCCACTTTTTTCCTCTTCCTGTAACTTTATCGGAGCTGCTTTTTCTTTCCTCTCCTTCTTTTCCTTCTCGTGGTCTTAAAGATTAAAATGCGACAAAGACGGGATGTGAAAATTTCAAAGAAGGCACTAAGAAAGGACGAATCAAGAACTTTTGCCTTCGCTTCATTATCAGTTTAGGGCCAAATCTTTATGGTCCATCTTTGTAGGCACGCCACCCTAGTGACAAAAAAGTACCAATCAGGCATGATGAATTTCCCCCAATTAGTCTTGTGTGATGTGGTCACAATACCTTTATCTAGGTATAATCTAGTTTCTGCTCATTATTTGAACCCTTCCTTACATTTGAATATCTTCAGTTCTCCAACACTACCTTTCGACGGTTAAAAGTGCTTGCACCCTGCATCCACAATGCCAATGATTGCAATGTAAACTGCGTGCATAAATATCTGCAGACAAAGTTAGTCTCGATTAGCCTATTGTATGACATGCGTGAGAAAACCTTTCTGACTCTTCGCGCGATGCTGACATAACCATGGCCCACAGCATTTTCATTGGTTGACCTATACACCAAGAGACAACCTATTTTTAGAAAAAACTAAAACGGAATATGACGAAAACCATTACCTCCATTGCAAAGATTTTAAAAGTACCGTAAAGTTCGGCCCGTTGGGCATACCTATATAAACTGCATCCACTAAATTTTTTTTAAATCTGAACTTTTTCCACAAATAAGCCGCACTGGTTTATAAGCCACAGCAGATTTTATATGTACTGGTGTCGCTGTTAAACAGTCCTAGTAGCGCTTCCTCCGCCATTTTGTCACTGTCACCGACTTCAGCCTCATTTTCACTGTTGCTTTCCTCTTGAGGCAAGATGGAAGTCGTTGCTGCTCCGTTGCTTGCACTGTTGCGTTTACGGCATGATGAGGGTATTTGTGTAGGGAAGACTTCCGAATGCGTTCCATAGCTCGACAAGTGCATAGGCATTGTCAGATTGATATGTAACGACGTGAGGGTCTAGTCAGTTTGTATCATCAAGGCTGTAGGCCGATGTTCGTCTGGACAGTAGTCAGATTGACATATCAGGGAAAACCGCCGGGGTAGCTATGTACTGTTTTCACTCAGGCTATGGAACGCATTCGGAAGTCCTTCCTTTGTGTACTTGAGCAAATGATCTGAATGCTTCAATGTGTGCGGCTTTGATTTACCGCAATGTGAGCAGTTAACACTGTAACAACGTGAACAGATAACACTTTAATATGGAGCATGAATGTTAACAGTTAACACTTAACATGGAGCTAAGAACAGACAAAGAAGTGATGCTCTTGGAATCGGAAAATTCCACAAATAAGCGGCATCGCTGTTTAAGCTGTATGGTTTAAAGCTGGGGGAAAAAGTCGTGGCTTATAGACCAAACTTTACGGCGGACAGTCTGTTGACAATGACATGGCAAAAAAGTACCAATGGCGAAAAGGTACCAGTCTCCCTTCGCGAAAGTTTCTGTGGTGAGGATGCTATGACATTGTTATGATTGTACACTGGCTCAAGCTTTAGCCTACCACAAGAAGCAGGAAAAGCTTCCAATGGGAATGTGGCAATTTCTTCTTAGCATGACGTCTATCTCTTATGCCTATTTGACACTCTAGTTCAGTGGTTGCTACTGGATCTATAAACGAGGCCAAATGTTATCAAAGTTACCACTGGTTGGAGGCATAGATCTACTAGATCTAGAATCTAGTCTAGTACTGTATCTCAATAGGTGACCATCCGAAGGTGCAATAAATTCCAGCTTGATTTGACAGTTTCTTTATGTTCAGTCTCTGCAGCAAACTGCATCCTGACAATTATCGACCATCACCGTTTAAACAATGTAACGTATTTCATTACCACAACTGCATACTTACAGATGATGGATCCCAGCTTTACGAACTGCCGACGAGATTGCTTTTATTGCAGTGAGGATGGCATTCAACAATTGTGTGAGGTCTCCGGTAGCTTTGGGGTATTTTCTTTGCTCTTCCAGGACAAATCGCGTAAGCGTGATGCAGTTGGTGTCGATTGCCTCCGACATTGTTGTCTTCTTATGGGGGTACAATTAGCTGCTAAACTTGGGGCTGCTGTCGCAGTTGTAGCCGGTGGTGTCTGAAGAAAGAAACGCTCCGTGACACGAAAATCAGCGGCCTTTGAACCCCTTTGGCCTTGACCTCAATGTCCGAATTTCCGTTGATTAGAATTCTCCTGTAAAGAAAATTACAAAATGATGGCCAGAAGGTGAAAACAAAACAACAGTTAATAGTGTTCCATTCCAAATGAGTTTCACAAACATTTCAAGGAAAACAAAACATCATTTTAGTGAGTTTCTAACGCGGTGCACAGGGCTTCAGTGTCAAAAGGCATTTGCATGACAAACAGAAAATGTATCATTTCATTGTTATAAGAATCGTATCTATTGTTAGGCTGTGAGGAGCTGGGGATTTCCCTGACTATGCGAAAGGACATTTTGATTGGTCAGCGTAGATCTTGGCTATCTGAAGTCTAGCTAGATCTAGATCATACTTCTTCCTGTTTGTGTCAGAGCCCGTCAGAGGGATTGTCTAGGCCTATGAATAGACCAGAATAGACCAGAATTTAACTAGATCCAACAATGAAGAGAGTAGGTGGCGGATATCCCGTACACGTTATGATCAGTTGAGGTGAATACCAAAAACACTTGTTTCTGGCTCTGTCTGTCATTCTTTGCTTGTTTTATGAATTTGTGTCTAAAAGAACGGTTAACTGCCCATTAGATTACAGCTCCATACTGCATTACTGGTTAGCTTGGGTAGTTTTTGTCTTGCTTTGTGCTGGAGTGGTTTTTATACGCTAATATCAGATTTTGGCAATCAGGTGAATCAATCCAAATTAATCTTTAGCATCAGGTGGGATTATTGACTAAACATAATTATGATAGACTAATGTCACCTACAGGGTTTACTCTTAGATCTACAAGCTGAAATAATCATAGTGAAGCACGCTTAATTATTTATCAGGGGCATGGATGCAGTTTACAGAATTTCTTTCACAGAACACTTTTTCCTGTCCCAATTCAATCCAACTTTTTATTTCCACTCACGAGACTGCAGGTATTGGGAACACTTCAGTTCATTAGTTTACAGGTAGGTCCATGTAACACGTTACTAACATCTGACCTCCAACCTCTATCTTTTTGGGGATGAGTATTTTGTATGTACATGTCCAGAAATGCTGTGCAGCCTAGACATAGCTAGTCTTCACACTGAGGGCTGATGGCAGAAGAAACAGTTTGCTAGATCCCAACGATTAGGAGACATCGGGCTCTGAGAAGGTGATCGTAAGAAAAGACAGTGCAATGGTCTGGGCCTAATTACAATGTGTTTGGGTACTCAGCTGGTCAGAAGCGGTGGATGGAGCATGTGAAGTGTGTAAACATGTGACTTGATGCAAATCCACTACCTACCAGTCTCTCTGTTACCATCATAACGGGCAATGACCGAAGTTGTATGTTGAGGTCTTCAAAGTAGGTTTAATGTAATGTAGGAGCCATTTTAGCCCAATAAATACTCTGGGTGAGTTAGTAAGTATACTTTTTCTTGGTCCCTTTGTGTTCATTTAATGTCAGTGTTGTAGGGTAGGCTATATTAACTTTTTATGGTACAGCGAGTCACATGCTGGTGGACAACACCACTGATCTCTTTCAGTTGTAAAATTTTACATTATAGGTACACACATACACCCCCCACCCCCCAAAAAAAATTATAAATTCACAGACATGCACATACATACACACATACAGAGCCCTTTTCAGACTTCCATAGACTTTAACACTCCCTTTCTTGAATCATTATTTTATATTTCAGATTGACATCCGAGTGGCAAGTGGATGAATTTAAGCTGAAATATTAAAATCGATTCAAGGCATTCTTGGGTGGATATCCTGTGCGTGTCACAGATCTTTATTTACACATGGCAGATCTAGATGTTATTGGTCAAAAGAATTTGATCGATCTGCCTGGACGGCTGTTCCTGAAGATTCGTGATCACCTGGATGTGAGCAATCAGAATTCTGGCTGGAGGGCCCTGTTTGCTGTTCTAGATGGGCAATATCTATTGTAAGAAATGTTTCATGTCCAAATTGTTCATTTGTGATTGGAAACAATGTTGTAGATTTTTTCATGGAAGTAGCACTTCATTCATGTCTTTGCTGCCAGCTGCCTTTCTGTGTCATAATTAAGTAATAATTATGATTGTCAGTTTGTAACCTTAGTATGGGTGAAATTGGGGCCGTCGGGCCTCATGCTGGAAATCGTCCGGGAAAGCTTCTTGTTATATATGTTTTACACTTCTTGTGTTTGTGGCATTGATCCGCGGGATTTTGTGTGGCAGAAAAAATGTTGCAGGAAATTTTGAGTAGGCCAACTTTCACCCATGAACCTTAGACACTGGGATCTTAGATCAGGAGTTTTAAACATTTCTTGCTGCATGATTCCTTTCAAAGCTGGGAATATGATCATTAACCGTGATCCTGCCCCACATTGAAAGAAGTAGCTTTAACCCTTCCCCTGGCTAATTTGCTCTCTCTATCATTCACTCACAGTACACACAGGTAGAGAGAGGAAGAACATGCACAGCAAGACTCAGTGAAATGTTAGCAGAGAATTATATTTGAAACCAACGTGCCCTTACGTTTGGCTTGTGACCCCCCAAAATGTTTTTGAAATTTCCAGGGTGAAAACCACTGGTTTACATGAATAATTTTTAAAATTATCAATAATTATAATGACTCTGAAATTTTTTACTACCCAGATTTGTGGCAAGTCATACATTGCTCATCGTTTCTCCATCAAGATGGCTGTCATTCTGATATTGTTATTTAGTGTTAGAAATTGGCTTAGATTTCATATTTTAAACGGAAATTTTTCTTTGTGCTAATATAATGTCGGTGTATAATCAGCAGAATAATTTTTGGGGATGAGAATGGCTGTTTGGCCAGAATAATCATTTCCAATAAATTACTTTCTCTCTTTGCCACTGTGAAGCAGTAACTTCATTTGCGACTTTTTTACGGTGGCTGTAATTTTGAATTTAATGTCAAGTTTTTCATATTGTGTGAGACCTGTCTTACATCGGTCTCAGCATGTGTTAGTGAAAAGCATACCTACTATCTTGTGAATAATGATCTATTTTCTCAGTTTGAACATAATCGGAAATTTTGTTTTCTCAAGGCAAAACATCTCAGAATATGAAGGAGTACAAAGTCCTACCACAAAGCTGCTGCAGGTTTTGGCAGCACGGGGAATGACAATAGAAGAGTTTGTCAACTATGCCGCTAGAGCAGAAGTTTATATGATCACAGAGCTCTTCAATGTGTTTAGTAGGTATTTCTCATTCTTTCCCTCAATTTCTATACTAGACATTGTCATTCTTTTAACCAAGTGTGTCTTCTGTTATAGAGAAAGGCATTTAATATACAAATTACTGTTCTGGAAAGGAGGCTTTTGTGATGAAATGGGGTTAATCAGAATGGAGAATCACATCCATCATTTGTCATTGTTTTTTTTTGTTTACTGGTAGATATCATGAAGGAATCAAAGTGAAGCTATTAACTGCAAGGTATTGCAAAGGCACATTTATTTTGACATTAAATTTATTCGTATATCTGTACGGCATTCATGAAATCTGTTGTGCTCTAGCTGTTTCATCACTTTCCCTTGCAAACACTGAAGATTTGCAATGGTTTTAAGAGTGATGTCACTGGTTTATTTATTTTTGTCTTTGGAACAGTTCCTGCAGAGATCACACAGAATCCTACAGCGGAAATGTATGTGTTGAGCGGAGACAGAGTGACCATGACAGTGAGAGCTAAAGGGTTTCCACCCCCGCAGTATCAGTGGTGCAAAGGTTGTGAAGCAATTGAGGGATCCAACTGCAATACATTTCAGATAGATGCTGCCAGGTAAGAGACTTTACTTTTTTTTAATGCAATCTTCTGCATGATGACAGGTTGGTAATATTGTACTGTAATTGCATAGGTGGGAATTGTCCTTCTTAGGGTTGGCCATAGCCCTATAGAGATGTTCGTCCATCCTGATCCTGCATATTTTTATGTTATTGCTGTTCCTTAAACTAATAATTAGTTTGAGCTACTTTTAAGGAGAACCCAAACACTGTTTTATTTCAGCACAGCTGCTTTAGTTACGATGAATTTTTGAAAGTTTCGTATACAGTATTTTTTCGGCTTAGGAATCTGTAACGGAAATCGTTCAGTGCAGCTTTGAATGTGGTTAAAAATATATGAAAATCGATATTCTGAATTTTTCCGTTACTACAGTCCTAGGGAATATGGTGACAATGTATCCATCATAAAAATATGAAATGCAGCAAGTTTCCAGCTAAGTTCAGGCCTGTTGAGCAGCTTTGGTCCATTTTCAGCCTATAAAGATTTTTCCTATTCCCACCTATGAATTAAAATTATATACTGATATTAATGTGAACTAGTGGCTTCACAAAATGAACTTTCAGACACCAAAACCTTACCTGTTTTGAGGAGTAATTGTAATGGTCTTTTCAAATCATTATGTTCTTTTGCTGTTGTGAATCTGCAGTTTGAAGGATAACGGAGAAGTACATCACTACATGTATAGTTTGTTTTTTTATTTGGACTGAAAACAACATATCGTCGGCGGAATGATAGGATTGTCTAACTGCATTTGAGGAAACTTTACAGGAGAGAGAAAAAACTGTTTCATTTATGACATGGCAGGAAGTTTTGGCTGAACCACACATATATTTTATAGTTTGAAGTTAGGAAAATGACTGTAGTAAGGTGTCATCATATATTTTTATTTAAAGAGCCTTGTGACGGTTAGCCGATTGTGAGTGGACAGTTCGGGAATGATAGAATCGGCTAACTGGCGTGCTGCGGGTTAGCCGAGCCTATCATTCTCGTCGCCACGGGAAGCAAATGATTGTGGGAATGATTGATTCCGCTAAGTGTTGCCTGGCGTACGACGTTATGTTAATTGTTAGTTACTGCACTGACAACAATGACAAAAACGACTCCAGTGAGATTATTAATGCAGTACGGAAGTTTAATTAGAACATTTTTTATTATATATTTGCTTAAGCAAAAGTACTAAAATGGGTTATCGTACTGACAGAGAATTGAAACATTTATTTCAAGTAACCTTAACCACAGACAGATATGAACTTGACATAATAAGGACACTAAAGACTTTACCAGCCTGGCATAAAAAAAACACACACTCTGGAATGGATATCTTTAAATATAAAAGATAAAAAGAACAAGGCATGGAAACACAGGCATGGCGACACAATCATAATTATAATCACTTATCTTTCAATGATCAAGCGATTCACGATCTCATTTTTCATACAAACGCACAGGCAGAGAAGCTTAGAAAAAGGTTAACAGTAAAAACATTTGAACTGATGTCTTAACCCCCGAACATTTTTGGATTTTTCGGGTAATTTGCTAAAATCTTCATAGGGGCTCGTTTTATGAAAAATATTTTGCTCCATGTGTAAGTTAGACAAACCTATTATATACCAATCTTTTCAGCATTGAATGTGCTATCATTATAATGTGGTCTACGGTTTGTCTTATATCATTATGTTCAGTTTTAGGCCTTGTTTTACAGATACAAGTGGAAAAATATCATGCTCACCCACGACCACAACAAAAGTAGTAAGAAGGAAAAAAACACATTCTAGAAGTAATGTTCACCAATTTATAATATTCATAAAGCACAACCATTTTTGCAACAAATTTCCAAATTTTATGAAATTCTATCAACATTTTACTGAAATTTAGTGTTTTTAATAATCCATGCAAAATGCAAAAATCGCCATGTAAGCGTGTAAATATGAAAGAAGAAACATGATATTAAAATAATGTTCAGAGCAGGGTCTCTTAGTCTTAGCTCCTAAAAATCTATACTGATTACATTCCAATGCATGAGGATAAAACCATGGCTAAAATGGACACATGAATTAAATATTTTTATTATACTCTATGACAGTCAACAAGACAATTCCTATCATCTTGAAAACACAGAAAGACATAACACACAGATTTTCTCTCAAGATTATATTCCCCATAACATGTTTTACAGTTTCTTCTCTGGCTGGATGGGACATGTATTTATGGATGAGTTGTATTTATCTTTGGTTTAGCTGCTACTTGTACATCATCTAATGGGTTGATTCCTCCCAACTGTCTGATCAATTCCTCTGCCTATATTATGCAAGCTGATTGTATTTTGAACCTCTTTTCAGCTCTTCCAGGTCTTTGTTCTGTTCCCTCCAGTCATTAAAAAGAATATAACTATCACTATCCAAAAAAATATTTTTGAAAAACGAGTCTTCCAATACTTATTTGTTTTCTGCAGCATGTTATAGTTGGTCAACAGTTATCAACTTTTATCAACCCTTCCCATGTTTACATTGTAATCCCTAATAAGATCTGGCTGCCTAACTTCTAAACTTTAAAATACACCATTTACTTTAGATCTCCTTCTAGCTACATTTATATCATTTGCATAATGAATAGTAGAAATGAAAGAGACAGTTTTATTGTCCTTCCACTGAAGTCTCAAAATCCCTCCCTGCCTACTCCATCTCATAGCTACCCTATCTTTGCTCTTCTCCCACTGCTTCACAGTCTTCAATTCTGCAGGAAATCCCCTTTCTGTTGGACAAAATTGTGCCACATGCTGCAATTCCCTTTGTCAATAGATCAAAAAACAATTGAACACTGACTTGTACAAAAATTGTCAACAAAAAGACGGTACCCTTGGCCGTAAAGGATCTGAACCAAATTCATGACATCATATTAGGCTAAACCATATTTTGAATTTTCCCTTCGATTCTTCCCCAAATAAACATTAAAATTAAATGTGTAACCAGATCTAGAATCAGCCAAAACCCAAAGCTTCATGCCCTGAGAATAATACAACGCATACAACACATGTCCCACCGCTCAAATTGCAGTTAGCCGATCCTATCATTCCCGGCTATTCGAAGCGCGTAGTTAGCCGATCATAAAATTATCAAAATAAATGTTTTTCCACTGCCCTGTGTTTTATAAGATTTTTACAGGATGTAGAGGGTTGCATAATGATTCAGATTATCCGAAAAAATAAATTTCGAAAATTTTGCAGTTAGCCGATCCTATCATTCCGCCGACGATATTTCATTCTGAATCAGCTTGTGTAAATAACTGCCCTAACTTCTTTCACCTTCTTCCACCCCATTCTAAATTATTTTTCTTTATTTACATTCTTTCCAACAATCAAACAAATAATAAATCAGTGAAATAATACATGACACAGACAGGCAATCAAACAATTAAGGAGATGCGTACAGTAAATTGTATATAGAAAATGCAGCAGGGAGCTTGTGTCCTGAGTCCATCCATATCTTTGGATTGAAACACAATATTGATTCTATGGTGAAAAAAAGAATCAGGGAAGATGTTATTTCTGAAGTCCCCAGAGCAAATGAGCATGATTCTGTTGGTGTGCAGGAGCTGTAGATTATGTACATTTGCTTTTATTTTCTTAAATTAGGTAGTCCAAACTGCCCCGCCAAAGAGGCGAAATCCCGTTTTGGCATAATTTTAGGCCAGCATTACAAAGCTATTACTGCTGTGTTTTTATATGAAACGGCATGTATCCTACATCAAAATAAAGTTCAATCCTTCCTCTGACAGAATATACTTCCTTTTGTATTGTTTAATGTGTTTAGCTGTGTGTTTTTATAGCTCTGAAAATAACTCACACAGAAAGCCAGATAAATAAGGTTTAATTCAATGTATTCTCTTCATGTTTTAAGTTGAAATTCCATTAAAAATCATTTGTTGAAAAAGTTTGTTGACCGAGAAACTGGTGGAAAATTGAATAGACCAGGATCAAAATTGTACGCAAACAAACCTGAGCCTTTGTATTATAAGGGTATGCCAAGATCAGAAAGGGGCATGTTTCGGCGCAAAGCGCCGTCTGTTTTTATAGACCCACCCGATGCTTGATTTCATCACCTTTGTCCGACACTCAGTGCTGAGTCAATGGTGACACGGTTGACTTCCTTTTCACTTTAAAAAAAACCAAAACATTATTTTTGTCTCCCTTGTAAGAGTTCACAAAAAATTGATGTCGGATGAAGTTTGGTAACTAAAAAATGTAAAATGAGATGCTTGTATTACATTTGTACTCCTCGAAAAAATTGAGCGCAATATACATCCTCTTGTCTTGGAAACTAAGAATTTTTAATGTCATGACTCAATAAACCGTCATTTTATGAGCAGTCAAAGTTGGTCTATCATGCAATTTGCAAAAGGCAGCAAATTCAAGGTGTTTTTTCACTTTTTGAAAATGCCATAACTTTCAAAGCCTTTAAGACAGAATAATAAATTTGGTATCAAAATTCTTGGAAAAACAAGCTCCATCAGATTTAACAATAACTGGTGAGATATGATAAAAAGTAAAAATCAGTTTGGAATAACTACTAAGATGTATCTTGACACATGATTTCACATTGCCTCAAAAGTTTTGAACAAAAAGAATGCCTCCAAACTTTTCAACAAAGTGAAATATAGGTAAATGTTCATGCATGAGGTTTGGGAATTTTGTTTTACATTTGCCAGATTTATTGTGGAGAATGCTTATCTAAGGAGCCAGGAAGTCTGTACAGGTACTGACTAATATAAGATCATGAATTCTTATCTAAATAAAGATTCTCTTAAAATTTTCCCAGTTCAACATTTACATGAGCCACATGAACTTTCAGATTGTATTATGTGTAATACTTTTTAACATCTGTCCTCATAACAGCTTGGACGACTCAGGTGAATACTGCTGTGTAGTTTACAACAGCGAGGATGCTACATTATTAAAGTTTTCTACATGTACAAGAGTTACTGTGCAGCCAGCCCGTAAGTCATCAAGACTGAAAGCAAGTTTTAAGATTCTGATTTCTTTTACCATTGTGTAGACAATTTTACAATTGATGTTAACTGTAAGTTATTGAAGTTGTAGGGGTGTTTTTTTATGTACCTTTTTTTTTTTAAATGGAAGGGAAAAAACACACAATTCTAAAGTGGGAAATGTGCACTGTACTCTGCATTTATATTGAGCCAGCAAAATTTCTTGATGAAACTTTTGTATTTTTCACATTAATTTTCACATTTGCTGTTCAGTTGACAGAAATGAACTAGCATGTAAAGTGACCAAAAAAAATAATTTGAAATTGGATGAATATTTAGCACTTGTTTTATTGTACTTGCTTAAAATATCAAGTAAGTTTTTGTGGCCCTTGTGTTCTACTTTAACATAACATGGGAATTACTGTCTATTGAGGGATGGAGAGTAATAATACTTAACATCACAGGACAGGATGGTACCTTATACAGCATGAGCCTGGTAACTACAGCATAGCCAACAGTCTGCATACTTGCAAGATACATACATTATATTGAGGGGTATTTGCCATATTGTTGCATGCGACATTTTGCCAATTTTGAGGTTTTGTCATGAAAGTGGTTCTCTCACTCCTAGTTTTATTATGTATATTCCAATTGGTTAAAAACTTTTCAAGATATGTGTTTGTGATGTAATGCTGTGTGCATTTTTGGACCTTTTGCCGAACTGTTTTCAGTCTTCATTTTCTCAAAAAGGCAAAAATGTAGGAAACCCAAATTTCATCTCAGACGGCAAATAGAATTGTGTTTTTCCTCATATTAGTATTCTCATGGATAGTGAAACCATGTCTTTCTTGATTCATTTATTCTGTTCAGATGAGTTGGGTAACTAATGGAGCAGCAGGTCCACAATTTCAGTTCAAAAGTTTTCACTTTTCTGTTTTTGTATATTAATTGACAGCTGAACTTCAGATCAAAGAACATCCTTGTTCATGTACAGCAGTCCTAAATGGCAATGCTGTGTTCAAATGTGAGGCATGGGGTGGAGGAGAAAATATTCAGTATCAGTGGTATAAGGACGACAGAGCTCTCAACGATGGAGACCAAGTCAAAGGTAAAGCTACGTCAGTTTTGGCCCATTGGTTTGATTTTCTTTCACCCACCCATTTATTATTGATGGTGAAGTTTATTCAAAATGCTGAACATTTTATCGCAGCTTCTTTTGAAACTTCGATCATTCTAATCATATAATAATGGAGCTTGGGCCCAAATTTGCAACCGCAAAGGCTTTTTTACTACGCAACGTAGAGAAATGAAACTTGGCACATGTATGTAAAATTTATTAAGCCTGTACGTGTCAAGCTCATTTTTTCCCGAAACTCTTTACTTTTCCCAGAAATTCAGTTATAATTATCAGTTATCAATTCATGATTGCGAATACGACGTGATAATGTACTTCCGTCAATTTCGTCATTTCCGCCTCTTACCGGAAATGTAAACTAGAGTTCACGATCCAGCCACGCCAAGAAAACTTTGATAGTGATACCGAGTATAGTGTTATACAGATGAGGTGAGTGCCATTCATTCATACCAAGAAAACTGTGCGTAAATATTTAGATCATTTTTTACGAACACATGAGCCCATGAAAAATGCTCGATGCGCACTACTGGCACTGTGTACTACTGTAATACTATCCTATCTATCTACTGATCGCCGATTTTATGTGGATGACCCAAAGTGTCTCGACATTAATGTCTTTGTGCTGATTCCTTTCGGTCTGGAGTGGTGAGCTTTGTTTTTTACCATTCGAAGAATGGGGCAGTTACGAGTTCTAATAATTTAGCAGAATAAAATTAAATAAATGTTTTAAGGAGACAAACTATGCATTGTTACGCTATTTGGCTTTATCTTATAAGTAAATTGTTTAACCAAAATGTTCAATTGTAATGCATAAGCTTGTTTATTGACCAACTAGAGAAATGTGTTTTGGATCCATTGCAAGAAGTATACCTGAAATATAAATGTGGCCTAAATCGTTTATGGTACCAGTTTCACCATCTTTTTTTGACACAATGAATTTAAAAATAATTTCAAAATGTGTAATTTGGGGAACAAAATATTTAGAAACAAAAGCACAGTTTAGACCAACAGTAGTTAATTTTTCTATTTTATTTTAGCAACAGTACAACCTGGCCAATGGATTGTCATATATAAAAAAAGGAACAACAAGTTCATTGTATTAAATGGTTTGAATGTCTTGAAACAGCAAAGCACATAAAAGTAAATGTTCTTTTCTCATTTACGCATTATTTTATCTGTAGAGTTATAAAATGTGCTCAAAACCGAGGCAAAATAATTTGTCTCTCCTTTTCTGTATGGTTCCCGCATAGTTTGTTTATTTTCCCTTGAATTAATTTCTTCCATGAAAAATCAGGCAGGGCCGGAGTTTTCACTATTGTCGATAATCATGCCCTGACAGTAATTTAACAAAAAAAATGCTAGTTCATGTTTATGGTTTTGTGTAATGTTCACAAGATTTTTGTTTTGGGGCATGTAATTTGATTTCACTTTCACCCATGATTTCCTCGTAGTCCATATTTGTGCCATTTGTTCAGTTACTTTATTTTTGGTATATAACATGGCATGATAAATTTTGCTTGTTGAACATGGAATTTGATATCAACTCCAAGGGGACAACTGTGGTAAAAGGATATACAACAGTTAGTACAGAGCTAGATCTAAACGCTTAGAAAATTACAACCTTATCACCACTACTTATCATAATATGATTCTTAATATTGCCATGTGATAACCTTAAATAGTTTATTTTATCTACCTGAATTGCAGTTAAGACGTTTTTAAATTTACTTTTATATTCATGTGACCAGGTTCCACACAAAATGAACTGCGACTGTACAGGCTGGAAAGTTATGTTTGGGTGGGTTGCTACAAGTGTGTTGTAAAATTCAGAGATCAGGTGGTTTATAGCAATGACGCTGTGCTGCAGATAGAGGATTTGATAACAACTCAGAGGCTACGGACAAATTATACAGGTAATTGATCAACAATGGTAAAGTGGCAAAAGTGCAATTGAGGGGGTTAGAATTAGAAGGGATTTAAGTGCCATTTCACTGCTTTTGAGAAAAAAGCAAAAAACATCACTGTAGTATAAACCAAACAAATGTAATAAATGTTTGCAGTACTGACGTCAACTCTTTGAGTAAATCAAAAAAATATTAAATTCAATTGGTTTATACTGAAATGATGTTTTTTGATGTTTCTCAAAAGCAGTCAAATGGCACTTACATTCCTCTCTAATTCTAACCCCCTCAATTTATTGTTAATGCATGTTATAACTCTGTCTCTCATAATACAAAAAGTTCACATTCAGTTGGCCAGGGTTCATATTAACCAGTAAATACTTCTAAGAAGTAAACTACCATTTGCCAGAATGGAAAACCAAAAAAGTTTTAAACTGGCAGCCCCAGGGACTAGACTACTTTTCTTTTGCTGGAACTGGAAAAAGATCTTTTCAAAAAGTCACACAGTGGTTTCACAAGGAAAATTAGGCCAGAAGACCATCTTGTATGACATACCCATGTCTAAAAGTAAATGATTAAATCTAAATCATCAAGTCAGTTTGCTGTGACTCGTGTTGGTTTGGGAGGGGCAATCATGGGATCACTTTTGAAATTCTTAGTAGGATCACCTGGTTTGTAAATGAATGTGATTTCTTTCTCAAATGTAAAAGAACCATATACAAAGCCATAGCAAAAAACATAATTTTGAGATATAAGTGATGTTTTGATCAGTAGTTGTTTTTTAATTGTTGTTATTTTAGTTTTCTGAGCTATACTACTTTTTTGACACCAATTATGAGAATTCTTGTACGTTATTTCAGCCAGAGATAAGGTGGCTCTCCTTATTGGTTGCAGTGATTACAGAGGAGATCGCATGTTATCAGCTCCAAAGTATGATGTGCAGACACTCGCTGGCATCTTTCAGTCACTCCAGTTCAAGGTTGTCAAATATTTCATATTATTGGTGTCATGGTCAAACCTGCTGTCTCCTGGGAACAAAATTTTACAGGAGAAGGAAAAAAATTCTTCAGATTACAAACTGATTGACAGCAGAGATTTGTTTTCAGCATCGAATGTTAGGAAGCTACATTTCTTATTGTGCGCCTTGATGGCTCTGGAGTGTAGGTGGCAATTGGCAGGTAGATGGCTTGTGCAAAGTTCCTTGTCGGTGGGCGTGCGATTAGCCACTGTTTGGCTGCAAAATGAAGCCAAACTTGTTCTGCGCATGACAGGTCATGTGACAGGCACATCCTGCACATCAGCTGGCCATTGGTTAGTTGTGTTTTGTGCATGATCTCATGCAGTTTGTGCATGACAACAAACAGACGGACATGTCAGTCGCGGAATGACCATCAGAAATATCTTCATATCTCAAAATTTTATTCTGTAAAGATCATCCAATATGGCAGATGTCAGTGTATTGCCACACTACGGCATGAAAGAGCCAAAAAAACGTGAAAATTGAAACGTTTCCGAGATAGATGGATTGGCCATGACACTAACAGTGTTAGTGGCTTGCATTTAGAGGCATGGAGAATGCAAGGAAACGAAATATCATTGTACCCTTGCATTTTTCCAAGCGAGGCATATTAAGTGTCCCTTTGTAGGAAACTAAAAGGACCCTATCGTCGCTGCTCTATCCTAATGGCATAAGTCATTTTTGATACTTTTGAGATCTTAAGAAAAAAGTGTTTCTTTTCCTGTCATTTGGTGACTTATGCCATTGTGAATCTTTTGGATTATTACATTTTTGGTGCATTTTCATTTCTATGATATTATAATATTATTTGATAGCCATCATTCTCAGGAATTCAATGAACTGTCAGTTGCTTTGTAGCATAAGTCTGACATTATTCTATTATTTAAGTTTAATTTGCGATGAAACCATAAACAAACAGAAAGTAAGCCTGTGTTGACTGGAAGATTTGTTGTATTGTTTTATGAAAAGTTGTGAAGATTTACGGATGGGGGAGATTCCAGGGACTGACATACATGTGAGTCAGGTGCATGCATAACATTTCTTCCTTTGCTGGGGCTTGTATTTTTTATCAAAAGTATTATATATTTCAGGACTTGCTGATGTTTAGCACCAATTACTGACTAAACTGCAAACAGTATAACCTTCAAAATATTTAGACATGTTACAATTGCCATTCGGATCCTAATGCCACCACTGATAAGTACAGATTCTAAGGCGTCCATTTTTTCAAGAAACAAATTCTTTCCAATTCATTTCATTCTCGCCTGGTGCCTTTTTTCAGCTTTCATGGTTTTTGTTTGACTGCCTTTCAAGAGCATTCAAATCAGTGCCCTTTCCCTAATAGGAACAGTGTGTGTAGTGCTCTAATGATGTGTGGGAGATTTGACATTCGTTCAGATTGGTGCAGTTTCTCTGCAAGAAAGGAATGTACAGTGTCCTGATTCACATGAGGTCATTGTGGTCCTACATCATCTTTAACAGTCGAGAATGGTTATGTTGTTTCAAGAGCTTAATGTGACTATGTCTTTTGAAAATGTTGACACCTTTATTGAGCCACCTAATTGCAGGGAAAGTATGTATAGATCTGACTTTATAGAATCTGTCTGAGAGAGACAGGGGGGTGGCAGAAAGAGAGGGAAGAGGGCAGAAGCAAGTTTATGCTAAGCAACTCCAGATGCTTCATCTACATGTTATCTATTATAATTATTTATTATAAATAAATAGGAAGGACCTGGCATTAACAGTGTCATCCCTTTTTGATAGAACTAGTTGGCCCGCTGACTCAGTGAATACCCAGATGTGATTTTTAAAGTTGAGTTTCAATCACCAATGTGTAAAATGATTCAGAACAAACTTTCCTGTCATACTTTTTGATGTATATTCTACTCTAAGAAAATGCGTCTTTTTTTTTTCTGTCTCAAAATGTAGGAACACTTTCTTCTGTTCAATTCAGATGTAGCTCAAAATCAATGAAAGTATTAAAAATATAGCAGGCTTCAAGACCTTTTAAAATATGCCCACATAAACCTTTATGTCTTTCTGTGCATAAAATGATATTTTGTAGAATTTAAGGTTCAGCGATTAAAGGGTCTTTCATGATTATATTAGAGGTCTTGCTTCCTTTATAATATGGTACACTGTCATTGAAGCTGATCAACATTTTATTTTCAAAAGTCTTGTCTGTATGTTCCACACATTATTGTGAAATAGTGAATTGTGTGTTTTGTGTTTGCATTTCTGCAGGTTGTGTCATTGTTGAACCTCACAAAGGTAGAGATGGTGACAACTGTTAGTGCATTCCGGGAAATGGTTGGACCAGGAGTCTACTGTGTTTTCTATTTTTGTGGTCATGGATTTGAATCCTTCAGTCAGTGTTTTTTAGTCCCAACAGACGCACCAATAGCTTACCAGCATACAAACTGTGTTTCAGCAGATAAAATCTTCAGCAGCTTGTTGGAGAAAGAGCCTCAGATTTGTTGCATGATTTTGGATATCTGTAGAAATTGGTAAGTATTGGATTAGAAAGCAGTTTAACTGTTAGGAATTAAAAAAAATTCTAATGCCTCATTTTCCTAATTATTATAATATGAATTAGTGGTTGGAAATGAAACATTTGAGAACTCGGAACCTTACAGTGTAGAGTCAGGTTGTATAAGCACAGAATACTACTGGATAATGCCCTCATAAGTAACAATTACCTGTGTTAACTCACTTCAGCCTGTTTTAATTATGAACTCACTGACCACCAGGTGAGACAGCACAAATCATTCCCAGGGTACCATGAAAAGCTAGAGCATTTTGAAAAATGCATAGCTTTTTTATTTATGTATGGAATTGTTTCATCTTTGGAAGTTATGTTTAAATTTAAATACAGATTTAATTTTTCACATTAAAAAATGTATATATATTTCTCATTGTTGTGTGTCTACAAAGCTGTGAATGCAGCTGAAAAAGGTTAAAAAAAAAAAATGTTATTTTTGAGAGTGATGAAAGTTAACATATTCATCTATTTCAATGAATTTCGAACTGTTTGAAATAACAAACAGAGTGAATAACTTTAGAATGTCAAACAATCAAAAATATTAAGCCAGTCATTCATGATTGTATTGCACTGTCTGTTCAACAAGAAGACATAACTGAAGTCTCTACCAAGACTACAGTAAAAAAGATTCATATGAAAATGTTCTCTCCCGCCAGTGAGTTCTTTCAGGTTCCATTCCAAAGCACAGTGGTTGGGCTAACACTTGTGAAATACTGTAATCACGTATGTGCTACTGAGGTTGAGTCATGAAGCTTTCAATGTCATGATTGTGCATTTGTAATTATGGTGGTATAGCATCATGGGCGGATTATCGCGCATGTGCGAGGAAAATAATCAGTGAGTTTAAATATGAAAGTGATCTTGTGTGAAAGAAAGCAGGCCGAACTGTGTACAAAATTCTCATTTACTATCACCATATCACAGGAAGGAAGACGGGAACAGGCCAGCTCTTGTAGACAGAAGTGCTGTGGAAAAGGGGAATGCCATCATCTGTTATGGAACGTATGTTTTATGTTGCGTGTTAGTCTTTAATTGATGTAGTTGCTCATATACATTGCCTGTATGTTGTAAAGTCTCATCTGAAGAGCCGAGAAATACTCCATGCTGGAATGTTTGTTCTGTGTATGTAGACCAAAAACTGGCAAGAGAAGTTGAGTATTGGTCATTATTCCCTAGTGAGGAACTTTTGCTAATTAACATAGTGAGTTTTTTACGTGTTATAACTGATTAATATTAATTTGGTTATTACTTTTAGATATGATGTGAAGTAAAAACCATGAGTTTGAACTGTTTACTGAGCTTTCTTTTTAAGTGTGATCGAAACACATACACTTTTGTATATTTGACTAAAACTGATGTGTTGAAGAGGAAGGCAAGAGATTGAATCATTGCCCACAACTGTGGAAAATGTTTTTGATGCTTTTTTCCACATGTTGAAAATCTTTATTTATCATGTATATAAGCCCAACCCTGGGTCCTCGTCCCGGGAGGTGGAAACAGGACAAAGTAGGGGATTGCTGGGTTCGGGCGAAGTACGGTGTGACCTTGTGTCACTTAGGCACTACGCTAGCCGTGAAGGCCATCCCGGGTCACCCCGAAACGTCGCTGGCTAACAGGGCTCTGGTGAAATCCTGGCAGCAGGGGATGGATGAGGACGGAAGGCGACCGAAGGATCTTTGGGCACGGCTTTTGTCTCTCGTGGTTGCGGGCAGAGGATTCCGTTTTTGGAACAATGGCCGGGACCAATGCACAGTATGTGCACTGCGCTTTCAGAAAGCAATGGCAGACCACTGGAAGAATTTCTTGCCAAAAACTACAATGAAATGTCACACAAAAGGAAAGAAAGTTATAGTTCTGTGTCCTCTGAGTCCCCCAGGGAGGGTCGGGACTCAAAAACGACTGGGGAGGGAGAATCCACAACTGCAGAAGGCACCCGTGATGACGATACTGGCGTATCTGACGGTGAGTGCAAGAAACAGAGGTGTAGATACTCCTATTCAAAGAAAAGAAAAAGCAAAAGTGTCATCAACATCGGCACCTGGAATGTTAGGACCATGAAACAAATGGGAAAACTTACACTCCTGTTAGAGGAGCTGAAGGAACTCAGCATGAACATCACTGGACTGAGTGAAGTACGATGGGACAAACAGGGCCTATTCAGGACAGAAGATCACACCATCGTATACAGCGGAAACAAACGCGGCATGAATGGTGTTGCAATTATACTGGACAGACGCTTACAAGACAACATTAGCAGCCATGACGCTATAAGTGATAGAATTGTCACTGTGAAACTTGACACCCAACCCGTGCCCCTGAACATCATACAAGTATACGCCCCCACATCTGCGAGCACAGAAGAAGAAATAGAGCTGTTCTATAATGACCTACAATCAGTAACAGACAAAATCCCAAGCAGAGAAATATGCATAATCATGGGAGATTTCAATGCCAAAGTGGGAGAGGGTGAGGATCTGGAATGTGGGATAGGACCCTATGGATTAGGAGAACGAAACGACCGAGGAGACATGTTAGCATCTTTCTGCCATGCAAATGAAATGAGCATCACGGACACTCTCTTTAAACACCCGATGCGAAGAAGATACACATGGATAAACCCTGGAGGCAATCTCCGAAACCAGATTGATTACATCCTGATTGACAAAAACTGGAAAACAACTGTGCTCAACTCAAAGACAAGGCCAGGGGCAGACTGTGACACTGACCACATTTTAGTGACAGCAAAGCTGAGATTGAAAGCCTATTGGAAGAGCAAGCCAAAACCCACCACCAGATTTGACACGGACAAACTGAAAGACCCTGAAATCAGCAATGCTTTTCAGATCGAAACAGAAAACCGTTTCTCAGCATTACTCAAGGAGTGGTCAGCTGAAGAAAGACACCCAGATACACTGTGGAAAGACATGAAAAGAATTTGGAGTGAAACAGCTGAATCGAAACTCGGGAAAAGAACGAGGAAAACTCCCAAACCATACATCAGTGAAGAAGTGATAGAGCTTGCAAAAAGAAAGAGCAAAGCCAGAAAACTTAGTAAACAAGATGAATATCATGCACTGAAGAAGGAAATCCAAACAAAGATCAGAAGAGACAAGAATGCATGGTTAGAAAGAGAGTGTGCAAACATAACAGAATGTAATACACAAAGAAAGTCAAAAGAAATGTTTGAACAAATAAGAAAAGTAAAAAAGAGGGATTTCCAACCACAGAACTTGAGTCTGAACAACAAAGAAGGCACAACACTGACAAACACAAAAGATGTGCTCTCAAGATGGCACGAATACGGCAAGATGCTGTTTGCGGACAACATCAGACCAGACCCGAGGGACCTCCAACAACCAGACTCACAACAGATAGATAAAGAACCAGAACCTCTCTTGGAGGAAGTACAGGCTGCAATAAAACAAATAAAGAATGGAAAATCCCCTGGATTAGACAACATACCAGGTGAACTCCTGAAACATACCAGCGAATCAGGAATAAAAGCACTCCACCAAATGATCTGCAAAATTTGGCAGACAAATGAATGGCCAACAGACTGGAAGCTACAAGAATTCGTCATGCTATACAAAAGCGGCAATGTCAAAGACTGTGGAAATTATAGAACCATCGCCCTCATCAGTCACACCAGCAAAATCCTGCTCATCATCATACTCAACAGAATGAAATCAAAGGTAGAAGAGGAACTATCAGAATGTCAAGTTGGTTACAGGACCAACAGAGGAACCGCTGACATGCTCTTCATACTACAAATAATGATTGAACAGATAAGAAGCAATGGAAACGAAGCCTTCATCACGTTCATAGACTACAGCAAAGCGTTCGACAGCGTTAGGCACCATCACCTGTTCGATATAATGATTAAGATGGGATTCCCGAAACACTTTGTGACCCTCATCGCTGCACTATACCACGAACAAAAGGCAACGATTAGATGGAACAATGGGAACTGTCCATATTTCAACATCGAGAAAGGAGTCAGACAGGGTTGCATACTTTCACCTCATCTTTTCAATATTTATACTGAGCAGATCATGAGAAACGCAGACATAGAAGATATGGGAATAAAGATCGGAGGCCGAAACATCACAAACCTTCGCTACGCTGATGACACAGCTCTTATGTCAGATAACATCACCAGCATGAAAAGAGTGTTGCACAGAGTGGATGAAGCGGGCAAGACAGCAGGCCTACACCTAAATGCTAAGAAAACCAAAGTCATGCATACTGGAACAGGGCACCATGAACACCAGGAGATACTAGTAAACAAAACAGCACTAGAAAAAGTGACTGATTTCAAATACCTAGGATCACATAAATCGCAAGATGGAAGCTGCTCAAAGGACATAAAAACAAGGATAGGAATGGCAAAACACAAAATGGTTCAACTAAACAACATTTGGAAGGATAGAGGCACACCAACAGACCTCAAAGTGAACATACTTAAGTGCTTGATCTGGCCAGTCCTACTATATGGTTGTGAAGCCTGGACACTCAAAAAGGCAGACATAACAAGATTGGAGGCAGCTGAAATGTGGCTTTACAGAAGGCTACTCAGAATAAGTTGGACAGAAAGGAGAACAAATACAAGCATCTTAGAACAGCTTGGCACCACCAGAAGAATAACACCTGAAATAAATAAAAGAAGACTTGCATACATCGGCCACGCGGCCCGAAACAAAAGCACGGCCCTTATGATATCAATCCTTCAAGGAAAGACAGAAACAAAGAGAAAACAAGGAAGACCACCCATTACATATCACGATAACATCAAGAAAGTCAGCCAGCTGGAAATAAGTGAACTAACTAGGAAAGCTAAGGACAGGATTGGGTGGAGGAGATTTTGTCGTAACATCCACTGTAGCAGCTAACATCGATGATGATGAAGCCGACAGGTGACAGGTGATTTAATGTTAGCCTTTTACACCACTTTTTTTCCCCTTATATGAAACTATCCTTTTTTTATTATACAATTTGTTTGCCAGGTCTTGTGGGCTGGCTGCATATGAAGACTTAAACTGCGGAATACTAGTAAGCAACCTGAAGAAAGTGCTGACTTTGCCCTATGACTTCGATACTGTATTCAAAATGCTCAGACGGCGTAAGTGTTAACAGCAAAATTTTTTGGAACGAGACAACAGCCTCAACATCGAAAAGATTGATATCTTTGGTATGGCCAGGGCTTTCAAGAAATGTAATATACTGCTATTATACAAAGTAAATCCAAGGAAGAAAGGAATCTTAAAATAAGTAAACCCACAAAACCACTTCTTTGCAGTAATTCATCATAGGCTGAACAGTGAACACAACTCAATAGTTTCTTTATTTGGCTTTGTAATTAGACTGTGGTCCCTGACAACAGTGTTTATTCAAATTGTTGGATTGGATGAAATGGCAGATTGTTATTAAGAGTGTTCCATCAATATGAGTATACCCAGTCACCAGTAGAACTGGCAGACCGGGCACTAAAACTTCTAGATGTGATTTAGGAAATATATTCAAGGTGGCCACTACAATCAGGCAGCTGTTCCAAATATTTAATGGTGTATTATAGTTTACCTATTGTTTTCTTTGTGGCAGAAATTAACAGTGATCCAAGGGTAAATAAAGATGGTCAAGGCAAAGAACAACTCTTCAAGCAAATTCCGGAAATACGCACCAATTTGTTAGAAGTTGACAGGTCTTTTACAGATCGCATAGAGTACAAAGGTCACACTGCTGAATACAACAACAGACAGCTGATGTGGGAATTTGCGCACAGTAAGTTTTTCCAGGGATGGCATTGAAATTCTTTTTCCATGCAATGAATACACAGAAACAAGCCAATCGTAATATTTGTTTACTTAACCAAAGACCAGTTACAGCCTTATGAAGACCTGAATGAGTGAAAAACATGTTTATAGAGCTCTTATGTCACCGTGGTGAAAAAAATCCCAGGGGGGGAATAACATCACAGAATTGTAAGAATAGAATCACGAATTCAAAACAAATATCAGGCAAACATTAAGGTTTGTAAAAATGGGAGCTCTGTGTAAACTGCACAAGAAGTAACTGCATTTTGCTGTTCCATGTAATGCAGTCTAGCAGGTTCTCTCAGCACTGTTGAATACAATCACCTACATCATATTTCTGTAGTTGCCCAAAACTAGGCCCATAGCTGCCAACCAATAAGTAAAATACGTACTTAGTACATTATTGAGGTTCCAGTACGTAATACATTTTTATTGTGAAAAGTATGCATTTGAAGAATTTCCCCATTTAGACAAGAAAGACACAAAGAGAAGCAAACAAAAATGTAACTTTTGTATCTACCGCTAATAGCCCTGGACCTAAGCGATTCAACGGGTGCAGTCATAAACACAGCTCTACCTACCATGTTCGGCCATATGGCGCACGCCCAAACTGGCGATAACTTTGGTTTCCCCGCCATGGCCCCACTCAACCAAGCAATCATAATGTTGCTTAATAAGTTATCACGGCATACACCTTCGCTTGTGTCTGCGCGCTTCGACCTTTCAGAAAATTGTATCATAAACGATGGTGGTCAGTGAGTAAGAATAGTGGACACACTTTGTGAAGTGGTTTCATTTTTATTTCACTGTTTTTTGGGTTTTTTTGTTTTTGTTTTGATTTTTGCAGGTTTGCGTAGCTTATAATCATCGTTGGTGGTGGTAACTTCCTGTAGATCTAGATCTGGTTCGGCCATTGTTAAGATTTTTGTCAAAATGTAATTGGCGATCATGAAACTGGGCCTAGGCTAAGGCGTACACTAACACGACGTTAGAAATTGAAATGTAGAGCCCGTGAGCTGGTAAACAACAGAACTAGACCTAGAGTCTAGATCTGTAAGAACAATATGGACATGGTTTGTGTAGTGGCTTCAGTACTAGATGATTATCTAGGTCTACTACATCCGTTATATTTTAGGCTTTACATGATTTGCGGTAAAGGATAGAGTTATTTTAATCAGAAATCTTCACAATCCAACTCATGAGTCAGTAAGGGGTGGGTAGATATTTACTGCAAAATATTCAGGGAAATTTCCATTTGCATTATCATCAGACTTGTCCAATAAATGAATTGTGAGTCATTAGTCGTGTTGTGGTGACTTCCAATGTCACCAGTTTCACAGTCACCTGGAGGCAAATCTGACATAGTTCAATACTGCAAGAGCAAGTTAGTACGAAAGAGTTGTACAGTTCTGAGGACAGCTCATATCAATAATCAGTTCTTTCTTCAGAAATAGAAACTGGTGATAATGATATTAACATTTGAAGCAGAGTGTTTGCTTTCTTCTTCTTAAAATCTTATACTGTTTTATTTTATATTTTATCTAGAGAGAATAATATTCCATAATGTGACAAAGTGAAGAAATGATGATTTTTCACGGGGGGGGGGTGCAATATCAGGAATCTGTTTTTGGCTTTTTGAAAGTTGGCAACATATGCAGGCCCCTCTAATGTAATGAATTCCCATTTTGTGATTCAGTTATGACTCTTTAATCCTTTCTTAACAACACAATTCTATTTAATTATCCCCTCAAACTGTTTTCTCACTCTCATTTGTCCTTCCATTCTATGACCATCACCCCTCATACACCATAAATTTCAAATAACATTCATAATCATATTATGACCACATTATTTCTGTTACCATGCATTATTTGTATCATAGAATGAACAACAAATGAAGTATTGAGAATAATAAATATCAACCTGTTACTGCTGTGAAATAGAGCGTTTCAAGGAATACAAAGTATTACTAAAATAAGATTTTTGAGAAAAACAGTATCCACTGTGCTGCTGTGATCTCACAGCTCTGTCATGGCTTTTTTGTTCACATGACACTGCTACACCATATATCATTTTGTCTGGTTTTGTCATTTTTTTAATTTTTTTTTTTGTTTTTGTTTCCAGAAAAACCTGACGTCATGTTTTGTGACGTACAGTTTCCTGGTTTCACAGTCAAAATCAGGTTAGACTTTCAGCAGGAATTTTCTAATGTCTTGAAGATCTACACATCTGTGGTGGACCCTGGACCTGCACTAGAATGTATGGCATACATAAATGCTATTCCTTCAGTACGTATGCTAATGAAGATAGTATAAAAACGAATATTTTAAGGGCTGCATGGTAAACAATGATAACCCAGCTTTTTATTTTTCGAAAAACTGAGATATTTGACTTGCTTGTAGCCATTGGCAGCCTGCAGATAAGTCGGGGGTTAAATTCTAAAAACTAAGGGTTAGATAAAAAAAAGAATTTTTTTTAAATATGGTCACTTTTAAACAGTTCTTTTGTTTCTCCTGAAAAATGAGTAAAAATTGATTTATGATAGTTTGCCATACTGCTTCGGGTGTGTTCTTAGATTGGCATGGTTGTGAGGAGTGAAAAACTATTATTTTATGAATATTGCATAGTCATGTATGTAAATTTCATGAGCTGCGCAAGTCACAACCATCGTGGTGTATTAGTCTTTTGTAGGGACAGCAAGCAACTTTGTGAAACATACAATCATTAAATCTGAACTTTGCATAGTCTACTGATAGTGATACACAGCCGTATTTTATACACTTGTAATTGAATTCATAGTTTGTTCAAAACGAAGAAGAGGTTACTGGTGGTCAGAAGGCTCACTTATAAAGAATTGTAGCTTGCCTGTTCAAGATTAAGACATTGATCTGTTATGTAATGCTGGAAAACAGTTGCACATAGGGACAAGACAAGACATTACAGCCCTTTGAAAAAGTTGGATCCATTTGATTCTACCATGAACTTTTATGCTAAGATTTATCGGCATTATATGATAAGTGTACAGTGGAGCCCGCATAATTCGAAGTCGCCGGGAAATGGATTATACTTCGATTTACGAAAGTTCGGTTTACCTTTGGGCAGAGAAATAACCATTATTTTGCAGTCTGCCCCATACCATACGTGTAAATATAACCCTTCGTCTGCCCCCCTCCCCCCACATATATATACACACACACACAAAACGCAAATGATCCTGTATGAGTCATGAGATCTTTCAATTATTTTTTTCTTTAGAAGTGACCCTACCGTAGCGGTAAAACAAAAAAAAGCAACATTGAATTGCCTAGACCTGGTACTAGTCATAATTGCTGGTCAGCAAACTGTCTTTATCTTGGCCGCATGTATTGTGTGTGATGTCATCAATCGATAAAGACATTCTCCCGTGTACGATGTTCAAATGCGAGACTGTAGGCCTACTGCGTTATCCCACCTTGCTATCAGTGGCGTGGAATTACTATTATGCAGCGTAACAATGCCGTACTCGTCCCCCCTCCTCATCGAGTATAGTGTGGTGAATGTGTAAACACTGCAGCCACGTATTTGCAGTACTGAAGTGCTAAGAACCCTGTGAAAGTGAGGTCTTTGTTCCTCCAGGGCCTTACCATAACGTTTTACTTTTGAATACAGTCATGATTGTGATGTTTAGCGAGCATTACACAAGTGTGTATTAGAATGATTAGAATGGCTCTATGTGAGCAAGGTGGGCAGACCACACGGCTCAACTGTGTGTAATTTATGTTCTACGGTATACCGTGTCTTGGCTGTAGATCTACCTGTTGTGGTTACATCAGCAATCGATTAATTCACTGGCCATAAATTAAAAATGCGAGCACCGTCTCGCGTACTGTATTGTTGGCTGATATCAATCATTGGTCATTGGGGCATAATCACGCTGCGTGCAGGGACCCCGACCCATTACCACTGCCACCCTCCGCTGCATGTTTCTCGCTTGGTCGGGACAGACACGTGAGAGGAAGGCTCTGCAGCCTACCCATTGCATCATTTTTGACACCTCTACCCTCCCCCTCGATGGCTGGGCAGCGTGGAGGACTGGAGTTGTTGAACAGGCCTGTGTCAGTGTGTTTGTGGAAACTGGTTTTCACGGCCACGGGGCCGGAAATCAGAAGTTACATTAACTGACACTGAGTTGATTGAGGATGAGAGCCCTCGATCAACTCTGTTTATCAGAATTGGGGCAGTTCAAACTCGAAATAGCAGTAAATTTTTAATAGAGATAAAGAAGGGAAAAAAACTTCATTTCAAAATCACTTCTATTTAACAGAAACTCGATTTACCAAAGTTCGGTTTACTTGGGCTCCACTGTATTTTGTTTTAATTCCATTCATCAGCTTTTTCCTCACTCAGTTTGTGTATAAATTATATCTACAACTTGACAAGCAAATCATGATTGTTAGTCTTGCACATGACAGTCAAAAGATATCTCAGGATTTTGTTTTTTTTTACTTTTGCTTTTCAGGATGTTGCTCAAAAGGAGAAAGTGAAAATCATCTCATCAGCAGATGGAAATAACTGTCGGACTTACATCACTATAAACAATATTCAGAAGTTAAAGGTAGGTGTTGTGTTGTGATGTGATGTGATAGAAGAAAGACACAGCAAAGTGTTTTATTATCTGGCTTGGCGACGACGTGCCTGCTCCAGTTATAACTGGGCTGCAATGGCACAAAGCCAAATTTCCCAAATGGGACTAAAGAGTTAAACAAAACAAAATAAACTCAAGGTTTAGGGATCCTTCAACATATGTGGGCTTCATCATCAGTATCCTGCAGTGTCCTGTGCGGTTTACAAACATTTTTATGACTTAGAATTCCCAATGTACACTTAATGACCCTCAGTTAAGTATCTAAAATTTTTGTATAGCAACCGCGCGCCTCGCGCTTTGGTTATACGGTTGCCAAGGCTGTCGTTGTTGTTGTTTTTTCACGTTTTTTTTTCACACAATTTTCGCGTGTTTATCCATCCTGTCACCCCTACTATATCTGACAAAATGGTATTGTCCGATTACGTTTATTACGATGCAACTATTCGCAACTATTTGTCATACTCGTGTAATAGTACTGACGGTCTGAAGTTTGAACTGGAGAAAATCTTGGGGAAACTTTTACTTTGATGCTGGTTGTCGTCTACATGTGAAATGAGAAGAAAGGGGCCATGTGCATATTTGAGACGCCGTTCTATGTCTGTAATTATGAATTCCGATGTAATATTAGGGCATGCTGCATAAGGGCGTTTGTCTGCAGGTTACTCATCAGGGAAAACTGGGAGAAAATGACCGACTTTGTTGTTGGTCGTTGTCTTTATTTGATGTGGTAATTAGAGAGATATTGTATTCCTTTGATTAAACCGCTTTTCAGTACATGGATGTGCTCTACGACCTAGAACTGGAAATCAAATCTCTCACTAAAACTAACATAGTAAGTGGACGCTTTACATAGTAGAGGAGGGAGAAGGCAATGTCACGATACATGTGGTTAGTAAATTAAGCGAATGGCTTAAAAAATAATTTGTTCACCTGAATGGCCTGACATAGGGACAGAAAAAGCGCAGAGGTCTTGGGAAAATGATAAAACATGTGTTAAACGGCATGTAAATGCAGAAAGTTCTTGATTTGGGGCCTTCCATTTCACAATAAAACCTACTGCATATCATCACAAGTACTTTATCCAAATATCATAGGGGTCCCTTACGATTTTTCCACCACTATTGTTGTTATTGCGTCCTGAAGTATACGCGATACTGGTGTTCACAAGGACCCGATTGACCCGACCGCCGAGGTTATCGGCAACACGCAAACGATCGGCTGACTGGCTGCTGGCTATCCCCGCAAGGGGCGTTACGTGGACGAGTTCACTCAAAGTGGGACGAGGGTTAATAAACATTTGCAACACTGACATATGTCACGATCACGTGCGTGAAGATGGTCACGACCACGTGTGTGATGAGTACCTAACTTATTTACCTTTCAAACCCAGCTAACAAGCCAAGCAAGCAGACCAGCGATCAACGGACACATGGAGTGAGATTTAAATTAAACGATATTTAATTATAAATGCATGACAAAACTTATGTCAAAACATTCAACTCATGATAATCACATACATAATCACAAAAAACAGAGATACTTCAAATGTACTCTTGGGGATCATGGCTATTATCTGTTCCCCGTTTCACATCTAGATCTAATCCCTCTGTCTATAAACTTAACTACATATACTTAATAGTCTCTGTCAACAGCTGCCCTCCTCGTTGATGCAGTTTTACGTCTCCAGAGTTCACACGATCCTTTCTAGATCTTTAACTTCGACAATAAAAGGGGAAACAGACGTCCCTGGCTTCACACAAATAAGAACACACAGTTCACACCCGCCACCGTAGATTTCTAGCTCCTTGAGGGGTTATCATCCCGTCCTCAAAGACTCTTCTTCTGCAAACACACACAGCACATCGACGGTTCACACCCGCCATCGCAAATCACGAGCTTCTGATGGGTTCCCATCCTATCATCAGAACTCCTCAACTTCTGGTCCCCATGGCACGACCTTCCACTTGTCGCCCGGACCGATTAAATTCTTCTTATTGGAAAATACATGCGAACATCATGGATCCCTCACACACCTAACACTTCTGGTCCCCACTGGCACGACCTTCCACTTGTCGCCCGGACCGATAAATTCTGCGTCTTCCTTTTAGGAATGAATAGCTTGGGGAACCTTCATAGATTCCTCACATACATAACACCCCTGGTCCCCATGGCACAACCTTCCACTTGTCGCCCGGACCACTTCTCTCTCCGTCTTCCTCTAGGAACGAATAATTTGGGAACCTCGTGTGTCGAGCTTCTCCTCTACTTATACTCCCGAGGTTTTTGCACACGCGACTAGTTTAAAGCGAGTCGTGTGTATCTATCCACGCTAGTCAACAATGTTAAAAACCGTGTTTTCCCCTGCTAAGCTCACCCCCCTAGACTCGTGGCGCACAAGGCCACCGACCTTCCTCGTGATATTTAATCTTTCATGCTCGACAACAACTTTAAACTCCCCTTCTCCCCTACCAAGTTTACCCCCTCTATACTCGTGGCGTACAAGGTCATCAACCTTAATCGTGACACATATATGATATGATATAATAAATTCAGTTGGTTTATACTGAATGATGTTTTTTGCTTTTTTCTCAGAATCAGTCAAATGGCACCTAGGTCCCTTCTTATTCCAACCCACTCAGTTACGGATGAAATTTTCATTGTTTGATGTTGTATATTTTCATGACATTGCATGATATTAAAGTTAACTAATTTTAGATTCTGGCTGATTTCTTTACTCAACAGTCTAACATGAAAGTTAAAATGTTAGTGAAGTGTCTGGTGGCCCCTGACGAATTGGAAAAAGAAGAGTGTCTCAACCTCGGGTTGCCGCTAGTTGCTGCACTCAGACTGTGGGAAGAAAGACCTGAACCAAATTGTGTCCCAGATGTTGAAGATGAAGCTAATGAGGCGGAAGAAGGAAATTGCACTGAATACGTTGAGGAGCAAGAAGGAGCAGAGTATTGTCAGAGAATGTTAGTGAGCAACTTAGGTGGTCTGAACATTTCATAGCGCAATTCATCACCATTTTAATTTTCATATGTGAACAACATGGCACATTAAAAGGTTCATCAGGTTTCAAATATCGTCACCTTTCCCTAAGACCCAAGTAACTCAAAGATTCAAAAATTGATTTTTGTATATGAACCATTCTCAATAGGTGGGACTGAAAATGTCACATTTGACCTAAATTATAAAGTAACTCAAAATCTGCCGTAAAGTGATTAAACAGGCATTGAGGGTCTAATTGATCATAATTTAAGCATGAGAAGATAGTTAAACAGCTTTCAGATTACTTTTCAGCTCCTGAAGTAACCAAGCCCCACACCCCTGTATGACGGTCATGACACAGTGAGTTGATGCTTTTATAATTTTTTGAGGTCACACAGTTTTGTTTCACCATAAAATTACTTTTGATTAGAGAATGAACACAAATAATGTGGCCATCTAGAACTCAGATCCGTTTGTTGGTGGTAGTTTACTCATAGGTTTGCGTCATCATGTCAGGCAGGAGCTAGACATAAGATTTTAATTTCACAAGGTGGCAAAATTCAGCTCTGTGATAGTGTCTGCTTCAGAAATGTCAGAGTTTATTATAGAATTATAAATGGTGAGTGCTGTATTGGCAAAAGTCTATGTCAGACTGAAGGAACTGGATATGTTCTACCTGTAAAAATGTCAAGCAGAGTGCAAATTATACAAGTAATCTCACTTTTCTCTGTCACATTCATTGACAGTTTGCAATTTTTTCTAGCAAATGAAGAGCTTTCACTGACCTAGTAAAATCTGTGTACGAATTAGTGAAAGTGACTGCTTAATCATCCCAAATAATTAAAAACTTTGAAAAATTCAAAGGTCTTCTGAACATTCTTGCAATGGAAGTCCAAAACAAACAGAGATATGTTGGTAAGATCTGCTTGTGGCAAGGACAAGGTAAACTGTTGAGTTGGTCACAAGTTCCGCAATAATGCGACATCTCACCTCAACATGAAATTCCTGTGACCCAAACAGGAATACACTAAGAGATCATGGTACACAATTAAAAATTCATATAACTGGGCCAGTTGTGTATTTGCTTCCACTAAAAAGTAGCCAGAACCGACCAATACAGTTTTAGGGAAAGGTGACGTCATATTCATCGTTGACGTCTTACAGCTAATGAACTTTAAAAGATTTTGTGGCCAGACGAGTTACAGTGATACTGGTGATTGTGGGTGACACTGAATCTTCAGCTATATCAGTGCAAGAGTTCACTCAGTACTTTACTAATAGATATTGTGTGTCAGCAGCTTGTCTCGGTATCCTTGGTAGTAGTCGCGTACAAAGTGTGACCAAAGATACAAAGTTGATGACATACATGATGGATCGTAAAATCTCTCCTCATATTGTTGGTAAAACTGGGGAGCGGTTGTTTATATAGAGTTTTGATTTTATTGAAGATACCCTTTCTGACAATATGAACTTCAGTAATAATTGAGAGATACACTTCACCATTCCCTAAAGCTGTAGTAACTGGTTTTGTCTGTTTTTCAGGAGAAGCAGAAAGCTGATTTGTTGCAGGACAGCTGCTATAGTTAAGATGAATTTTTGAAAGTTTGCCATTCAGTTATTCTTCAGCTTAGGAAACAATTACCAAGATCATTTAATGCAGTTTTGAGTACAAAGGAATTTATATAAAAATTGGTGCTTCAAATTTTTGAGTTACCACAGTTTTAGGGAGCAGTGACGACATATTCCATGCCACTGCAGGTAATTACATTAAATGCTGAAATTTTCAAACACTAGTCAGTTTAAAGGTTATGTTAAAATTCAAAGCAGTAAATCATATATGGACTGTCAAATCATTTTCCATTATACAGTGGAGAACAGTTAAACCGAAACTAGTGCTAAATCGAAAGAAAATAAGAATCCCCGATTTTTTTCCTCTTTATCTTTTTTAACAAACTAGCGCTAAACCGAAGCAACCCTATGGTTAAACCGAAAAGAAAATTGCTGGATTCAGTGGCCAGTCCACTGTGATTTGCCATACATCGAGTCAAGTCACTGTATCACCCCACTAGGGCCCCCCTCCCTCTCCCCTTCAAAAAATGAGAGCAGAGCATGGTTCCTTCTGCCTGATAGTTAGGCCTACATGGAAGTGGCAGCACTACAGGGATATGGGGAAAAGGAGGGAGGCCCATAAACTCACGGGTCCGAAATCAGACGGCAGTAGACGTGACATTTGGCGCATCGCGACTGACCTTCATGTAAAATGTGTGACATCAGAGAGACAACACTAGTTAGCACAGACAGTGCATTTCATGGCATCGTGTACGGTAACGGTAACGAGATCGGCGGGAAGGCGGTTTTTTGTACTGTCCGTCCACACGCATGTCTCCCTGTTCTGAGAGTTAGTCCACATTCACCCACATTTCCATGCATTGAGTGTGCCTGGGCCTGGGCAGTCGCCCACCCTCATTCTCAGTCAAAAACACAGAGCAAGCGAGGACGTGTTGAGTCCATTTAATCTGTGCGCTGACATTATTTGTCCTCTATGATAGTGATTTGGGCTGCCTCTCTTGAAACCTGTATTTTTCAAGCCTCCTATCGCTAAACCGAAAACAAACCCGTGGTCCCGCCGATTTTGGTTTAACCGTTGTCTACTGTACCACACTGGAAATAGTTTTCAGGTTAGTTTTCATTACTTGCAGTGTAATAACCTGTGGGTTAATGGAAATTCAGTGTCATAACCAATCGACAGTACTTAAACATTGCATGGGTGGCATCATTTACATGAGCCCCTTTTCTGTCTTTTTATGAATGTTTAATCATTTCCACTGTAATTCATAAATTTGTTTTATTTATTATTACTTGTTCAGTATAAACAAAAGAGCATAAAATCCCTATGTGGAGAAGTGATTGTGGATAGGCCAGATCCTGTTGTTTTTATATTTCATCACATGGACCAACAAATTGCAAATTGACTGTATCTACCCCCCTACCCACTCTGATTGCATCTACCCCTTGCATCGGTGAAAGGGCCATTATATTTCTTTTTATTTCTTTAAGATAACCATTTGATTCAATGGGTTTCACACACATTAAAGAAGTAATACAAGCAATGTGGCTAAATGGACTACATTACTGAAAAATTGTATATCAGGCGGACAGTTTTTTCCATCAGAAAATGGAAAAAACTTGATTTACCATAAATAAAGGATATCCATGGCATCAACAAAAATGTAGGTCAGCCCTTCAGGATCATATTTAGTGATCCCACAAGGGGGCAGTTGTTATTCAGTTGAAGTCGGTAGTATTGCAAAGAAAATAAAAATAATGGAGGAGATTTATATAGTGCCAGTCTCCACACAGTGGAGCCACAGTATTAACAGTGAAATAGAAAGAACTCTCTCTCTCTCTCTCCCTCTCTCTCTCTCTCTCTCATAAATGTAAACCTGTACAGGACATCATGTTATATGCAACAGCATTACACTATCATGATCATCATCAAAACATAATATCTTCACATTTCATGTCTGTCAGTGTCCCAGGTGGGCTTTGTAAATTTTCTACATGACAGTCAGAAAATAGTCTCTTGATGTACTGTATGTTCCATACTGCCAGTACACTGTTGTTTTTATAGATCTGTATTTTACACAGGGTTTGCACAGGTCCTGAAATATCAGAATTAAGGACTTTTTCAGACAAAAATTCAGGACATCTTAAGGCTTTTCAGCCCATGGCGGCAGCAGCCAGTCAGATAAAATATTGATACTAATGATAGAAGTGACTTTTCAAATTCAGAGAAAAAAAAATTATGAGACTTATCGTACCGCAATACATGTATGGCAGAGAAAGTTGGGACATTCTGGTATTTTAAGGGCCTTTGGATAAAGTTTGAAAATGAAGGACATTTTTAGGCCTTATACTTAAAATTAATTTTGAGAAAAGTAAATACTTAAAGACTTTTAAGGACCTGCTGGGAACCCTGTTTCAGTGTTTACATTACTGCACTGTGTATATATGCCAGGGCTTTTTGTTGGTACATGTACATGTAATTATGTAGGGTTTGTCAGCCGTTCTGTGAAACACTCTCTCCCCGCAGTCAGAGCATGTAAGTAATGTTGATCACATCAGTTGCAAGATTGAGTTTGAGAGATGTTGAAAATAATGCACTTTGTAAGACATTCAAGTATTGCACAAGGTATTTTGGAAAAAAGGGGTTTATTGTCAAAAATACGGAGTGTCAATGTGTAAAGCTGTACGTAAGAACTTGCACAAAGTGTGGCCGCATGTATCCTCAGCCACAGATGAATTTTAAAAATCAATCAGAACTTGGTTGGGGCATTTGCATGTAATAGTAATACATGTAATGATTGCTTTTATTACTTGGGAACTTGTTTCAGCAGAATGAGGTAAAGCTTAGCAGACACTGCTAGTATACAGTAGTTATAAAAATGGGTCAAAAATACATGTACTGGTTTTAGATAAATCTAAGCTGAAGGGGGAAGGGGCTTGGGACTGAAAATGTGACTGGCTTTTTATAAATGCTATGGAAATACTATATATGGGCAAAGACTAGGAGCCCAGCTGATAGTATTAGAGGTGACAATATAATCCCGGCTATCTTCTGGAGAAGAACTCAATGTACATACATGTATATGCGTTTCATTGTAGATAAAGTCAGTTGCTGTATGCTTGTTTGGACAGATTGCCTTGTAAAAACCAGACACATCTGGTAGAATTATACATGTAATATGCTTGCCATTGTGATAAATATGAATTTATGTTCTTTATTAAAAAAATATAAAGCCTCATTTTCTGACACTTTGTTATTTTTGGAGATGAGAAAAGTGTTGGTGTACAGCATAATATATAATAATAAAAATGAATGTGTAAAACGGTCCTTTTATTGTTATGTGCACGGTATTGTCCATGGTCATCCACTTTACATACTGGCGTAAGGCATATTGATGATTTTGTTGGTTTTGAGCTATGGTTTCCTTATCTGTGGTCATTGTGTGTTATATTTTCACCAAGTGATCTGTCAATATAATTTATATTTGAAATTATAAGTGGAAATATTTTTGCCACATGCTTTAACTGTGGGTAAGAAATCTCACTCTCTCACTCCTACCAAAACTTTGAAATGCTGTTTTGTAATATGGAAAAAATTTTGAACGCCAGTGAGGTGGATGATGATGTGATAACCCTAATTCACAGAAATTGGGGTATTCTGAAGTAATGGAGGAAACAGTGGACAGAGAAAAAGTCTTCATGAAGACCAAGTAAGATTTCAGTGCAAATTTGAATCGAACGAAAACTTTACTAGTTGAAGAATGGATCATATATAGATTGGTATTTGCCATATTATGACATTTTTGCCGATTTTGAGGTTTTGTCATGAAAGTGGTTCTCTCACTGCTAATTTCTCTATGTATAGGTGTCACTCCAATTGGTGAAAAACTTTTCGAGATATGTGTTTGGTGACTTTAATGTTGTATGCGTTTTGTTTTTTGCCCTTTTGTCGACCAAACTTCAATCCTCATTTTCTTGAAAAGGTGAAAATGCACAATATCCCATACAATGGCAAATACCTGACGATATCGTCATTTGACCCTCACAAATCGGTTCCTCGGTGTCCATTATTTTATCTTACAGAAAAAAAATTAAATAAATAAAACCGTGGATTTTCAGAAATGGCAAATCCTAATATCAGCTTGTTTTTGATGAAACAACAAGTATTCTAGTTCAAATCCATTTCAAAAATGAGCATGCTGAGTGATACATGTATTAGGATCCCCCTGAAATCTTGAGGACCAACTGAGATTTCTATGTTATTGTTATACAGTATACATGTATCAGATTCGGAATAACTGAATGAAGCCAAGATCATCAAGAGCCATTTCTGTGTTCATTTATCTTGTTCAAAAAAAAAAAAAAAAATCAAAATTCAGAAGCAGCAAATACTAGACTAGTGAGTGTCTTTGTTGTTTTTCTATTTGGCATCATTAAACGTGAGTTATTCTGCTTGATGTTGGGTTGAGTTGAGGTACCTAGCACTAGCAGGTGGTATTATGTCTTTCAAGGTTTGAAATTTTTTAAAGATGGGCATGTTTCTCATTGCATAATTTATATGCATGTTACAGGCTTAAAGTAAAGGCAGGTGAAACTTTCACATCGGTCCTTGGCTGACCTGCTGTTTGGAAAATCTTGAAAGTTTAACAAAATTGTTTTCGTTAATGAGTCATGTCCAAACATATCAAATATAATTTGAAACAAAAACATTGACTTGATTTTTCTTTTGTATTGTGTATTTATTAAATATGTAATAGGTTTGTGTATATGTTATATAAGAATAAACTGTATGATTGTTCACTTTAGTCAGGAAATTAACATTTTAATATTTGTAAGCTCAATTTGCAGCCAAGACAGCAAAATGCCCAGGTGATTAAACTTATTTGTGATAGTACTAATAGCCAATTTTAAGACATTCCTTCACAACCATGATTTTCGGGCGCTGATTTCAAATAACTTTTAAAAACAAAAGAAAAAGCAATTTTGATGCCGTTTTTCAAATTTGATACCCCCACCTGAAACTATGCCATTCAGCCACTCCGTCGCCATGCGGACAAAAAGTAACATAGCAGGTTCCGTTACTACACTTTTGACCTCGCAGCACACTAGCAGATTCGCTACAATCAACTGATCCATCATTCACTCTTTCTTTTACTTTTAAAGATACTGCGTCTCTATATTCTTCTTCTTTCTGACAGGCAGATGGAAACACTGTAAATGCACTCTTAGTTTTCTGGTTTAAGTTCATTTTCCATGATCCCTAAACTGTGGTGTTTGTAAAATAATGTACGTCAGAACATTTAGTGCATTTATAGTTTCCTCTCCATTCACTCATAACACAATAAATTTATAAAAATATGCATTCAGGAAATCACGCACACACTGCTGAAATAACGAAATGAAAACAAGTATTCTAACTTTACTGAGAATATTTTTCTATTTTATTACAAAGACAGAGAATGATCAAGGTAATAAAATGTGGCATATGACTCTTATGATATGATTTATTAAATGCACATACTGTAATATTGGATCTTTTGATGAAAAATACTGATATATCAATCAAAATAAGATGTTTGCAGGATACTAAAGCCAAATTTCTTTAGATATTATTTATTACTTTCCTTAATAAATTTCACAAGGTAAACTGTTATCAAATCATCAATCAACAGTAGTCTCTGACAAAATACAACACTGTCCTTCTGTCATTCAAAATGAATTGGAATTGTCATTTCCGTAAATATAACATCAGTAGCTGGTTTGTCCTCTCAGCCTATCACTATCACTGGCTTGAACATTTGACCAATAATGTGCAGTCAGTCTGGACCCAATCATGCCTCTAAAAGTCTTATTTCAAATTTCATATCATACTTATAGCAGGGTAAACTCACAAATGTTGAAGAATGGACACTTCTTGTCCACATACAAATTTTTAAAAAATTTTTTAAAAAGGATGAAATCAAAGACCGCATTGACTTCTTGTCATTTTGATTACCATTTCACGATTTGGCAATTTTCATAGGATATTTCAATTAAGTCACAATTCATGACGCGGGACTAAACGATAAAACACCACATCCAGCCATGTTGTATTAAATGAAAGAGACTACTGTGATGCTTTGCAAGTAAATTTTTAATGGAATTTTTATTCTTGATGTTATCCACATGTTGCATTTTTAAAAAAAAAAAAAAATTGAGATTCTAAATTAACAAAATCGGAGACAAAAGCCACACGTATTCAACACTCTACCAGTGAAAGATGAACGATTATACTTGTTAAATGTAATATTATAAAATAACGGCAAGGTAAGCAGTGACAAAACTGAAGACGAATGATTAACTATTTAGAAGTACTAGGCACATAAATACAACCGAAATAAAACTCTTGTGTTATGTACAGACTATAAAATATGTGTTGTTTAAGAAATGTTTTCACAGAGGCTAATGCTCATGTAGACTATATACTGACTCTATCATACCACAGAATACAAAAAGTATGTAAACTAGCAACAAAGTAAGAAAAATTAATTCAACAGCAAAAAATGATACCGTAGCAAAATCCAAAGCATACTTATTATTATATGATCTAAACATGCAGTGTAAATAATTTTGTGACCGGTGACATTATTAGATAATGATAAATTTTATAAAGGGCAGTCAAAACTAGAAACAAAACTAAAAACAAAAAATAAGGAATGGCAATATAATTAAGGCCTCTCGGAAATGGTAGAACCAAGGTACATGAACAATGAAATCTCTTCTGAGAGTAATGAAAACATGAATGAAATGAAGTAGAGGAAGGATTGGCTTCAGAAAACTGCACTAAAGCACAAGTGGCAGAATATCACAGGAAATATATGCAAAGGGTGAGAGGGGACAGTGAGAGCAAGAAACCCTGCCACTTTCTTATGTGATGACATCCATGTACATGTATCTCATCATCACATTTGAAAGCAGTGATGATTTAATTAAAACCATTGCACCTCAGAGTCACCTTAACGCTTAGGCACACTGGGCAGCTGTCCAGGGGCCTTATGCATGTAAATTTATGAGTAGCTGCATGGGGGGCGGGCCACAGCCTATAGCTTTGCCAGGGAGCCACTTGCACATTAGGCAGCTTTGATAACCACAACCATAGACTAATGCTAACTGTTGTCACCTGTCTCAAAATGCCTTAGCAGGGCAGCAACTTTCATTCACCAGGTAATGAGAGCACATAGGAAAAGCTGCAATGCCGCTTCTAATATCCTTCACATGCAGGGTAAGAAATAAATTTGCATTCGTTTCTGAAGTAAAAGGTACATTATAAACCTCCTTGGGTCTTTGCTTTTAACCAATTATTTACCCATTAAATTTTTCAGTACCTAAGTAAAATCTTGCTCCCCACAAGTCTAGCGAAAATGAATTGTAAAGCGGCGAAGAATACAGATTTGGAGAAAGGAAATGAAAATCTCAGTTCAGACATTTGAGCAAACACCAATCTAAGCCTCATCGCTACAAACAATATACATGTATAGAGAAATATGTTGTTCTCACGGCACTAATGTACTAAGTGCGGTGAACGTAAATGTGCATAATATGTTTGTGGGTGCTTGATATGGGTATACTAACAGTGTCATCTAATCACCTCTGAGGTGAGAATGACTATTACCATTCAAATGGCAACTTTACACCCTCACTGCTCAGATCATAAAAGTTTGGTATGTAAATTAACAAATGCACCTACTACAAAAACTTAACATGTATGTGTGTATCATTAGTTTTAATATAAAAAAAAAAGAGAAAAGAAAACAAGAATGCGCAAGACGATGAGGTACATGGTTACATTTTAAAAATTGTCACAATTACAATTTCTTCAGACAAGAGGCAGTGTTTTGTATCAAGGTAACATGAAAGTACAAATACAGTGACTACTCTTCACAATGCTGCCTTCTTTTTTTAAAATACAAATTCTAACTGCTGGTTGCATGTTTGTGGGTGAGTTCACTCCACAAAATCATTGTGGAAGTGGACAATGTGTGTCAATAAAAAAATATTTAAAGGCAATGCAAGTCACATTGCAGCTAGCAAAAAGCATGAAGTGAGGTGATGCAATTTAACTGATCACTAATACATCAGAACAAGACAGGTATCCCTCATGCACTGGTTTTTGTTGTTGTTGTTGTTTTTTTACATTGTTATTCCTCTAAAAAAAGGTCTCTGACGGATATAATATACAGATCAAATAAATGGAAGCCAAGCAATCAAAACAAAAAAAAAGGCAGCACATCAAGTCAAAAAAAAATTTATCAAAAATTGAGAGCACCAACAAGAAATAACCTGAAAATCCTACAGAAGCAAAACTGCCATCATTTCCAAATATTTTTGGGTCACCAGATGACTTTTTTTTTTCTTTCCCCAATGCACAGAAAAGGATTATTCAAGGCTCTGAATTCTGCATAAGAGTGCCATTACATTTTACACATGCTGAATTTGATTTTTCATGAAGTTGTTTTTTGCAGAAAATGTTTTCATGGAATTGGCACTTCAATCCCAATAATTTACACAAACAAACAAAAAAATTATGTTAATCATGTAATGCATGGTTTTGGGAGGATATTAAAACAACAGCTTTATGATTCACATAAAATTGTGTCAAAGAAATGGGACAAAAGTCAGAAACTAACAGAAAAATAAATGCTTACAGAATCTCATGATGCAGTGCCTAAATATGCAGTTAAAAAAAAAAAAAAAAAACATTGCACGATAAATATGTGGCTTTGATACAACCATAACAAAAACAACTGACGCAATTAAAAGAAATATCAAAACTGGACAAAATTGTTATTGTTTCATTTAGTTCAGCCACATCCAGTTCTCTTCCATGATACTAACAATCTGGTGAGCTCATACAAGCTATAATTAAATCACTCATGCTCCAAGAAACATCTACAAAGCATGTGCAACAATAATACCAGTTATATTACTTTTAACACTGCGTTTTAAAGTAAACTGCACTGCACGAGTGGATGGATCTTTCAAATGCTATCAGTTTCAGAAACTTTAATTCAGAAATTAAATCATCTTTCATTCAGTGCATGGATGGATGGATTTGTTTCAACAAGTTATTCAAACATTTAGTGTAAAAGATCATTTCTCAGTGGAAAGATAAAATGAATGAAATGTTTCAAGTTATAAAAAAGACATGAAATATGAGACCAGTTTAATTTCTTAATACCCACACAAGTGTTAGTTCATATAAAAATGTCCACAGAAGAAATATGGATGTCAGTTACCGAAGAAGGAATGATGTGTAACAGCATTAACATGTAAGATCAATTATGCACAATTCTTGCATTGATGTATATTATTTGCTGAATATTCACTACCTATGCATCCACAGTCAACTTGGATTTACCAGTTTTACACTGTACACTCTGAATTTCATAGTTTGTCTAATCATTAGGTTATGATGCAATATATATCAGGAAAAAATGGAGTGATCTGTGAAAAACAGGATGATGTTATTCAAAATGATAATGTTGGTTTGTTCACAACCAATAGCTCACTCAAGACAACACCAGCCAGCAAAGTAGCAGTGGCAAAGCTTATTTCAGTTCAACATCGTTGCTGTTTTCACAATCTTCATTTCACATCCTTTAGTAAAAACCTTTTCAGTATGACAGGAGGAAGAAATACGTCCCATACCACAGGTTCCTTTAAGTTTTATTTAATCAGGGTTTATCTTAGAAAGTTTTCCTCCCGAGATCTCCTGTCATGTGGAAGTGCGGTGTATTTATGAGATGACTCAATAATTGCTTTTTTGTTTTAAATGATGCTCCTAAAGCTAAATCTAGCTTATTAATCGTGAAAACGCACTTTCCATTTATCTCCACATGAAAACTACGCATGACTTTAAGTAACAAATAAAGCTATTGTTAACCACAATCCACAGACAAGCAAAATATGTGGCTACATTATATATTATTATAATCTCATTTCTCACCTGAGAGCCTTTCTTTGATTCAGTACATCAAAATCAACAGTAAGTATCTGATGTTTAAATTGAACATCTTCCATTTAAATAGCAAAGCAATCATTACTCTGTCCAGGTGGCCTTTTTTATCACACAAGTTTAATCTGACCAGACAGCTATTCATAATCCACACTGACAATATAAGAAGTTTCTGGTGACTACCTGCAAAACTTGCAATATGCTGTTATAAATGTCAGGCAATTCATAGGCCATATTTGAATGAGGTTTGAGCAGTAATGTTTCTTTTCCTCTTGAGTTTATAGTAGAACTTTGAAATATCTTGGCTTTTTTGTCGTTTTTTTTTGTATTCTTTTTTGTTAATAATTCTGCCACACAGTCAAAAAGAAAAGATCTACTTACAAATTATGCAGTTACATTAATGAATGTTGGAAATTATGGTCGAGCCATCGCGGTGGCAAAACAAAAACAGAAAGCAAAATCCTGAATATGCAATTACCAGTTTGATGCTGGGTTACAAGTACAGACAATAATATTTCACTTTCTACAAAGCCAAAATGATAATTACCAAATATGCTAGCATTCTTGCAGGAATAAAGACTACATGCAAGCAATGAATGAAATACAAAATACTATTAAATAAGATTATAGTATTTCCACTTATGAAAAATACAGGTGCCTAAAATGCTACCTCCTATTGATGTGGCTAAAAATGCATCATTTAAGACAAAAGCGCAATATCTCCATCTGCAGTCTTCCAACATCTATTACATTACTCGGCACTTGTCTTTATCTTGAAGCTGTGGAAGAAAAACAATTTTCTTATATTATTTTCAGATATCAAAAGCAACGAACTCTTCACAGGTCTGCCAGTTACTTCCATCCACTAAACCTGTATATATCAAAAATAAAAAATTTTCTTACTTAATTTATTGACTCCCCTAAGCCGCATTTTCAAGGCTCGGAATTAAAAACTTAATTTATGAAGCTACCAACTGCTGCAACAATGCATACTTTTGCGCATGCGCGAGGCTGGCTTTCCTGTTCCTTCTGCGAAATGTAAACACTGAATGGCATGTTGAAATCGATGTTTTTTATATATTTTTTAATATTTCTGTGTTGAGACATCATGAAATATGTCGCCATATCTGTTACATGATTTTAATCTTAACTCAAAAAGTTTGAGAGATATCTTCATGAAATTTGGACGGTGAATCCATAATTGAATTACTGTTATCATTTTAAAAGTTGAATGCATACCACGGCATGAGCAGGGGGTAAGTTGAAAAATTCAGGTGTGAAAATCTGTTCTTGAATTTTTCATTTCACTTGACTGTCCTGTTTTTGTACCAAAAGTATGCTAAATCATTCTGTCAATCCCTTTATCTTATTCTGCTTTCAATTTCCAACAAATTGATATGTATATTGTGTAGTCTAGCTCTATTCACAACAAACTTGTGTTATGATTTACAAAGTCACATGCTGAATTTTGTTTGTCATAAATTTACCTGGGTTCCAACTTAAAATTCGGCGGGGGAGTCAAGGAGTTAAAAAGTCATCTGTAATTTTCATGTAAGCCTTTTCCACCTATTTCAAAGGTGACCCACCACCACCACCACACCACATCCCTCTCCCTCTTCATTTGTACCAACATACAAATGTTTGCTATTTGTACCTTTCTCCCGTTTTTCAACATGCACACATCCGTTTTCTTTATCAAGCTTATCTCTATCTTTATAGCCCAACATTTCCCATCACTGCAACACTACATGCTTCTGTTGCATCTACTACAGCCTTATCATACTGAAAATCATAACACTTAGAAAATAATCGCTCATATATCATAACATTTTTCACGTAAAAATCTAAAGTATAGCACAGATATATTCACATATGACAAAAACCACATGATGAAGCAATACATTAAACGCATTAAGATAACAAAATTTTCTTGAATAACAGGAATTCTAACCTCTCCAGAATCCACATCATCTCTTGGTCCTGATCTTCTCTGGCTGTATGAGGATACGCTCCTCAAGTTTTTGGACATGGTGCAGTTTGCCACTTCCTGTTTCATAAACATACATATTGTACAGGTTAATCTGGTTCACATAATATTAGATCTTTTCACAAGGCCAAAGATCACCCAGGAATATGAAATTGTATTTCTATACCAAAAAGGTAATTACCATCACATAATAAAATGCTCAACATTTTTTAATATATACACCAACGAAGACTTTGATAGCAAACCAGCCCAGCAAAATTAAAACAAGCAGGTGATCGTGATGTGATACTTTTCTGTCCCTCTCTTGTCTCAAATATAGCTAATTATGGTGAAATAAAAATTATTTTTTTTAGTGACAAACGGAACATAATAATATTCATTTATGCGCTGCCAGGCCAAAAATTTCAAAATGAATCAAAACGGAAGGGAATCAAGGTTAAAATCACACAGGAATTAATGGACATAAATCTTACGGATTCATCTTGGTCCAACAACATTGTGGTCATGTCACTTCCCACAAAAAATCTCTTTCCTTTTAACACCAGATCATGAGGCGGGTTGTGTGTTTGATCTGAGTCTGCACTCCACAGCTATAATTTTTTAAAAAAAGGGGGGGTAAAAGCATAATAATGACAATAACATGTAACTACACTTTCTCTATCACCGATCAATTCAAGTACGTGATAATCTTTATCCCCTTTTGTCGTTTCTGGGTGTTCCAAGCACTTTTGGCAACTAACATAATGTCATATGCATGGACATGAAAATGTGAAACTCTAAAATCATTTAGAAGGATGTCTCCTCAAACAGTGCATTGTGCAACAATTAATGACAAATTTATTAGCGAATCAAAATGCAATATAGGGGGCCTACTGCCAAAGCAACTAAATCACCTGATGTGGGTGTGTTTATCATGTGGTCACAAGCTAAACCATAGGAATAATGTCAGTTCCCATTTGCAACCCTGATCATCTGATTTCACACTCTGGTGTTTGCTGTTGCACCACTGATTTTCCTTGCCAAGCATCTCATCAGGCACAACAAGGAATTTTCATGATGCATGCAATTCTTAAATAAGTTTGAAAGTAGTACAAATTATGCTCAATATTCTGTGTATAAGCATTTGCTAACAATATCAGAAATTCTTGTGGCATTCCAGCAAATCTCCCATGATAGCGAGAAAAAAAGCAACTCAAGATTCCCCCCCTGAAGCTTTCAGTGTTAAATTCAAGTCTGTCAGAGATAATTTGTGAGACCAAGTTTCAATAATTCAGCAGAAATATAATACACACCGTCACAGACTGGCCAGCTTTAAGTACATTCTTGATAAATTTATGCTTCGTTTCATTGTCTCCACAAACATGCTTGATCTGCCAGTGGTTCAGTGGAATGTCCTATAGAAGACAAACAAAATTGAATGATAATACATTTCTGGAAAGAAAAAAAAACGGACTATTTGCACTTGATGTTTAAAGTAATGATGACACACAGAATATTGTCTATATGCAGCCTTAAAGTTTACCTAATTGTGTACTGCCGGTCAAAAAATCTACAAATAAACTTCTTGTATATCATGACAAGCAACCATCACCACATCTTATTCTCTCACTAGTCACCATTACTACTGTTAGATTCATCCATTTGATGCACAATGTGACTTATATTTGGGAATATATTATTTCCACTCACATTGCAGTCCACTGAATTTATTGGCTTTCTTTTTAAGATGAAACAGATGCCTAAAATATAATCCAAATCCAACTTGTGAACTTTTTATAATGACCAGACTAGTCCTTCAAAAACACATTTTAAAAAATATCATTCAAAGTTAAACATAAAAGTAAACAAAGCAAACTTTATTTTAAATAAATACTTCAATGTTCAGATAACTGAATTTTTTATTTTTGTTTTTCTGATTGTTGTTACTGCTGCTTTGTTATTATCTTGTGCTGTCTCTGTCTCTCTCCAGGCATAAAATTGCACTTCATTAAGGATTGGTTCCCTCACAATGCCTCATCTGTGACAAGAGAACGTGATGATGAGAGAATATCATGATGGAAGTAAAGAAAACAAATGATTCTCAGGGAAAGTGTCACAATGCAACCTGATCTGCAGCTTTTTCCTACCTTGTCTGTGGTGTTGGTCAACTTGATGAACTTTCCATCGGTATCCACTTCAGCAATATCAATTCCACAGGAAGATGAAGCCGAGCGAGTGTAGCCACTTGATGCACTACGCTGAGAGTACTCCTCAACTGCCTGGCCAATGTCAACACGACGTCTTTTTCTGGAACCACCAGCAGGACTTGACACTGTTTTCTCAGATATGGAAGATGCTGATATGTTGAGTCTAGGGAGTAAATGTACAATGAAAACTGCATTAGATGTATCAAATATCACTGCCGTTAGTTGTGTTTCTTTCTACTTTGAATTCTGAATTGATAAAGAGTATTATCAATGAACAGAATGAAGAAAGGGAGAATCTAATCCGACTTTAGTTGCGGAGGTGAAAATTGCATTGCTGCCCTAACACAGGTTTCTGCATCTCCCCAAGAATGTTTTTCCTGGACCTTCCAGGGCTTTTCCAGAGCTAACATGTTACATTCCAGGGGCCACATCTATTTAGTTGCAACAAATTTGGAGAAAATTTACTTTTTAAAAGGACTTTTTACGGACTTCTTAAGGATGCACAGCATACATTAAGAACCTGCAAGCAACAAACATTATAAGTACACAGCAGTCAAAAACAAAAAAAATTAAATACCCGGGAACAAGAAATTTTGTACGTAGCACACAGTAGCATTCAAAGAAATGTTCTCTTTCTGCATTTAATTCAAACATGGTAAATCCCCTTTGGAAAGTTGTATCAAGCCCACTATGAAGTTCTGTTCCCCTGACACTGACAGATGCTCTAGTATAGGTGCCTTATCATAGTCTATAAGCATTATAACTGCAGTTCCAAACAAAATATCAAATTTTGTATCTTACCTTGTCTCCTCAGACTCAAGCAGCTTTCTGTAGGCTTCAATTTCTCTGTCTAATTTGATTTTGATTTCCAAGAGGTTTGCATATTCAATTTCTAGATCCTCCAATTGAGTTCTCAGAACAGTGATCTCAGTATCACGTTGCTGGAGTCGATTGCGGAAGTCATCTCGTTCACGTGACAACTGCTTTTCAAGATCACGAATGCGTGCATCATAGCCTGCATACTAAGAAAAAGAAGCAAAAACAATCAAGCAGTGTAAGAAAAGGTCCATAATCTGTGACTCTGAATTGCCTGAACTATGCTGCAAATGGTCAAACTAAGGTTTCCAAACAAAGAAATGACACAAAACGAGTGGCAAAACAACCACAAAACAAAATGACACCATTAATTGATCAGTAAATGGTCAGTTGTCAAAATGTGCCCCCAGATCTGGGACAAAATGAGTAAAAATTAAATGTTGCCCCAGATGTTCTGTTTTGTGTTTGTCTTGTGAATAATATAGTGCTTTTATGATTTTTTGTATTTTCAAAGCAGTTCGAGAAATAGTATTTGCTATAGAAGGGTAAAAAAAAAGTCACTTCCACAACGTTCCGTACATGAACCATGACATCATGAAAAGCTTATAAATGGCCAACTATTGCAAAATATTCCACTTCAGTTGACACTTAAGCTCAATATTAGCATTATTTGCCGTTTATCTATTAAATCATGAAAATTCCTGCTATTTCTACAAGATTTGGTATCATTTCATGTACGGGACAAGAAGTAACTCTCCATCATCCTCTTCTTCTCCTATACCCGCATAAGAGCCTTGAGTTTAAGTGAAATGCAATATTTATATAGCTATGGCTTTCCTTTTCTTTTTTTGTTTATACTGTTTGTCCGTAAAACGAAGTAGCGGTCTGTACAGCTCACAGTGTTCTGTACATGAGTATGACGCAGTATTTTCTTGCACGAAAAATTACCCGTTCTCCACTCTCTACGGCCAAAAACAATGTTGACATGAATTATCTTATCGGCTGCAACAGATTACAGGCTCACAACACCAACAACAATGCACAAACATCATAACAACGACAGTAATCTAGATCTAGTGTTCTGTACATGATATTACCCTACTGCCATTAGTGTCCTGATAGTCTATTTTGTTTTATAACACACAAAGAAATACTCTCTCATGTGTACAAACGACACATTGAAATGCAACTGATATCGAAAACAGGTCACCATGCTGGTTCCATGCCGTTGCGGGCGAATAAGCTTGTAAATACATTATTTAAGCGCTATTTTTGTTCCACGCACGATTGGTAATAGGCATTTCGTTCTGTACATGAAACATGAAAATGTGATTACACCAAAATGTCTTGGATTTACTGTGAAAAAACAAACATGGAGTTCTCAAATTTGTACACATGCTTCTTGAAAGGGCAAACTTGCCTTTCTAACGTTGTATGATATCACAGCCTTCTTTACTCTTTGATACGATGAACCATTCCGCACAGGTAAAAGTTGACGCGAAAGTTGACGGGCTGAAACACAATGATCTAGCGGCTTCGAGGGATGCACTTTGGTTTAGAAATTCTGACATTTTGAAGGGAAGACCGTACCACATGCAAAACCACTTGATGCCTGCAGTAATTCTATATTTATCGACCTCAAAGTTTAAATTCTTTTTGGTCCCATACCCTTGACACAAAAGTTCATGTACGGAACACATTTTGAAATCACCCATTATTTTTTTCAGTTTAGCTTGCTAGAGACATCCAATTCAGCATTTAGTTAGCTCATATATTTGTCTTGATCAGTATGACAGTGAGTTTCGCTGTATGGTTACCATGTATTATAGTACACACCATTCTTCACTGCCAGAAATACACATACTTGAGTTATGTTATTTTCTCATAATTTTTTTTTGTTTATGGTCCGATTACTTCAAAATTGCTCCTGTAGGTACCTGGTCCATTTCTGAACATATTAAGCATAAGATTATGTTAAAAGTATCAATAGTTTCCTTTCTAAGGTATTTCACGGAACCCATTGAAAAGAAGGGCACCTTTTGGCAACTGACCAAATAAATACTCTCTTAAGGGGAGGCACAGCCCTAAAATTGACTCGATACTCATAAAATATCGATTTTTCGTTTTTACTTCAGTTTGATAGAAAAATATATGAGGAATCGAATTCACACATGAAAATTATGGAAACCCTGCTGGAAATTGATGAAAATTGAGATTTTTTAGAGGTGGGTGGGGTCAAAACCTCAGAGAAATTTCAGTTCAATGTGAAAAAATGTCACTTTTTCAACACGTTGCTTCGTTTCTTCCCAAACGTTCTCCTACCACATATTTGGTATCGTTTTAAACTACAAAATCTGTAGTATTCGTTTCCGATGAGTATAACTAACTTCCGAACTTGGAGAGCTATTCTACGTCCGTTTCACTGATCCATGTCTGCAGCATTGGGGTTACCGACGTTTCGTTGTACCAACTGACAATTCAACCATTCCTGGCTCAAGACCTGATCTTTTTGGAACTAGAAGCATTTGAAAGCTGTTTTCCCTCTATTTAATTGGTAAGTATGGTATTTATTTGCATTGAAAGTGATCAGAAACTACCTGAAGCAATGTAAACAATGCAGGGTTGAGTTCAAACCTATTATCGATAGTTTGGTGAAAATGTAAACAAAGTGTTGCTTAGATTGTTCTACTGAGCAAATAAGGCTTGCAGCCGTAAAAGAGTGACATATATATGATATTTTATATAGGATTACATGTATGTAATGTTTCTTGCCTATTATAGAGTATGGATTAGTAGAATTTTTTGTGATCAGAATCAGTTCTCGACTCATTTTAGTGCAAGTTGGTGGTCAAAGTTAGTCTACATCATTTCTCATTTTGTTTACTTTAGAAGGCTCATATGTGATTCTAAATGGAGGAGTATATTGAATCTGGCTGCAAACTGTTTATATTTTTTTGTCTTCAATTCTACTTCACAGCATGACAGTCCCATTCTGCAATGCCGGCAAGAAAACAGCTCAGTTGAGATGTCAGCCGAAGAAACAGCGGAAGGCACAGCTAGCAGCAGCCAGGGCAGCTCGTCTCAGCAAGCCATCAACTGCGGCTTCTGGACAAAACAGCACCATGACACCCCTTGCTGACACTGTCAGTCCTTCTGTGACAACACATGATGGTGATGAGCAACTCAGACTATCCGCAGCAAAGCGCAAGCTTGATTATTTTAGTGCGTCAAATACACTTTCTACATCCAACGCCGAAGATCTGCCCACCACCATTTGTGATCTAAACACACTTTGAAACCTTTTCACAGGTGTAAAGTGCTGCAAGTGTTCTGAAAGTGATTTTTCCCTGCACCACAATTCAAGTGAAAACATGGGCTTTGCTGTAAAGCTCAAACTGACATGCAACATCTGTGAGTCTGTTTGCTCAGAATCATATACGTCGAAGAAGATAGACAGAGTGATGGAGATCAACAGAAGAGCCACTGCAGCATCTCTTTGTGCAGGGTTTGGACAGAGTGGACTGTCAAATTTCTGTGAATTTATGTGCATGCCTGGACTACATGAAAAAAGTTTTCGTAACCATATGGACTTTGTAGTGAGTAATTCAGAGACATTTTCAAAAGTGATTCTGGAAGAAAGCAGGAGGAAAGTTAGGGAGGTATATGCACAGGAAAATGGGGAAGGAGCGGCAAGTGATGGGGTTCTTGACCTTTGTGTCAGTTACGATGGCAGTTGGCACACCAGAGGTCACAAGAGTAAAACAGGTGTCAGTTGTGTAGTGGAGGCAGTGACAGGACTATGTATTGATTTTCATGTTATGTCCAACTATTGTCAGCTTTGTTTTATAACAGGTGAAAGACTGAAAAAAAAAAGTTTAGAGGAGTATGAAGGGTGGTACCAGCTTCATTCTGCTAATTGTCAAAAAAATTTTGATGGCACCTCTGGAGCTATGGAAATTGAAGGTGAGAGAGTGTTATGGTCACGATCACTTGACTTTAAATTTAGATATGTCTCAGTAATTTCAGATGGTGACTGCAAAACCTACAACTGTTTGCGTGAATTAAAACCGTACGGTGAAAACTGTACAGTAACAAAAGAAGAATGTGTAAATCATGTTTCTAAAAGATTAGGCACTGCCTTACGAAATGTGGTCGATACGGCAAAGAAGATCGGGAAAACTTTGGGAGGCAAAAAAGAGGGTAGTCTGACCCAAAATAAAATCACCAAGCTTCAGAAATATTATACAAGGGCAGTCAGGGGAACTAGCACAGTAGAAAATATGCAGAATGTCATATGGGCCACATATTATCATTGCATATCTTCAAATGAAAACCAACAGCACCAACTTTGTCCTCCAGGAGAGGACTCATGGTGTTTCGTGAAGAGAGCTGAAGCACTCAATGTGCCAATGCCCCATCACCAGGAAAAGAACAAAACATACCTGAATGCACTTGTTGCTGAATATATTAAACCAGTTTATATAAAAGTAACAGATGCATCCCTACTAAGCAGATGTCTTCAAGGGAAGACGCAAAACAGCAATGACTGCCTGCATTCAGTAATTTGGGCAAAATGCCCTAAACATATGTTTGCCAGCCTGAAAAGGGTTTCATTAGCAGTGAGTTTGGGGGTGGGAGAATTTAACCAAGGTTCAGCAGCAACCCATAAATTTTTTTAATATCTCAATCTTCCAGTGGGAGATTCAGCAGTCAAAAAAGGATGTCGTCGAGATGCAAAGCGCATTCGAAATGCTGATGCTGTATTGAGTGATACACTGAAGAGGAGGAGGCAAATGAGGAAGGAGGCACAAGAGAGAGAGCATTTAGAGAGAGAGGAGAGAGAGGGTGGGCCTGTGTATGCATCAGGTGCATTTTAATTTCAAATTTTATATATTTTATAATTATGATTAATTTTTTCCTTTTCAGTATGTCTTGCGGATTGGGCGTGGGGTTATTGTCAGACCTAGTTTTAACCAAATTATCAGTTATTTTATTGTTTTAAAGCTTGATTGCTTTGCCAATGTATTTATCGTAATAAAAATGTAGTATTTGTACACGCTATTGTGTTTCTTTTGTGATTTTCTTCGATATGATATCTTTATTTGACGTTTTCTCAACATTCACATTTTCAAAAAATTGTCAGTTAGGAAAGAACATAACTTTCTTGAATTTCATCCAAATGAAATGAAATTTTGACACAGAGTAATTCATATTCTTTCCTATTATGTGCCAAGAGGGTTTTGCTCTATCTCTTCTAATCTTTTCTCAGTGACTTTTGAAAATCCCTTATTCCTTTGCCTAACGAATGCTCGTCTCTAATATTTACTTCTAATACCATACAAAAAAATTCTTATGCTCCAGCTTTAAAATCTTCTGACAAATAATACTAAATGCCTCTTGGAACATTGTGACCAAATTTGACAGAATAATTGAAAACAGTATTGAATATAAGCTGCTTCTACAAAAATGTCATTTTCGGCTACATAAAACTTAATATATGCCATAGGAGCCATCAAATTTAAAAAAAATATGCACCAAAACTACTATTTTGTCTTTCAAATGATTCTACTTATGAGAAAAACAAAGCAGATTCCACAAAAATGGATATGGCAAACTTTTTTACTTGAACATGCTGTCATCCCCTTAATTTCGTAACTAATTGAATTCTCTTAATTTCGTAACCAATTGAATTCTCTGATTTATATTCCACACGGATGTATAAGGAAACCTACCTCTGATTTCAGTTTGTTGAGCTCGGCCTGCAAATCATCAATTGTCTTGCGAGCAAGGGTCAGTTCTTCCCATGCTGCACTGGAAGATGAGTTGCTTCTTGCTGCCTGGGATCTCAGATCTTCAATCTAGGATAAATTTATCCAGATCATGCAGTATCCTATGAATCATAGTCCAATTATCTCATTATCTAAAGTTGTCCTGTTACTGATTGGAGGCCACAAATGCAAATGTTACCCAGTTTTTGAAATGCTATATACTGGGGTAGGTAGGATGACAAAAGTTGTGCAGCTGAGCCTGTGATAATAAGCACAGACAGCCCATATATCTATTTCTTGAATGGGACAACCAAGCCTTTTAAAAAATCTAAAATAAAATAATAAATAAACAAATAAAATTATCAGGTTTATGCAGAAAAACAGGAAGACTTGAACTGGCTGGGCCAGACAAGTCTTCAGCTGGAGAAAGTCTGGCCCACACATTGGACAAGTGTGATCTTAGGTATCATCTTCATATGAGGTAACATCATTACCAGCGTCAACCATTTGCAGTTACTATTTTCATCTTTACTGCAATTGCATTTTCTGAGGCAACACAATTAATAAATTGAACCATTCCTGATGGGCCATGGAAAGGAGACAATAAAAACAAATTTATTTTCAAATTCATAGAGAAAAGTAAAATCCTGTGAACTGAAAGACTTTTCTGCAACTACAAACTGAACTCTGCTTTACTCAAAAACAAAGCATTGAGAAGATAACTGATTTAGCAAAATACAATTCAGGCAACGTGGAAAATCAATGGAATACTGTTTATTAACAGTCACTGTCATAAAATGATTCAACAGCTGCAAAATACAACTGCGGAATCATCCCCATTTTGTCCCTCAAAGTATAAACTTGGAATTGTCATCATTTTGCCCTTCAAAACTTAAAACATCTGTAATAAATGATTCCACATCTGATAACTGCACAAGCATAACTCACCTTGCTCTCATAAAGTGTTTCCAGCTCCACCTTGACAGACTGCAAGTCATAGTCATGTTGGGCCCTAATCTCGCGGAGAGCATCTTGAAGACGAGCTTCGTATTCCTGCTCGATTCTTCCATCCACTTCCTCCATCTGGGTGGTGGTTCGAATGCTAGTCTCTAGCAACTCCTGCAATTAATATCAGGAGATGGAAACAGCCGCCATGAAAAATCAAGAAAGATGTTTCCGTAGTCCAATTCATCCCAAGCTACAGATCTACATAAATTGTTCAAAAAGAATAAAACTTGATTTGGCTGAGTATATTAAAATCATACAGTAGATCTATTTTTATATTAAGGGACAGACCTAGTAATAAAGAATCTGACATTACAGTATTACACTTACAGTTACAGAGGGACAGTACTTTGTATTGCATTTATGTTTTGTGTGTATGTGTCTGTGTGCGCGCATGTGTGTGTTGTTTTTTTTTACTTTTTAGAGGAACTGATGATGCTTGGCTAACTTTAACAAAAGCACAACGCATAACCATCTTGGCTGAGTTTATTTAAAAAACAAGTTAATAACAAATCCACTTTTGTTTTGATCAAATCTAGATCTAGCCTTTGCTGACTACCACCTGAATTTCAGTCACATCAACTGCCCCCACAGCACTCCGTGTAAAATCTGAAACCTATTCATTTGGGGAAATGCTTAAATCTCAGTCCAGATGTAGTAAAGCGTTCTAGAATCACCACCACAAAATTTCGTGTATTAAAGTTCAGGGAATTTTGTGTCGGAAACCATGTGTGAAACAATGCCACATAACAGGCTAGTACTTAGTAGTAGTGAGGCTACACATCACCAAGCCAACAGAAGTCAAGGCAACAACAAAAGAAATCTTCCACACTAAAAAGACCAATTAGGCAAAGTAAGAAACAGGAAAAGAATTTGACTTTTTTTTTACCCAATCTTTAGTTAAACAAAAATGATGTGTAGGTTTAATTCTGTTGGACATATCAAAGAGCAAGTAGCTGAAAATATTCAATTTTGACAGTGGCAAGTGAATCTCAAATGCCCTGCATCAAACTGAAAACTAAAATTATCAATATAAAAAAGGATAGCAGTTTTTGGGGTGATGTCCACTGTCCATAAACTTAATAATTCTCCACCTTTTCATAAACCTGGCTCTTGAAATGTAGATCTTCCCTGAGAGTCTTCACTCTATTCTCCAAATCCACACGCAGGAGAGTTTCATCTTCCAGCTGCTTCTTGGCTGCTGCAAGCTGATTTTCCAACTTAGCCAGCTCACTCTTCAGAGTCTGAAAGTATAATAATATTAAAACTAAAATTATGACTGGATAATGAACGGGGAGAGTACACAAAACATAAAATGTGGGAGGATCAATTTAATGTCTTTCAAGATTATTTATATATGCAAACGTATGGTCAGGTCAGAAACATCTGCTACTGGTAACATGTAATCCAGTACAACCTGTTCCATGAACTGGTACGCTAGCATGGTATCAGTGGGCGTGCACCTGTCGGTGCAAACGGCCAGGGCGGAGGAGGTTTCATCTAACCCAACGGCCACATGCTAGGGCACAATGTGACCCTCAGTATTTGAGTCCTTCATATTGGCCCCCGGTAGCGGTGTGGTCATAGACTTGTTTGCCTAAATCACAGACGAAGAATTGAGCAAACTTCCCGGACGCAGCTCCGAAGCTGGCGGCAGCAGGCCAGTGGTTGATTGATAGGGCAGATGGCAATATACCGTCACTCTGGCCTAGATATCGTGACACAGAGCATCCACCAGTATTGGTGTTCTTTGGTTTGGGTCTTTCACCCTAGTCAGTTGGGACTGCGAGGCTGTGGAGTAGCCTACAGGCAGCCGGTCAGGCAATATGACTGTCCCTCTGGCATCCTCCTGCACCTGGATACATTTCCAGTCGTCTTGACCTTGTCTTGCCACTTGGATAAGTTGTGTCCAGGCGAGAGAGTGAGTCTGATGTTTGCGCAGCTCTTTTTCACTAAAAACAAACTCTTTGCGCCAGTCTTAACACTCACCTCGTCTTCTTTCATCTTTGCGCTCGTCTTCTTTCCTCTCAAAATTCCAACGGCGATGGGCGAGTGCGGTGGCAGCAGGTTTGGATAGACTGGAAGCTGTTAGCACAGACCTACACGTTGGTGGCTGTGGGCTATGGTCGCTTCATCGTCGATTGAAGTGGAGGCGTGGGGAGGCAGCACCCACAGTAGCTGAGCAGCCTTATTTAAGGATAACACTGCTCACCTCAACTGAGGAAGGGGCTAGAAAAGGTGCCCTAAAGAAAGCCCACTTCACATCACCCTGACTGGTATACCGCGACCAGTGGGGATCCCTTTTTGCGGTCGAAACAAAAAGAAATTCAGCTTACTCAGGCTAGGAGCCTGGAATATACGCACACTACAGGACAACTCAAACAACCCGGAAAGACGCACTGCACTTATTGCCATTGAGCTCAGCAGGTACAACCTGGACATAGTGGCACTCAGTGAAACCAGACTCCCTGATAGTGGCCAACTCAAAGAGCTCAGTGGTGGATACACCTTCTTCTGGAAAGGCAAGGGTGCAGTCGAACCGAGACAGCATGGTGTTGGGTTTGCAATTAAAAATGACCTTGTCAGAAACTTGCAGTCCATGCCAATTGAAATAAATGACAGGCTAATGACACTCAGGATCCCAGTTGGGAAAAACCAGTCAGCCACCCTCATTAGCGCATATGCGCCCACCATGGCAAACCCAGATGAAGCCAAAGACAAGTTCTATTCTGATCTAGAATCTGTCATATGCTCTGTCCCGGCAGCTGATAAGCTGATTCTCTTGGGGGACTTCAATGCTAGGGTTGGCTCAGAAATCTCAGCGTGGCCAAATGTTTTGGGCCCTCATGGAGTTAGTTCATGCAATAACAATGGGTTGCGCTTACTTACTTTGTGCGCTGAATTTGGCCTGTTCATTACCAACACAAATTTTAGTCTCCCCGTGAGAAACAGAACGTCATGGATGCATCCCCGCTCAAAGCATTGGCATCTCATAGACTATGTCATTGTGAGGAAGACTGACAGAAAGGATGTCCTTGTAACAAAGGCGATGTGTGGTGCCGAGTGTGGAACTGACCACAGACTCATTGTTTGCAAGCTCAGACTAACATTGAGGGGCAATAGACACCCTCAAGGGAAAGCGCCACCTAACCGCCTAAATGTTTCAAAACTCTGCTCAGCTGAGAAACAGAGCGAGCTCTCCTCAGAACTCTCCTCAAAATTGGATTGCGTGACTTTTGACCCTGAGAACATTGAACAGAGCTGGACTGACCTAAATACGACTGTATACTCTTGCGCCAGCAGCACAGTTGGTTTTCCTGTCCGCAAGCACCAGGACTGGTTCAATGATAATGATAATGAAATCAAAGTGCTCATCAAAGAAAAAAATAGTCTCATCCAAGCTCACTGCAGTGACCCCTCTTCCACAGCAAAAGCTGATGCACTGCGTGCATGTAACGGTGTACTCCAGAAGAAGCTGAGGAAAATGAAAAATGACTGGCTAGAAGAGCGAGTAAGAGAAACTCAGAAATATGCCGACACAAACAACACTAGAAAGTTCTTTGAGAGCCTCCGAGCTGTGTTTGGACCATCCCGCTCTGGCACTACGCCACTTCTTGCGTCAGATGGTTCAACACGCATTGTTGAATTGAATGCCATAATTCAGCGTTGGGCAGAATATTTCGGAGGTGTGCTAAATCGGCCATCAAATATAAATACTGAGTCCATTGACCGCCTCCCTCAGACTCCTATTAATGCAGCTCTTGCCAAGCCATTCACAGCAAATGAGACCCGGACTGCCACAAATCAGATGTCCTTTAACAAATCACCAGGCGTGGATTCAATTCCTGCTGAGGTGTATGCCTTCGGTGGAGAAAAGCTTATTGAAAGGTTGACCGAGTTGTTCAATCATATGTTGAAAGCAGGGAAGCTGCCACAGGACTTCAAAGATGCTTCAATCATCCATCTGTACAAAAACAAAGGGGACAGCCAAGTCTGTGACAACCATCGGGGAATCTCTCTACTTTCAATTGCTGGCAAAATATTGGCAAGAATGCTTCTGAATCGCCTTCTTGATCACCTCTCGTCAAATGACTTGCTTCCCGAGAGCCAATGTGGCTTTCGTAAAGAGAGGGGAACGGCGGATATGATCTTTGCTGCCAGACAGATTCAGGAAAAATGCATGGAACAAAATAAAGCGCTGTACATCACATTTGTTGACCTCACAAAAGCATTTGACACAGTGTGTCGTGAAGGCCTCTGGAAAATCTTGGCGAAGTTTGGGTGTCCACCCGAATTCATCACAATAGTGCGCCAGTTTCATGATGGCATGCAAGCTGCAGTCAAAAGCAACGGCAGTGTTTCAGAGCCCTTTGCTGTCACAAATGGGGTAAAACAGGGTTGTGTCTTAGCCCCAACTCTGTTCAGCATCATGTTCTCTGCAATGCTACAAGAAGCCTTTAGCTCTCCTCCTCAAGGGGTAAGCATCAAGTACCGAACTGATGGCAGTCTATTCAACCTCAGGAGACTTCAGGCAAAAACCAAAACCAAAAGTACTCAAGTCTGTGACCTACTATTTGCTGATGATTGTGCACTTCTGGCACACGATGAGGATAGCATGCAAAACTGTGTTGATAAGTTCTCTAGTGCCTGTGACAACTTTGGCCTCACAATAAGCACAAAGAAGACGGAAGTGCTCCATCAGCCTACTCCAGACGACAAGTATCCTGTGACCCCAAATATCAAAGTCCATGACAGTCTTCTGAAGGTGTCGGAGAACTTCATCTATCTTGGCAGTACACGGTCTTCCACAGCTCGAGTTGATACTGAAATTCCCTCAAGAATCAGCAAAGCCAGCTCTGCATTTGGCAGGCTTCGAAAGAGAGTGTGGGATGTTGCCGGCATTCGCACAGACACTAAGCTGAAAGTGTACAATGCTGTGGTCCTTCCCACCCTACTCTATGGGGCTGAAACCTGGACAGTGTACCAATCGCATGCCAGAAAACTAAATCACTTTCATCTGGCCTGCCTTAGAAAGATCCTAAGGATCAAATGGCAGGATAAAATTCCAGACACTGAGGTCCTCAATCGTGCCAAGGAATTGAGCATCTTCTGCCACCTGAAAAAAATTCAGCTACGTTGGGCAGGACATGTTGTCAGAATGCCCGACTCCAGACTCCCTAAGCAAATCTTCTTCTCTGAGCTCTCCAATGGAACGAGGAATGTTGGGGCCCCAAAGAGACGTTATAAAGACACTCTCAAGCAATCACTGAAGGCCTTTGCCATTGATGTGAGTGAGTGGGAAAAGCTCTCGCTTGATCGAGCAAATTGGAGGGCGGCCCTTACCAGAGGCAGCAAAGCATGGGAAGCTGACAGAGTCCAGCAGGCTATCAAAAAAAGAGAACGGCGCAAGAAAAGGCCCAGTGGTACTGAACCAATGGAGCACTCTTGCCACTTATGCGGAAGGGTCTTCAGGGCAAAAATAGGACTTATCAGTCACATGAGAAGCCATAAGTCATGAAAGAACAGTCTTTCCATTCTGTCCTCTGTGTCCTTTACTTCTCTTTATTGTCCATGTGTTGAAATTCTCAACAATTTCTGTTCTTTATTCCTCTGGTGTTGTTAAGGTCATCATCATACCTGATGGACGAACTATTATTATATATGCAAACTAATCAAAAAAAGATTTTTCTCTTTCATGGCCTCTTTCATTTCCATCACATTTCTCCATTTATATTAGCAAATGAATTTCAAATGCAAAAGCAAAAAGGGCCCCCAAAAAAAAATTCAATAGCGAGAAAAGAAAAATATTTATTTACAGAAACAAACAAAAAATTTTTTACAACTTGTTTTAGCAGAGAGATAAAAACTGTAGGTGTGACATAAACAGCACTGCCATCATGAAATGACCTTTAATTTGCAACGTTTGATAGTTTTTTTCCTCCAAATTTACAGTCAAAACACAAGCTGAGAGAGAGAGAGAGAGAGAGAGAGAGAGAGAGAGAGAGAGAGAGAGAGAGAGAGAGAGAGAGAGAGAGAGAGAGAGAGAGAGAGAGAGAGAGAGAGAGAGAGAGAGAGAGAGAGAGAGAGAGAGAGAGAGAGAGAGAGAGAGAGAGAGAGAGAGAGAGAGAGAGAGAGAGAGAGAGAGACAGAGAGAGAGAGAGAGAGAGAGAGAGATTCTTCCCTAAATATAAGGAAATGTGTGAGTTGTTATCAGACCAGAGATTATTAAGATATTTTCCTTTCTAGAAAAGGACAATGAAAGTAGCCCTACTTTAGCCTAATCGTCTGAATTACAAACTTCATCAAAACTCAAATAATATGCATAAACATATTAATAATTATGGGCAGTTGTGAATGTTTCTCCGAGTTCACCATATCTGGGCCGTAAACGTATATTTAACACCCCCTCCCCTATCAGTTTAGAAGTCCTGCTGCAAAATAAATATACTGTAATTAAGAATCAAACGTATAATTAATTAGAGAATGAAGATCAATTCAGTTCGAGGTAACAGTATACCACTGAGTCCTAGATACAATCCTATGTTGTGATACTTCATCATGCAACAATTGAGTTGATTGGCTGTGGGCATTCCATTATCAAATTAAGGTTTTCACTACTAATTAGAATAACAGGGGTGTTTCCTATCTGTTCATTACCCTCTCCTGCTGGGCAGCTTTACACAAGAGAATCCAGTTTTTGCAGTACTCTGTTAATAATTAATAGGTCAAAGGCATTGTTTCTGCATCTGGTAGAGTACGGTGATGAGGGGCTTGGGAAAAAGGCAAAGCTTTTGGCTATCATCTCTGCTCTCCGCCCTTTATATCAGGGAAGCATGGTACCAGGCGCAAAACAGGCTTTCATCCACAAGAGTTGATTACCAAGCAATAAGTTTTCCAGGCTCACTATAGTATTAGTAATAGAAATGAACTGTGGAGGGGAGGCCTATACTTCACACAATGAGACTGGAAAAACTGATTCTGAAACTTTTGCCGACTAAACGAATGGCTACTTTAATAACTGAATAAAGGAGAGGACACCCCAATGGGCACATTCACATAACTTGGGGACAAGGTGGTCTAGAGGCAAGGTGCTCTCCTCTCATGCCAAGGGTTCCGGGTTCAAAACCTGGCTGGTCCAGGCATGTTGGAAGTTTGGGATTTTTCTCATATTTTCATGTCCCTGATCCTATTGAGGGGTAGGATCGAGTACCTAGTCTTCTCGGATATGGACGAAAAAATCCGGAGGGCCCATGTGCGTGTTAAAGAGTAAGCCCGACAGGCTGCTGCCTGGACAAAATTAAATAAAAAATTAAGGAATGGAAAGTAGAACGCAAATATGTAGAGGTACCGCAACATGCTTCACTGGTCAGACAATGTACCCTGTCTAATATTCAGTGTGTATACACGTGCATTCTGTCATCACTTCACAGGACTGGTCTCTTTATTGTGAAACCAAGCAGGAATTCTTTCCCACCCCCCCCCCCCCCCTACAAAAATTCTTCCCAACACCCAAAATGCAGAGCAGTCCTGTATTAAAATAGGGGCAGTTAATAGGCCTAGAGGGATCAAAGGCTTATCATCTCTCCTAGTCCTACTTGATTATTTTTGTTATTTTGAAAGAATGGGTAGCTGGTATGGTATAAGGGTAAAGAAACATGATTTTTGAAGTTTACCCATATTTTTTTTTTTAAATATGCTGATTTATCGCAATTCAGGCCTTAGTCTATGAAATTCATTTTCTAAAGGGTATTCAGTGGAAAGTGTGGAATAAGACTGGCACATTATTGTACTCTTTGAAAGTCTATTGCTCTAATTCTATGGATACATATTCTGAAAGGAAATTTAGTGGTAAAACAGGATGACATTTCAAATATGCCTGTCTTCATTATTAGCTGCAGTAATCCTTACATTCTGTTCCCCATAATTTTCCACTTTCAATCATGGAGGGGGCAATCATAATGTAAGATGTACTGATAAAAGAATTATACAACACTTTGTAAATGTGGGCTGTTTGATAATTTACTTACAACACTACATTTTAAGTATCATCACCCTTGCAAGACATTCTCACTGTCATTCGGAGACTTTATTCATATCTTAATTACATGTCTATCCATTTATTTAGCTCCCACTATTTCTTTTTTTAAATAAACAGCCACAATGAGATAATTGGTTTCCATGGTGACAGGGAGCAAATACAATTTCCTGACAGGTCTTCCATATGGTTGACCTGGACTATTCCTCGTTCATCATTGGCTAGGACCATCAATGAAAAAAAATCAATATTCTGCCAATGAGCAGCCTCCTCTCCTCAGCATTATATACCCTTACAGGTGTTGAGGCAGACAGGCTCCTATGACTCATGCAGAGTTATAAGACTGATGACTCTATCAATGGCCCTTGCAAAGGCTTTTAATGACAGCTTCAATCTAAATTTCTGAGTAGCTACAAAATAAGAAAATCCTAGGAATATAAGACAACAAGAACAATGCACTATGATTTCTGATGTTCCTCAGAGATTTCTACATCATAATGAACAAAAATGTGCAAAATGTGTAAAAAATTATGTATGGGACATGTACTCCGATAGTTTTACAAATGAAAGATGGAATCACATTACACAATCTGAGTCAAAGCAAAAAGGTTTCTTGCTTTCCATCGTGTTTTCATTCTTTATTCACGACATTCAAATTACAGCATAATCAGGGACATCTTCAGGTATAGGAACCAACTTAAGCCTTAACTTTAACTTCTTTCTCCTGCAAAGATGCAAAAGAATCCACCCCAGGAAATTTCATACGTCTATAACTATTACTTTTAATCAGTTGTAATTATCATAATTTTGTCCCACTATTGCAGTGTAAGAGTCTAGAGAGTAAGACTACAAAGCACCTTCAGTCAATCATGGATAATTAATCATCAGCAAGCTCAGGAAATGGGAATAGAACGCTGCTAAAAAATCTGCAAGTGCTTCTTACTTGATTCTCCTTTTCCAGTTCCCTTGACTGACTTTCAGCTAGCTGTCTCTCCAACACCTGCACACGCCTCTCAAGGTTACTTGCTTCACGGTCACGCTTGTTGAACCTGAACAACAACAAAAAATCAACACGGAAAATAGCATCAGGTGATAAGCAGAAGAACTATTCTTAATACAAATTACAATACACAAAGACAACTATCCATGCATGAATTGACATTCTTAATCCATAACCTTATTAAAAAATGCACATTTCGGACAAAACTGTGTAATAAGGCAACTGGCAATACTCGTGAACCTTTCTAATCTAAGTGTTTTTGTTTCTTAAAATATCATATAAAAAGGAAAGTGTTCCATGTATTTACATCCAATACACAAGGCTGGATTATTTAGAAAAGTTCACAAGTGAAATTCATGGCTGTTTTCTGTGTTCTGTTTGACCCTATTTTGTTCTGGGTCAAATCAGGGACTTGAAAGAAACAAAATATAATCAAAGACTGCTACAGTGCTACCAAAAGGTATATTCCTCTAGGAAATTGATGTCAGCCTGACCTCTGAGATCTGCACGGAATGTTATTCCAGTGCCGGATCATATTTATACTAATTATTATCAACATTATTGACAAATTCAATAATCAGATTTTTATCATCTAAATAATCATTTCAAATTTCAATCAACCATATTTTCCCCCCATGTCGTGTTTTACAAATTTTCGTGCCAATAATGAATAACTGAACATATGAATGGGAACAAGGTACATTTTTCCAGGTGTCTCAGGAGACAGCTCCTAACATTTCAAGTTGTCATTAAGTCCAAATCCCAAAGCTAATGAACAGTGAAATGAAAACTGTGGGGCAAGTTATTCCACAATCAACATAATGCATGTACAGCACTAAAATTAAAAAGTAAGGGGCGATGTACATGAGATGACAAGAGATAAACTTGATTGAACTGCATAGCAATGCAGGGACTAATCCAAAACAATCTTCATTCATACTAGTAGGTAACCAATCACTTATGAAAGGGCAGACATTTTGTTGTTCCTGATGGTGTTATTAATGAGTATACCCCCATTCTGTTTTACTTGCACAGTAACTTGTGGCCAGCTGGGAATAGTGGGAAGAGTTCAAGTTACAATGAATGTACTGGCTGAAATGGCACGATTACATAATAAGGGACTGATGCAATCAACCAGAAAAGCCCAGGTCAGGTAAACATTGCCTGCTTCACACCTGCCTCCACAGGTTATGCCTCTCCTGGTGATCCTTACCACAGCAATAAAGCAAAGGAACCTTCCTGGCCCCTGACCCATTGACTTGAGCATTTATATGGTCAATGCTGACCTGTTTACACACTTCCCCACTAATGTTCACTATTCCTGGGGTGTAAAATGGTTCTGACTGTAAACATTTTCCCTCTGATAAGAGGATCAAGTGGAGAATAATGACAATGACAGGGCTGGATGGCCAAGTCAGTACTGATACAGCACGAATTACAGCAATGTGTATTAACTGATGATACAAAATAAGCTGGCTTTCTCCCTGCAGCCAGATATCAAACTGTCATACTAGTCATAGATTTTTAGAGTGCACTTATGTTGAAACATCCATTGACTGCTTTATCATAAAAGTCAAATAAAGCTGTTACTGATACTGACAGTAAATTATAGTTTAAACTTTCCTGGGCAATACCTAATAAATTCACTGAGACTGGTAACATTATTTATTGTCACATTGTGCACAGCATTTAGCTACACCATGTCACACAAACATCTATCAAAATAAGCTGACCTTCCTCATTGTAATCAAACTAGTGTTATTAGGTGGAACAAGCTAATGGCTGTGACCTGCAGTTCGTAATACCCAGCACTTTGATAACATTGTTAACTACAATGCCTTGTAAGTTGCAGTAAATTTTTATCTGCACATGTAATTAGTTCCCAAAACGATTTCTCTCACAAAAATGTACAAGCTCAGGACCATGATTGCATGCTCTAGCTGAATTCTTTTGTCTGATTTACCACACAGAATTATACAATCAGCCCCATCCCGCCAACAGTGAATGATGCTACAGACTTCATTTGCATTAACAGTACACAAACATTTCAGCCAATAACTCAATAATCACTATTCACAGTGGTAGCGTTTCATTCTAGATGCATAAGAAGTATTAAAACTATGTTTCAAGTGTGTCAAGGTGCATTTACAGAAGGGCATACCGGTACTCTTTCTATGTCTGTGTTCCTGACCTAATTATTAATATATTACACATATGTATTATCATTATTATCATCCAAATAATATTGCTGACCAAATGAATAAATGATTAATATTACCAACATAACATTGAATGTTTCAACACAATGTAGGACAAGCAGGTAAGATGATCATTAAAAATCTTTTTTTTTTAATCCATGTGCATCAATATATGGCTGAGACATTCTTCATTTGATATTTCATAAGCAGCGTGTCATGTAACCTGCTGTATACTACACTGGAACACTGCATCAATTTACCTTGTCATTCTTTTATTAACTCACAGTGATTCAAATTATATATCCAGTTTACTTTGTCAACATTAAATTCAGAAAATGTCTACTAAAAGTACTTCTGGTAATCTTTAAATTCTGAAAATGTCAATAAACTTCACCTTAACTCTTTCCCTTCATTACAACGCACTCTGCGTTGCACACTTCCCCGACCCTAGCGGCAGCTGGTACAACACAGCCTGCATTGTGATGTTGTAAAGGTATACCTTGACCACTGCATTGGAAATTAACATCCCGTGACATTGATCCTTCAGTTAAAAATAGAATTCTTGGTAAATGACTAAATCTTCCTTTGTCCTAGCGTGTCCAGCGACACCACGTGTGCAATAAGTGTATAGTTTGGACAGTTGTTGTGTAGTGAGGCGATATTTGTTTACAAATGCAGTTTAACCCTAAGACATACTCCATCCAGACATGGAATGCTGGCCTGTACGGAAAGAGTTAAAGTTTGCCAACATTCAATACATTCATGTACAATATGCACACTTAATTTATTGACAATGTAAGTAAGCTACCACCGGTTACAAAATTGTGTCCCTTCTGTTCTAAGGATTTTAAGTCTGAAAAATAATCACTATGTTCAGAAACAGAATGTGAATTAGGTAACCAAACCCTAGGTACACTACACTGACGGCAACTAAGGACTTTAAAATAAGTAATTACCACTTCACTTTACAATCCGAACTGCAAAATACTGAAAAGGAGTCAGTCTCTACTTCATAAATTAGAAAATGGCAGTTATATAAGAAATGTCATCATGAAGAGAATTGACTTGCACTTGAAAAAGCCATGAACAAACAAAAAAAATAATTTTCAGTATCAAGGGTAGGCCACTTGTTTATGTATCCCTCCTCCACACCTACAAAAACAAAAATACCCTTTGTTGTGTGTTTTGCTTCTTTTGAGAATATCTAATAAAGAAAACTTCACCTCAATACTAGATTGAAATAAAGTGTATGGTTATTGACACCTTTTTTTTTACTCTCTAGCCCAGACCGTAACAGTACATGTGGGCCTATTTATTTGTCCAGTCCGGTTATTATTTTTTTTTTTTTGTGGCACACACCGTAGTCTACAAAGTGTTTATCCGCTGCTACTGTCGGAATAAATTTCGCCTATGATTTTTTTTTTTATCCGCCAAAATAAATTCTGTATTTGCAAGTGATCTCCCCTAATTCGAACCTCTTTGAAGTTTCTCCATCTTCCTTTTGTTCCGTTCATCCGATCAACGTTCGTATTGCATATATGAAAAGATCGCATGATTGAAATTGGAGAGGCTTTTCCGAATAAAAATGGAATTTTAAAATGGATACATACGAAAGTTCAGGTCTTATCCGTAGATATGGGTTTCTTGGTTTGTAACAATTCCCTCACAATCACTCAGGGTTCTCGGTAGCATAGTGGTTAGCATCTTTGCCTGTCAGTCAGGGGGCTTTGGTTCAATTCTCAGCAGGGCAATCTTTTTTATATGTCTTTTTATTACTATTACTAGGAACCAATCTTTTTTTTTTTTTTAATCCAAGAACAATATTACTATTAGTATTAGGGAATAAATCCATTTTTCTTTTGTTTGTATCTTCACCTGTCAATTGGGGGTTAGTGGTTTGATTCTCAGCAGGGTAGGTTTTTTTTTCTTCTTTTCTTATGTCTTTTTATCAGTAATCTGTTTGGTAATTTTTTTTTTCTATCCAATAACATTAGGGAATAGGCCTAAGTCCACTTGGTTTGTTTCGTTTTTTAAAAATTTTTGTCATTAGTCATTTTTTGTCATTTAAACCCAAGCTTTATCCGCCGATACTGTTGGCAGCCCAAGATTAATTATTCTTTTTCTACAAAATATAACACCAGCTATAGATCTAGATCTAGATCTTCATTATTTCTAGAGTCATGGGCCTCGATCTGTGCATTGGTTTACAAATGTCCTTGCTTGGTACAAATGGCTTTAGAATTCAAGGGCTCTCAGCCTTCCGTTGATCCCATTCCCATTCATATTTTCACTGCACTGACAATGACATGAAACGTACAACGAGGTATTTGTCAGAGCGAGCTCGTTTTTTGTGAGGCCTACCAGCGTGGGCGTGGGCGACCGGCAAACCCGTTCTCATTCTGCTGTGCCAATGATGCTTTGAATTCCTACACATTCTTATGTATCTCTAATGCGGAACTACGCAATGTTTGCTTTGCTACTTAGGCCGCTTTAAGTCACGCCCACGCGCAGTTCTCAAAGCGTCTCTTGGTGTTTTCTGGCCTATATCGTCTAAAAATAGCCCAGTCAAGACGGGGTGTTGAGCATTGTACCGGCATGACGCATTCAACCGGTGCTGCTGATCCGGATATTCTCGCGTGAATTTTCGCTTTCCTGACAACGTAGCGTCTACGTCCCAACATCTAAACAAACTGGATACATGCATCAAATACAAAATGAATAAACCACAAATTTCAATTGTTAATTACTTACTTTCCAAGCAGATCTTCATAATCCGCCTTATATCTATTCGCTTCAATTTGAAGTCGTGCTTTCTCTTTCGCAGTTTCATCGAGCAATTTGCGAAGCTCAGCAAGTTCCGATTCATAGAGGGTTTTAACACTCGAAACTTCCCTGCGGACGACTTCTTCGGTGGATCTGACCTGCTGTGACAGACGACTGTTTTCAATTTCGAGACTCCGAACTTTATCGATATACGCCGCCAATCTGTCATTCAATCCTTGGAGTTCTTCTTGCTCCTGCATACGACTGAGCCGTGCCGGTGATGGCGGTCTGCCTGAACGTCGGCTTGATGAAGACGAACCGAAGCTAGTGCTTGCTCCCTCTCCCCCAGAAGATGAGTAGGACGTCGTTGTGACGGTTTTCCTGGTTTGTTTTGTTGACATGATTGCACCTGTTCACTGATCACAACACTACTATCAATGTGGCTACCTTGGCCTAGTGAAGAAATCCAACCGATACAGCACAACTCTCTCAAATGGCTGGTAGTAGGTAACGCGTGCTCGCGCGTTTTCAGTGATCAGTCACGTGACAACGCACCTTGCCGGTGTATCCCACTATTCGCTTCCGCATGGGTGGCCGTGCGGGTCGTTTTCGAGCGTGGGGCAGCGGCACATTGGCAGAATGAAAGCCAGCGAAATGGCAAGAATAACCTTGCTTGTCTTTTAGGCCTGTTTGTAATAGAAGTTGGCCGCTCCATACTGTTCAGAATTTACAGGCTGGATCAGGTTCATGTGTGACAAAACTGCACTGTAGCATAGACATGAAAAAGGCCAGGAAAAGAGATGGCATTGTTTTATTGCTCCAGGCGTGTAGTTTAATTACACAGCCAAATATAGAAAAAACTGAGTTCAGCAATGGCTTATAGTGTAAAATGCACGTGCCGTAACAACGGCCTTTTCTTAATGGGCCATAGGCTACGCAATTGTTTAACTACGTGGTGATGCCAGACACTACAATATTCACAATTATTTGAAACTCCCCACGCCGCCCATAAAGGATAAACCAATCTTCACTGGCCATCTCAATAGTGGGTGAAAAGCTGATCCAAACAATTTATCGGGATGGGGTGGGAGAAATGGAAGAGGAGACTTTCTGGGTTACTGTTGGTTAGTCCAGCCCAAACCTGGAATCGGATTCAGATGGCGAGTTTTCTTTTCCATAAATAATGGACCCTAGAAATGACAATCACCACCGGAAGATTTGCAAATACATGTAATACAATGTATAATATCTTGACGCGGCTGGTGGCAGTCGAGTGACCCTCAGATGTATCCTGTATTCTGTAAAAGTATGTCGCCTCCTTTGGGTTTCCACAGGCAGAGTCGTTTTTCACCAGGGATCTTAGCTGAAGAATGATTATGTTTCCAATAAAACCGGTCCCGCGTCCAGCGGTAACGGAAGGGCCCGATACGATCATAGGGATCTGTAATAAAAGTGAAATGCAATGGTATGCTCAGAGGCCGTAACGATGCTCGTTAGGCCTGTAACCCATTTTCTAAAACTACCCCTCCCCCCTTGAATACATAATACAATTATCCAGAATCTCCCAGTGCAGCTGGGATGATGGTTAGCTCAGTTGACTGTGTGAGGAATGAAGTTAGAATTTTGCATTTGCGCGATTTATTAGCCACCAGGCAACGAGCTAATTTTATTTGCATGCGTCCACACAGAAAGTAGGACCTATAAAAATTTTACCGTCAATCCCAGAGGATCGCCGTGACCTGTCAAGATCTAGTGATAGGATTCTGTTCGAGTAACAGTTGACCTAAATTTTACTATAAAACCGACGGAGAGAGAGAAAAAAAATGGTGTGGGCTGGTATTTATCCAGTAAAACTAATTTTTGTTTGTTTCATTGTTGGTATCTTAATTATTTACGCTTTCACTTTCATTTCGGTAGGGATGAGCAGCTGCCGAAAACTATCGGCAGCCTTCCCTAGCTTTTTAAAATGAAGGCTTTACGGACTATGCCTATGTTCTGTTTTATTTATCTACACACAACGTGGGACTCTTTAATTAAGTTTCACAGCCTCCCAGGGAGTCTTGGTGATGTGGCAGATGGCAGCTGGTGAGAGTGCTTAGGCCTTTTTTTTTTTAATGGGGCGTTATTGCACATACATGTGCGCTAGGTCTTTACATTTTTTTGTTTTGTTAGTTTATTGGCAACCCGCCCCACAGTGACCCGCCCACTGCTGAGGGGGTCTAAGTTTTCGTTACAGAAGCAAGCTACGATACATCACATCACACCATACCCGGGATCGGGCTTGATTGACAGAATACCGGTATTAGAAAAAAAAAAACAACAACATAGAAAACATGTGGACCTGCAGCAAGGCTTGAAACTAAGTCAAATATAATGACAAACTGAAAAAAAAAATTGTAGCAATTAAGTGCAAGCCTACGAACATCCGGCGCGTGAGTTTACTCATCAAAATTATATCGTTCCTTTGTAGATCCGCTGGTTATAACATCGTGCCGACATCGGTTTGATGTGGGAAATCCCCCTGCACGGTAATCCTGCCAACCCTGCGGAAACCCTGTACTAATCTATTCAGGTATGCTGGCTGCCCTTGGACAAGAGGGAACGGGGTGTAACGGGGAGTTTAGCACATGTATATTGAAATCCTTGGGTTGATAGCGGTGATGGGATTTTTTGTCAGTAATGTCAGGTGATGCTCAGGGCAGATTAGGTCATGCTGCAGGGATATTGATATTCTGTTTCGGTGTGCAGCTTGCACAATGGCTGCTGCATAATCTCAGAGTAGTGGGAACCAATCTACAAGAAATCAGCGCAGGCCTATATTCACGTTTATAATTGACATACATGCATTTTATAGCTGCTGGGTTGCCCGGTATGGCTAGGCAAATATGTACCTGATGTTTAGAACAGGTATAATATACAATACAGGGTTAATAAATTATTATCAACGTTCAGATAGAAATCAGCGATCTTAGGCCTATATTGTAAAAGATTGTTATTCTATAATTTGTGGTTCTATTGGGCACAGAAATGTCTAGCCCATTGCACTTCTCTGTTTTGTTTACATTGTCTTATTTTCATCAAAGAAAAAAAAAAGGACACCAGGCAAGACCTGTACCGTCACTTAATATTCAAAGCAAATGTAGGCCGCGGTTGTAGCGTCCCCGACCTGTCGAAGCGTATCCAACCTGTTCTTGCTTCGACGAAAATAGTGTATACCTGTGTGCGTCATTTAACACTTTGTCATCGAAAGGCTAGGGGTGCACATAATGGAAATCCACAGCAATGCTATAATAACGCATTGTAAGCGAATATTCATACTAAGGGATTGATGAGAGATACAGGAATTTTAGTTTGGACCTTAGATACTTCCATGTCGACCGTTTGGAGATGACGAGATTTTTTTGTTCAGTTTTCAGGCTATCACGAGAACTAATCTGAACACTCATTTGACATAAAGACTACAGAGAACAAAATAATATGGAGATTACATTGAAGATGTGTCTAATCCATTTCCAGCTTTATTGAAATTATTGTACGGAGACGTTTGACACTATACTAACCTGTTTTTGTACGAGCAAGTTTCACTCTAGCGGAACATATATAGCGTATAAATGTGCATAATAAATAGTGCACGTCAATAAGAAGCACACTTAAATTTAAATATTGCTCCGATAGTCAATAATATTTTTGCGAATACGCCTCACCCAAGCGTAACGTGCATCGTGTACATAATGTATCTCAGTCTACTTTATCTTTCATCTGGATCAGGGGTCACCAAACTTTTTTCACAGAGGGCCGGATAATTGACAGACTTACAAGCGCGAGCCGCATAAGCAATCTGTCCATCCCGTAGCTCTAAATCCCTGGTTTGATCAAACTAAATCAAGTACCATGGCGGGCCGGATGAACTGACGTCGCGGGCCGGTGCCGTAGTTTGGTGACCGCTGATCTGGATGAAACGTGCATTTCTCTGGTGGTAACAAAACGTGCAGTATATAAGTATACTCCATGGGCTTCAGAGCATTAACCCCCTGTGCTGAAGTTTCCATGCCAATCAGTCCGTGACTTATCAAATTAATAGCTTTAAATTTCACTGTTTGTGACGTTTGTCAAACACGCCATCTGTTACTGATCACTTCCCCTCTTCTCTATGTGGGCAAAAGAGACACGGTATAGGCTACCGGTAATCCTAACAGCTTAGGAGTAATAGTTTGCACGTATTCTGTGGTCCTTGCACCTTTACTGCTTAGTTGTTCATGCCAGAGTGCATAGCAATGCCAATGACAAACAACGTAATGCAATCCTCTACATCTATTTCAAGAAGTGTGCGTGATTTCCCACCCCCTCAACAATGCCCTTTACCCCTCCCCACAAGTCCCGCCTATCGTATGTATCGCGGTAGGCACATAGTTTTTTACTCAGACACACATACTGACGTTCTAATATTCAATGCAACTACATGTAATTTCACATTTTCCCTGGGAAATTCCCCATATCACTACAATCCATAGATTCAGTCATCAAGCTGTAAACCGTAACATTCTTCATTTAATAACAAGGCATTCTGGTGGAGTTCGAATGTACCAATATTTACTGTACTGCATGATATACTTCTTCTTTCTGGTAACTGAGCAGGATACTCCACCTTGTGACTGAATATACCTTCAGAAAGAATCAAGATAAGAAAACTGAACAGATTGTACCGGTAGTGCAAATTTAATTCTGTGAAATTTATAATATGTTGTAACATCTGATCTACATGAATCAATTGTGGCTTACTGGAGAAGACAGAGTTATTTTTTTCTGTGAAAACCCACAGTATGAGTATGCACAAGAGGAAAAGACATTATTATATACATATACATGTACATGTCTTCTGTGGTTCGTGACCTATCAAAAGTAAAAGCCTGTCAAAATAGCTCAAGCAGCTTCAGTTTTTCTGTTTCCAAGTAGGTATTTCTATTGCAAATTAACAAAAGGACAGTATGCAAAAATACATTTCACCTGAAGTAGATTATATCCACAGTGCATCTAAATCAGTTTATTGAGGATTACATGTATTCTATATTCAATGATCAGTTCTATCCTTGCAATTGTGTGAGGATTACTCCAAAAGTGGCATTTTTGTGTTGTACCAATAATGTCTTGAGTCAGTAATGTTGTTTCATGCAATGATAAACTTGTGTCAAAGTTTCCATGAAAAACGTTTGTTTGTTGTATTGCATTTGGTTTGATGAACAGAGAAGAAAAAATATGGGCCTGCATTATATGCCATTAGGAAAGCTACATCCAGCCTTGAGAAGTTTACAAATACATGTAATATACTGAAAGTAGTGGAAGGTGGACTGCTGCTTCTTCGGTTTAATCAGCACAATTACTGAGGACAAAATGTGCCGACTATAAATTTAAAGAAAAAAAGACTAACGATTATATGAACTTTTAAGATTCTCATTCGATTATATTCCATTTGTAGGTAATCTCATTTTCTTGAGAGGGAGGGAAGGTTCTGGAAATGACTTAGGAAACCACCCCCCCGAGAGATATTTTTATCCACCACCATTTGACAAAGAATTTAGTGTAGTCAAATAAAAGGGGAAAAATTCACACATCCCTCATGACAGTGACTGCCAAATTTTTGTATGAATGTTGGTTCTCAAAATAAGGTAATTTCAATATCATTAAAAAAATAGCGCACATGATTTTTGTCCAAAATGCTTGAATCTTTTCATACATATTTTTCAACACAATATCGAACTTCACTCAGAGGAAAATACTGATAACTTATTACATTTTGTTTCTTTTTTTTTGTTTGTTTAACATTTCCAAGCAAGCAAATCATAAATTTTTCTAAATGTTTTCCCCCAAATCTGTAATTTCTTGAAAACTTCACAGGTATCAAAAATTCCTTCCAAAATTTTGTTTTGTCCTGAACTGCTTTCATGCAATATTTCATCATGGTGATAGCTCCAGAAATGAAGTAAAAAGATAACAAATACCCACTGAAGAAGTGCATTTGAGAAAAGTGCATTTTTCAATTACAAAAACAGTCATAAAAAGTGACTGCCTTTGTCTGTGAAGGCTGTTTTTGGCATGAAAAAAACGTGGTACGGGATGTATTATGGTGTAATTATGTTCATAGAAACGGCAGAACTTCCATGACAAAAAAAAATTAATGAAAAAAAAGGGTTCTTGACTGCCGTAAACTGTTTTCAGACGACTCCCACCTTTTAAGCAGTCTTAAGTTTGTACAGTAAGATCACCTGACATCACCATGGGAAACAGAACACACCCATGTTTTCTACAGCACACAGTTTTCATTTTAACATATCTTTCACTTAATGATTGAATTTATCGTTCTTTAAAACTAAATATATCACATGACCCGATATCACAAGGTATAAAAATTTACATAACTTCCTTGTCTTCAGTAATTTTCATATTGTGCTAAGACGGGCTGAATGTGAGTAACAAGACAGACAACAACACTGGTGGAACTGCAAAAGACTGCTTGAAGATAAAAAGTTGTGGAGTTTGGATAGTATAAGATGGATGATGTATAGCTCAAGTGAGCTACAGTCCAAGTGAGCAATTTGCCTAAATAACCACTGCTACTGGGACACTTCCAACAGTTGATCTAAGACTATAATGAGCTACAAGGAATGAACAAATAAAAATGTAAATATATATGTATTTGCAAGTTTCATTTATTTATTTCACAAAGAAACAATGTATTCCACTCTCCAGCATATATTCTGTAACAGTGCCCTTCCAGCAATGTAACTTCTGAAAATGAGTCTCTATTCTTTGTATGGCCCAGTCCTAATTGACCATAAGCATTCCAGCCACATGTAAACACCTTGCCATTTTCTGAGGAGAATGAAAGAAACCTTGATGAAAGATGGTAAACAGAGTTTTCAGAATATATGCTGAAAGTAGCAAATGGTTCATAAGTACAGTTTGATTGATTTGATTATCCAGTTTCTGCCAATTTTTTTTATACCAATTATGTCTTCCACATTGGCCATCCCTTCAATTTCTGATAACAAAGTATGAAATAATAATTATATCAAGAGTGTGCATATTAAAAAAATATCCCAGCTGAAGTTGTGCACAAGAAACAAGTTTAATAAGGATAAAAACAAAACAAAAGAAAGAGGATTCAGAATCTGAAATGTTTGTGTCTGACTCAGCTAATTCCATCGTATAAATTTAAGTACCCATTATTGTTACATGAAATCTAAATTATTTTGAATATTGTATCATTTCCACGGTAGTAACAGACATTGTTTTCAAATAATATTTGCTCATGTTCTTAGACAGTTAAGTTTGTTTGTTACATATCTCCATGTAGGTGAGCATCCACTGGAAATAAACAGAAGGACATATTTCTTTTCATACCAATATTTTCAACACAACATGTATATATAGTATTATACCTCATATATATATAGCATTTTATTACTCTTCCATCGGTGAGTTTTCAAACATAGTGAACTTCTTATACTCATGAACTGCAAACCTAGGAAGTTGAATATTTCCTTTCTTAGGTAACAAGATGCAAAAACCATGCAGAATATAGTAAAAATAATTTCAGCAATCCACATATTATATCACATATAGTATATTAACCTTTTCACATTGCACAGCTCAAGTGTTTCACGTACGTCTTATAATTATAATTATTCCCTGTAGTGCACGATATAAATTTATGCCAAAAAATTTAGCTCCAGTATACTTTAACCAACACTCTTGCACTTTTCTATCTTGAAACTGTTAATGCATTAAAAGATATAATGGCTCTGGACCAGTCAACAGCTGTGATCAAGCAGTAATTTGTCATTTAGACTTTGTCTTCAAAAGCTGAGATCTGATTTTCAAACTGCAACCCCCCCCCCCCCCCCCCCCTTAAGACTGGAATAAACCTTGAAATCTTTATTCTACTTGTACACGTTTATCAGTGATTTTTCTGACAATGATCATTCATGTTTGTTCATTCAGTAAAAGTCATAACAATACTAAAGATTATCGACAAAAAGTTAAGGTAAAAGGTAGAGTCACTATGACAAATATCCTGTAATCTCACCTGTAAGTAGTACTGTGTGTCTTGAGCCACAAGCTACCTGTGTCACATTTAAATCTCCTGGGATATCAATACAATATGGTTCTGCTTGTATTCCAACACTCTCATCATCTGCAGTTGAGGAAGTGTCATTTCTTCTGTTTGCCAGAGACGATATCCCAAGCTGACCACTTTCATTCCATCCCCATGTATACAGATCTCCTGTTTCTGGAAATTGAAAAAGTGGAAATATGACATTGACATTCAGAAATATAAAATGTTTCACATCACAACTTTACTTTTCCAACAGGAAGTATTACTCAAATCTTCCAGCACATTTGTGGTATGTTGTTGAATCCAGTCAGATGAGAAGGCTAATGTAAACATTTTTCGTTTCTGTTGTAAATTAAGTTTAATTTATTCTAGGTAAACAGGCCTTACTTTGTCCACAGGGGCAAGTACGGCAAGAGAAATCAGTGATTTAGGGGCCATCCAATCTATTTTGAGTAATGGACATTTTTTCAGGGTTGAGCATCTAAACTTCTCCCCAAACCCTTTTATTTTAAATACAGACGTCTAGAAAGTTGGTTTTCATGTATGTGACAATGGTATGCCCTCTTGAATTTGAGGTCTTCTTGGAAAAGAAGGTTGAAAATCACTTGGCGGATTGGAGTTTTGTGCGCGACCGCTACCCTGTCTCTGTTATCGCCACGCATCGCTTTTGCGCAGTCGAGAGCGGATCTAGATTAAAGGTTTGGGGGTCTTTTGAAAGCCAACGCCTCTGTCCAAGGCTGTTATTGTCACATGAACATAAAACAAATCAATAATACTCAAGGTGTGGCAACTCAATGAACCTTTAATTATAATTAAACAGAACGGATAGGCTTTATCCATATTTGGACAAAATCCTCCCATGTCACTTGAAAAGTGATTTTATTAAACACGCTAAGGTACAGAGCAGAACGGAAGTGCTCTACCCATATTTGAGCAACATCCCACATCTCTCTTGTATTCCTAAAATTGTGTCCATATTGTCAGTTTGAGTTGTCGACACCGAACTTGTTACTTCAGGGTGATTTGTCTGGATATCAATATCGAGTCATTTTACAGTTTCGCAAAGAGGGCGCTAATATCTGTTGCTTTTGTGTTACGAAGTGATTGAACATTTTACCATGAGAATTGAATTGATTCAAATTTTTCCCAACCTGGACATTGAAGGTTTTTGTGTTATGATGTCACTAAACATTTTGCCAAGAGAAGTGTATTGATTCATTTTTTTGTTGTTGTTCACAATGCTCCTGTCAGTAGGGGCCAACGTATGGTCCAGCTGGCACTTTCGAAATCACAGCAGTGTGCCTATTATTTGTGACGAGGAGTCTTCCCCAAAGACATTATCTTTAGATAAATTGTCAGTCAGTGCTGTTGACGAAATCATGGACAATGTGCTTTTGAACGAGACATCGGAACTAGACCCTTCTGTGTCGTGCTTTGACAAATCAGATATTCCAATTGCAGCCTGTTCAACACCCCAAGCAAAGTTGTCAACAACTTTATTTGATCCAGCTCAGCCATCTCCAAGCAAACACAATGAGACCCAAGTTGTTGTTTCTAGCCCTTTTGGGTTGGCACCAAGATGTTCTTTGGATTATACATCGCCATCGGGCGTACTTACACCATCAGTAATGTTGCTGATGCTGATACCATCGGCTCAGCCAACATTAATTCCCCTGCATCGGCTGTTGGCACTTTGACTATGGCCATCTCCCCAGCATCATCCGTAGACACAGCCAACAGCGATCTAGCACCATCCGTTCACTCAGCCAACACCAATCTAGCACTATCCGACATCCCCTTAGAATCACCTGCCCATACCGCCGACATACCCATAACATCAGATGTCAGTGCTGCCAAGACAGCTGATTCTCAACCAGCTCAACCTGCTGCTCATGTTCCTGCAGACGAGGATTTCTCTGTTCTGATGCCGAAACCAGAGAAAGAGTCAACAACTGGCAGCGGAAGAAACGGAAACATCTCAGAGAATCGGGACAGCCATACGTCTCTGAAAATGGCACCCAAAGACCAGTATGACAACTCCAGGAACCCTGCAGCCACACCTGCAAGGGGCTGGCATGTAATTCTCTAACAGATGAAGATAGAAAGGAGATCTTTGAGTATATATGGACACCCTCTGAAGTCAAGTATCCTGACCATACTTTCTTCAAGGACTACTCCAAGTTGGGGCCACATAAGAATGTAAGGCCTGGACGTGGATGTGATGATCCACACGTTGTAGATATTTGCTGTCTCAAGTACACTCCGGATTGAAACATCTCCTTCAAGTTGACCTTTGACAAGGAGTGGAAGGACATCCCTCGTGGTCGGGGACATGAAGATGTGATCACTGGCACACCAGCACCTCTTCACACGGAGGCTCTTAAAAATGACAGACGTTAAATTCAAACACCTCCAGGAGTTGAAGGCTGTTATCCCAAGGGGACCACCATGCCTTTTACGATAATCTTCGCCATTAAGTTAATGAAGTAGATCCAATGATGAAACAAAATGCTCTGTGCATAATATTGGTAATGGCGGTAATGAAAACAAGGATATTGAAATGCCTAGTCATTACATTGTTAAATTGAAATGAATGCAATTGCATACATGCATACTTTTCTTTTGCCTTACTTGGTATGTATGTAGAAAAACGTTTGAAAACACGCACATATGTGTGTGTGTCAATTTAATGAATCCACTTAATTTGGCCTTTGATGTATTTGTGAGACAACGGATAAAAGGTGACATTTTAATGTTTGTGACTAAATAAAGTATTCAAATTGAACTAGACAAAATTATGCCTTGTCGTTGAAGTGCTTTTTGCGTATGTCGGATTATAGGACAGGCCAAAAGATGAATAAACCAACTAAGTCCTGCCGGTCGATGAGAAAGGAGAAACAACTGCCGGACATAAAACTCCAAAGCGACACGCTTAGGAGTTCTGCCCGTCGGAAAATGAGGGACTACGCCGGGCAGAAAACTCCAAAGTGACACATGTGTCGCTTAGGAGTTTTATGTCCATCAGAAAATGAGGAACTAAAACTCCAATGTGCATTTACAAAGACACAAGTAAGTACAAATTGATAAATCATGCATCAGAATGACCAAAAAATACATTTTAATGTTATGAGGAAATGAGATGACTTTTAAGTTTAACATTTGGAGATAAAAACAGTTTTTTGTCTCTCCTGTAAAATTTTCTCTGTGGTGCTTAGGAGGTTTCTGCACGACGGCAACGATATTTTATATGGAAGATGGCATAGTATTTGTTGTAAAATTGACCTCCTTTTATTTCATAGCCCTTACCTGCTGGCTTTCACTGGCTGGTACAACTACCCGAGTCAAGACACTGGTCACAGCTAGTGGTATGTCACTAATCATATACTTTATTTCATTCACAACAAATCAGAATAATTTCCAATGTGATAGATATATTCAAATGGTCAATGTACACACAATCAAACTCATCACCTGACACAGCAGCTGAATGCCAACCCCCAGCTCCGATGGCTGTCATGCGTACTCCTTCTAAGGCATCTACCAAACGTAGAGTAGATTCAGCGTCAACACTGCCATGGCCTAACTGTCCACGACTTGGTAATGCAAGAGATAATATCATTTTCAAAAATAAAATTTAATGGAAGTAATTAGCTCTATACACCAATGAAAAATCCTGTTTGAAACAACTTTTCGAGGAAAAAAAAAAATCACCATTCTCTTTTTTTACTGCAAAATGGGTATATATATCATTTAACTGTAAAAAAGATTTGAGTCCTTTTGTAATACACTTTGGGTCGCAACAATTTCCACCATGAAATATGAACATTTTTTACAAATACTCTCAACCTCCCAAAAAACAGCAGTATCATTTGGCAAAAACTATGTTCAATCTTGTCCCTTTAAAATCTTAAAAAAAAAAAAACAAACAACAGAGACAAGTTTATCATTCAACGATTTCATTTCTTCACACAATGAAAATTCTTTCTTCAGCTAGCATTTGGATGGGTTTACAACACTATGCAGGTACTAACAAACACATCAAAGAATTCAGTGCTCAATAAATCAGAACAAAGTTTCAACGGTACCGGCAATATGTATTGTCAAGCATTTTATATGAGGATGTATGAATCCCTTCATTATCCACTTGGCTAAAGCTTGCAATACATGGAAATCGTAACAAAACAAAACAGGAATTCCACACCACATTGATATTTACCTGCCTAATCCATAACTGTAAATACTCCCATGTTTGCTTAAACACAATGTGTGTTCCCTCCCGCAGCTGATTTCTTGAATTGGTATTCCTGAATCTATGGAGACTATGTCAAAACTAGTCACAAACTGATCTCCCACCTGTTCCACTGCTTCCTTCTCCAATGAGCTGGATGTGATGGCACTTAATTTACCAAAGCTGATGGAATCTGAAACAAACAGCATTACATGATTTATTGCTATAAAACATGCAGAAATGGAAGAAAATATAAGAGTACCAATGTTTCATTTACGAAATGTTCAAAACTTATCCTCAAAATAGCACACTAGATCTTGGTGTGCTGTGGATAAAGGGATGGGGGAGGGGGAAAAAGAGTTGCCCATGGCTATTAAAAGATGTTTCTACAAAATGTTTTGGACACTGACATGTGTAGGCATATACTTTAATTTTTATAGATAAATGGAAGAGTTTAGCTCGTCCAGTGTCATCATGCATTAAGGATTTAAATTTAAAACATATTCCATGTGTAAAAGCGATATCTCTACAGTAAGTCAGAAAAAGAGTATTCCCAGGTTCAGGATATTTATCAATAATTTACTAGCATGTAATTGTGTAGGCCTACCTCAAAAGTTAAATATTCCCCATGGATATGCACTCTCTTAAAATTTTTCTTATCAACATGAACCACACATCATATCAAACACTGTAAACAGCTTGCTGCTTGAGTTTCTTTTACTTTACAAATACATATGTACTTCTTTCAAGTGAGCCAAAGAAAATCCCATTTTTTTAAATCAGTCATAAAATTTGGTGGCAACATAAAAATACATTTATAGTGAAACGTAATGTGAGAACTCAGTCTACATACAAGCAAAGGGAGACAATTTTTAATTCTGCTTTTATGACTGTGAAGCCTTTAGTATTATTCTCCCTTCCCTGTGAGACCAGATATGTCAAACAAGAAATCTAATGGTCCCACGTATCAAAACATCATGGTATTGCACAGCCATGTGGCATCACGCATGTATCCACACATACACAGCTATTTTATTAATAATTAACAAGAAAGGGACAGGATTTGAGAGGCAAATGTTGAAAGGGATCATGTTCACAAGCTGCTCATTTAATCTGTAATAACTGTTTCTGTTTGAGAATATGCTAGTTTGCAGCTCATTCCATTTCTTTGGAAGAATGGCATTATTAACATATTACATGTGTCAAGTTCAAGGGTATGCTTGCAATTGCATCCTGCTCAACTGCCAAGACAGATGAACATACTTATGAATTCAATTCCACTTGGAAAGCACTGGGTGAAGATTATGGTGGAAATTACAGTCAATATTAAGAAGCAGACTGATATATTCCAATCAAATTATCACTCAGCATATGTTGATTTTTTTTTTCCAGAATTTTAAGTGTATTCTGCTGGCATCACAATGAACATTTCAGTGTAGGTATAAATGTCTTAAGATCTGGAACTGCATGTTTACTAACAGATTTTGTAATTTTCTGTCCATGAAGGCTGAATATTCACTCATCAAGGATCCAGGATCGAATAAGCCTTCTATTTCCTTTCAAATTTCAGCAGATTTGGAATTGTATTATTATTGTAGTATTTTTCTAAATGCAGTAGTTTACATTTCATTGAACATCTGCAACAGGACAACAATATCAATTTCTCTACATCTCTCTGTTATTCATATAATTTTATGACCACTGCAGTGATGAATGGAGTTGTTTAGAACATCATTAACTTCATCCACAACAGTTTCTGTATTACAAATGCACATACTTGACCCTAATGATCTGACCTCCTGAGACATAGGAAGTAAAATATTTGCTCTGCAAATTTGGGAAGCAGTACACCCATTTCACTTCTAGCTATGTTACAGCAAATTAAGAAACGCAACACAGCAGAAAATTAAAATTTGACCTCCTATAATCCTTAAATAAGAAATGTCAACATATTCTATTTGAGTACGACCTAGTATCGGTAGTTTTGGAAAAATTAAACATGAATATTTTAGATAAATTACACATGCTCACCATACACTATGAAGAAGTCCCTATGGCCTCCACAAATATTCTGGACTTTACTGCCCTCTTGCTGTCTGATTTTTATTGACTCTAAGTTAACCGTGCCATCATGCAACACCTTGCATGCTTCAGGCTTTGCTGGACTGCTAAAGAGTAGGCACGAAGTAGTACATGCTGAAACAATCTGGTTGTCTAAGACTGGTGCTTGATTCACACTATGACTAACAGACTTATCTGTTTTGTATAAATCACATGAACTATTGCTGAATCCCATAACAAAAGATTTGTAGCAGCCACCTGTGGAAACAAACATGAATACTTAATTAGGTCTGTTTTTGTTACTGTTCAGACTTGAAGATACGTAAGAAAAAGATAGGTTGTAAAACTTACAAATAGTTCAGCTTTCCTGTTAAGCTTGAAAAACTGAGAAGTGATGTATGCTGCATTGCAATAGTAATGTAACTATTTTAACTATTTATATATACAGGAAGTGCGGTTCTTCTCAGAATCCTTCCAGTTTTTTTTTACAGTCTCCATAATTTCATTCGTTATTCGACCTAATATACCCATCAATTCCTTGGCTACGGTAAGCCGAATATTTGGCTCGCAGATTTTCACTTCGCTACGGAAAGCTCAATATTTGGCTCGAGTGGACACTGATTTTCCAACACTAATATCTCAGCCAACTCCTCAGAATATTGAATCCCATCCTGGTTCATTGATTTTTCTTTACTTTAATGTCTAATGTATTATGTCTTGTGTTTATATTGGGTGAAAGAAAAAACATCTTTGAACTACATCTAAATTTCTAACTGGATTGCGCCGAACGTTCCCATCCACACCCACAAAAGTTACCATAGGCAATGAGCTAAGGACAAATTAAGCTGTTTCCCAACTGAAGTTTTATTGAATTATTATTCCGGACAAGACTTTGTCCAGGATCAACTTGGACAGTGAGCTCATACCCTTCAATGAAATCGGAGAAATGAAAATACCTACCTCACACACTATTTTTTATTCAGGAGGGAAGATCCTCCCAAAATGTGCGGCATGTAATTGCCAACTTTCAATAAAGCATAATTTAACTGAATGCGTAGATTTCATAAATTGGCAAAGAGAAAAAGCTGTATAGCAAAGCCAGGTGTAAGAAACAATACCAAAACGATACAATGAAATCTAACCTAATGCGTCACTTCGAGCCTCCACACTCTGGCAGACGTGCTTCTGTGCTGCAATACAAGCAAGAACTCGCAGCTAAATAGACATATTCTATTTAGATTCTATGTATTTCATATCCTATTTGGTTATTGTTTGACTGTATTATCTGTTCAATTTTCCAATTTTTTTCTGTTGTTGCTTTTCCTTTTTTTCCTTGACAGAGGCTGTTGCTGAAATATTGGCCATTTTCTGTCTTCCCTTTTAGTTTGTGTTTCATTGTATCATTTTGGTATTATTTCTTATGCAAGGCTTTGCTACATATAACTTTTTCTTTTTGCCAAATTTTGACTTTGCCTAAGCCTTGCTGCGACTCCACAGTTTTTCTGTGGTTTTTATAATACTTCGTGTAGATTTCATGCAGAGCTGAAGAGAACACTATGCCTGTGAATCCATGAAAGAATTGTTTCCAGTGCTGACCCACAGTGTGCCTTGTCCTTCTGAAACAGACTAAATCATCCTTTTCAGCTCAATACAAAATGATTTTTGAGAATTTTACTATTGTAATAAAGTTCATAAGAAACTATTTAATTTTATTTGTGAAATTTAAATTCTTCTTCTTCTTCTTCTTCTTTTATAGCTGGTTCGTCTATAAGACGATTCCCCAACTGCACTATAGTATATGCGACTCAACGTCGCTCCTCTGAGGCTAAAAGCAGGGTAAAACCTTACATAGATGTTAAGACCATTTAAAAATATATTAGTTGTATAAAGTCTTTTGTATATATAACTCTGGTATAAATATCTCTTGGTTTCCAGATTGTGTACAGAAATACAACCCGCACTTTAGTTACAATGGTAGCTGCAACGGATAATAATGTTCTTAAATTCATTGTCGAAAGCCGTTGCAGACGATAGTGTTTGGACTTCTGCCGGGAGGTTGTTCCACATCCTGATGACATTAGGGTAAAAAGAATAAAGATGGCTGTTAACCCGTGAGCTTGGGATGTTATATTTTATATTATTCCTTCTGTTGCCTCTGGTATTAATGGTGAGGTGGTTCAGTGGGATATGGATATTTCCTTCCCTGCCTTTATAAAATATTTTTACTTTGTTTTTTGCTCTCCTCTCTTCTAATGGTGTCCACTCGAGGTCTCTCATCATTTTATTTACACTACTACTTCTAGTATAGTCATTTGTCACAAAGCGGGCAGCTCTCCTCTGGACCCTTTCCAGTTGGTCTATGTTTATTCGACAGTGGGGGTCCCAGACACTGCAGCCATACTCTAGGGAGGGCCTCACAAAGGTGTTATAGCATTTTTCTTTTATTTTCCTATCGCAGTTAGAGATGTTCCTTTTTAGAAATGCTAGTATACCGTTTGCTTTGTTACATGTGTTATTAATGTGTTGGTTCCATGTAAGTTTTCTGTCCAATGTAACTCCCAAATATTTAGCCTCATGTGTTTCGCTCAATTTTTCGTCGTGTATAAAGTAGTCTGAGGTGATGTTGTGTTTTTTATTTGAAATTCTCAGGACTTGGCATTTATTGGGGTGGAATTCCATACGCCAGTCCCTCTCCCATTTTTGTAGACTGTCTAGATCTTTCTGTAAAATTTCCGTATCTTCTTTTGAGTTTATTGTTCTATAGAGGAGGCTATCATCAGCAAACAGTCGTAATTTAGTGCCTGGAGAGATCTTACTTGGCATATTGTTAATATAAACTAGGAATAGTAAGGGGCCCATTACAGTACCCTGGGGTACTCCCGAGAGAACAGCTGCAGTGTTCTATTTTCTAAGAAAGACTTAATCCACTTCAAAGTACTGTTTCTAACTCCATAATGGTTTAGTTTAGTCAAGAGACTAGCATGGTGCACTTTATCGAAGGCTTTACTGAAATCTAATAAGATGGTATCAGTCTGCCTGTTGTTATTCAAGTTATTAACAAAATCATTGCAAGTTGTGACCAGCTGGGACTCACACGACCTGTGTTTTCTAAAACCATGCTGTACATGTGTTAAAACTGAGTGTTTCTCGAGATGCTTCATGATGCTGGTATGCAAGATATGCTCTAAAAGTTTACAAGATATTGATGTCAGGGAGACTGGTCTATAATTTTCAGGACTAGCTCTATTTCCTTTCTTAAAAATGGGTACTACATTTGCTTTTTTCCAGTCTTCCGGTATTTTTCCTTGTTCAATTGAAGCTCTAAATAACAAAGTGTAAACAGGGGCAATTTCCTTGGCACAGAGTTTCAGTAATTTGGCGGGAATTCCATTAGGCCCTGTAGCTTTATTTTCGTTAAGGTTTTCCAAAAGTTTCAGTACTCCATTTTCTGTGACAAATATTTCATCCATATCCGGCAGTTTGGCATCACTCAGCTCTCCCGAGAAGACTCCCCCTGGGTCGGAAAAGACCTTACAAAATTGAGTATTTAAGATATTGGCTCATTTTTGGGCATCTTGCTGTGGGTGCCCTCTCTCATCGTTCAGTGCGGCTACTCCTAAGTTTTCTTTATTTTTACTTTTCACATATCTCCAAAGTTTTTTACTGTTATCAGATGAATCACTTATCATCTCATGGATATAATTATTATGAGCTTTCCGGCATTCTTTCTGTGTCAATCTTTTAATTTCTAGATATTTGTTTTTCACTCGTTCGGAGTTGCACTGTTTCATTTTTTTGAACCATTTATATTTTTTCCGAACTAATCTTTTCGTTAAAGTATTTATCCAGGGTTGGTGAATTTTTGTGGATGACATTTTTGTTGGGACATTTTCCATGATCATGTTCAAATTTAACTTGATACAGTCCCAGAGTTTGTTTGCGTCAGTTTTTGAAGAGTGGTATTTCATGAAAAAAGTGCCAAAAGTTGCTGCCTCCCTTTTCAAATTATTTTCGTCTGTCTGATTCCATAGGTAAATCTGTCGCCTAATAGGTCTTTTCTTAAAGGGTTTCAGTTCTGAATCAATCTGGGCTATGTCATGGTCCCCTAGTCCAGGAAGAATTTTGATCTCTCTTGTAAGGTTAGGGAAATTAGTAAAGAATAGGTCTAACAGTGCATCTCCTCGAGTGGTCTCTTTTACTGCTTGCTCTAGGCCTATATCCGCAGCACTGTCTAAAAATAGGTCATTTATTTCTCTTAAGTTTTGGCAACTCTTCACAAATTGATGTCAAAGCTCTGAATACCAAACATAACTAACCCGAATAGATTGTTAAAGGTGCAAAGTGGCCAAAGTCTTAGTGCCCATGTGCTGCAAAACCAAAACTCATAACTCAAATTACCATTATCAACTGTGATTCCTATCTGTGCCCATGTAAGGATGATTTCATGCACTACACATCCATTTCTTTGGACTGTTAAGAGAGCTTTAGGAAAATCCACTTTGTGTCTGACTTTTGGCCCAGTGTCATGACCTTTTCCTGAGTCTTTAAAACAAAGTCCATTAATTTTGTCAATTTTAAAACTGTCCAGCTGTGAGAAACCATTGAAGCCACAACCATAAAGAATGTCCGCCATTCTGAAAAGTAAACAAATAGCAAAAATTAGTACATTCCAAATTAAAAAAAAAAAAAAAGATTAATAAAAACTTTTGTATTCAAGACAGTCAAAGGACATAATCAATTTCAGTGTCTTAAAATTTGATATTGATTCAGTGGTCACCTATTAAATTATCTTAATTTCTGTCTGATATAGTAGTTCTACTCTCTCTCTATCCCGTAGTCATGTGGACCGTTTTGGGGCGCCACAGGTGATCTGGCAACCTGCATCCTCCAATCCTCTCCGCTTTCTGACCTCCTGATTGTATCGCTCAACCTCAAGCCCGTCCATTCTGGGATATTGTCCTCCCATCTCTTCCTCTGTCTGCCTCCACTGTGCCCTACAGGAATGTCTTGGCAAGCCCTGATGATCTCATGACATGGCCATACCATTTGAGCTTGCGTCTCTTGACCAAGGACAACAGGTCTTCGTAGGGCCCAACGACTTGCCTGATTCTGTTCCGAACTTCTTTGTTCGTGATATGATCTTTGTAGGAGATGCCCAGGAGTCTTCGAAAGCATTTCATCTCAGTGGATTGTATTCTCTTTTCTATCTCAGCTGTTAAAGTCCACAATTCACATGCATACAAGAGTATTGATGTCACCAGGGTACGCATTAGTCTGATCTTTGAGCCGAGTGCAATGTTCCGGTCGTTCAAGATGTACTACTAGTAGTAACCAAAAACTGGAAGAAAGTCTTTCAGTCTTTGAGCCTAATAACTGGTCGGCCTATCAGTTTTGTTCCATTTTACAACTGCAATTATCCCGGGGGGGAGGGGGAAGGGGGGGGGGGTCATGGCATGGCATATTATACACATACACACAATTTCTTTTTAAGCACTGCACAATTTCTTTTTAAGCACTGTCTCATTAAATTTGAATAAAATGTAACAGTGTGCTTTAGTTGTAAACAGAAAATACAACAACTGCAGTGGAATAAAGCCTTCGTGATATCTTTAAAGCACTATTTCATTAAATTTGACTACATGTATAAATTTAAAAAATGTGGATCTGTGTTGGTCACGAAAATTGAATAATTTTAAATGTTTGAATGAACCCAGCCAACAACCCTATGGAAATCCTATGTGTAGGACTGACGTTGTTTGCTCATGGGAATGACATCGTTCCTACGTAGATCCGCTGGTTACAACATCAGGCTGGCATTGGCTATGAGGAACCAGCCCTTACGGTAATCCTCCCAGACCTGTGTAAATTCTATACAAATCTACATCGGATTGATGTAGGGATGCTGATTGAGAAGATCTCACAATTCTTGACTATTCAGATAATTTTTTATAGCTTGGTTTCTCCTGGAGAAGACCATCAGTAAGAATTGTACTGAGGTTGAAAGTTATGATTAAAATAAATTAAAAATTTTATTAACCTGCTAGAGTCTAGGTCTTGAGCACGCTTTCTCTAATTTAAAAAAAAAGGATAAAATAAAAGAAAGTTATGATCGTTAGAAGTCTAGATCTTGTCTTTAAAGTTTCTCAACTATCAAGAAAGTTAAAAAAAAAAAATGTTAAAAATCGGCTTACTTTTAAACTGCCACAGCTAGATGTAGACCTAGATCTAGATCTAGCTATTCCGGCATAGAAATTGGGAGTACTTCCTATTTGTAGGTATTCAGGCCTAGATCAATATTAAATACTAATTTTTTTAATACTTTAATTTACTGATTCTACTGCGGTAAAAGACATTATTTTTATAAAGTTCTATTCTACATCTAGCGTCTAGGCCGGCAGGAAAAATATTGAAATATGAAAGCCAAGAACCGCCAGCTCCAGCTGCATTGTTTTGTTGATATATATGCAAATTCACCATAACATATTATGCCATTTTTAAAATCAGAGGATAGATTGTCTTCTGCCACCTTTCATCTAAAGTGTGGACATCATCCTACCTTTAACGATTGAGTTGATGAGCCGTTTTTCGAAATTGTGTACATAGTCTCCACCATGTCTCTGATCTCCACGGAGTTTTAGGGCCTCATAAAATAAAACAAGTAAAGTAACAATTATTTCCCCAGCAATGGTGTTTTTTAATATAGAATGTGAGGACGGCTTTCTTTACTGTCCACATTTCCATTTACCCTTTTAACCTCACGTCGATCAGACAATTATTATTGTTATGCCATGGAGAGTGGACTGAAACTCGAAATTATCCATAATCACGAAGGTTGTGATGTGTTATTTTGTGGTGCAAAAGTCTTTGTTTGTGTCTACTCAACTCATTAATATAAGTTGCATTTTGTGAAGCTTTATGACTGATAATAAAATGCAGTGATACATTAAACACAATTATAAAAACTTCCCATTGCTCCGTTCATTATAGTGTATAATGCATTGCTCATAAACGGAAACCGCCTTTATGCTACACCTCCGTAAAGATAGATTCTACGAAATTAAAACATTAAACAGCTTCCGCCAGGCTTTGCCTTAACGTGACGTCATGTAACCAAATTCTAGAAACAAAATGGCGGAAGCGACTGTGGAACATCCTCCCAGTACCTTTTTCTGCCACGAATGTAGGAGGGAGGTTCAACCAAACATCCCGGTAAATTGTTTGTTCATATATTAACACGAAAGTTTAGTTTTATGTTTCTAATAGACATGATTAACCCCAAACAGATTTCATCACGAAGGAATCCGCTGTCGACTTTCGTCACTTCGACTTGAACCAAGTCTTGGTTGTAGATCTTGATCGAGCCATGTTTTGTTATGATTAGTGTGACGCAAATAGTAACTTCACCTTGAATCTGCGAGAATTTTGCATCAAATTTAAGTAGTGTCACGTTTCACACCTTGTATAGTCTACACCGTATGTTATTTGAAGGCGACCCTGCAAAGGATGAAGCAGTTTGAAATAGGCCTAGATCTAGATTAGTTGCTTACTTTAGACTTCAGCATAGTATCTCAAGACCCGTTGAAAAATCCGGAGATTAAGGCCCAAGATTTAAGTAAAGGAAAGACTCTGGTAACATTTTATGTTATGTCTGGTATAGGCCTACTGATAATACTCCCAAGTTGGTAAGTTTTGGTTACAGCAGGTAGAGGAGATGTTCATGACACATGGAAGGAGTTCCGAATGCGTTACATGCTAAAGAGGGTTTATTTTGAAGGAAGGAGTTCCGAATGCGTTACATGCTAAAGAGGGTTTATTTTGAGGGGGTTGAAAAAAAAAAGGGGCTAGGTATTTTTGGGGGGTTAATAAAGAAATAGCAATAAATAATTCACGTCATTTTTCGTTTTCTCTTATGTGTCTCTCTCCCCTCTCTATCTTGCTTCCATTTCATCTCGATTTCTCTGCGCTAGAAGCATCTGAAAGAGAACACATACACAATAATCATAAATCATGACAATGCTCGGATCCGCACCCACACCCTTTCGCTCCTGAATCACATGTCTTAACCATTTCGCCACGCAGGTGAGTTAACAGATTGTCGGTAAAAATTTACTTATACTCACAGTCAGTACCTTGACCTAAATTACGGAAAGTTACCGACCTTGTTAATTTGCATAGTTTGAAAAAATTATGAATCGGCTTAGCAGCGAAACAATCCGATTTCAGCTGCTCGGAGATTGCATGATCTGATCTAATGAGGGCCTACTAGTGTCTACGTCGATCGCCAATGGCTACCCCAGCCCTTTTCGCCCGATTAGTCAATCTGACTACCGCCCATTGATACAAACTGACTAGACCCTCACGCCCCCAGGTCCATCTGACCATTCCATGTGTTGTGAGTTTAAATTCGTGAACACTATATCAAGTTTTGTTTCAGTAAACCTTCGCCAGCCGCGCTTTTTCGTAAATTCTGTTACTGTGACCTCTCCCCAGTAAGTTTCAAAATGGCAGCTGCTTTCGGATTTTGTCTCACTTCAGACTTTTTTCTTGGATTATACTATTTTTCTTAGCAAGTATGTTACAAGTGTTATTGTGAATATGAAGTGATAATTGGTCATAAGGTTGGGAACAATGTGTAACAGTGAGCTTTACTTAATAACGGTAAAAATTACATGTAACGCATACGGAACTCCTCCCATTTTGAAGGGGTTGAAAAAAAAAGGGGCTAGATCTAGACTCTAGGTATTTTTTGGGGGGGTTTACTAAAGAAATAGAAACAAATATTTCATGGCATGTTTTGCTTTCTCTCATGTGTCTCTCTCCCCTCTCTATCTTGCTTCCATTTCATCTTGATTTCTCTGCGTTTGACTTTGAAACATCTGAAAGAGAACACATACATAATAATCATAAATCATGACAATATTCGGATCCTCACCCACACCCTTTCGCTCCTAAATCGCACGTCTTAACCATTTCGCCGCGCAGGTGAGTTTACAGATTGTCAGTAAAAATTTACTTATACTCACAGTCACAGTCAGTACCTTGACCTAAATTATGAAAAGTTACCAACCTTGTTAATTTGCATAGTTTAAAAAACATGTGAATCGGCATAGTAGCGAAACAATCCGATTTCAGCTGCTCGGAGATTGCATGATCTGAGCTAATGAGGGCCTACTTGAGTGTATGTCGATCGCCAATGGCTACCCCAGCCCCTTTTCGCCCGATTAGTCAATCTGGCTACCGCCCATTGATACAAAATGACTAGACTCTCACGCCCCCAGGTTCATCTGACCATTCCATGTGTTGTGAGTTTAAATTCGTGAACACTATACTATACAAAGTTTTGTTTCAGTAAACCTTTGCCAGTCGCTCTTTTGGTAAATTCTGTTACTGTGACCTCTCCCCAGCAAGTTTCAAAATGGCAGCTTTTTTCGGATTTTGTCTCACTTCTTAAAATGAAGTCGCTTAAAATGATCTTTTTGTATGATGTTTTTCTTCTATCCCTTCCCCAATGCCTCATTTCAGTGGGGAAAAAACGCATAGTATGACATCTTTCTATCCGTTTTTACTCTTTGTGTGATCTCATTTTGAAGTCCCAAAGAGGAAAAAAATGCTTAGTATGATTTTCCTAAACCGTGTCATGGTCAAAATGCACGCCGCCATCTTTCGTAATCGTCGTTTCACTACAGCTCGTACCTGCCATCGTTCTTTGTCTGCCTCGCCATGCTGACACCTGTTATGTCACCTACCCAACGTGCGCCCTAGACGCCATGCATACGACTGGATGTGGTCGCTTTGTCCATGAGTGTAGGATTTTAATTTTATTCTGCTGGCATCACTGATCCCTCGCACTCATGCGAGCTCAAATAATGTTGCCATCAGGGTTGGCATGATTTAAATCAAATGATTTTTTTGATTTAAATCACTTTGATTTTTTAAATTAAAATCAGTGATTTAAATCACTTTTTGATTTTTTTACTTTTTAAGGATTTTTTTTTTTCAAACTGCTTGTTTTTGATGTTTTTATTGTTCAAAAGCACTAGACTTAAAGGCACTGATAAGTAGGAGTGCTTCTCTATTATTATTATTATTATGCATCATTCAATAATTTCTGATTTTGGCTGATTCATACAACAGTTGGAGACTTGAATGTGTCGCAGGACACAATTCAAATATAACACCTTGAACAAAAATATAAGTCTGAATTTGAATTTTGTGTACCTGTGTAAGACATTAAGACAGTCAAGTAAGTGAAAAAGGCCTATATTTTATTTGAAATAAACATCTTTATTTTTATAAAACAGTTAGTGAAATCCAGGCATACAGATCAGATCCAGAAAATTCTGATAATATATAAGAAAGGAAAACCTTCTACTCATTTATTTCCCCTATTAAATTCAACATCCACATCAAAAGTATGTGTAAAAAAGGTGAAGAGACAGAAGAGACTTAACTTTTATCAATTACATGTACGTGACTGTAATGATTATTAGGAGTCATTTAGCTATATCCTTTTAGTACCCTTATGCTTATGTTATGAAATTATAGAAAATATTTTGTCGACAAAATATTAAATGTATTATGTATTTTTTAAAAAATAAAAAAAATCTGATTTAAATCAAAGAAATCTGATTTAAATAAAAAAAAATTGATTTTTTTGAAAAAAAATCTGATTTTTTTCCAACCCTGGTTGCCATGTATTATTCATCAGGTGGATCGATAATGCAGTATTATAATAGTAAACGATGCATCAGATATCGTAAAATTCACATGGCCACTGATTTTACTCAGGTCGGGCATTGAGAGCGGAGGTTACGATAGAGAGAAAAAGCAAAGGTTTACCCACGTGGATGTACCGTAATGGTTCGTTCACACCAAATGGGCGGGTGAACACGGCCGAGCGCCCATTTTGAAATGACTAATCATGAATATTTACCCAAAAAAATTCTTTATAAAGCGATAAAACGCCAAGCTTACGCGCCGGTACCTAATTTTGGATCGCTGACTTCAAATCTGTGCTCAAAAATAACACTTGATGAAAAAAACTATTTTAAATTTTTCTTCAAGCATCCCGCCTGTGCTTTTTTTAGACGCCATGGGCTTGGTGGCTAGGAGTACGCGAAATTAAAGAAAAACAATCCCACGGCTGAGTGTCGTTGAAGTGTTACTGCAGCGGTGAAAGTGAAAAGTCGGACCGGCGAGAGAAAATGACTCGTCTGTTGTGGGTAGGTTGGTCTGAAACCGATAATAATATGATTTAGAGAAACTTTGTACCGTTGTTACCAGTTTGGTGTGAACGTACCGTAACACGCGTGGCCACAATTTTTTAACTTTAAAAAAAAAAACTACACAGTAGAGATTCTATCGTTTTCATGGGACATGGAGCAAAGACAGTCGGCGCCAGCAAATCCACGAAGGTGTCAAATACTATGCTCACTCGGTCACCGCGGATGGGCGATGTTTATTGTGTTAGTTTAGGCTCAGTGCTACATGATGCGAATGTGACCAGCTGGAGGGTCTTGTATGATATTCATATTTAAATAAATTTAATAATACAGGAAAATGCAAGCCATGTTTGTTTGGTTGGCGTATCTTGCATGCTGACAGTGACAGTCATGTAAAACATAATATTAAGTTGACTGATAGGTAATATTGTGTGCTAATTTTTGCCCTTTGGTTATAATGGAAACAGAACATTTTGCTTAGAAATATTCAGACACCATTGCTTTGGGTGAATATTTTTTTTTTTCTAAATAATATCCCTTCACACACCCAAATAGTAATACACGTAGGCCCACACACAAAAAATTCCCCCTCCTTAGAAAAAAACCCACCAAAGGTCACGTACATGTAGACAACTTAATAAATGCTTAAGATGATTTAACGGATAGTAAGATGTTAGATTTTATGTCCCCTGGACATCATCTTAAGCAATGTCCACTGTACTATTTTTCTTAGCAAGTATGTTACAAATGTTAAATTGTGAATCTGAAGTGATAATTGGTCATATGGTCTGGAACAATGTGTAACAGTGAGCTTTACTTAACCCTTTCGATGCCTGTCGCCCGAATTCAGGCGATGGTTTCTCCTACCCTCTTAATGCCTATCGCCTGAATTTGGGCGAGGTCTTCAACTACCCTCTTACTGCCTATCGCCCTAATTCGGGTGATCTGAGGTGAGCTAATGTAAACAGGAAATACACCCCCTAAAAACGTGATTAGGGCTCCGGAAGTCGAATAATCTAATTCCTGATTGGATAAGCTTTAATTTGATCTCCAGATCATAAAGATTGGCCGATCGGTTCGTTTTTTAGTCGCTTTTTTGTGCGGATACTCTCATCGCCCTCATCAGTCACACCAGCAAAATCCTGCTCATCATCATACTCAACAGAATGAAATCTAAGGTAGAAGAGGAACTATCAGAATGTCAAGCTGGTTACAGGACCAACAGAGGAACCGCTGACATGCTCTTCATACTACAAATAATGATTGAACAGATAAGAAGCAATGGAAACGAAGCCTTCATCACGTTCATAGACTACAGCAAAGCGTTCGACAGCGTTAGGCACCATCACCTGTTCGATATAATGATTAAGATGGGATTCCCGAAACACCTTGTGACCCTCATCGCTGCACTATACCACGAACAAAAGGCAACGATTAGATGGAACAATGAGAACTGTCCATATTTCAACATCGAGAAAGGAGTCAGACAGGGTTGCATACTTTCACCTCATCTTTTCAATATTTATACTGAGCAGATCATGAGAAACGCAGACATAGAAGATATGGGAATAAAGATCGGAGGCCGAAACATCACAAACCTTCGCTACGCTGATGACACAGCTCTTATGTCAGATAACATCACCAGCATGAAAAGAGTGTTGCACAGAGTGGATGAAGCGGGCAAGACAGCAGGCCTACACCTAAATGCTAAGAAAACGAAAGTCATGCATACTGGAACAGGGCACCATGAACACCAGGAGATACTAGTAAACAAAACAGCACTAGAAAAAGTGACTGATTTCAAATACCTAGGATCACATAAATCGCAAGATGGAAGCTGCTCAAAGGACATAAAAACAAGGATAGGAATGGCAAAACACAAAATGGTTCAACTAAACAACATTTGGAAGGATAGAGGCACACCAACGGACCTCAAAGTGAACATACTTAAGTGCTTGATCTGGCCAGTCCTACTATATGGTTGTGAAGCCTGGACACTCAAAAAGGCAGACATAACAAGATTGGAGGCAGCTGAAATGTGGCTTTACAGAAGGCTACTCAGAAAGGAGAACAAATACAAGCATCTTAGAACAGCTTGGCACCACCAGAAGAATAACACCTGAAATAAATAAAAGAAGACTTGCATACATCGGCCACGCGGCCCGAAACAAAAGCACGGCCCTTATGATATCAATCCTTCAAGGAAAGACAGAAACAAAGAGAAAACAAGGAAGACCACCCATTACATATCACGATAACATCAAGAAAGTCAGCCATCTGGAAATAAGTGAACTAACTAGGAAAGCTAAGGACAGGATTGGGTGGAGGAGATTTTGTCGTGACATCCACTGTAGCAGCTAACATCGATGACGATGAAGCCGACAGGTGACAGGTGACTCTCATCACTACAAAATAGCGTCTTTCGAGTCTGATGACGACGATGTTGATCAAAATATCGGGGATTTGTTTGTAAATTCCGACTCTGAAAACGATTTTGATGGGTTTGACATCAACCAAGAAGATATTCACAATAATGATTCAGTTGACTTGCGTACGTGCGCTCCAGTTGGTAATGTTGATCTAGATCTAGATATCTAGATCTAGCTGCAGATCTAGCCGAAGGCAGGTGTATAGATCTAGATGTTACGAAGAATGAAATGAGTGCATTTTCACGGTAGCCAGTAATGAACGCGTTTATAAACATTGATCCCACACCTCTAGTCTTTGTCAAGCTGATTATTGATGATGTTCAATCATTAGTCTTGATGATTTTAGCAGTTTTGCTGCCAAATAAAAGTCAGAATGTTAGTATTACCATATGTTTATTTTCTTTTTGTAATTCTTGTGATGCTGCTGAAACTGCTGCTGCCACCACCATTACTATCACCACCACCACTTTGATATGTTCATTATGCGATAAGGTATTCAATGTACTAAAAGTTTCTTTCTTACAGACTTATAAAATTCCCAATATCATAAGAGATATGAATTTTTTTCTATTACACCCTTGTTCTGACAAGTTTTGCAAAATGGTCTGGCACTGAGGGAAAAATCACAGAAAATAGGCTGGCATTGAGGAAAAGTCTTGGAAAATGGGCTGGCACTGAAAGGGTTAATAACGGTAAAAATTACATGTAACGCATACGGAACTCCTCCCCATTTAAATCTTACCAATATTGCAGTAGTATTAACGCTCACCCTGTTCGCGACGGCTTAAAGCCCGCTGTCCGGTCAGTGACCTTACTCACGGAGAATCTTATCTGGGGTCACTGACCCTTGCCGATATACGATGACCACACTGCCGATGTCCACGTGGTTCGATTTGTATTTGATCGGTATGAAAACATTCGCTGCTATGCCTTACCACGCTTGATAATGAATTAACCAGCAAGCTCTTAGTCTGTCATTCTCTAACCAATGATCTGACTTTTGATTCCAAACTGACAGCTATAGTTTTCGTGAGAACGAAGCATGAGAACTATCCACGCCCTCCCAAGCCCTACACAAATGGTTTCATCCTGATTGACACATACTAATAAACCAATGTGAGCATTTGGGGCAAAGATCATTTCAGAGCTTGTTTCTGATTGGTTCTTAGACACAGACAACTCCAGATGGTGGTCAGCTTGTGAGAAAATGAGATAATATTGCAAATGTGTTGAGCAACAGTTTGCATGTCGATGTTACATCTTTTGAAAGTGAGGGGGGAGCCTTTGAAAACTTAGTCTTTGTGATTCCGACCAGTGGTTCACTGGTTAACATGTCCATGTCATAATGCCTTTGATTTAGAAGAGATACAGTGAACAATAATATGGTAGCTACGTCTCAAAAAGGTCAGTGACCCGACGTGTGAAAATAGGGCTTGCGCGTGGCGCAGTCAGCTTGACCTTGCCAACTTAACCCGCCCGTGCGGAGTGAACGCTGGGGAAGTCGATACCGACATTTGATGCCCTGCGCAGCATGAGGGTTAAGTAAGCAAAGCTCTTGTAAATCAGAATGTTGCAGTATATTATGGCTCATGGATTCAAAAGCTGCAGGTTTTATCACACAGTGAAAGAGAATTTCCAAGGGCATTTTGTGGTCCTCCTGAGAGGGCTAAACAAATCCGTAGAGCCAAATTGCTGTGTAGATAAAAATTCTGGAACAGCATGGCATTAATTATAACAAAGTGACTTCAAAATCTCGGTTCCACCATGTGATATTATACTGCATCAGTTTATTTTGGTGAATTGTTCTAAGGAGCATGATGATGAGCTAGCTGTTAATTTTGTTTCATTTCTTTTCAGGCATTCACATGTTCAAGATGCAATGGGGGATTCATCGAAGAAATGGACAGGTAAACTAATGTTGATTCTTTAAGAAAGATGACTAATAATATATTCTTTCCCTCTTCTTATAGAATTAATGTGGATTGAGCGAAAAAAAGTTTAACCTTCATTCAAGTGAATGTACTTATGTCTTTGATCCTAAGTAGTAATAGTAGACCAGTGTGGAGGATGATCATGAACTTTGACCGCCCATAAAATGACGGTTTCTTGAGCCACAGTATTAAAAATTCACCGTAGACTTAGCAGAGTGTCGGACAAAGGTGACGAAATCAAGCATTGGGTGGGTCTATAAAAATAGTCGGCACTTCGCTCCAAAACATGCGCCATGTCTCATCTTGGCATCCCCTTATAATACAAAGGCTGATGTTTATTTGCGTATTATTTTGGTCCTGATCAATAAAAGTTTCCGCTAATTTCTTGGTCTACAAACTTTTCTGCAAATGATTTTCAAAAGTGAACTTAAAAGACGATGATAAAATACATGGAATTAAACCTAATTTATCTGGCTTTCTGTGTAACTTATTTTCAAACACGTGCGCTACATCCGATCGACGCGCTGTGACCCTTTGTTATGAGTCGGTCAATTTGGTACGTGCAGCTCAGAACGAAATCGGCAAGACTACATCCTGTTCAAGCTATAAAAACACACAGCGTAACACATTAAACAATGCAAAGGAAGTATATTTTGTCAGAGGAAGGATTGAATTTTGATGTAGGATACATGGCATTTCACATAAATGCACAGCAGTAATAACTTTGTAATGTTGGCCTAAAATTATGCCAAAACGGGATGTCGCCCCTTTAGGGGTCCAGTTTGGACTACCTACTATTAGTACATTTTGTACTGGAAATATTAAAGCCTTGTTTTTTTTTGTTTTTTTTAAAATATGAGCTATCTGTCAACGTAATTTCTGTAAAAACCTGCCAAACAATATCATACTATAATGGAGCTAAGGGCGAAAGTTCTGCCTTCAAAGGCTCTTTTTGGGAGGGCTCCAAAACTCTGGAAGCATTCTCATCGCCTACAACTCTACTTATTGTGATGTAAGGGGGTAATATAAAAATGCTGCCAATTCTGGGCAATTTATTCATTTTGCATAATTCACACGTAAAATCCGCAACAAACACTCTGACTCCATGCTTTTAGAACAGGGCACGCTATTGTGATCTATTTTTAGTACCGTGACACAGTTTCCCTCATCGTTCATTTGCTGAAGGAAGCAAATTGTGGATTAACGAAAACATGGATCGCCTGTAAACTTTAGTGAAAAAGGGTAAACAAACTCTAGAGTTGGCGCAGAATCCGAGTCGATACTTATTCTGTCATTGTATTTCTTTGTCTGTGGAAGGAACTTTACTTTGTGTCCTAGGCCTAGATCATTATAAGTAATAAAGATATTTCTCCCGGGCAGGGCCGGGTAACTCATCTAGTTTATATAATAATACTTACATTCATTTTTAGGGTATTTTCTTAACTTCCCTATGTTAACTTTTGTGGATGTGGAAGGGAACTCTCAACACTATCCAGTTTGAAATTTAGATGTAGCTCAAAGATGTGTTTTCTTTCACTCAGTATAAACACAAGACATAATACATTAGACATTAAAAGTAAAGAGAAGTCAATGAACCAGGATGGGATTCAATATTTTGAGAAGTTAACTTTGATATTAGTGTTGAAAAATGGGTGTCCACTCAAACCGAATATTGGCTTTCCGTAGCGAAGCAAAAATTCACTAGCCAAACATCGACTTGCCGTAGCAAATGAGGTAACCAACCTTTTGTGCATTAACTTTAATTAGTATAATAATAGAATAGAAATTTATGTTCATTTGCTTTTATATAATATTACAAGTTTCTGTTTTTCCCTAGGCCCGCCCCACCAACACAGCCATCTGCTGATTCACGGAACTCAGATCCTGCTGCACAATTTGCTGAGGTATTTGATCTTAGAGCTTGGGTACCTTTTCTTTTCATTTCAAAAACAAAATGTTTGCATCACTTAACAATGGCAACCCAGGAAATGTGAAATTGAAGATGATTTTTGATTTGATTGGAATTATTTCTCTATTAGTTGCACTTAGAATATAGAAGCAAGGTGTGTAAATTGGAGTGGTCAGTCACCAGATTTTTATGCATGATACTGAAATATAAATAACCAGCACGCAGGTGTTTTTTTTTGTTTGTTAAACTGCTGTGTGCTGAATAACGAAAATGCAATGATATTCCTGTTTAATTTGACCGTCCAAGTAACAGAAATATTAAATGTGTTGATAAATGGTGGAGTTGAAATAATTTAGCATTTTAAGTATCCAGAAAGAGTGTCGTCAAGATGACATCCTTTCTTCCATATGTTCATTTCATTATTTACATTGGATAAATTTCAAAATGTGTGTCTTCGTTAATTTTCATGTTAGATGCTGTTTGGCCCGCTTCGACAGTCAGGAGGACCGCTAGGCACAAGACACAGATACAACACCCGCTTTGCAACTCGTATCAATGAAGATTCTGACATGGATCACAGTGAAGATGAAGAGCTGAGAGGAATTGCCCCAAGTGCAGTGTTCCATGTTAACACCAGTGAACAGCCTGGTCCACAAACTTTCCATGGGTGAAATGACTTATATTCTTTCATGCACTTGCTGCTTTTAATCACTTGTGACAGGTTCTATATGTACATTGTAAAGAGCTTCTGGCCACTTTTTCCAGTTTCAATTAAGTTAATGCGAATTGACTGAAAGGAGCCTCCATCACACCTGATCACAATTCTTATTTAATACAGTATTTGATGCATTAATCATCGTCTTGTTGTCAATAATTAGATTTTGAAAAACTGGTAAAAATTTCCTGCAGCTTTCAGTATTGATCTCCTACTAGCTGAACAGCACTGTGAGTAAGTTTATTTTCCATTCTTTTACCTGTTTTCATCATTTCTTACAGAATAATCAGTTATGTGATACAGCGCCTTGGCAGTGACCTGGGAGGACGCAACCCACCGTAAGTAATAATAGGTTTTCTCTGAGAGTTTGCTTATACTACATTGTAGTTTGGTTTGTTTATTTCTCAAAATACTCATCTATTAATAAAAATTGTGTATGATGCTTTGAAATTAAAGAGAAATGCAACAAAAGTAGCAAGAAGATTTTAAGGTGGAATCTGAGTGCTGTAGGTTACAAAGTACAGAATTAGTTTTTTCAACATATGTAACAACGTTAATCAATTGTCTGTCCTCAGATTTTTACACGGCAACCCAGGGGATTATGCTTGGGGTGCGGGTGGCCTTGATGCTATTATTTCTCAGGTGAGAGGGATTCTTTGGACTCAGTGGTGAACAAGACCGAAAAATGCATTTTTTTTTTAGACTCTTTCTTATTCTGTATATTCAAGTTTAGCATCATAAATGGGATTTCCTGCAGAAAATTCAGAGCCAAATAAAATAGTGCACGTTTGCTTTCTGGTACGAAAGAAAGTTTTGAGCTGTCACTAACCATGGTAATTGAAATAAACAACCACCATTTAAAAATTATAGTAAAAGAAATGGTTAGTCATGCCCATAACATTAATTGTTATACATTTGTCACTTTACGCCTCTTACTACAGATTTTACTGCCTTAGCAAGATCATTTGGCATTATCTCTATAAACAAATCCTGCAGAAACTGATTCGAAACAACTGGGAGTGAGGCAGCGTCAAATAATATTTACGCCATCTCTGTCACATACAGACACATAAAATGCTCTTTCTAGAGTGAAGCCTACCAACTCCAAAGTTCAGTGTCTTGAGTGTTTTTCAATCACTTTTCCCAAGTAACCCTGAAACATTGGAAACAAAAAATTGCAGATAAATACATGTATAATGCTGTTCAGGACATTGGTTGGTACAGTTTGAGGCTAAATGGCAGTTCAAACTATTTACAAACTCAAATGTGCATGGTCAGCTTTGTCATATTCTTAAATTTCTAAAGGAACTGTGAAGAGAAGAAAAATTAGTGGAACACACAAAAATCCAAAACTGATAAACAAAATATTCTGATTCATATCAGTGATAAACACAATTCCTCTGTGAAGAATGAAGATAGATATTTGAAGAAGGCAGTATGTTGAATTTAGAGGAAAGTGGATATTGAAAATCAAATTGCCAAGATATTTAGCTTAACAAGAAAGGTAGTAAAAAGAAAAAGAGCCATGAAAATATGAGCTGCAAAATGAAAGGTAATCTAATCTGTTTTATTGTTTATACAACTGTAAACATAAATTATTTTTCAGCTTTTGAATCACTTAGAAGGAACAGGGGCTCCACCAGCACAGAAAGAGAAAATTGAAAGCTTGCCAACAGTTACAATTGAACAAACTCATGTGGGTAAGTGAAGTATATTTATTTCATAAATTTTGTTGTGCACACCATTCAGTAATTATTTTATGTTTGTGAAGTTGTCCTTCCCATAATTGAGTTTTGTGTGGTTTTTTATGAAAAATTCTGTGTATTGTGTTGAAATATAATTTGTACAGAGGACCAACATTCATTTAATTGTATGATCTTCAACTACTTTCCCCCATCAGATAAAACGCTGCAATGTTCTATATGTATGGATGACTTTGAGCTGGAAATGGAAGTGAGGAAACTACCCTGTGATCACCTGTATCATTCAGAATGCATTGTCAGATGGTTAGAAATGGTATGTATGCTCTTATCTTCAACCAAGTGTTTACAACCAGGTCATGATTTAAATAAATCACTGTTCCGAACGGCAACTTAGATTTGGCAAAGACTCAAAATAATGTAATAAGTACTTATTCTTTGCTTTCTATTGGTGCATGTAGTTTTACCAGTAATAGAGTTTAAACACTGAACAAGGAGTCATGATGATAGTTATTCTTCATGTCCATGGGACTGGGGACTATTTATTTAATGTGCAGTTTTTCATGTGGTGTCAACTTACAAGAACATTCGTGTTTCTCTCTTGAGCCATTCTCAAAAGGTGGGCCTAGTTGCAGAACTGCCAACCCATACAATTTTTCGTATTTTAATACGAATTTCGGCCGAAAATACGAAAGTACGATTTTGAAGTGAAAATACGAATTTGAAAATACGGATTCTTGGATACCGTGTTGTTCCCAATATGCGCCGTGGTTCCTGAATTAAGTAGTCCTCGCAACTGCAGTATTAGACAATTTAGACGTCGACCGTTCATCGCCGGTATCGATAAAAGGTCACTTAAAAAAAAAAGTCACGAGCTCCCGCATGCTAAAACCCCATGGACCATGCGATCTTCCCTGACCCTAGTGTACCTAGCTTCAGGCCTACAAGCAGTTAGCATGGTGTGCGAAAACACCAAGCGGGTGAAATCAAAGTGATACCTCATGCGACACCCGTAAGATCGAAACCTGCGTCACACGAGTTTTTCCTTCTTCTAAGCTATGCCATAATACTCCAGTCTCTCAATGTCACCTCCTTGACAGCAGCGTTCCGATTTTTCGACCGAGCGTTTCCTACAAAGTGTGTTCGAAACGAGCTGTACAAAGAAGTATGAACGCACCTCGATTAAAAGAAAAAAAACGAAAAAACAAACCTTGATTACCCATTTCATGATTGGTGAACGACAGTCTAGACAACTTGACCTCGCGATTTTAGGCTGAGCAGATCTTATTTTCTTCGCGCATGTGGGGCGGGGTATCAAATTTCATTCAGCGATAATGTTGTGTTGTTTTTTTGCGTGATAGTAACACTAACAGGCCTGGTGCAGGTATGGAAGACAAAGACACACAAGCGACGTGATAGAAATGGGATCAAGGTCAGACATACCAACTCGCATGTGCTATGCCTAAGGACATAAAATTAATATTATATATGGAACCGCAGATACGCAGGGAGGAGATCCATTGAGTTACATATTAGGGACACTACAAGGACGCGACTTTGGGAGCGTCTGATCGGGGGGGGGGGGCAGTGCCCCTCTGGCGAGTTAGCCCTCTATATGGATGGTTTTTACAGTAAGTGCTGGGCTCGGTGAGTATCACTTGGAACGTGAAATAATTATGTGCCCGTCTAAAGGTCTGTAACTCATGTTACTCCTACCGATGAGCGTGTTTAATTGGATTCAGTGTTGAAAAATGAGGGCAAAAAAGCTGCTCTCGTGTATAATGCGATCCCTGACTTTGCAAGACCTCAGCAGGCCTGTGTTGTGTAAACATTTTCGACGGAAATGAAGAAAACCTGGAGACAGTTTTTGCGGTGACGCTTAAAAGGAGTGGTCAACCCAGCCTATTATAATGCAGTGTTATGCTGTACAATACTGATAGACTTGGTCATTTCTGGTGCTAGAGCCAGTCTTCAATCCTTTAGCCTTTAGCCGATACTATGAACACCTGATTTTTGTTGTTGTCTTTTCCTCGCAAACCCGCGCTGGCCCGACCGATGTACAGACACTCGTCCGGCTCTGCGCATCCCTTCTTGCTGTCCTTCACCTTGTTACGGTAACACACGCATCGTAGCACCACACCTTATATAACATCTCACCTGCGGACGAATTACCGAAGTGATTACAATATGTGTGTGCATGAGAAAACCCACAATATGTCGAAAGAGCTGATTTTGAGAAAAACGGCTTTGAAGTGAAAATATGGGTCCGACACAAACTTCCAACTTGGCTGTTGTTTAGGGGACCATGGCATGTTACAGGGTAAACTAGACGAGCAGTGAACACTACTCACTATGATCTCTATAAAGGCTTTGTAATTAGACTACGGTCTCCTAACAAGATCCAAAAACTTCCGACTTGGCTGTTGTTTAGGGGACCGTGGCATGTTACAAGGTAAACTGTAGATGAGCAGTGAACACTACTCAGTATGATCTCTATAACGGCTTAGTTATTAGACTACGGTCTCCTAACAGCAATCATCCAATATTAATGGGTCAATTAGCTATTGCCACTTTTAGGATTAAATGCCGTTTTCTCAAAATCTTGTTTTAGGGGGATCAGTGACTTCAGTTTATCAGAAATGTCTCGTCTTTTATTATGTGTACAGAACTCAAAATGTCATGTTTGCGACTTATTGCGGATTTTCTCATGCACACTCACATATAGTGTGACACCTTCGTAGACCTGCTGGCGCCGACCATCTCCGTTTCCCGTGAAAACGATTAAATTGATATTGATCCATTGCCACGCCTGTTCCCTCCACGTGGGTAATGGTCATCCGTTTGCACTTTCTCCTAACCATATTGCACTATAAATTCTTTTGATTGTCCCATGTGGTGAATGACAATGAGCGCACCTGGATTTTAGGGATTAGCAGTGTTGGTGGGATGAAATAATCAAATTTGTAAAATCTCGCACTTGTGTCTAAGGCGAGCCCCCCCCCCCCCCCAAAACCCGACCTTGTACTTGAGGTATGTGTACAAAACGTCTGACGTTGTACACGGATTTTACCACTGTACGGTATGTAGGTCGACGTAAATTATGATGCCCCACCGTTTTACTACATGTATTACTAAATCAATTTTTCCGGGTCTATACATGTTGTCAAAATTAATTTCATAGACTATTGGACACATGTATTATTAACCCTAGTCCTGCGGGAGGCCACTATATTGGCCTCCCCGCGCAACACGCGAGACATGGGAGGCCATTATTTTGTCCGACACGCTTAACCGCGGGTCCTGCGGGAGGCCACATTTTTGTATAGCAACGGTGTGCCTCGCGCTTTGTTTATTCGGTTGCCAAGGCTGTCGTTGTTTTTTTTTTCACGTTTTTTTTCCACACAATTTTCGCGTGTTTGTCTATCCTGTCACCCCTACTATATCTAACAAAATGGTATCGTCCGATTACGTTTATTACGATGCAACTATTCGTCATACTCGTGTAATAGTACTGATGGTCTGAAGATCTGGGGAAAATCATGGGGAAACTTTTACTTTGATGCTGGTTGTCATCTACATGTGAAATGAGAAGAAAGGGGCCATGTGCGTATTTGAGACGCCGTTCTACGTCTGTAATTATGAATTCCGATGTAATGTTAGGGCATGCTGCATAAGGGCGTCTGTCAGTAGGTTTTCATCAGGGAAAACTGGGAGAAAATGACCAACTTTGTTGTTGGTCGTTGTCTTTATTAGATGTGGTAATTAGAGAGATATCGTGTTCCTTTGATTAAACCGCTTTTCAGTACATGCATGTGCTCTACGACCTGGAACTGGAAATCAAATCTCTCACTAAAACTAACATTATAGTAAGTGGATGCTTTACATAGTAGAGGAGGGAGAAGGCAATGTCGCAATACATGTGGTTAGTAAATTAAGCGAATGGCTTAAAAAATAATTTGTTCACCTGAATGGCCTGATATAGGGACAGAAAAAGCGCAGAGGTCTTGGGAAAATGATAAAACATGTGTTAAACGGCATGTAAATGCAGAAAATTCTTGATTTGGGGCCTTCCATTTCACAATAAAACCTACTGCATAGCATCACAAGTACTTTATCCAAATATCATAGGGGTCACTTACAATTTATCCACCACTATTGTTGTTATTGCGTCCTGAAGTATACGTGATACACGTGTTCACAAGGACCCGATTGACCCGACCGCCGAGGTTATCGGCAACACGCGAACGATCGGCTGACTGGCCACTGGCTATCCCCGCACGGGCGTTACGTGGACGAGTTCACTCAACGCGGGACGAGGGTTAATGGAATTTCTTACATGGCATAGCAGATTTGTTGCCTGTCTAGGCCAGACAATATGGTGGCCATATTGACTTAATTTTTGTAAAAATTCCATTTGAGACAAATCCATATCATGATTCACTGAGACACATTTAACTTGAATGTATTTGTCAGGTGGGTCTCATACTGCTCAGTATCTGACAAAAAATGGTTCCTGTTATTTTACTATTTAAATCTGTAGACCACTAAGTTTATTTTGAACATATCCAATTGAATTGTTCAGTCATGTAATATAAAGAAGTCGAGCGCAGGGTGTTTCAAAGGGAAATTCCAACATAGTTTTTTGTATCTCATATCACAATACATAAAGCCAAATCAGCAGAAGTTTTAAGACTAGGTTGAATATATAAAACAAAGAAAGTAACATGAAACTCTGTGAGCACATAAATATATACAGGTATATATATTGTAATCAAATAACTAATGAAAATTCCTATAAGTTTTATCAGTCAGTTCTAAATTGTTTATGTTATAGTTATAATTATTCATCTTTTTTAGCCACTGTTAAGAGATTTGAAGTTTGTGAAATTTGCACTGAGATGCTGCATTTAGCTAGGGAATATCCAAATAAGCTTATGGAAATACGTGGGAGTCAAAACTGTATGAACCCTGCTATTGTATTTTTTCATTTTAGGATACGTCTTGTATTACCTTTTCCTTTTACTACACACAGGATTCCACATGCGCATACGGGATGTACCTTTCCTCCTAAATTACGCTACCGGTTTACCATGGGTAAAGAGTTCTGTGTTTTCAGAAAATACTAATTTTCCCCCCAAAATACTAATTTTTGTCCTTCCGAATACTAATTCTGCAAATCTCAGGTTGGCAGCTCTGTAGGTGTGGTGCCTCTGTCGGTTCAACTTGGGCAAAAGGCAGAAACAAAGAAATTGTATGAAATGACCAAATAGATGTTGTGTGATGGGACATTTTACATAGTCCGGACTATACCAAAGGCCTAAGTGGCTAAACATCTGTACCTGGGGAATAAAGCTTGTGTAGAAATAATCTATAAACATTATCAAAGTACAAAAAGTCAGTATAAGTAGTAAGAAGCTCTCTACAGACAGAAATCTACAGTCAACTGAACTTGCATAATCAAAATATTTGACACAAAAAAGAAATGTTAGCTTTTCTAGGTCCATTTTCTGAATAATTTTTTTCAGCATGGAACGTGCCCAGTTTGCAGGAAAGACCTCAATGGAGAAGACACCTCTACAAATGATGCAGATTATGCGATGTTCCATCCACCTACAAATGAGGGTGATGAAGGACACACTGGAGCAGCCTCTTCTTCTTCCTCATCCACCTCTATGGGACCTTCAACGTCATCATCTTTCTGCAACTGAAGTAGCTCAGGAAGTTTTTAGTTGTGGATGCATGAAAAGTGAAATAGAACACATGGTGTTTGTCAAATATTTTTTTTAAAAGTTGTTTTACCCCGGACAGCCTGTTCTTCATTTGATTCATCAGGATCAGGATATGCAGTCATTACAGTTCAGTTAAGCCTTTCCATAGTTTTCATTTTTATTAACAATATTTTTAGGGATTCAAGGAACTGTTGTGATGGAGTTGAACTAGAACTGTGTACTTGCAGTCCACAGCTTTTGTAGTAATCATTGTTTAGATGAATTTCACTAATTCCACTGCTATCTCCGTGTCTCATGGAAAGAAATCGTCCCCTTAGAATGACAAGGTTCTGTCTCCATTTTTTGGCTGAACAGAGTTACACACTACACACTTCTTCTGTGGACCTTCTCCATTGTGTGTCAAAGTGTTGAGCAGACTCGGTGTGTAATTTGTAAGTACTACTAAAAAGAAAAAAATTCTTTGCTTTGAAATCTACGTTTACATGAAACTTCAATCCCCAGTTTCTCGAAAGTTGACGGAGGGGAGTTAGAATCTTGTCGTTCTAAATCGACAAAATAGTAAATGCCAGTACATATTGTAATTCTTTGTCTTGGATTAAATTTAAGATTGCAATTCCCAGACTGCATCACATCACTCAAATAAAGTGTGAACATCAACTCATGTCTCCTTTTCTCTGAGATTGAAAGTCTGTACCAGGGATGAAACCGGCTCCGGAAATTTTCCCCCACCGTCATTTATCCCCACACTGTCGATATTTTGTGCAGCAAAAAGTTTAAACTGCGAAAAGAGCATTAAAAGAGCGATTGCCGGAAAACAACGATAATCGGAAATAAGCAAATTGGCACTTCCGGTCTTCCGCCCCAGGTACTTTTCGTTGTGTAGGTCTAGGTTACCCAACAGTCTGTCAGTTCCTTTGCGTTTGAGTGATAAATCCAGCATCCTCATAAGTGATTTTCTGTTGGATTTATTACCGGTGAAAACCTGTGAGATGAAATTTCAAGTTAGTGTTGGTGATAGTAATACTGATAGATCTAGTCTTTAATTTTCACGGCATTGTTCAAATAAAGGTAGAGATCCAGACCCTAGACCTAGGCCTACACTAAATCTATAACCAGTCATCAGGCACAGAGACGCTTTGTCAACATGGTGCAATATCAGAGTCACTTTTTTCAAGATGTAGCTGAGACCTAGAAATAGAGAAAGATCACATTTAGCATACGTACCTTTTCTTTTCAATTTCAGTATTTCATTCAGTGACTTGATTAGTTAAAGATTATCATCTGTGTTAGTAGAACTTAGAATATTAGACTTGAAATAGAGCTTGGGTTTGTTAAAAAAAAAAAGGTGGGGGGGATTACCAAACAAAGTCAGAACTACCTTGCATTGGCTAGGGATTAGTTCAACAAATATTTGGATCAAGTCACTGGTAATATAATTATTTATAAGCTATACTATATGTTTTGGTAAGCATGTAAACTTGCAGTGTAACCCATCTAGATCTAAGATAGTGTGGTCTCAAGAGTAAAAGTGAGAAATGACATGTGATCAAGATGGCACCTCATGTCATTCATACTTATCATATCTCTAGGACAAATTCCTGATGATGATATTGGCATACCTTTGTGTATAGTTGCGTCATATTTTACATTCGCGCGTGACAAGAGCTTGCCGGAAAAAGTTCAGGAAATTTTTTTGTGGCCTGGTTCCATCCCTGCTGTACCTAGATCTAATAAAAAAGAAAACCTGTGGCACTGAAAAACTTATCCAGTTGCAAAAATATTCTGCTGTGCTGTGATGCAGTAGGAAGTTCTTTTGGAGTTCAATTTTCACAATTTCCTCATACTTTGAAGGACATACCAGATTGGGAAAAATTATTGGGGCACTAGAATTTTCAGTTCTTTGGTATAGATTTTTTTTGTTCTTGTTTTCCTGAAGTAAAATTTCTCTTTTCTTATTTTTTGTCCCACTTCAGAACTTACCTGAAGTTGATGTGTGAAATAAATTTTTTATCATTCATACTTGCGTAAAATGTCAGTTATTTAATTTCGTGGCCCATACAAATGGATTTGAAGCACAATTGGCACTAGCGTTTTCAGTTCTCTGGTAGATTTATGTAAAAATAAAAAAGAAACTTATTTTTTCTGGAATAAACTTTTTTCCCCCTTACTTAATCATGAAGTCAGAGAATTTTTTTGTTGCGACTCAGAACATACGTGAAGATTATGTGTGAAACAAAAGTTGTTTTATCATTGATTCCTGCATAAAATGTCAGATATTTAATTCCACAGCTGAAAATAGGTTTGAAATATAGGATGACTACATTTCGTTGCGAAATGAACCAGACTTTCGTAGACGCGTAAATTCATGTTATATTTATATGTGATTTATGATGCCTGAATCAAATGGAAGATAATTTTGCGAGCCCAGTATAAGCTCTGTTCTTCTCAGGCAGCAGTAGTGTGTTTCCTGCTTCTAGTTTCCACCTGGAATGAAGACTGAAATCGAGGCTGTAAATTTATTTGGCTGTTTGTCCATGTAATTGAAGTTTAATTTGATCCGGCAGGGGTGGAAGTTATCTTTATCTGTTGTGTCTCTCTCTCTCTCTCTTTGCTTCAATTGACATCCCACTGTCAACCAGCAGAGGCCAAAGTGGACATTGCTGGTTGTTAGGTTTGATGTTTGTGGTAGGCAGCAAGGTGGTGAGATCATACAGGGCTGGCACATTTTCTTTACATATAATAACTTTATAAGTCAAGTTCAACACCATTGTGTGAGCTTGTCGGATGTCCTAGTAACTGTTGTTGTTCAGGCTGTGAGAAGATGTGCACCAAATTAAAGTTTATTTTGGTCATATAGGCAAGTAAACAGAAAATTGAAACTATCTCACATAGATGATAGAGGGTCTGATTTTGCAAGCCTGCCATCTTCGTTTGAGATGACAGATTGTAATGAAATTTGTCCATGATATAGAAATTTTTACCAATTTTCCAAGGCATTTTTGCGGTGTAATGTTTCCCCTTTGACTGGTTTCCCTGATGTAAAACCCTGCTATCTTTGTGAATGACTCAAAAAAAAATGTAGAATCATCACTGTAACAAATATACATGATCATCTGCAGCACATCATATCATTCAGACATTCTACACTAGATGATTGGTTTTCGAAGGAGAGGATTTTAAAATATTTCATCCTTTCATTGATCAAAACCACCTGATTGTTAGAAATCTTTGTACATACCTATATATAATCTGTGAGAGTAATTATTATCAAATTAATCAAAGGGTCATGATACAGAATAAGACAACAAACTGATGAAACCAAAAACGGTCTTGCCTCAGGATGTAATTTCTAAGCCTGTGGGTCACACAAAGTGTTGAGAATGCAATACTTGTGGGACACATGTTTGTGACAGTTTGTAGATAAGGTATTTTGTTGCGTCCTCTTCGAACACATGCACAACCCCTATGTAAGACTGTGATTTGATATCCAAGGAGCTTGAATGAATAATTCAGTGCATTTGATTCTCGCAGTTGCTGTTGTTTCTTTTTTTTTCCCCTTGCATAGTTTTAAATCTAATAAGTCCAAATATTAGCAGGTATGGGTGTACTGAGTGAAAGGCATCTACAGTTGAATAATTTTTGCCTTATTTGGAGCCAGGTATACTCAGAATATGTTTCAAAAATATTGAAAAGTATTACTGAAGTTTTTAATTTTGAACCTGGGGGACCTCTGGCTTGTCACTTGCCACAAATCTACTGAGCTTGACAGAAAGAGACACATTCTCAGCTGGTTCAGTTATTTGTGCAGAGTCCACTAAAGTACCCCGTGCTTTACCTTTCATGGCATGATTGTGCATTTTGTATGTCATAGTCTTTCATGTCATTCTGTAGTTAAACAAAAGCTACACAAGAGCTGGTGTACTTCCTCTTAAGTGAACACAGATATACTGCAGGTTGCTGTAGAGCTGGAGTTAGATATAAAATTGCAGTGGGGGGGAAAAATGAAAAAGGATGTGTTTATGGAGCTGTGTTATAGTAGACAAATCTCTGTAGGCCTTTGCATTACATCTACATTCATTTTTCATTTTTTTTGTACAACAGCAATTTTGTACTTCCCCGTGGAGGTGAACATGAATCCTGGTTGTTGCCACTTAACATTCTTTCATTCAATTTAGAAAATCTTCTCATCTGCCTCTGTCTACCTATTTCTGGCTGTTGAGAATGTGTAAAAGGCAATGCTGTCATATCTGCCGCAGTAAAACAGTGTTTATTTTATGTGATAGATTTGTTTAATATCTTTGACATAATACTATTTGATAAACACAACAGTATTTCTGTGTTTGAAAGTTTTGAAGGATAACTAATAAATGTGAGCAAGTATGTATTCCTTAAATTCCTGATTTCAAATGAAAGCAAATATTTCTCAACTGTTTTTTTATAGCAAGTCTTTGATTGGACCATGTAAAAATGGAATACTCAAGAAATGATTGATGTGTAAGTATATAGACCTACATCCTGAATGCACCATTCTTTTCACTTGGGGAAACATGATGAAGAATGGAGAAATCAGTATTGCTAAGACGTAGATCTAGAAATAAGAGAAAAATAGTCGTCTGACTGAATATGTTGTGTTGTACTGTGATTTTTGTAGAGGGAGGACTGCAAAGTGTTGTTTGCATGACTCCTTTTTCTGTACCTGTAGATAGGAAAGGCTTTCCATTTTATTTATATTTATTTTTGTCAAAGTGAAATTTGGAAAAATCTAAAGTGTCCTGAATATCCATCATTTGCAGTGTTTTTTTTGTGTTTTTTTTACCCTTGTTGTCAAATGTCATCATATCTCCATGAGATGTTGAAAGGTTAGTTATGAACTGAAAATTTGGAATTGATGATGCACAAAATGGAATTGGTCTAATGAGACAATTCGTTAAATTTGTAAATGGTTGTTGCTTCTTGTACCTTTGGTCCCCAAGTTTTTTATTTGCTAGGGGTACACATATATAAGCCTTTTGTGACTCCAGGGCTAGAAAGCTCCTCCTCAAATGCTGCTAACAACAGCCTTAATTAATTACTCTTTCAGATTTTCTATTTGTTTTCCTCCTGTTTTTTTGGTTGAAAGGGTATGGAGCAAGGTTAGGGATTCAGTAAGATTCAGGGTTGTGGATAAGGATGGAGTTAGGGTTAGATATTTTATATAGGCGTCCCTATCGCAAAACGCTTGAGGACCGAACATACAAGTAATAACAACTTTGTAAATATATCTAATAACATAATTAGCTAGAGATGTAGGCTTACATATCATCAGTTTGCTAACATTCATAATGGTGCATGGCCAGAGTCACTTTTATGCCAAAATGGCATTTATCTTTCATGTTCTTGTTGAGGTCGAGCCCAGAACTGTTGTTTAAACAGATGTGCCAATAAAATATGCGCACAGTAATAACCTAAACAATTTGAGACCTTAAGATAGACATTGATGGATGCTTTTAGTCACGTTTCCTTGAAGTAGGAAAAATGAGACTTGCCATTAGGTTAGCACATTGATGATATCACTCTGGAAACACAAGATCAGAGTTATGATGATAAATTTGAAGAAAATATTTATAGAGATCAGCTGATATCAAAGTGTTGTCAGACATGGCAGTCTTTCTCATTGTTATACAGTATGTTGTCATGTTAATTATACAGTGAACTACGCTTGAGTTGATGTCGCCGGGGATAAAAAAAAAAGATCAACACATCCGTTGTTCAACTCATCCGTCGCCACCCCGATGTCAAGAGATGTAACCAATATCAACTTTACATTAAGGGGGGGGGGGGGGAAGAGTCGGTGAAACGCATTCAAACTGAAAGCAATGGTCGGTTAGTGCACTACAGTTTCTAATCTTGGTTTGCCACTGATAAAATCATAAACTAGACGGCAGGGTGTAATACATGAATTTGGGATACCCTCAGTCTGTGCTTATTAAAAAACCTCCAGCCGACGCTACTGGTCAAGCCCGCTGACCGGATCAGTGACCTCACTCACGGGGGGGGGGGGTGGGAAATCTATCTGGGTCGCATTGACCCTTGCCAACTTACACACTACCACTGTGCACGTGGTTTTTATGTGGTCGGTAACACATTCGCTGCTGTGCCTTATTACAGTTGATAATGAATTAACCAACGAAACATTTGTCTGTAAGTCTCTAACCAATGATCTGACTTATGATATTGACACTGGCAGCTGTAATTTTCTTCAGAACAAGGCATGATACCCCCGAGAGCTAAACAATGGTTTATCCAGATTAGCGCTATTAATGAACCAACGTGGGCATTTGGGGCAAAGGTCATTGCAGAGCTTGTTTCTGATTGGTTCTTAGAGACAGACAACTTTAGGTGATAGTCAGCTTAGGAGAAAATGAAATGATAATAATGCAAATGTGTTGAACAACAATTCGCATGCCGATGCTACGCCTTTTGATAGTATAGGGAGAGCCTTTGAAACTGAAAGCTTAGTCTTTGTGATCCCCACCAGTGGTCCACTGGCGTGAGCTGCCAATCAAAATACATTGTACCCTCATGCTGCTGGCTTGACCACAGACCTCTAGACCTGCTCTGGCCTTGGGACTAGCCTATCAGCTTTGCATTTGGGGTTGGGTGGTGGTATTTTTGAAGTATGCGTGGGAGAGAGAGGGAGGGGCATTGTCCATGACACCGCGTGTAGTCGTATGCACCCACGTGGACTCACTAACCGCGTGACTGTGCGTGAAAACAAAGAGAGACCTACAGCCGAGCAGCGTGCTGTAGTGTATACATTGCGTCGGTGACGGATAGTTGAGGTGTCAACTCAATTTCATTAGTCGGATAATCGAGATCAACTCATCCGTTTGGGGTTTAGCATTTGGAATAAGAGATGGGACAGGAAATCAAAGTCAACACAGGCGTCGCGACGCTTGAGTTGAAGTCAACACAACCGTTTTATTTTCATATAAAATATGATGCAACGGTGCCGGTTCCGCCAAAAAAGATCAACTCAAGAGAAGTTCAACTCAAGTGAAGTCCACTGTATTTGACTTGGTTTGTAAGGGTTTGAATGGATAATAATATTAAATGCAATCCTAATATCTCGACATCAGTGGGACCGTCTGACTTGTGTCGAGTAAAGAGAAAGCCGAAATATCAGATTAGTGGTGGAAGAGAGAGGGGGGGGGGGCAAGCATCACCATTATGGGAAGTGTCCAATAAATAACACAGTTGTGTCCCTTCTTCTTTTAATTATTGGCATATTGTCACCCATTCCTCCAATATCATTGTTTTGTGGAGCAGTTGTGTGGCAAAGATTTGCCGATATCGGCGAAACGCTGTAGCTATCAAATGCGCAGTACTTTACTTTTTTTTTTTAACCTCGACCTGACTGTTTCTTGAGAAGAAGTGATGATGCAGAGACACACACAGTACAGCAGTTCACCAAGAGATCTAGGTCAAGGCCTAGTATCAATGGTGCCTGAATGTTTCGTGGGAAAAAAAAATAGTCTGTAGTACTCTGTACTTTTACTGCCATACGCTTATGCATGGCACTCCACATTTGCATTACTGAAAAGCCAAAGGTCATCCCGTGTCCAAACACCCCCTCTCCTGCCCCTCCCCGCCAGCACTGCAAAAAGAAATAAAGAAGTCTTACATGTGGGCAGTTGCGCGGGCATTTTTGTTAGAACAGTAGTAGATCTAGTGCACTTGTTTTGCCGCAGTCGGGGAGAAATGTGTCGATATAAGAGGAAAGAATGGAATGACATGTCGAGTTACGGGGAAATATTTAGTAGCATTAAAGAAGGAACAGGTGGGGATTTAAAAATCGACATAAGCCATGTCGAGATAAGTGGATTGGACTGTATGTATGTTGCTTGTGTTGGTTTCTTTTTTCCACTTGACACTGTAGGAAAAACTTACAGCATGGAGTATTTTTGTGTAAATGATCAATCTTTCGCAATATTTATGACACATTGGAATTCAAATAATGGTATCTCACTTGATGTACTGGTGTGGACTGACATGAACATTGCACATGTACTTCGCACACATAAAAGTGGTTGCATTATCAGAAAACAGCTTTTTTTTTTATTATGTTCCATCTCGTCAACTAAGATCATCATCTGACACTACAAAATTGAAAGTACCTAAAATGAATGTCCACTGTAGGAGAAAAGTCCTTTTCATTTCTTGGCCCTACCATCTGGAACACTCTTCCAAAGACAACCAGGGAAATTAATGACATTGGTTCTTTCAAACGCCATCTGAAGACCCATTTCTTTCAGACAAACTAGGCTAGGTGTTTTTCGGCAGCAACAATAGTAAATATTTTTGAATTTCTTTTGTGTATGCGTGTGTGTGTGTGTGTGTAAGAGTTTGTTAAAGCGCCCAGAGCTTGTCATCGACGGGGTTGGGCGCTATATAAATGCAATATATTATTATTATTATTATTCCCTCTCATTGTCGCAGACCTCCAAGGCGGTTGCCGGCATTTTCCTAAAAATATGTGCACCGAGGCCGCTAAAAGCGGTCGATTCGGGGTAGGTTGGATCTATGATAAAGTATTATGTGAATACGAATGAGGGTATTATGATTTCTTTTCAATGCGTTTCAGGAATGGTTTTTGGGTATATGATTTGCCACTATGTCCCAGGGCGGCGGTGACATCAAAAGGGTTAAGGGAAACTGACATGGGATTTTCTATCATGGAGCATCAAAATTGGATTGTTTCGGACCCTGTCCTCAAGCCTGTCTCAAAATTTCATCGTCGATGATTTTTTCTTTAAACCAGGCCATGTTGATACCTTTTTTCAGTTTGACACTGATGATAAAAAGATTTCATTGTCAGTTCTTCACAATTTTGTAAAGTGAACGTGGTTTTTTACATTTTTAAAGAAATTATTATTGACAAACATGAATAGATGAAGTTGAAAATAAAGTGAACAGCATATTACAGCTCATGAATCTTGGTTCAAATTTCAAGACTTGAATAACAGGGATTTTTTTTTACTGTGATTAGCAACGTGTCAACACCAAAGTAAGTGCTACTTGAACCAGATCGCTAAGGACAAGTAAATCTGAGCCTGAACTTGAGAAATTTCCATAGTACTCAGTAACAGACACTATTTTGTATTTGGCATGATCCAGCAGATGAGCTGCTAGACCTGCCAATCGTCCTGTTTCTTTAATTCAGGTTGTTAAAGTGTTTTAATAAATTTGTCTTCTCCTTTCCATAGCAGTCATAACTCACTAATATTCAGTTTGCCTTTTTATTGCAAGGTGTAACTCATTGAAGTTGTTGTTTACTTTGGCTGGTCTGAGCTTCTCAGTTGGAAGAAAAAAAAAAGTGAAATCAGCTATTTTGAATTAAGTCAGCCATTTATGTTTTAGGAATCTCCTTTGTGATTATTTTAAACAATGAAAAAGACTTCAACAAGCTAGATAAACTAACGAGGTCAAACTGATTTATGAAGATTGGAGAAAGAAAATGTGATTCATGAAGAAATCTATAGTAAATCACTTTTCTTTGTCATTCTTTACAATATTAGATTTGCTATTGCCCATCAAAGTTTTTAGCAATATGCCCATAAAATTTCCAATTTTGTTGCAACCATTGTTCATTAGTTCGCGGTTTCTTTCTTTTCCTTTATATTAAAAAAAATCACCCAGAAGACTCGAGACATAAACTGCATAGAAAATTTTAATCATAAAGCAGAAACTAGCATCATACGTAATTCAATGCCTCCATATCCGTTAATTTAAGAGAGTCCATGTAGTTTGAAAGTATGATATTTTAAAGCAAAAGTAATCAGATATAAGTGCTTGATATCTCAGAGGAAGGTAGGCCTGTTGACATGTAATTGAAAGCACTGTTGTATATTTCTTCCCACAATTTGCATCCAATACATAATGTCTTGTGATACAGGTAGGCTTTCTGTTGAGCAAATAAAGGGAATTACCTTCCAGTTTGTACAGACATTTCTTTCCTGCTCGTGTATGATGCTGAAAACAAAAATGTGTATATTTTGAAAATAAAACCCATTTGTCATGTGCAGTTTGAATTTAGTTCATTCCTTTTGCATTTTTTTTTAAAGTGATTTTTTGTTTTGTGTCTGGTTAAAAATTTTTCAGCTTGTTTTTGTTTTTCATGTGGATTTTCAAAACCACCATTAAAAAAGGGGGGGGGGGGGAGGGGTTGTTTCATTAGCAGGTCAGATTATGGAATATTCTTATTCGGCATACAGTTTTAGTTGACAAACTGAAAGATATTGAAAGTTAAATTTTCGAATGGAAGGAACTGTTAGTGTTCATGATTCATCAACTGTTTGCAGATCTATACAAAACAGCATTTGAGAATTTTACCATCGTAATAAAATTTATACGAAATTATTAAATTCTATGCGTGAAATTTAGATTGATGAAGCTCTGATACCAAACATAAATGAAGTACCCAAAAAGACTGTGAAAGGCACTAAGTGGCCGTTTTCATGCTGACACGTAAAACTCAAAGATAAACTCAAAGTAAAGCATAACCATTTGACTTGCTTAACTGTCGTCTTGAGGTACTTGCAAAGTTGGATACTGAAAAGGCGTTATACAAGAACTAAGATAAAGAGCATGTGAAAGAAACAGAAATATGACACAGGACATATATGACGATGTACACAAGGTGGTGTAAAATACAAGACAGAAGTTAACAATTGAAATATTTACATGCATATTTTTATTTCCATTTTTTTTTCTTACCTAATAAAGACATTGCTGTTTAGAAAAGAAAAGAAAAATAGTAAAGAAAAGTGCTCTGCAATAGTCATGTATTAATTGAAAGAAAATTCATTTATCATGAAGAAAACACAGAGAGCAACAAACTTTGGGACTACACAATTAAGAGGGGAAGGGAGGGAGGGAACTGCTAACAAATATAATTATATACACATTAGTTCTTAATAAAAGGAATGAAACCATGAATTATTCGCGGATGTTGAAATATTTCAAGACTACAAACATTTATTTCATGGCTTAACCGGACAGAATATTGGTGAGGAGGTAAGAAACCTGAACATATACATAAATAACAATTTTATTTAGAACGAGAGTTGCTTGTGTATCCCCTATTTTTCAAAATAAATATACACTCATGATTCTCATTGAACATTCTCCCATCTACGGTCCAGTCAACAAAATGTCTAGCAATCTGCCAATCTGCCCCCATCTTCTTAATCTTATACTAAAATATAAATAAAACAATTGAGTGGCAGCTGGATTTATAGTATACATAAATGTCACACTTTGGTCTAGGTTATACATTTTGCTTTTTTTCCCCCCTTAACATTTACAAAGTTACACCATGTTTCCGCACAATGGGCAAACAATAAAAACCAGTGACGTTTTCAGTGCCGACGTCACTGTTACCCTATTGTTATTTACATTTTCACATATTTGCATTCATTTTGGACTGTCAAAATTGCAATATGAGAGTAGAGACATGTTTGATGTCATGATCTCCATACTCATTACTGTTTGTTCTTTATTGGATCCTGACAGTTCCTTGACAAATATAGAGATGCATTCAAATAACATATTATAATTTAATCATTAACGCAGCTAGTAAGTACAATATATGTATATTCTGAAGCAAAGTATACATTTGGTGGAGGATTTTTCCTTCAAAGGTTTGAGAAAACAGGGTACCCATGCCTTACAGCACTGTCACTAGGGTTGTCTCTAGATGAGTAAAAAATTGGGGAATGCAAAAACACCTACAAAACTATCGTAACTTATGTTTCTGTATTCTGAGGAAAGACATGAACCGGGGAAGAAAAAACTGCCTTAATTTGTTTGTGGGCTGGTAACGTTGGGTCAGCTGCTACTCCACATAAGACAGCTACATGAATGACACAGTAATATAAAAGTGGATCTCCGTCCAGGTTGTAGTGTGACCTGTTTTTCCGAATTGTAATACATGTGTAATTCTAGGATTGTATGATGAAATGTTCAGACTGATGCATAGGAAATGTTTACTATGAAACATTTACAACCAACTGCAACAAGGAACAGAACCTTTGACGAGACTAGGTTTTAGGTGCAGACTATCAGAAAAATAAGCTTCATAAATGTTAACAATGAGTAAGTTCAATGCAATCAGAGGAAACAAATATGGTCAGCAAAAAAACAACACTGGAGGATATTGCTGTGGTCTGGGTAACCAGATTTAAACTGCGAACTAAAGCATAAGAGACTGATTGATATGAACAACCAAAAAAAATGTCTGATATGAAAAGTAATGAACCAGATTTAGAGAAACAAAAGCAGAACAGAACTTTGCAATCACTGAGCTAGATAACAGCATTCCAATTTAGTGAATAAGAGAGCTGAAATTCAACATATCATGACAGAGATTTGCAGCATGAATAAATAATATGAAAGAATTGCAGCATGGGTAGCCACTACATAAATGCACAATCAACAATGCAAACAATGGATGATGACGTCACATTTGTAAACAGTAACAAATCCAGTATTGTTTTAATCAAACAAAAAAAATGGGCGCGGGTCTAGGGTCGCCATCGAAAGCTGTCTTGTCCATTCAATGAGTTGTATCTGCCAACTGTACTTAGATAAAGGACAAAACAGCCTTCTGGTTTTGGAATGATCAAACTGCACAGACGAAACCTTGGTATGGGAATATAATTTAGTTCTTTAGCTATGTTACACATGCAAGTTTAGCAAAATTCAATATAAAAAAAAACAGTAAATAAACTGGCATGATGACTACGAATTTGTTGTTGTTTTTATTTTTTGAAAGGGCATGTCTCTCACCGGCAAGACAAAACTATAAACAATATGCTCAGATGGTATTTGGGTCAGTGCCAAAAAAGCTCCAATAGAAAAATGGACAGAGGGACTGAAAAATGCACAACACACAAAGGGGAAAAAAGGCACATTCTGTGACACTTTAACCATCATTATTTAAGATTTTATAAGTTTCATGGCTGTAAATGTTCTTAATTCGGTGAAATGGGATGATTTTCACATGAAAGTGAAACGTGTCGGACATTACTGTGATGACAGAAAAGTAGTAATAAAGTCACTAGTATGGGAAAGAATGTATATTTCACCTGTAATTGAGTGTTAAAATCATTATTGTTAGCCACAAGTTTCAATGATGTATAAAAAGAGTACACAAAATACATTAAAAATGCTGCTCTTATGTAGTCACGGTAACGTCCACCACAAAAGGCAAAATTAAAGTTTTTACAGTGTTGTTAATAAGGACAGATTTTATCATGTTACTACTGCTCCTGGCCAGACTTGATTTAAATTTACTAAATTTAGCGGTTAATTTGGATTTATAATTGGTACTACAAAAATTAGATGACTTTATTTGTTTATTCTGTGTTGGACATTACAGGATGACAAAGTATGAAAAGTAATGTAATTCCCCATTTTTAAGCAAATATTTGATTGTTAAATACTGTGACAATGCAATGGACATAATGCTTCAGTTTGCATTGACAGCCAAGATAATCTGGATTTATAATTGGGACAACAAAAATTAGATATCTTTATTTGTTTATTTTGTGATGGACGCTACAGGATGACAAACCATGAAAAGCAATGTAATTCCCCATTTTAAAGCAAATATTCAATGGACATAATACTTCAGTTTGCATGGACAGTCAAGATAATTTGAATTTAATTCAAGTAAAATCAAGAATATTGCCATCATGATTATGGAAACTAGTGATGGTGGCTATTTGAAGTGAATTTCACAGCGCCAGATTTCTCATTTTTCATCCTGTGTTCATTGTTGGGACTGGGAAAATGCATTTTTAGGAAACATGTTGCAAATAAAATTATCAGAGCAAGAGTCAGACCAAAAATAGACCCCAAAAAATGCAGGACATTACAAACTGATACTGATAGTGAAACTTGTCAGACGTTACTATTAAATCTAGTGTGACAGACAAAAATTCCAATTTCTGTACAGATTTGTTGTTGCATTCCTTAGCTTGAAAACACCACCATGTGTTCCCCATATGAGAAGAACTACATACGAACTGCAAAAGACCTGTTAAACAGAGTGGGAAAATGAAGTGAGTGTATTTTTGCACTGTGGTTGGACGTTTTGGTGTGACTACAAAATACATGATTTCTCAAACTTTCTTTGTGAAGCCTTTGCGACTGAAAACTGACTAGCCAATGCAACAATTCCCATTATTTGAAGGATAACATGTTATTGGAACACATGGCTAACTTGATATTACTAATTACATTGAGGTATTTCACAATAGGCTCTTATTTTTTCATTAAAAGCGTGACTTCACAAGTAACGTTCAACCACTTTTTTTAAAACTAGCAATTATCACTTACTAAGCCCATGCAGAAACTTTTTTTATTCAGTACTGCCATCTTGATTTATCACTCTAAAGAAAACACACCTGCCAGAATCCACAGATAAAACAAAATACCCTTTTATTATGGTTTTTCTGAGGTCCCATACAGTGGGTCCATTTTGAAAAAGTAAAAAATCAGTCATTTTACAGAATCAAATTCAAATTTGAAGAAAACTAGAAAAACAACTGTGATCATCTTGCTCACGCAGGTTATTGGATCAATTTTGAATAACCATGCACAAAGAAAACACAAATCGGAGGAAAAAATGATTGAAATGACAAAAAGGTATATGTGAAAAAGGGCTTTTTGGCACTGATCCATTTACATTACAAAATGGGAAATCAGCCTATGGTCAATGCTATTCTGATCACTTCAGCTGGTGATGGAATATGATGTATCATTCCACGAGTCAAAGTTTTCTGTCAGGGCTGAGAAATCACTACCAGGCCAAATCATCCATCACACAAAAATATGGCAAGTACACAAACTGAAATTTTAGGTACTGGAAACTTATCTTTCACAGTTTCATTCTTGCACCATATTTGCAGTTTTTGTACAAATTCAATTTTGCACATTTGTTTTCCATTTGATAGCTTGAAAAAATTTGCTAATTATAATGAGACAATTGTATTCTGATATATGATTTCTCCAAGACAGGACACCATGAGATCAATAACAAACAAAATAATCTCAATTATACTGAACTGAAAAGGCATATATATATATTCAGATCAAAGACGGGGTAAATACTCTGCTTTCTGTATACAGATATCACATCAAACAAAACAATATTAACCACATGCAGGGATCAGACTTGAGTACCTGCACCTCATCATGAAAAACCCAGACAAAAATTCCTCCTCAAAATGTTTTCAAAAGGCTGTTGTTAGGGGAGAGTGGTATTTTACTACTGTAGTAGGCCACAGATGAGCAGTGAACACAAGTCAGTATATCAGTATTTTCTCTATTCGGCTTTGTAGATAGACCACGTCCAGCAACGGCCTTTCAAAATATAACTCAATTTCTCAATGCCAGTATTTGTATTCATTCTTCTTGAAGGCTGTTTGATCCATTCAAACAAATGGTGAGGAATCAAATGACTTACTGATTAGTCTAGCCGCTACTCTTTCAAACTAACCCCTTATAAAGCTCTCATGATCCTGATGGCTCTGAATATTTTTCTTTAAACACTGTCATAATACAGTAAATAAGAGCACCAACATTCACATACATACCGCAGAATCCAACAGTCAGTCTCAAAGCACGGACCCTTCTATTTATGCCCACCAACAATTGTTTCACACAGGTGAAATACATGTACATTACATTTAAATTTTATTTCATATTCCAATTTTCCTATATCTTCTTCAAGCCTAAAATTCTTGATCCATTTCCACACTGTTGTACAATGGCAAGCATTTAGTTTGACCCTTAGAATTGCTGCTTTGTAAATTACAACTTGTTTGGGGAACAGGCAGGAATTTGATGAATATCTTCAAATCTATGAAAGTACCAGACATTTATTTGAGTGGACTATTTGTTTACACAAGGATGATGATCACTATATATATACATGTACAAGAGTTTCTCCTGAAGCTCAACTTCTTACTGACGAGTAATAAGGTCCTTCATTACAAACTGAAAGAGCAAATGTTGGATCTCTTAAGCAAATCCCTGACTTTTCATCCTGTGGTTGTTCTTTCTTTGTCTAACTGGCCTTAATTTGTCAATTAATGCTCATGAATAATAAAAGGAAGTAGTTTCAGAGATTTTTTCACAGTAAGATTCTCTAAAGAATTTGCACAAACGGCTGGCTAACTTGGGGGAACTTCAGGATCAAACTTTTGCTTTTCAGAAAAAGAAATGCTGATCAAACCAGGACATCACAGCTTACGGGCCAGTACAGTGGCCTATAAACATGTCAAATGAAAATGATAGGCAGTGAGCGGCCTAATGCTAACGGTAATAGCATGAGCAGGAAGCAAAGAATAGAAAGTCTATTCATTGGGTGTTTTCTCTGCAAATTCAAAAGCACATAACAGGATAAGTTTAAGAGTGCTTGGCTTTATTGATTTGTCATTTGGCAAAAGACAGGTGAAATGTCCTGAAATAAAAAGAAAAAAATATAAGTAAATAAAAAAGGATGCATGTGCAGCACACCTGCATCCAAGTGTGACCTATTAAGAGATTACTTAACAAAAAAAAAAAAAGCTGGTGACAGATTTCTTGCTAGAAATCCAAACATTCTCATGGTTCCCTCCACAATAACAGATCAACAAGACAAAAACTTGAAGCAGTTTGTATTCAGGGAAGAACAGGAAATAGAAAAAGACATAAACAATGTGTAAGAATATGTTCCTCAATTTATGTCTAGCATATATCTGCGCTTTCTTGTCTGAATGGTCAATAAATCTTTCTTGCATCATGATTTCTTTAATGGTTTATTGAAATTACTGGTACTGAATTCTCTAATTAAGCATCTCATAACTGGCAAGTAGAGAATTATAGGTAACTATTTGTAGCTGCTTGTAGTTGTAAAATGAAAGCACCATTCAGACATAACCCATCTATTGAGAAAATAAATTACCAGCACATTAAGGCAGTTTTCTGACCCTGTGAGATGAAAGACCTACAGTATTTCAGGACTCAGTCTGAATTAAGTTTGTTAGTATCACTGCATGACACTTAGAAGTAACCTGAGTTTATCAAGTCATGGAATGGATCTTTGAACAAAAAAGCCCATAAGTTTTCTCTTTCCTTTCATACTTCAAGTTTAATTCAAACTAGAATTCATTCAACATACAGCAAAAGCACAAATTCTGTCGTTTATTTTCATTTCAGATAATTTCATATGATGTTGGAACAAAACAGAAACAAAAAAACAAAAAAAAAAGCAAGAGCACGACCATCTGCTGAGATCTATTCCCATTCAACCAAACATGCTTGTAAATAAATACTGACGGGCATTCTGTGAACTAAAGCTAGCACTGCTCTAATCAGAGATTACAGATACACAATGACAAAGATGAGAGACAATTTCCAAATTCAAAATATATTTTAATGTACATTCATCAAAACAAAACAAAAATAATACAACCAACAAAGATCTATAGGAAATTTTTTAAAAAGTGGGGACGGGGAGAGAGAGAGAGAGATTGGCTGTGGTTGAACATTCAGACAATATGGCTCAATGAATGATACTCATTCAGACACACTTATACAAGGCAAAAGTCATTTATGATGATATGATATGTTTAGAAAGATCAAGATATTGCAAGAAAAATTATTTTATTATCTGAGATGAACAGCTCTGCCAGTCATGTTTTCTGAACTGGAAATAACAATTATGAGGTCTTTAAAAGTAACAGTCACAACGGGTCCACATCACACATATTGAAAGTGAAGCTGCATCAGTTACTAACAACAAAGATACCAGAAACGATAAGATGAGACATTGTCTTCTTCGCACCACTAAAAAAACCGTGCACACCATTTGTGTGCTGATCGGGAGCGGGCCTATAGCGTATGAAAAGAATGCTCGATATAATAGTAAATTTATGATGCAAAATTGTGACAATGCTACTGCCACTAAAAAAAAAAAGAAAAAATAGCCAGAGTTTTCCCACAGTAAGTGAGGTTATAATTCCACAATAAGTGACATCAATGAAGGCCTACTGATAGCTGAACAGCGAACAAAATTCAATATTTTCCCTATTTCGCTTTGTAAAATACGGCATTTTTCATGACTTCTGATAACTTTTAAAATCTCATAAAGGAGCCTGGAAGATTCAAAGACTTCTATTTTCATTCACAAATATTTATCAATCAAATAACGTATGCCTCTTATTGATACCTGCTCAAAAGTTGTTTTTTGGATCAATATTCACCTCAGACAACAAAACATTACGATTTAAATATGATAGCACAATGCAAAGATTATCAGACTGACAATAATAAACTTTCATACCCTTTACAAGATCAACCTGACAAAATATTAAGCAAGCACATCAATACAGCATGTGTATCACGGTTAAGAACTCAAGCAAAGGCAAATATTTTCCTGTCTCTCAATCTTCTTGTCTCTCTGCTGCCACACAAAGCATTTACATGCTCTACAGCTAACCACACTTTTAAGAAATACGCAAGCTTATACATATAATATATATATATATATACATGTATCTTAAACATTCAAATGATATTATAACACATATTATACAAACATGTAAACATTTTGTGATGTTGCTACATAATTTTTAAATATCATAGGGGTGCTTAATGGACTCAAAGAATTCTGCTTTTGATTCACAAATATTTACCAACAAATTGAACAACATTTCACAAAATCAATAAATTTCTATTAAATGAATCTCCCATTCATATAACTTCACCCTCAATGTGGTTGAAGGTACTTTTTGTTTTCCTAGAAAATGAATCATTTTTGGCTTTTGCTGATTAACTGAAAATTTTGCACCACTTTCGATGAATTTTCTGAAAGTTTTCACTTTTGTTCTGCAGTAACATATCGTTAAGAATGATATATAAGAGGAGAGACTCATTGGCTGAGTTGTGGCATGGAGCTCTTCATTTCCATTGCTGAGATTATCAGCTGTCAAAAATAAGACTAGTATACACAAAACCTGGAAAGAAAAAAAAAAAAAAGAAAGGAAATATCCCTCTGTTGAAAAACAAATGCATTTTCAAAGATAAACAAGCTCACACTGAAATATGTCACATATCATTATGAATCATGTCAACGGGAAAGACAGGACATATATGCTAAGACAAAACACTTCAACGGGCTACGATAATAATATACTTCAACGGGTTTGTTCAAACCACCACTTCCAGCGGAGGAAATAGGCCCAACAAGTGAGTCTAGGTGGTCTGATATTGAAGTCCCCACTTCAGGATCCAGTCCCTTATATGTGTGGGCGCATGGGAAAACCCTTCACATCTGCCCAGATATGAAAAATGAGTTAATGATTGAACTTTATTCTACATTTATTTCTGAACATTTTGCACTTTATTTGAGGTCAATAGCTTCATTAGTTCCAGAGCTATGAGCAAAAATGTAACCCTACCCGGGGACTGAAGTTTCTGAGAAAATCGAGTTTGAAGGGGCCCCCAACAAGAGCCCTGGCCTTGGCCTATTTCTAGTTGGTTGGATGAGATTCAAGGTCTTTGTATAAAGTGATGTGAATCAGGAATCAAATTCTGGTCTGTTGACATGGCTAAAAAAAAGATCTATGTGGCCTAGAGCTTCATTCTTCATTGCTCATCTTTGAGCGAGTGAGATGAGACTAGATCTCTAGATCTAGACCTATGTTTAGTTAGTAAGATTGTGGTGTATCAGTTTCAAAAGCAATGTAACTTTCCATCATCATTCACTGATTCCTCTCCATCACTGCTTGAATCATTGCCGGTGGGATCGTCGGAAACAAAATAGTCATTGATGAGTTCCGGCAAGGCATCTGAATCCGTCTGATTTAAGTTCAGAAGCTTTGCAATATCGGCATACTATGAATCATGGAGGCTGCCGCTTTGCGAAGTGAATGCTAAATCGGGAACTGACGCATCCGGTCAAGGGTAAAATTTGAAGTTATTTTTAATATTTCACATCAAAAACATCTTTAATATCAACAAAGTGTTTCTTTTATCATTCTGAAGTGGAAGAAGGTCATAATTTATTATTCTGGGGCGTAAAATTCCTTTCAAAAGAAAATTAGATCTAATTCTTTCCGTGTAATTCAACTCTTTACCTTCGTAAACAGGGTGCGCAGCCATTTTAATCTTAGTTGACATCTAAGCACTGCCTTCCGTTGAAAAGTACAGTGAATGACCTTTCATTTGCTGTAGTGTGTTGAAACTGAGCGCTTGGGGGTGTAGTCTGAAAGACGCGAACTGGAAACACAACTGTTCCACAGCGGTTGGCATTCCCGAACATATGCGTGTCAGCGATGGGTGCTTTACTAAAATCGTTTGAAAGATGTGTTTAAAACACAATTTTAATATTAAAACTTACATCAGATGAGAGATAAATGAATGAATGAAACTGATTCTGTCAGAAAAATTCTCAGGCTTTGAAATTCAAATGTCTGTCAAACAAGAACATTTGTTTTCAATTCAGAAAGCACTTATCGAAAGGACTTCAAAAGCTTTTCAGTTAAGTTAGTCCCCGCTAAAGAAGGCTGGGCATGGTTAACCATTCCTTCATGCCTAGATCCATTAAATAAAACATCTGCATGCTTTCACTGCCTGGAATGCAGGGAAATCAGGAAGACCATGGCTGAGATTATCACCTCACAGTTTTCCAGCCATTTGTTAGCTTTCCAGAGGAAATAAAAGTCTTCAATCAGACATGCTTTAAATCATTAACCCCGTTCCTCTGCTTGCTGGCAGCCTTTATTTCCTGGATCCTTATATAATGGGATTCTGACTGACATTTAACCAGGGAGCTTCCCCATAAATAATTCAGATCAAGTTAAGACATGTGATAGAATGGATTATACTGTTTCAAGAAAACATAAACTCTTACAGTAGCTATCTGAATTTAACAGATGTGATATGAAAACAATCAGAATGAAAACTTGATGAAACCATTTTGATGGAAGATAGAATGGGTCCCTATAAAGTGTGACAGATTTCTCAACAGATCTAACTACCAAATTTACAATGAATAGAACAATAGCTATACATCATATTCCCTCTGTACATAATGCTCCCAACCAGTAAGCACTTTGAGAATGTCTGTGGCTTATCATGAGTGCAATGTTCAGAACCTGGATATTTGAACAACTACAAGCCCAGTAACCAAATGTTACACAAGCAATGTAGGATCTCAGGGTCACTGTTAAAGCCAGGTATCTGAACACAGTATAGATGCAAAATTTCACCATCAGCATGTGATTATATCCAGGCATCACAATGGTTTCTATTTCATGTTTGGCTGCACTCAAAATCTGTACAATGACTGGTGCTTATTGGCCTAAAATTTTTATTAAAAATGAAAAATAATTTTTCTCAAAGGACATTGTAACCTGTGATAAATAAGACCTTGTTTCATTATGTTTTGACTAATTTTAGATTGCTTGATGTAATCCACTGTAGGGCTGGACCATAGGTCAAATCCACTGAATGTAAAATGGCAGAAATTCCTAATGAAGTTGTTGATATTTCTCATGGACCATATAAATAAAATGTCAATATTCTTCACAGTTGACTACCCTACAAACAACACATTTTTTGATGAATAAAACACAAGATTTTAAGCTAATAGAGAGTTCACATATTACTGTCTATCACTAGATTATTAACACACAGACATGCCTTCAAAGTACTTTCACCATTGTCAGGCTGCAAAAATCAATCGTGACCATGGTTTCCATAAAGTTGAGTATACTATCACATGGACTGTGCAAGTGTGTTACCAAATGACACCCTAGTCTAGTCTTCATCAATCTTTCTGGGAACTCTCTTGTGAAGTCTGTGAACCTTTCTCTTTTGCCTTACTCTCCTCCAGCAATCTGTTGGCCACAGCTGCAACCAGTGCCGCCCCTTTTCCACTGCCATCATGTGACAACATCAACTTGAACTGAAAAAAAAAATATATAAAAAAATTGGTGAAAGACTTTCAGAAAGGGTGAGGATCTACATGAAATGGACTATAGAGTTTTGACACAAAACTTTGCGCATGTGTCAATATTGATATCACATTAATAATCAGGTAACTCATGGATCAGAAAGCAAACTTATATATGGATCAAACAGAAAATTTATACCCTAAGTAAGCAGTTTATGGAAGCTGAGCTCAGCAAGTAAGAGACCAGAGTTCAATACCTTGCATCGATAACTCCACATCTTTCAATTAATTTCTCAAAAATTTCTGAGCATTTTTAAATAGTTCCACGTTTTTTGGCATTTACTAGAAATTCCTTACCATCAATTTCCTACAGTTTCTGCATGAACATACAGAACAAACAGAGAAAAATGGATATTTCTTCTCTCTCTCCTCTGCGAAAGTCACTACCTGAAGTTGTATACCACACTATGTCATCCTCACCTTTATTCCAGGATCTGTCAAAGTTCTCGTCTTCTCCATCATCAAATCATGGAAAAATGGATGGAAACGGTACAAGGACCCATCAACTCCCACTGTGACTTCTTTCCTGTTCATTTTGTTCAAGAGGCATGCAATGCCTGAAAAGAAAAAAAAAATTTGAAAAAAAATGAAACTTTTAATGAAGAACCAAGAGTTGCCAAGCATAAATCTATCTGAACAACATTAAAGAAACCAAAATATCTGAACAGCATGCACGTGCAAAGAATCAATGATGCAGTTATCTCATCTAATCTGTTTCTTTCAAATGCATTGAAATGTTTGATCCACAAAGCTTATATTTCCTTTGATAATTAGTCAATATGACATCTCTTTGATTTCGATTGGTGTCAGTGCCAAAGCAGTTTCAGTGCATAATTAAATGATCCTAGCTGAAGCTGAAATGAATGTAACATCAGACAGTCACTGATGCTTTCATCTCTTTCAGAGTCGGTGAGTACTTGGGCTACGCTACCAGTAATTTTTGTCTCAGAGAATATCAAGTTTCTTTTCTTTAATTGCTGATACATTATCTTGAATAAAAGAGTGGTCTAGGTTAACTCCCCTTACTCAGAAACTGAGATAACCATACGAACATGTGCAAGACTTTCCAGTCTTTCAATAAAATAAAGGTCCAAGTCTCCCATGATAAAACAAATAATTATTGTGAATCTTTTTTTCTTATTCAACATGATTAAGTGGAAAAAATTTTTTATTTTTCGAACTCAATTTTCTCCAACACACTTCAATTGGAATTAGGGCTCTCCTGTATTCAGAGAGAACATCTGAGCTGCACTGCTGGTTAAACTGACCTGCTGATGCCAGGTAGGCTGCTCTTTTTGAGACCAGACTGCACACATGCCTGACCAGTCTGTAATCCTGCTCGTTATGAGTCACCAGTTCAAGTTCGTCAAAGATTTGTTTGGTCACAGTGAAACTATTCACATCATCCCTGTAGGAACAAAAAGCACAATGCTATTCTGATTTGTGTGACACTGCATGACATCTTCATACTGAATGTTTCTATACTCTTTGGAGAAACACCCTTTGGCCTACAAATACATGCTACATCATCACACCATGCCATACTTTTTATACAATATTTTGAAGTGTTGCATTTTCAATCACTTTATCCATTTCCCGGAAATTAAACATACTTGCGAACCAGCCTTTCATCGCTTTCTTTGTGCCTCATGCAAGCATGTCAAAATTGGAGTAAATTGGACAGAAAAGTACATTAACCATATACCATGTAGACAAGCGGCTGGCATTGACCATCTGAAATATTCAGTGTTGCTGTAGGGATTTTTGTAATGGGATTTAAATGTAGCACTGGGGTCCAATATATAACTGACTAACATATTGTTGTAATGCATTTGGTGACATGTCTGCAGTACTAGCATACTGATCCCATCAGTTCTCATTGAGACAGATTGGAAATGCATATTTTGCCCACAATGTTACCAGAAATATTTTGATTTGCAAACTTTTTGGGTGTTTTCATACACAAACTAATACACTTCTGAGCTTTGGCAATTACTGGTATGGTCTTTGAAATGCACAATTTATACAGGAAAACAAGACAGTGAGACTGACTTGCATTAACCCTATTACTGCTATTAACTGATTATATCAGTCAGTTACAGTACTCCATATTTTTTTTTACAATCTTCATCCAATTTCCTTTTCAAAAATGTATAGTTATTATGGGCTAAAACGTTATTCCACATAGTTACAGCCATTTTACTAACCCACCAAAATTCTTTGAAAAGCTCCTTGGCACTGGGGAAATGTGTCTGTGGCAGTAATAAGGTTAATCATCTTCAAGAAATCAGCAGACACTTACCCTTCAATTTCAGAGACATATTTAGTGTAGAATCTGCCTCTCGTGGCCAAGTGATATGAACCCTCCCCATCAAACAGAAGATTGTGTTTCCTTAACCTCTCAATGGCCAGTCTGGCAATTTCTCCCATGTACATGCCTGAGATCATTTTCTCGTAGCTGAAAATAAAATACATTTTTTTTATTGCCAAATATTGAAAGTAAAGACAAGATTTTTTTCTTTCAAATACACTAAAGGCATAAAACATTGTCCAGAGTGTTGCATGACGATGAATTTTGAGGGTCAGGAAACTGCTTAAACCAAACTGACCTGTCTGTTCTTACACAGACCTGCAGTTTCCACCACAGAATATGCACATAACAGTGTTATGATATTATTCTTTTACTATACTTTTTATGTTCTCCCAACACATACTGTGTACCTTATGACCTGGAAATCAATAAAATCATCTTACTATACTTTTTACTTTCATTACAATTAATAATTAATGTGCCTGTCGGTTAAAAAATGATGCACACCAAAGGCTAAATCAAATTAGTGTATGAAATGACAGCTGTGAGATCAACAAACAGAGAGGAGGAGGAGGGGGGATATCCAAGCTTACATCTGTTTCCCAGGGTTGATGGAATGCTTATCAATGGATTTGTCAAAATCTGTCAAAATGAAATCCAAGCAACCATCATTGCCAAAAGCTCCCCACTCTGAATTGATGAGTACCTGAAACAGGCATGTAATAAGCAGAATTAGACGAGAAGTACAATAACATGTAACACATGCGCTGACGGTTTGGAAGGCATGAGGCAAATGTGTAGCCACATGGCATAGAACCGCTAATATGCTGCAAGCCAATGAAGTGAGAGAATCAAACAAACTGATGGCTAGGCTAAAAATTTATCATTCCATGAACAGAAAATGACAGCACATACATTAAACTAAATGTGAGTGGATCTGATGAAACTGAACTTAAGATGAAATTTTTATACCTCTTTAAAAAACTAAAACAAAATATTTTTCAGATGATTTCAATTGAATGCAGAAAAGTGGCTAATTTTTCAATTTCTATGCAAATATCAATTTCGATAGAAAAGTTTTCCCTCATTGGAGAGGTTTGCTCATGAATTTGGTCTTTCACATTAAGCCCCATTTTGTCAAATCCATTCACAAATTGCCAAAAAGAAAAAAATTCTTGTGTTTCAGCTCCAACCATCATTTTGCTTGATTTTCTCAATTTCAGCTGTAGGGACATATTACCGATCATGTGCCATCTCCTCATAAATGTTTAAAACTAAATACAGTTACATTGTATGGCAGAACACTATGACCAATACAGTGATAGGATTGCTACAACTTACCTACATTGAAAAAATATAAACAAAAATATACATCATGTGTGGTTCAATTTACACTTTAAGACGACCATGATGAAAAATTCATTGTTTTCAAGAAGCTGTGTGCAAATTCAAGGCAAACAGAGACTTGTCCCTTCGGACATAGCCCAGAATCTAGAAGAAACCAGAAATCTTACATACCTCTATTGTAGTTATTATTATTATTACTATCAGCCCCAAACAACACACTGTAACACTTGTTCATATTTGGCCCTCTCAATGTGAAAAGAGAGGCAAAGAACGAAATTTCCGATCACACGTTGTAATTCTATTTGATGGAAATGCGTCTCTGTTTTAGCGACTCAAAAAAATTGTACACAAACAACATTAAAGGCTGATTTTTGTCCAAAATGAATGTGTCCACATGACTCATCTTCAAAAAGTGAAACAGTACACAAAGTTTTGTAATTTTTGGCCACTTACTCATGAAGTTTTAGGTGATTACATGTTCACCCTCAAGCTCTACATATTATAGTAAGATTTTTTTGTTTCTTTTGAACTTTTGGTTTCTGTAGTTCTTTCTTTACATTTTTTAAACTGATAGTTTGTTTTTGCCAAAAAATGCCATCTCAGCAAATCACTGCTGGCTCACCTGTCTGGGTTCATCCTGGTCTCCATCCCAGGTTAGGACATTGTCAAGATCCTCAATATAGCAAGCATTAGTACCGGTGCCTGCGTGAAAAGAAAGCAGTCATGTTTCCGTGAATCTGTGCAATATTTCTTTTTAACCCATCAAAAAAGTGGGCCAAAACAGATCTCAATTAATAAATTGTGCATTTTGAATGATCTTTCAACAGTGAAACTGTTAAACACTGGAATTCATATGGTGTATTGTGAGTGGGAGGGGGTCTGCATAGGCAAGATTATAAACACTATGCAAATGCTCGTATGTGTAGCCGCCCGACAAAATAAGGCACATTTTGGCACTACTTGTTTCGAAAAAATCGTTAAAAGGCATCACAGGGTTATTGCATTTTCAGTATTTTTGAAAAGCTTAATGTCTTTACTATTCCTTTTCCAAATGATAATCCTGTTTGAGAAGGGTAAATGCCTCAAAATTGACTTTGAATTGAGTCACCATCAATAACTTTGATGAAAAGCTAAAACTTCAAAAGTGTTTTTCTCAAAACAGTGATTCTGTCACTTCCTGTCTTTGATAGGCCATTATCTTCTCTGCTAATTAAATTACAGCAATATTTTACCAAATGAAAGGACTCTGAATAACCTATTTGGTGATACCAATATCTCTATACCACCAAATGGCATGCAATGCCTCATTTTGTCGGGTGCCTACACACATGGGCATGCACCCCCCTCCCCCGAAACTGTTACCGGTACTTCCACTGTTTTGTTCTATCTGATAGTTTCTCTTGTACCATGTGCATTATTAAATACAGGTATTGTTATGTTCAATTTACCACCCACTACATGAACCATAAATGCCCACCATGCGTAATGATGATAAGCCTGCTGTCTATCAAATATACAGCAATATCCAGATGCCTTTTATATAAAACAAATATGAAGGGAAACTGGTATGGTGAAAAGTAAATACATGTAATACAAACTGATCAGCCAGATTTAACTTAGAACTCTCTTAGGCTATCTGGTTACCACTGACAATGTGGTAAGTGGGCTCTTGTCAGCTTAGTGTGAAAAGTGGGTGGGGAAAATCAATACACAAATGTTTATATCAATACACTGGGCAAATTTTACTGTAAACCTATTTCCTACAGGTCCTTTTAAACAATGAAAAAAATGCCCGATAAACATTTTGGAAGAAAGTACTGAACTCACAATTTGATAACTTTCTTGGGGCAAAATTAGCTTACATCAGCACTCATGCTACTGTTTTTAAACACATTTTGAAGGAAAACTCAGTGTGCTGTTTACCCTTCTGAGCCCCTTCTTAAAACAAACACCCCTGTCAAATGCTCTTTTCACCATCATATCAGTACTGTTTAAATGTACATACATGTATTGATATTAGCTTCTTTTCACAATAATGCCCACATGTTGGGAATTATATTTCTGATCTCGGTTTACTAGTGTGAGTGGGTTGTTCCCAAATTTCATATTCAAGAAGCCCACTTGTGACAGCTGTGCAACTAACATAAACTTCAGTGAAATCGATACAGAAACTAATTTCCACTAGCAGGGAACAAATTGATTTTTTGTATCACTGCCCATAAAAACACTGCTCTCTTGTGTCAGCTAATTTCAGCTTATAATATTACTTAAAATTGTCCAGATTAGGGGAAATATTATTTAAAATTGTTCCGAATGGAGTAAATATTACTTGAACTTGTCTGGAACGAAGCTAATGTTATTTAAGACTGTCCAGAGTGGAGTATTCTTGCGTAATGAAAAAGTGAGTTAAATACTTAACCATAACTTTGACATGATGAAATTGATTTTTCATATCAGTCTTACTCAACTTCCCTCGACGCTTAGCTAATTTTTAAGTTATAAAACTACAAAAAGCTGTCCATGGCAGAGTAATTTTGCTTACTGATTAAAACATTAAGCAAAGAAAAGCTCGTTTGACAAGAATTTCAACAAGGACATTGTCTTGGTTTTTTACTCCAGATGAAAAAAAAATATACTAAACATAAAGTCCAGCTACTGAAATTCAGAATTTGAACTTCAAATATGTAGATATTGACATGTCTACAATCCTAATGATAAGCAGTTTAATTGTTAGATACAGCTTTAACCCCTTCAGTTTCAGACCTCCATAGTGGTCACCAGCATTTTCCTAAATATGTGCAATCTGGGGTAGGTTGGATCTATGATAAAGTATTATCCGAATACGAATGAGTGCGTTATAATTGCTTTTCCATCAGCTTCAGGGGTGATTTTCGGGTCCAGGCCTGTGACACCAAAAGGTTAATACAGATATTTTTTTTCCCTTTACTAAATGAGGTATGTAATAGTGTTGACTTATCTAATTAAATGAAGTGAGGGATAAACGAACAGCAGAAACACTTCATAACAACAAAAGGAAAAAAAGAGGAAAACCAAAATAAACCATCTTAAAATTTGGCCTTTCTGAGCTTATTTTGTTTTCCCAGTGTCCCAAGCTGATGTTTACATTCCTATGGACAGCCCCATTTATGAAGTTTGCAAGGCAAAATATTGATCCAGTGCCAGCAGCTGTTATTCAGTCTCATGTAGCACACACTAAATGGTTTACTGTCAGCCTGGATTGTTGTACCAGCTTGTGGCCTCAACAATCTGTTTTGCCTAGACTGCTTTATTAAATTACTGCTGTTGTCATTACAATCTGTTTTGCCTAGACTGCTTTATTAAATTACTGCTGTTGTCATTACACGCCAGTGCACATGAGGCATCTTATCCAATGTTAATATAAGCTGAGCAATGCTGGGGGGAGGGTTAACATGGCTAGCAGCAACTCTAAAGAACAAAAATGGTTTATAGCCTATCCCATACATTGAAATTGAAAGAGATTGTTATCACCATTAGCTTTCACTTTCATGTATAATATTGTTCGTTTTAATGTTGCAGTGTTCTGAAATTCTATCAGTTCATTGTGATAATTACATTGAAAAAAAACAACAAAATTTTGGAGAATTTCCAAGTAACAGGTATTGCACAAAGTCTTTGATGAAATGTCTGGTATTTCATATTTCATATGGCCAGGCTGGTATCTAGAATCCATCACTCACTGAGAAAATGGATCAATTTCCACAAGTAACTGTTTTCAAATGGCCTGAATCTTGAATTTTTTAGCAATTTATGTTTTTTTTTTATTGTCAGGGCCTTTTCTGGCAAAAAGTACCATGTCTCAGCTCTCTCAACCATGCCACGATAGAATACTATGATCAGTCTCAACATCTGAATGTAAGTCAGCATGTAAGCAAGAAGAAACTACATTGCAGTGTATGGGTGAGCATAAGAGATAGGTGTAATCATGGAAGAACAGAATGCTGTGAAGTTGTGGAGGGGAAGACACAATTATCTTCACACCTGCTTCAATTTAACTTACCAAGAATGAGGCCAACAGCACACTGACGATCACTGTGAGCACAGGACATTAGAGCTCCCACTGTGTCATTGATAACTGCCAAGCACTTGACATATGGCATATCCTAAATTCAAAAGAGAAAAATGATAAGGTATAAAGATTTACCCCATTCAGTGGTCAACTTTTTACGGCTATTAAATAATGAATCAAATCTTCGTGGCTGATGATTATCATCTGATATAATCCGAGTCTTCCAGTTAATGTGCAAATTTTTGTCCCTGCTACTGACAAAGATTATTGAAGTGCTTAACTCATTCAGGCCCAAGCAAAGCATATTGTGCAGTGCGTTGATTGTGCAACTTCTGAATGCCCGAACAAAGCAGTGTACACGGACTGAATAGACCTTTTATTTATACTTTGTACTTTTGGAATTCTAATAATTTTCTCTAATCTTCATTACACATCTCAGATATAAGACATCCCCCCCAAGTTTCAGCAACCTACTGTTAAATTAAGTCTTAAGAAAAGCAAACTGATTAAAATAATCCTTTTACCATTTGTTAGCACTGTACATCTGGGCCTCGTGAAGAAATAATACTTACTAGGAGAGCACTAAATTACGTACAATGACATATGGAAAATAGCTTCTTTCGACCACATTCCTTGCTCAAGATATACAATCTTATCAAGAGTTTAAGACATGACGGAGTTCATTTACAACAAAAACTTCTGGAACTTATTATAATCACTCTGACTGTTTCAATGACGAACACCAACACAGATAATGCAGATTGAACAGTCACATAAATGCAAAAGATACTGACCCCTCGCCGTACGATGGCTTCATGCAACAACTGGACGATATCATTCCCCTCCACACCCTCACATTTGAAACCCTTGGTCCAGGTTGTCAAAATGGCCCTAGCTAGGCCTTCTTGCCGACAAGGAAAGGAAAAGGTGAAACCCAAGGGCAGATGACGGTCTTGCAATTTATGATCTGACATAAACTTGAAAATGCAGTCAGCAATGTGGTCAAACAGCTGCACAAAGAAGACAAAGAAAAAAAAATTAAAAAACACATCAATTACAAAACACAAGATGAAGATTTTCGCAACTATATCCTTACTCGATCATGACTTTCAGCCAGACACATGTATATGTAGTTCTTACATTTTAATCTTTATGCAGTCAGCGATATGGTCAAACAACTGCACAAAGAAGACAGAGAAAAAAAATTAAAAAACACATCAATTACAAAACTCAAGATGAAGATTTTCGCAACTATATCCTTACTCGATCATGACTTTCAACCAGACACATGTATATAGTTCTTACAGTTTAATCTTTATAAATATCATTTATGTTATTCTATAAATATGCCTGTATATACATACAATATCAATTAATATCATTTAAACAAGTGGTGCGTAATTTTGGAAAATTTCCCATGGGAGGAAATTTTTGGGATTTCTGGGGGAGGAAATAAATTGGCAGTTAAACAAGGCACAGCACATGTATTACAACATGACTACTACCGTACCTTCAACTGAAGAACTTGTTATGCAGAAACATCATCAAATGTCTCAACAATGTGTAAATTTACCATAATCTATGGGCTCCATTAAATGGATTTTGAAAGGCAAACTGGCTGAATTGCTTGGGGTTCAAATAAAGCCATGAAACATGACTGCAAGGGGGAAACAGGTTTTAAAAGGTTTCATTATTTTGTTACGTTTCTATGAAGAAAAAAATGCACCTACCTGTGCACCAGATCCTAACATAATGTGCTGTGGTATAATGAAAATTTTGCTCTCCATCTTCACCTCCTGCCCATTCAGATTGATCAAAAGCACTCTGAAGTTTGTACCACCCAAATCAAGGGCCAGGAAATCACCGGATTCTACAGCGGGGGGGAAAAAAAGGTGCAAAAATTAATAGTGATTAAACAGATGTCAGCACAGAAACACTGATAAAAAAAAATTTAAAAATCAGATAATTTGCATTATGGTACATGAAAATGGGTGAAGGAATAAAACTCCTCTGGAAAAAAACAGGAAGAAAAGAAAAGAATCAACTTTAAAAAAGGGCTATATTCACATAAAAGTAAAGCCTTTCTGACCTTAATATTTCACTATTGACTGTGTAAAACAGAAAAGAAAAGAAAAAGATCTAACAAAAAAAAAATAATTAAAAGACTATTATTCACATATAACATAAGTAAAAAACCTTTTTGACCTTACTATTTCGATATTGACTGTGTAGGGTGGGTACCACATAAATCTGTATTTAATCTAACTGAAGTAGCTGGAACATTTACAGCAAGACGGCATATTTTTCATTGAAGGAGAAAAAAATTAAAATAAATAATAAGTATCATATTCCAAGATTTGAAATAATGTTCATCAGATAAGACAGTTTGAATACAATCTCTCACCTGTTCCATCTGGGACAGATCGAACGTATGTTGGGAAACATTTAATGTTGGCCTTAGCATGAGTCTTTGGCGTAAGTCCCTTGACAATGTCATTATGCATCAATTCCATCACCTTGCGATAGTGCTCATCTGTCAGGTCTAATGGTTTCAGGATGTTTTCCACCTGGGGAGACGAGATGAGAGAAATATTGCATGATGCTAGGCTGAAGAATTTGGTGGGACCTTATAAATCAAACAATCTCTCAACTTTTCAATACATGTACCTACCATAAAATTAAGCTTCTGAACACCACTAAACATGGTGCTTTTCCCAGTAACAATATTTCATGAAATGATCTGATGAATTTCATTTCCTTAGGGTAACTTCAGGACTCTACTGATCTTGAGAGGTTTCATACTTGTGGCTAAATGCTTCAGGCTGAGGTCCCCAATAAAAAAATATCTGTGGCTTTCCATACTTTTTGGGACATGCCGTCTCTGATGAGATCAGTTATCCTTAACCTGTTGATCTTCGTGAAATTTTATTATTGCTGTTTGATGACATTTTTGTTTTTACATTTGTATTCATCAGTGCCATGTTCCATTCATATTTTGGTCATCCTGAAATATTGGTCTCTGGTCCTGGCTAAAAGTATGACATGACCACCACGGTCGTTGGATGGGGCTTGCTTTTAGGCAAACCAAATGAGCTGATTCTCCACAAAAAACAACAACACATACGCATGTTAATTTGCTTTTGGGAAATGTAAAAAGTCAAGTATGAAGTTTAGGGGAATGGTCTTATATATGGAGGTTTTTCTGAATTAAACTTCTTATTTCTCACTATTCAATTGCAAACTTGCCATGGAACAGAGAGAGCAGTAAAACTACTTTCCTTTCATATCTTATTATTTTCTCAGTTTTAAACTTCTTTTTACATTTGGGGGGTGGGTGGGTGGGGTGGGGGCCCTGATGTCGCTAACGTATCTAACCTCCTCCAAACATCAAACCAGATCTTTTATTAGAACCTCACAGTTTGCTCATTGTTAACATCATCAACCGAATGGCACCTTGGTATGTAACCATAGCAATCAATAGAAGTTAAGTGGGCATGACCATTCATCATCACATTAGCTCTGAAACTTTGATGAGTCTGTACAGTGAATGATGGGACGCGTTCATAAAGAGAATGAAGCAAGTTCGTAAAAAGAAAGAAAGGATGAGTTCGAAAAGAAAATGAAATGATGAATTCATAAAGTGAATGAAAGGATGAGTTTGCGCAGCGAATGAAAAAAGTGTTTAGTAAAGTGAATGAAAGGATGAATTCGTGAAGTGAATGAAAGATGAGTTCGTAAAGAGAATGTAAGAATGAGTCTGTAAAGAGAATGGAAGAATGAGTCTGTAAAAAGAATGAAAGAATGAGTATGACACAATGAAAATGTAGAGAGAATAAAGGTACAACCCCCCTCCAAATGTAAAAATACCAACTGCTTTCCACCTCTCTTTCATCAGCCGTCCGTCTTTCCATTCTGTTTCTATTTTTACCTCTCAACCACCACCTACGTCATATGTCTGATGTTTACACATGTGAACAATCTGTTCTTGTTGACACAACTGTCTTGCTTTATAGTCAGAATACAATAAGTCCACCCTTGGGTTCTGCTTCTGTGTCTTATTTCCTTTCTCCAAGTCATTCCTTTACAAACAGTCTCGATTTCACTCGACCTCCTTTTCATCCACACACCCACCTACTTATCTACCCACCCATTCATCTGTCAAACATCTGTCTGTTGGTCTACATTTTCTTCTCTGCTCTCTCCTGAAGGTTATTTATTTCATCACTCAAATATTAAATTTCAGGCTCAGGTCTAACGCCTCAGTCTAGTTTTCGTCCTGTTACCGCCGATCTGCTGCCTTGCCGCTCGTAAAAATGATAGTATACTTAAAATGGTCATAAGTACTCGGCCCTTTCTGAGGGGTGAAACAGACCAGCGGGCAGTGTCTGTTGTGCTAGTGTGATGCAAAATTTATAGGCGGCGAGCCACTGGTCTGGCACCGACACTAGCTTTGGTCTGTTTCACTCCTCACTTTTGATTGGCCCATGCAACATCGACCATAATTATGTACGCATGTATTTTCTATACGATCGCGGGTGGTTGGTGAGCGCTTCTGGTAGCAAGGTCTCCTTTCGACAAGTCCTTCTGTTATAATTATTCTGTCTTTCATCTAGCTTTTTCCTAGCACAATATGGTCGTTATCGGGCCGACGTGCTTTCTCCAAACCCAAACTCAAACTCCTATATGATCGTTCGCGTTTGATGTGCGCACAGCAATAAGCACTCACTCATACAAAAATTGTTCTGCTATGCCAGAACGGCAATTTTCTGGTAGGTTAATGGTTGTTTATTTAGTGCGGCAAATTATCAAAGTGAACTGTGGCTGAGCATAGAGTCAGTTCTTGTTTGCTCCAGCTCCACTTTTTGCGCAACCGAGAAATTCGACACTGAACTTTTGCGGTTTTAGTATTATGATTGTAACAGGGCGACAGACAGGCAAGGTATAGCTAGCGTGGGAAGATAGCTAACGGCGGGGAGACAGAGTTATTGTAGGCCAGAGGGGGAAAGTAGCCGATGCAACTGAAGCGCTTTGACACCCGAAAAGGGTAATGTTTACTTGACCGCCGTACTTGTCGATCAGATCACCTGGGAATTGCTTGGGGGGTAGAGCTGTTTCAATAGTATTTGACGTGGAGTCGACGGGGGTGGCTATTAGGATAACTAATGCACACTCGGTGGGCGTCTTGGGACGCTACCTGACTGGGTATAAATCCCCGAACGCTCCTTCCAACTTCAGACCGCTGAGAGCACTCACCAGCTTCGTGCCGAAGAGGAGATCACAACCGCAACTGTAACTTTGTACTAGTCTTGTGAGTGGGGAGGGTCAGGGAACCCGCAAACATCCTTTGTCAGAGCGTGGTATCTTTGGTATCTTGTCGGCATTTGAGCTGTTGCTGAGTGGTAAGTTAATTGTACGATGTATGTGTATTTTACTTAATGTTCATGATTGCAGAACCTAAATCTAGTGGGTTTACTTTGGTATAACTACTGCCTCTGAGAGAGTCACGGAAACGCCGTTACATATGTGTTACGAAACCTTATAGGATGGGGTCTGTTAGAGAGAGCGTTATTCTTCGTGGGGAACGTGTAAATATCATTAAAACTGTGTTGATCGTTTATTCTATTGCCTATATGGGAGTCTATGGAGTATAGGAGCTGCAGCCTGTCTTATAACAGTGTCAGCGGTTAAAAGTATTAATGTTGAATATCCGTCATGGAGTAAGTATGGAAGTCATGCCTTCCAACAGTAGATTAGGAAGTTACGATTGTTTTTCTACAGAGGAGGAAGAACAACACCTTCTTGGCTTCTCAACTTCTTGTACTTTGATTAACGACATCGTGGCTTCTTGGCTTCCCGACCTATTGGTACCTGCCGATACCTGTTGATCTAACTGCGCAGTCAAGCCAGGGTAGAGAGGAAGAACCAGTGCCCAGATAGCGCCATACACCCCAAAAGGAGAGGTTTCCTTATGCTGAATGTTCCCATGTGTTTTATAAAATGTGCTAGAGATTGAATATTACGAAGCCATTTAATTAGCATGTACTGATTTGCATCAACTTCATTCCATCGAAATTCACATGAAATTGTATGACCTATGTTCCTATTATTATTGAATGAATTAATAATTATTGTATATATGTAAGCAATACAGATATCGTTTGTTATAACTTATAGAAGAGAGATAGTCGATTATTTAGTGTGTTTGTGCCGTGCCCATCACGGCTGGTGTCAGAAGAAAGTTAGTGAGAGAAAGTGGAAACATCACAATGGTGTCAGAAGAAAGTTAGTGAGAGAAAGTGGAAACATCACAATGATAAAGAGTTAGAATAAATCTGAACTGTGAAGCAGCTTGGTAAGTACCACAAGGCATTTTAAACAAGTGTCAAAGTGTGCTTTTGTTATACCTCTTCTACATACGAAAAGATTTTCCAGTTTTTAAGAAAATGCAGATAGAACAAACAAGAACAAAGGACTGGCACCCTGACAACATGACAGACTAAACAGTGTGAACGGATGCACAGATACGCGCATTAAAATAATAGTTAATTAGTATACGAACCAGATTTTAAAATGATTAAGTTGCCGCACTACAAACTGTTTGTACTTTTTTTGTTCAAGACAAAACCTGCCTTACTATTCACTCTGTTGTCTATTAATCAAAGTTGATCTCTTATTTGTGCTAGCTTAAATCTGGATATCAATTTTCAGCGCAAGAGTGGAAATCGACAGGCGGTGAGTCGCAGTAGGGCTAGGAGTAAGAGGAAAGTAGGCAAAAAAAAAACAAAAAAACATTGTATTTGCAGAGCCCTACGGGTGTGGACAAACTGACAAGGAAGACGTTACAAACAAAACATGAATGTGAAAAAATTAGCCTTCAATGTAACTATCTAATCGTCCATACTTCCCCAACGTTACCGCTTGGGGCCAGCAATTCGTTAGGCTGGACCTCTTTTGGTAATTTTTTCACATTCATGTTTTGTTTGTAACGTCTTCCTTGTCAGTTTGTCCACACCCGTAGGGCTTTGCAAATACGTTGTTTTTTTTTCCTACTTTCCTCTTTCAGTGCAAGAGTAGCATGCAGAATATAATTATGTCTGAATAATGCAATGTACATTGCAACACCTCTCTCAAATTTCGTCGATCAGGGAGTGTCCTAAATGATAAAGATCACATTCAAACGAAGCGTTTGCTTTTTCTACGGCTTGGATGAATTTAAAGCAAAAGCATCCCGAAGCCAACCATCAAAGAAAAGGGGATAAAATTTAAAGGTTATATTAGTTGCTGACAACGGGGATTGTAGTTATTCTGTGGGAATGGGGAAAGGTGTACTGCAATGTTGTAAACCTTCTCTTTGTCGATATGGAATGAATAGATAGGCGGCGGGGTCGTTTTTCAACCATTGTATTCCCCAGACAAACTCTGCGCACGGTCTCAGCTTATACGTAGCCAAGGGGCACAAAGATACACATTACATTTACATCGTGTAACACACCGTAGCACATTAACCTGAATCATTGTGCGAGCTAAGCCACTCCCAGAGGTGGAATCTGCGCCGGATTCTGTGGTGGCTTATCCGCAACGACTTACTTTACTAAAGGTCTGTTTGATTACAATTTGGGATGACGTAGGAAACAATGACACTGGTGTGGCCTATGGGGCGTGGGGTTAATGTTCAGAGTATCAACTTGAATAGATAAATATCACAGGACTGCACGTGAGAAAAGTAATGCGCTTAAATTACATTCCACCATGACGTGAAGTAGTAAAATGATTACAGCCATAATAGGTCACAAACAAGTCTAACGCCCTTCCCCTGACATTGGTCTGTCGTACTCAAAGTGTAAAGTGAGTGATAAAGCTCCGATCTCTTCAAACATACAGACAGACATTAATTTTGCTCTTGCAACACACTTTGCCTCTCCCCCCCTTCCTTTCGACCTAGAAAAATAGTTGTACCCTCCCCTACTTTTTCCGGCCACGAAAGCCGCTGATGATGCAAGAGAGACTCCCGCCTGTTTGTTGATGATCTAAAAATAGTGCAGTCTGCCTCCCGATCGATGGTCTGGCTCATGGGTTGAGTGAAACTGGAAAAATGCAGTTGGGGGGGGGGGGGCGGAGAGAAGAGAGGTGTGATTGAGTGGGCGCGCTAACATTGCACACGTGCAGCAAAACTATGCGTGCATCTGCGATCCGACGAACAGAGAGTGGTGGGGTGGTGGAGGAGAGATTGTGGCTCGAGATGCAAAAAAAAAAAAGAACAATCAACAAAACATTTTGCTGACGTTTCATTCAAGGCAGTCACTCAATAAATAAGGGTGTTTGCGTCTGACTTGACCAAGAAACTACACGGACACAATGTTGGCTTTTAGTGTTAACAGTAGGCCTACCAGGTTGGCAAACAGCGGCAGACGGATGCAAACGATGGATTAGTGTGACACAGATATTAACCGAAACCAAAGATGTTAAAATAGTATTAACCTAGATTACCCAGTCGCCCTGCGAGAACCAGCTCGCGGCGTCCCGGGCGTGGAGAGCGAAAACAATGGCGGGTTGAGGTCAAGCTGTCCAAGCGGCGGCCTAGCAACGCTACTGCTTACCATAGGAAACACAAACCGTTTGCCTCGAATTTGATAGTAGGCCTACGATGTAGTACATAGTAAGCCTAGCGTGTTGTTTTACGTTGTCGAGAAAAGTAGATCTTGAGTGCTACAACAATCAGGAAAATGTCAGAGATTCTAGAATAAGAGAACATTGTAGGCCTACAATTGTTTTTAATACATGTATAAGGAGGTCTAGAAGAAGAAACTCAGAAGCTTGGACCGATAGACTCGCAAATTCTTACTTCAACGTGTGTGTTAGAGAGAGAGAGGGAGAGAGGGGTATTATAAGACGTACCACCATAACAGCTACAAAATTGTAGGGGGACAAGGTGGTCTAGAGGCAAGGTGCTCGCCTCTCATGCCAAGGGTCCCGGGTTCTAAACCCGGGCAGTGCAGGCATGTTGGAAAGTGGATTTTTCTCATATTTTCAAGTCCCTGGTCCTATTGGGGGGTAGGATCGAGTACCTAGTCTTCTCGGATAAGGACGAAAAAATTCGGAGGGCTCGTGTGCACGTTGCGCATGTTAAAGATACCTTGGCAGTTGGAAATCGTAAAGAGCAGGCCGAAAGGCCGCTGCCCGGGCATAATTGAAATTAATAGATTAAAATTTATCCATATCATCTCCCCCCCCCCCCCCCCCCGCCAGAACAAGAAATAATAAAACAAGTAAAGTGAGGTGTAAATGCCAAGGGCAGCGAACCTCCTAAAATAAAGACCTCAAATCAGCTACAATATCAGAAAAAATGAAAGTAATCGACAACCTCACCCCCCCGCCCCCCTCTAATAGAATAAACAGACGGATATCAAGATCCAGCAGAAGCTCAAGTGCATGGGCAGACACTCACTAGTAGCATGTGAGTGTGTGAGGGGGGGGGGGGGATAAGGCGCAAGCATGATAATGGCTACATAAAATCATAATTTGCTACGTCAACAGCAGCCTCCAACCACCTGTGACAGACACCCCCCTCCCCGCCCCCCCCCCAAAAAGACAGAGAGAGAGAGAGAGAGAGAGAGGGAGAGAGAGAGAGAGAGGGAGAGAGAGAGAAAGAGAGAGAGAGAGAGAAGATAGGGGAGACAGACATGTAGAGGAGAGGGAGAGAGACGAAAAAAGCAACCACAGGGACAAGACACAGAGAGAGAGAGAGAGAAAAAGTAAACCAGGGTAACCGGAAGAGTTGTTTCTGACCTCAATGGCCGAAAGCGTTGAGGTACGGTCACGTGACCTCACCAGGGAATCTAGGTTAATACTATTTTAAGATCTTTGACCGAAACAAACAAACAAACAAAAAAATAATGTCCCCCAAGACCTTGAGAGAAAAGTCTTTTTCCTTTCAAGAGCTTCAGATTTAGAATTCCAGGCCTGCCTCAGTCTTTGACAGAGATTCAAAATCTTATTTAAACATCAGCGGAAGAGTCATCTTTTTACACGCCGAATATCCACTCATGTTTCTAATAAATAGGTTTACATGTGTTTAATATAATTATGTATGCATGATTCATTCTAGGCATGACATAAGCATTATAAAGCACCCCGAGACCGCGCGCTGTGAGAGAGCCAGACAGAATACAGCAAAGAGTGTTGTTACAAATACTTAAGTCCCCCATGTATTTTGTTACTCCAGAGCTAGAAAGCTTCTCCTGAAATACCCCTAACAACAACCTTAATGAATTATTCTTTCAGATTTTCTTTTTGTTTTCCTCCTGTTTGGGGGGGGGGGGGGGTTGAAAGGGTAGGAGGCAGGGTTAGGAGTTCGGTCAGATTTAGGGCTGAGGATAAAGACGGGGTTAGGGATAGATACGCATGAGCCCCTGGCGCAACACGCTCGGGGTGCGTACGTACAAGTAACAACAACAACCAAAAACGTTTTATCCAACTTCAATAAACCATGCACTTGGCGTCATGATGGTTTAAGGGGACGAACTAATTTATGTTTACACTACGAAGGTCCGCATTGATCAAAACAGAATAATTCATTAACAGCGTGTCTACTTCCTCCTCCTCAAAGAAAGCAAGCAAAAAAAAACCCCACAGATCTCCATTGTGGTCTGAAAAACAACAACAACACAACAATAATAACGTCACAGTGGTGGTCACAAACAAAAAGACTATCGAGCTACCGAGCGCACTTTATAACAATACACAAAGCCGAACCTCCAACAAACAATTTATAATAACAAAACATCAAGTGCCCCAGAATCTAATTTGTCCCCCCCCCTCCCCCCCTCCCCCCATCCAACTCCACACAAGCCTCTTACAAAGAGCATGACAATGTACACGGGAGACGGAATCAATGAAGAGGACCATGAAAAAAAGGTCGTGATATAGACCACAATAATAAAAAGAGGTGTGGCCCAATGTGGTCCCTATATCGAGAAACAAGTCAGTGTCGTCAGTAGGCTTATAGCTGCAAGTCTCACCTTTCTCAAGTCGGACTCCGACAGACCGCTCAGCTGTGACAGGCCGTTCAGCTTCATCCTCTCCAGGGTAAATTATTGCACTTGTAGGCTATCACACAAAAATATCCAACTATGTCCTTGTGTGTTTTTGTTATTCAAAGTGCTACTGTTGTTGTTGTAACAGCTGCCTCTTGTCTTCAGTTACAGATTTTGTTTCCTTATTTTCGATATGTCACAGTTTTTGTTGTTGTTCTTGTTCAGTTCATATAAGAATGCGTATTGTACATTAAAAACGCCCTTTTCAAAACAATGAGCCTAGAATGAGTCCTAGTAACTGTTTTGAAGAACAGAAAAAAAAGGATACTTAAGATAAAAACATCTTTACCGATGACAGTAATCAACACACCGCTAATTCGATAAAATATTTTGTTAAAATTTTCATGACAAGATCGACACTGTTCACACCTAAACTTGAGCCCGCATCACAATATTTCCCTTGTCGTGTCCCATTACAGCCCGCGCTGTTTTCTGAATAGGTCGAAAATTTAGTATTATACTATTGTCAGAATGAGCTTTTCTTTCATACAATGACAGTATTTCAGAATTTCCCTCCCGCCAGATGTCACTTTGAATTACACGTTTCACGGCCAGTGTCAATAACACCTCGCGATAACTTAGGTCCCACGCCGGTTGGAACACAGCGTGTCAATCGCAGAATTAGAAGAGAGGGAAGTTCTTTTTTTTTTTTTAAATCCACTCACAGGCAGTACAGTAGGTACAGCGGGGTGAAAGACCGCAGCCTCACTCCGTCGTGACCTGAAGACCCCACAATAATAACAACACCTATAGGGCCTTCTGTCTGCACACTGTATGTACTAGATCTGATCTACCGGGATAGTGTGAGGCCACTACTAGTGTGTGGGGCTCACTCGTCACATCAGGACTCAGTCTAGGTCACATGAATGACCCAGGCAATGGAATACCAAGTTCGAGTTGTGCACAGGAGGTGAAGAGAAACAGAAACAGCACACAGGATAGCTGGTTATTCGCCATCATTCTCTTGGCTTTTCCCATTCAAACCACAAAAATGTCGCTGTTCAAGCCCTTAACAATAAAGTACTTATAACAGGGCGCTCTAATAATTTAAAACTGAAGACATTATTAGTTCTTTTGGTATGTTTTGCAGGAAAAAAAAGCCAATGAAAGAAAAGCTCAGCCTCACGGTGTTTTGGGCCGAAATTCCATATCGCCACTAGTTAAACAGAATGGGAATTTTGAAAATAAACACGCTTAGTTTTATGACAAAATTTCCGCCAGGATTTACTGTTTATTGCCATGCCAGTTAAGTTAGTTAAGTCACAGTGAGGTTTAACAATTGATCAGAAACTAGGTCAAGCTTTGTTTCAATGTTATTTTGAGCACTAACTCCTTCAATTCAGTGCCATGTTTTATAACAAGGCTAAGCATATAAACTACATATATTACTACGACTCTTTTGATCCTATTGGGATATTATAAACGCTGTGTATACAGCACAGCCAACGACATAGCTTTCTTCCAAAAGACAGCTACCACGTAAATAAGATATGCCAACAGGCCCAACGACTCAAGTTCAGACGATTGTTGGATTAACAAAGTGAAAACATCCCACAGGATTTTCCTCGCTTTCTGTGGCTTTTAAATAATTCCCAGGGTTGTTATTCCTCGCCCGACTCTTGCCACACATACAGAAGTTTTAGCTGAGAAAATTCAAGAAACTGCCATATCGGTAACAAGTCACTGTCTACCACTAGTCTGCAAATATGTCCACTTTCCCTCTGCCAGTGAAACACAAACGCCGATTAACAGGTCGGGAATTCAAATTCATTATCCAGGAAGTTAAACAATGCAGCAAATTTAACTAAATGAAACGATGTAATATCCGAAATATATTAAACGCTACTTGCGTATCACTAACGTGAAATCTTTTATCCGACTAACAATGAAACCACAAAGCAAAGGTCTTCTTGCTTTGTTTTTTTGGTTGTTGTTGTTCCTACTACTTCACCTACACACTGAAGTCACCACATACAATCGATAGCCTTTATTGCTAAACGATGGGGGATATCCGTATGAATCGAGGTTGGTTTTTACGAGATACAAAGCAGTTATATCCTGTTTCTTCCCGAGGAATTATGACGCACTCCCCACTGACTTAGCGGTTCGGCTACGTGCTAAAGGATACGCTGATATTGTAACAACATTGGCTGCGATTTGCTTACATTTATACAGTCAACCGACACACCTTTTCCTTTTTCTCCTCTCAATTTGCATTGCTGGGTCGCACCCCTTTTTCCATGTGACACACATATAATAAACTCTTATGAATGGTTCACTGAACTATTTCATTGAGAAATTCCTGCAGATAATCAGTCGGCCGTTCTAGAGGTAAAAGAAAATTTGATGGGGAAAAAAATTGGAAAGTGGGGTGGTGAGTAGGAAAGGAGTGACGGTGGGGGGTGGGTGGGGCTTGATGTTAGGGAAAGATCCTGAAAATTTAATGTGCGGTTTCTTTAAATTAAACCACCTTGATGTCCCGACTTAGCTTATATTAATGTAATCAGTGACATTCATCTAACATTCAGCGTTCACTTGGAGTAGCTAGCAGTTGGCTAGTAGTTGTGAAATGGTGAAGACACGAAAAACACAGCACACAGCGCTATAATAATTATATTGCAGTGTTACCTAAAAAAAAAAAAAAAAAGAGAAACAAATTCGCCAATCCATGCCAAATTCACTTTTTTAAATCCACTCATAGAACTATCTGTGCTCTTCTTTCTTTTCTACCATGATTATAATTCTGTAGAAGTAATTACTTCTTTGAATCATTACAGAATGAAAGAAAATAAAGAAACAAACAAACAAAAAAACGCCTATTTCTTATTTTGCAGAGAAGAAATTGATTTTGACCTGATGGCTATATGCATGCCCTATTATGCGTGGCCTGCGGAGCATACGGTGGCTTTCAACAATGTCACCTTCACAATAATCATCACAATGTGATATTGCAACATTACACAAGCTTTGAGAAAATATAGAACCCCCCTTTAAATATAATCTAGACTATAAATAAGTTTATATTTTTAAAAAAATGAATTCCACTATACGCGTATTATGCAATGATACGAGCATTTTTCACCACGCCTGCTGTGACCATCCGGTAAGAAAAAAACTGATGCAATTATTGGAATCTTCACCGCCCCTAAATTTCCAGCCAATCCGCCAGTTCACTAGGGAACGCAATACCACGACCTATTAATAATAGCGATGATGACGATGATGATAATAAAAATACTGACAGTCACAAACTTTTTGCCTATCACCTGGAAAAAAAATTAAATCTCCCATGTGTCTACAGTCGGACTTCGCTTTCCATTAACAAAAAAAGTCAGGCAAATTCCAATGCTAATTAAAAAGCATGCCAGGCACGGGCGTGGTTTGGGAGGGGGGGGGGGGATTTACGTAGACAGTCTACCGCGTTGACGCAATCTGAAATGTACCTGTATGTATGCCTCATTCCTAATTGCAGTCATGGGAATCCTGGGCAGATTGCCAAATTGGCAGCCGGATAAAGGGGTACCGAATGACACGGTGCGCAATGAGAGCCTTCAATCCCTTCAGTCCAAATCAAACGACCATGTCGGGGTGGATGTAACCGGTCGTTGGCGTTTAGGTCGAGTGCTTCCTGGTCTGATCAAACAGATCGCATACCACATCGTCCCCTTAGAATGACAAGGAAGCTTTCAAGAAACAGCTCAAAACAATTTTATTTTCACCATACTTTGAGCAATGAGTAAAATCCAAGCTTGGCATCTGTGCGTGTGTGCGCGCGCATGTGTGTATTAATTGTGGTTGTGTGTGTGAGCTTTTATAAGGGTGTTTCTGTATGCTCCCTTCTATTTTAACTAAGAGTACCATGTTTGATTTTTGTAATTGTTTTACCCATGTATGTTGACATGTTGCTTCTGTAAAGCGCATAGAGCATTTTTAATGGATTTTTATATAAATGCCATCCATTATTATTATTATTAAGGTTCTAACCCCCCTTCCTTCAACTTTTGAGAAATAAGTGATTGAAGTTTCACATGCTCATGGCTTATAGAAGTATAACGTTTTTTCTTTTTAGTAATATTTGCAAACTACACACCAAATCCGCTCGATACTTTGACAAATAAAAATAAGGCCTGCAGAAGTTTTATGTGTATTGTGTAACTCAGTTTGTCCAAAAAGAGGGCGACATGTGGATGATAAGAGAAATCCATGAACTTTCTAGGAGCCAAGGATTATGTCAGTTTACTGCTAAGTCCCATAATGTATGCCTCATGCGCGACCACTCAAAAAAAAACAAAAGGGGAAGGGAGGGGGGGGGGGCAGATTAGGCAACACATGGCTTTGCTCTGAATCTCCAGCAGGAGATAAATCCACAGTGTATTTGCAAAATCTTATTTTAACCATTGATTCAAGCACTAATCGTTCCCAAAGCATTATTTGCCATGTAAGAAAAAAAAAAGAAAAAAAAGAAGAAGAAGAGAGCTTAGCTACGGGGTCAGAATGTAAAACATGCCGACGTGATACATGAACTCCTAAAATGCTGATGCATGAATACGTGCATATGGTTTCGGGGGTGCGCGGCCCCTTTTGAAAATGATTTCAATGGAGAGGGAGAAAAAACAGCAACAAAACGAATCAAGGTCAAGGGTGACAGACAGAGGTGTGGAGATCGTTGTTTGTTTGAAAAAGCGAGCATTTGGTGACAGAATGGAAGGAGCGGCTAAAAGACAAGAAGAAGCTGAAGTGGCACGGGGGTAACTTCGTCCAAAATTTATCCGAAACCGGACCTGAGGTCTTATTCACCTTTTAGGGATAGGTAAAGACATAACGGGAATAGATCAGAAGATGACCGAATTTGTCCAAATAATGGTGTTACAGGATGAAGCAATGTACGGGAGTGGGCAGAGATTTAGAACAACAACAACAACCACAACAACCTTGCAGGTTTTTGCTGATACACTAAAATGCCACAATGGACACTAGCCCGGATGTGCAGGAAGGCAAACAACGAAGGTCATGAAATTTTCAGAGCATAGACTTTTGACATTTGGGAATAATGTTCTTACCAGGCTCCTGGCATTTTAAGGCAAAAAAAGTTGGAGCATTTTGGTGTCTTAAAATGTGGACATTTTAGGGGAAACAGTGTCTGACATTTTGCGGGAAAGCAAGGTCTCGGAATATTTGGAATGACAAGACACAACACAGCAAAACGGTTTTGGCACTTTATGGCAAAATGGTCCATATATTTTCGGGGTAACAAGGTCTTGGCACGTTAGGGCAAAACAGTCTTTACATTTCAGGACAACAAAGATCTTGGCACGTTATGGCAAAACGGTCTTTACATTTCAGGACAACAAAGATCTTGGCACGTTAGGGCAAAAGAGTCTTTACATTTCAGGACAACAAAGATCTTGGCACGTAATGGCAAAACGGTCTTTACATTTCAGGACAACAAGGTCGTGGCACTTTATGGCACAGCGATCTTTACATTTCAGTACAACAAAGGTCTTGGCATGTTAGGGCAAAACGGTCTTTACATTTCAGACAATGACGGCCTTGGCACTTTGCGGCAAAACGGTCTTTGCATTTCAGGACAACATGATCTCGGCACTGCATAACAAGAACATGCTGACGATTTGAGGGAAAGTAAGATTTTCATGATTTAAAAATACCGAGTTTCTCTTCTGGAACGTAAACGCCTAGATGTGAGAACAAAATAATGAGACTGTCGGTTTCTTCCGGGCCCGCATCCGTGTTTCAAGACTACAGGACAAGAATTAAATTTGCGGGAATGAACCTGGGCGCCAGGGTTTCCAGGAAACAAAGTTCTGTACGTTCTACAAGGAAATTCGTCACTGCTGAATCACTGAATATTTGCACAGGTCACTCCCTCCAAAACTGATAACGCTACTGAGTGCTCGAACTGGTCACGATGCCTACTCTGTCAAGTCACTGACCATTGAGATTTGTATGATTTCAAATACACGACGTACAACTCACTACAGTACAAGTCATATCCGTTGATCCGCGACATGTGCATCGAACGACAATTACACCTTACCCTGTTGTACCTTAACTAAGTAAATGCCAACAGTGGGCTGCTAAAACTACATAATATTATAATTGTGCTCGTGCGTTACAGTACTTACACTCTAAACGGTTCCTTTTTTGCTCCTCTTGACCCGACCAGGATCCGTTTTTGCGGCGGTGGAGCAAGACTGAAGGCACGTACGACAGCAGATTCAGTCTGATAAAAAAAATATATCCTTGATCAGATTGAGCCATGTAAAGATCTATTTTCACACACTGGTGTTAGATCTCTGTGTTGACTCACGTCGGCGTCCCCTGGGAGTGGCAGGGACAGAGGCCAAACATGAGGACGTGGTTTACTAAAGTTAGATATAATCCTGGAAATGAAAATGTGACTTGTGTCACAAATGCCAACAGCGCGTTGCCTTCGTGGTGCCCAACACGACCGAATGAAGTACGTCAGCAAATGAATGTTAGTACATAGGGCCTTAAAAAAAAGGGGGGGGGGCGGGGGGCATGGGAGCCAAGCTGGGATTTCGCTTCGGTGTGTACAAATAAAATAAAATAAAATAAAAAGATACCTTTTCAGTAATACTTGACAAGCTTATTATTTCAATTGCTATTCTACTATAACCTCGTGTGCCAAATTAACTAACACAGTGTGAAACTAAATGATCGTTGTCGGTGAGCAAAATCAGCGCAACGTATCGACAAAGCTAGATAAAACATCAACAGACATTTTGCTGGAGTTAAAATGTACAACTGCCAGAGGGATGCCAGATCCACGTGAAAGGAGGGGACCGGAGCATTCGCAATTGTCGTGAGCAAGAACCCCCAGAGCGCCAAGGACACGGCACAGTAACACGTCGTGCGTAAAGCAAGGTCAGAGGTGCGCCAACAAACCCAATAGGATCGCTCGGCTGAGAAAAGTATAGATCTAACCAGGACACAATCAAGTGGGTGGCAAAGTCTTTGCAGACAAGTGTGAGTATTTCAACACAAACGCTATACACTTACATACGGTACATCCGTATCATTCATTCATAATCATACACTCGAAATGTTATCAAATGAATGCCTGCTTTGTATTCTGTAACGGAACAACCAAAATAATCGTGACATTCACGGAGTGCAAATTTCAACGATACAGAAGGCACGTAATCAGTACAGCAGAAGGTTAGCAAGTGGAGCTTGAAAACAAATAAATAAATAAATAAATTTTACACAAAATGTCCTGATGAACGAATTTGAAACTACAGTGTCACTGAATAACTATAATATCATTGTTAAGTCTGCGTTTTAAAAAATTTTCTTGGTATGTAGGATCATATCGGACAGGAACATAATTTATTCACTGTGCTCCTAACATATTTCTTGGAAGGAGAACCAGCGACAGTAGGCCAAACCTGTTCAAACTTTGACACAATATAAGTATTATACGTAAACAAAGAGACATGTATGACATAATTTTTTTTAACAGAGCTGAGAAATAACTATTAAATCCTTGCCTCTTTGTCCATGGTGAATTTGCATCCGTCTGTCCCTTCTGTCAGAATATACTTTCTGGTCTGGGTTCTTTGCTTGTATGACTCCAGAGTGCTGTGACATGTTCCCATTTTTAAACTTCTTCACGTAGCAAATCTTGCTGTCACCGTTTTTTGGGGTAATAATAATTGTTTCACTGAAGCCCAGCACAGGGTCTCTGTTTTTAGACCACAGTACTTGAAAAATTTATGATGAAATACTTTTATTTACCTTCAAGGATTTAGCCAATATTCGACTCCCGTGCTATGAACTACACAAGCTGAATGATAATCAATTTAAGAACAACAAAATACCAAACGAGAAAAAAAAAGAAAAGACAATATTTGACTTGTCAGGTTGAAATTTTCTTCCGGTTCTTGTCAAGTTTCAGCAATCACTGCGACCATGCAAGGCTACATGCAGCGACGGCTATTGGGTATTCCCAAAATCACACTGGACCTTGAATTTTCCGGGAAAAAAAGAACGCCTTGGGCCACCTCGATCTGTATTGCAGGTAACAATGCAAGGCGACCACTGTGCCACTTTGCTCTATCCAAGAATACAACACAAACGCCCTCAGTCAAACAGCAGCATCTACAGTGGAAACAGATGCCCCCTACAACACTACTGGCCCAAAGTTATTAAGTGTAACTGTCGAAATCGAATAAAATATTCAAGTATCTCCTACTCCTCGATAATCATACGTGAGGCAAGTAAAACATAGGATCTCTGCTCGAGTTAAACTCCTGAGAAAATATAATATAAATTTATTTCTCTATTCTTCTCCTCCACCGGATTCCCTCTATTCCAATGCGCTTATGGACAAAAGGCCGAATAGTAACTCAAAGCAGGTTCACTGGCTCTTATGCAAATACCGATAGTAACTATAGTTAATATTTCATGTTTAGAAATCGACTCTATTTCCAACCGATTCAGTCCCAGATGGAGAGCCAAGCTGATGAAGAATCAAATTTCGCACTGCTTCGAAAGTCGTATAAAGTGTTCAGATAAAATAAAAATGAACCCAGCAGCCCTATCATGATCAGTCACCACCACGCTGTGATCCGCCTACATATTAAATGCGAAATATGAAATGATAGTTTTGAAATTTGAAGCTGTCAGCGTGAAATTGGCACTGAGCCGTCTCTGGACCCCTACCCAACGACATTCTTCGTGGTTGTTTTTTTAAAACTTGTTTTGTACCCCCCTCTTCTCCTCCCCTCAACCACAACTATTCCCACAAGAGGTGCGAACATGTGGACATCCCTATGCGGTCGATACTGTGACAGACATGCAGTTGCCGCAGTTCTCTGGCAGCTTTCGCCTGAAGCAGCCCGCTCGTGAAATCGGACCAAAGTCGTGTCACAGCTCACGTCCACATCTTTCCAAGTCACATGTGGACATCCGCAACCACGTGGTATTCTCAAATGCTAAGTTTTCATAAGACACGCTGTCTCATATTTCTAAAGGTGCTAGACATGCATACTGTAGGGCTCCTGAGTGTGCCCCCCCCCCCCCCCAAGGTGTTGGTAAACAATTTAAAGCAGATGTATTTGCTTCGCGGGCAGGAAACCTTATACTCTTAACACCTGATTAATATAAGAAATACGTGTTCTCAGTCTAACATCTCCGAACACTAGACTTTCCGAGTTGCAACAGATCATTCTGAAAGGTCTTCAATCGAATCCATACAAGCAGATATTAATATTATATAGGCAAAATTAATTGGCTGTACATTACCTGTATTATATGAGCTTATCACATAATCGCTTAAACACCATATGACAGACTTACTTTCCCACATTCATAATTATAGTCTGATTAAATTTCCACTCAATAGCTGGTAACGTGAAACCCAACAATCGGCTACGATACATTCTGATAGGGGGGTAAACTCAACCTTCTAAGGTAAGCTTTCACAGATAATCAATAGGTCGATGTCCTGCGTTTTTCGGGATAACTTCCGTTCTCTTGATCAAACGCACAGGACATCACTACAACAGTAATGTTGTTCTTCGATCTAACAGTAACCAAAATAATTATGAACTTCACAGGGTAAAACTGCCTGAAGAACCGTGATTGTGAAGCCACATCTTTCCCACCGTCACAGCTCACGTCCATATCTTTCCCACCGTCACGTGTGGACAGCAGCAACCTCGCGGTATTTTCAAATGCTGACTTTTTTTGTTTTTTTTTGCGTAATTTGCATTTACTCAACTATAAGCTTTTGTTCAAGGATGGCCAATGGCACTGATCCTACGTAGTCAAATGCTGAGGAAACATGCAAGGAAAAGCACTATTGCCCCCCCCCCCCCGCCCCCCTTCCAACCAATAAAAGGCCTTGCAGTTTCAAAAAACAACTGGCGGAGCTTCCAGAACGTTTCTTCTGAAACATCGTGCATTTTTTTTTTTTACCAGATGTACATCACATGTGCTGTCACTGATATCTAGCTTTTCCCAAGAATTAAACCACTGTGATTCTTTTATTGAACATTCGTTTCTCGATAACAACAAATAAACCACAGCGACACAAAAACAACAACAACAACAACAACAAGAAAAACGCATTTTATTGCCCACACTAAAAACGGTGTCCATTTATATCCGAATTCAAGGAAAATGAACTATCTCACTGACACTGTGGACAATTTAGTATTCGCTGCTCTTTCTAGGCAAGGTCCAAGAAAATTTGAGGAAGGGCGACTACCAACAGAACACGGAGAGTCGATAATCTGATGCAATTCATCATTAGATGTCTGCAGGAACCGAGGTTAGACAGCTTTTTCCAAATCGGTAGACTACCTCCGAACCTCATTAAAAGATACGCACCTAGTGAATGATCTTTTTACGAGCTCGCTCGTGTGTACGTGTTATACTTCTTCTGCATTCTAAAAGATCTCCAGTTTTTTTTGTCCAAAAATGGAGATGGAATAAACAAGCACTAAGGTCGCGATATGGTACTTCCCGTGGAGCTTAAACAAAACAACTTTTTCCAAGAACCCTCCATTCACGATCTCGCCAGTTTCATGGAAACACAGAGGCACAGACAATGAGTTCCCAAGAGAGACAGGCGGGGGAGGGGGGAAGGGAAGGGGGGGGGGCAGAGAGACAGACAGACAGTAAGATAGTAAGACAGACAGAGAGAATGTCTAATACAGAAAGATTTTTTTTTCTCCTTCCTAAGATGAAGAGCATTCGATCTAATTTATCGTGTCGTTTTTTTCTCCTTTCTTTCCAAAATAGAGGGCCACAGTGTTTCAACTGGTGATTGGGAACCTAATAATGCATATATCAACAAACAGTAATCATCTCTCTCCACCGCTGACTAACCGTTCATATTGCATTATTCATTGCTGGTACCATGATGCGCGTTATATCAACAGACACCAATCTCTCCCCCACTCCTAGTAATTCGTCAACAGCACCAGTGGCGGATCTACCAGGAAACTAACGAAGCTTAAACTTCAGGACCATGAAGAAACTTTTTTTTTTTTAATGAGTGAATAGCCTCGAGGTCTTCATGAGGGCGGCATAGCGCTTTGGACCTTGGTGGATGTTGCAGTGTTGTTGCTGGTTGCCAAGGGGCCCCATAGCAGTTCATGCTTCAGGGTCCCAAAATGTAGGTCCGCCACTGCATAGCCCACTCCCCTATAATCGCGTCTACTTTTTTTAAAAACCATAATTATGACATGCAATGCAAGCAAAACAAAAGCGACATTAAACAAGTCAGCTACAACTGACAAACACTTTAAAGTTCAAGTAAAATGTATTCTCCCCATGGAATACAAAATAATGTAGACCTCCCCATCACATACACCCATACACATCTGGGCTGTGGGCCCCCTACATAATAACTTTCCGGAGAAAGTGCGAACAACGGCTACGCAAACGTTGCTAAGTGACGCAAAATCTGGAATGAAGCGCACATTTTGGTTAGGTCACGTTATGATGAAGGATATGGAAGGGTGTGCGCCTCTGTGTGAATGTGTCAACACACCTGTGTAATCGTAAATGTACATAAAATTGTGCGCGTGTGTGTAAGAGAGAGAGAGAGGGAGGGGGAAAGAGAGAAAGAGAGAGAGAGAGAGAGAGAGAGAGAGAGAGAGAGAGAGAGAGAGAGAGAGAGAGAGAGAGAGCTGGTGTCACGTGCTGTTCGTTATCTGATCAAATTAATGATCAATCACAGATTTTCACGACTGGCTTCATACCCCTGTGGTTCAAACTTCCATGGTAGAGAAGACATTCTTCCCAATTTACAATGGTAAAACAACAAAAGAAGGCACGATTTTCTTTTGCTCCATATCCCAAACTGTAACTCTGAGGGACAGAAAGAAAAAAAGGGGGGGGGGGAGAATTCATGCACAATAAGCAGCATTTTGAGAGTTAAAACTAGATTGTGTTAAGATACACATGCTTTCCCTTTGCGAGCCGAGAGCCGTGATTTGCCTGGCAGTGATATTTAACAAACTTTCAATCCTGTTTATGGCTATAAGACAGATCAGGTACTAGGTATAAAGATAGTCTTTATCAAATCCTTGTTCAACTCAATATGTTTGATGCGATTCTTTCTTCCCAGTTGCACGGTAAAAAACTCAAGCCCCCCCCCCCCCCCAATACACGTACACACACATTCAAAAACACTCGATTAAAAGAAATGAATCGGATTGGGAGGACCGGGTATACAAATAGTCTTTAGGGAATCCTTGTTCAACTCAATTCTTTCTTCCCGGTTGCACGGTAAAGTACTCAAGCCCCCCCCCCATACACACACACACACACATTCAAAAACACTCGATGAAAAGAAATGAATCGGATTGAGAGGATCGATAAAGGTATTCACAGACAGTCTGATTCACCTATCCCCCCCCCCCCACCCCCCATCAACAGCTCTTGAGTGGGGAACCATTTCCCCCTCAACCAGGTTTACCCACATCTAGTACAATAAAAAGTAATGATCCGTCGTGAGCGCTATAAAGTAAGATCGCGCCTGAAGATGACGCAGGTCATAAAAATATCTCCAAAACCTGGCGCATGTGTTAAAAATTTGGTTTTGCACAATTTTTATTATTATTTTTTCTCAATGACGATGGCATTCACATTCAAACGAAGAAGGCTCGTGTTTTATAGGCATTATCTCGCTGGGAAGCGACGGGTGTATGGGAGGGGAGGTGGAGCGGATAAACTATACTGGCTACAGGACGATAATATATCATCGTATCAGAATACAGCACCGTGCCAAGATTCTTTCCTCCCCCGTGGTGAGGTGGGTAAAAGGTGATCTCTGAAAAGCATCATAAACAGCCAACTGGGATATCTTCACAAGGATGTTTTTTTTCTTTAACTGTATGATAAAAAAAAAACCACTGGTCTAAAACAATACTATGTGTTTTGTATTTTCAGATTACAATGCTGTTCATTCGTCGTTCGGATACACGGCCAGCAACATCTAAAACAACAGGTTTCGTGCGATTCCATGGGTATTAATTATGGTATGGCGAATTTATTATCATGTTGTTTGATTTGGAAGTGTGTGTGGAAATTCAGAAGGAAAAGGTGATGGTATGAAGATGCAGGAACACGGCTAAAGTAGTAATATTTATAGCAGCAATATTAATTGGTACAAAATTACGGCGACGACCTTTCTCTGACCTGTACCATAAATATTACTATGACCACTGTGACCAAATAGTGCCATTTTTAGCCCATTACTAATACTACAGGCTGAGGTCGAGACCTTTGTCTGATGCAATCGTTTCAGCCATAATACATACACACACACTGTCACTACATCCGTTTGCCAGAAGCCCGACATAGTATGGGAGCAGGGGTTCACCTTCGGCGAGAAGAGCGCGCAAGCCAGCACGCCAGCGCGTCAATCGATGGCAGACCGACCGTCGATTTTGCTTCGGGGTGAAGGCGCGCCCTGCAAGGGACGTCCGGATTGGTCCAGCCCCCAATGACTTTGACGCATACACAAAGAGTTAGTGGGTCAATGACACAAGTGCTGACCCGGCGGAGGCGGATAGGAGTGGCTTGACCTTACCTTGCCTGACTGCTTGGTGATGATGAAATCTTGGTTCAAAGTAAAAACAAAAACAAACTAAACGCATCATCATTAATTGAACTCATGAATGATATTTCATTCCGTCGGCTCAACGAGAGCGATGATTTAAAATATGATGCTGTCAAGTCTGTTAAACTAGGTCTGCGATTTGATAGCTCTTTAAATGTCTGTATGTAAATTTACATCTGATGTCTGTTTATAAATGAAGGTGGTGGGGGAAAAAATGCCTTTTCAAAGTCTAATAAACAACTGGCGGTGATTAGTCGAACATTACAACGACGAAAATTATAATATGATGCTATTGTGTACGATATATTGACACTGTTTGTGCTAAATACCGTGCAGGCTACTAATCAGTGACGAATTATTGATGTGTACCCTAATGCCCACATTCATTAGGAATTCAACCAGAGCTACAACAATAACAACCTGCAGCTGTGTAAGGTGTTGAATATTGTGTGTTACATTGCCAAATACCAAAGAGGTCCCGTGTGAATCGACCACCGTCTGGCACACAGCCAAAACAAGGCGTCTCTTGACGTCATCAGTGCCCCAATCGAAGGCAATGTTGATGTGCAGGGCCGTGTTTAGTTTCCCGCTGCCCTCTGTTACGTGCACGAACCGGGGAGGACACTTATTTTGGTCTGACTTCTTAGTGAACTTGGTCAAATGTTTCTCAAACGGTCACTGCTCTAACCTAACATACGGTTGGGATCACATCGGACAAGATAAAAACAAAACAAAAACAAACAAAGAATATCACAATGTATTTACAAGGAAGCTCCAACCATTATATAATGACAACTGCATTTATACACAGAAACCACACACCCCCAACCCCTTCGTCGGGGGAAGAAACACTGCCTCGATGAAACAATGTCAAATTGAAGAAACCCTAACTATGCACAATTATAAGAATGTCTCAAAACAAGCAAGAAAGGACACTATACTTGCCAATGTCAATATTCAGACATGGCTATTCCAATCTGTCTTGCTCTAATTATAAAACCCCCATTGGAACAGAAGCGGGAGGAGGCTAAAAATGAATGACTTAAAAAAAAAAAGATGCAAAAGAAATTTAAGACAAGGCACACACTGGCCGATTTAATCGGTCAATTAGTTGGCTGGTGACATCACAACATTGAGTTTCAGTGACATCCGACTGGACGCTGAAGACCGGGGTCTCACTGAAACTCAATGTCGTGACGTCATCTTCCAACTAGTAAGCCGATCGAAATCGAATTTAGTGCACTCGTAGGCTAACTGTTGAAATGACGCTCAAACAGGTACATGTATATTCCCTCTCCCCGTTTTTCGCAACCTCTACCATTATTACGTTCCTTCAGGTAAACTACACGTGTGACGCACACTGCTTGCCTGATTGTGCAAAACTGCGAGTACCCACGGATAGACTTGCATACTTAAATGTGGTTCTGGAATGTATGCACGTAAGTGCTGTTATCCCATTTTACCTGACAAAAAACTGCCAATTACCGCATTATGCGCTCTGTTTACAAGAAGCGATTGCCAAAAAAAAAAAAAAAAAGGTTTAAACAAATCAAAATAGACATAATAAACTCACGTTTGCCCTCTACGATAAAGTTCAAGGGTATATGAATTCCTGGATTTCTCTGTACAGTGAACTGCTTATATATACTGTTTTATTTATTTATTTATTAATTAATTTCTTTTAGCATTTCCATCTGAAATTTTTATGCCCTGCTGCACCCAGTTTGAGTTTTGAGTGTCATTAAGCACGTCGACCCAATAACCGTCACATTGTGCCAGGAAAGCGCCAAGACGAAATATAATACATGTAATACAAGAAGAAAAAGATTACAAACAACAGATCGACAGCCAGGAGAAAACCCTACCCGAGAAGTGCCCGCCAACCACCAGCTCTGCAGCCAGAGCCAAGACGGTAAATAAAAAAAAAAAAAATGTAAGGTTCATTCTTGATTCTTTTGATCATTCGGGTGTGCGAGTTTCATTGCTCAGTATGCATTCAAACATTCCAAGCAATTTCAGACAGCCAAAGCTGTGCCGACAAGTCCAGAAGCACAAACGCTTTCGATCGGCCCACCACCGAGGATCCAAAGCTATTTTGATACTTGATGAGTCATGGTGACTGTGACATGCCGTCTGGCTCTCAACTGCCTGTATTGGAAACATTTAGAGCGATGCTTTATTGTCCTGGTCTACGTTCGTATTGAGGGTCGCTTGCAAAGCTTAATATCGAATTTGTGCGCTTAGTTAGAGAAAATTAATTACTTTGTTATAGTTGCCGTTGAGGTTTGGTGAGGATTTGGGTCACATGGGTTTCTAAAGATGTATTTTAAAAGGGTGCCTCCAATGTAAAAGTTCAGTTATTCCAGGCACAGAGCGCTGATACTGTCGGTTAAACGCGTCCTGTGGTCTTGATAATCGTGACGACTCTATTTTGCAGTCTCAGTGCAGGACGGTTATGAATCTATAAGTGTGTGTTTGGGGCGGGGAAGGGGAAGAAGGGACAGGGTGCCTGTGGAAAATGCTTGTGCAAAGAACGTGGATCAAAGGAGGTCAACAAGTCGCCGATAGAGAAACAGTAGTGAAGCATGACAGGCTTCAGTGTTGCAGGTGGCTGAACTTATCAAAAAAGCAATTCTTCCGCACGGCTGCGATTGCAAGGTACGAATCGCTTTGCAGTTCACGTATGCAGGAGACGACTTATATTGGTGGTGGTGTGAATGGCTTAGAATACGGGAGTTATTATGTTTTCCAGTGCTTCAACTTAGTGGCGGCTCTGCTGGGCTTACACGGTTTACTGACCAGGCCATGTTACTTAATAAATATGAAAGAATATTACACTGTTTTTACAAGGAAGCTCCAACCATCATAATGACAATTGCATTTATACACGAACCACACACCCCCAACCCCGTCGTTGGTGAAGAAACACAGTCACGATGAAACAATGTCAAATTGAAGAAAGCTATGGACAGTTACAAGAATGTCTCAAAACAAGCAAGAAAGGACACTACACTTGCCAATGTCAATAATCAGACATGGATAGCCAATCTGTCTTGTTCTATAAACAAAACCCCATTTGGAACTTCTTTATCCCAAGAATGGATTATCTGGTGACCAAGCTCTTGATTTTCACGACAAATGCCAACGTCATCGAAGAGAACTTACCATTGCCCCACATTTGCGCTGTGTGGTGGGGGAACATACACCTTCCCCCTCCCTCTTCAGGGTCGTCAATATAATTATCATTAAGGGCCCTGAACAAAGCAATAGCTGCGGCCCGCCCCCCCCCCCCTTCCATGCAACTACTCATAAATTTGCATGCTTGGGGGCTTGGGGCCCCTGGGCAACTGCCCTGTGTGCCCATGCCTTGAGATGGCTCTGGTGGTGCTAAATACAGTGTAGCAAACAAAACACTTACCGTCTTCTCCCCAGTCTGCTGGCGTTTCAGCTTCCTACGCCTGCCCCCCGCCTTGGGGGTGTTTGTCTGACCCTCAGTTATAGTAACGGCGCCTGTCTTGTTGGTAGGTGGCATTTTGATGATTATATCCAAATCTGAGCGACAATTATACTTCTAAAAGTCTTATCAGCTGCAAACAGAATAGTTTGGAGTCAAGCTCTGGGTTCGGTATCACACAACTGAAGTCTTTACCCACTTACTTGTCCCATGTCTACACAGTCGTTTCTTTCCCAAAGACTTGGAATTTCCGGGATCCTAATTCCGAACACAGCTGGTGAAACTTACAATGAACCTGCTGGTACGGAGTCAAGTTCTATCGATCACGACCTAAACGCTATAAAACGATCAAAACAATAATACGTTCACAACAATTTTTTGCCTAAGGCACAGGTTTAAGTGCTAAAGAATTATAGGTGTTAACAACAGATTACGCGGAATTAAAGTTGGCGCTGAGGCAAACCATTAATACAAACTAAGTGAAACTTTCGATGAAGCCATGAGGCTTATGTAAGATTTCATGAACATAACTATTGCTTCTTGCTCGTGACCACGAGAGAGAGAGAGAAAGAGAAGACAAAATTAGTGTGCGGTTACACTCCACTATTCTATCTTGAGTATAAGAAGGAAATATCACTAATGTCACTAACCCAACCGCGGTGAACTATTTTTCGTTCAGACTGATGTACAGAAAAAGAAAGCATTGACAGGCGTGTTGCGTACGTGAGCGGCTGCCTACTCAGCTGAACACGGGTGGCCCATTGTGATCAATGGAGAACATGGCAGCGAAATCGCCGTGCAGCCGAAGCTGTGGGTGAGCCAGCGCAATATTGATCTCTCTGAAGAGTCATGTGTGCCCCAGGTCGGAAACAACCCCTGTACCCTTTTACCAGAGCCCGATGCTGGATAGGAGCGGGATGGGAAAATGATTCGCCAAGCCTGTCTAGATGAGTTCCTCCCGGAACTAGCTCCGTTAACTCAATGTGTTTTCCACTACCGGTATCAAGAGTTCACATCAAGATCAGCAAGTTAGAAACTGCTCACATGTCCCGACTCTTTCAACATAACTTTGGCCCACGCGCACACATGCGATTTTTTTGTTTTTGTTTTTGTGATGCTGTCGCGTTGCAGTCGCGACGCAAATTTTGTAAATCTAGGCGGCGAACGAATGGAGATGCACACACATGCAACACTCGAGATCATTTCAGAGACAGAACATGACAGCGAGTCGTATATGTGCGCCTGGGCTAAACAACTCTAGCCTGTAAAACATCTTCAACTTGAAGAACTGACAGGAAATAGATCCTTTCGAAAAGTTCCTGCTCCTCTCTCTGGAAGTCAGATTTCAGTGTACACGCTTGGACACGAAATTTTTGTACGCAAGTGTTACAGTCTTGCCAAATTACCCGTTTAGAAATACAACAACTGTTCATTCGTTACAGTGTGATGAAAATTATCACAGTACAACGGCCTGGTGGACAGAAAATGCAAAGTCACATTGAGTATGAAGGTCAGTCCAAGGAAAAACAAACCAAAGACGTAGATCTATGATCAATTTTAGCTTCCCTGTCTCTACTCACTGTTTCAAATCCGTAGGCTACACAACCACCCTGCACACACAGCCTTTTTATGACTGCCTTTGCAAGTATGTGGCTATGGATGCCAGATGAACAAGAGCACTACAGCAATTACGGATGATTCAGAATTATCACGAGGCCAGCAGCAGCACACAAACAGCACTGGGTCGACAGCACGGTTGCCGATGATGCGATAAAGAATAAAGAACCTTACCCACTTATCAGCAAATCTGCGGTGTGCTTATTTATTTACATAATTTGCTTCCATTATGAATTACCAACAGTGCATAAGAGAAAAAACACCACTGTAAATACCCTACCCGCCAGCAATTTAGCACGAAGGAAGAGAGCGGTGGAAAAATAACCAGCAGTGCTGTCTCCCTACCACACAAACATAAGATATCCCCATGTAGCTACGTGAGCATCTGGGTCACCTCTGAAGTGCAAGCACTCTAAACATACCCGCACAATCAGGAAAACGCGCCATCTATTTTGATGAAAACTGGGAAGGTTTCCAGACTACATGTAGATCTATATAATATATTATGTATCTCCTCAGGCAGCGTAAGCTAACTACCCGTGTATTTTTACCGATCAACAGCAAATTCCACACTATAACCGACAAATAGTCCCGCCTCACGGGAAGGTAAAACGAGCAAGTGGTGTGTACTCCGGATCGAAAACGAACTCAACGAGCCGTGTCCACGACCCGACAGTCGGCAGGGAAGGGGTGAAGTGCGTACGGCGAAATGGGCAAAATTAATTCATGCAATGGGGAGGAAAGAGGTGTCTGTAAGTCTCTGAGATGGATCAATAAGCTGTCAGGCTACAGGACGTTCACCTCACCCTAGATGTGGGCTTCATACGTCATTCGCCTCATTTAAACCTGCATTTTAACGCCCAGTTTCATTCATTCTATGCTGCACGGCCTACTCTTCTCGTCTCTTTCAGCTCACAGAATAATATAATGATACTAAATAAATGTATCACTAATCTTCAGCTTGCCATCGTATCCAGCCAACATTTACGTCACATCATCACAATATTCACTGACAGCGACACGACGAAAAGAAGTTAAAAAAAAATAAAAAATATGCAAGTATGCAGCTTTAAAAAAAAAAAAAGAAAGCGCGACCTTGCAGTCATGAATTTAGTTCGTGTATCGCGGCATACCAACATGGGGATACTCAGCTGATTCTGATTCTCGGTAATGCCCGATGACCTCTGCGGCGCAACTACCAGGCTTTTTTTTAACTGCCCTCTTTTGCACTGATGGTTTGTTATAAATTGTCTGTATGTATCGTATGAATTCGCGAGGTCTGTAAAATGTTTGTAATGTCTCACGCATAATCAAGCACGAGGACAGAATGATGTCGACATTTCAGTTTCATTCCTTGTGAGGAGGAAAAATTGACAAACGGTATTATAAAACATTACACAAAAGCTGGGCGTGTATGACTCTTCTATTTCTGGATGCAGCCTGCTTATAAGTTATATCCTATAGTTATAACGGACTTCACGGGATACAATTCCTCATATTATTTTGGGAAGTGCCTCGGCATTTCATAGCCATCAAACGCAGTCGCCTGAAACATCCACATATTTAGATTGTCGAATTCTGTGCTTATGATTTTAGTGGGAGTCTTGTTGCTCCTGTTGTTGTTGTCGTCGTTGCTGCTGTTTTTTGTTGTTGTTTTTTAGGTCGTGATAAGTTAAAATGGCTTGATTGTTCAAAAGCAGAATAAAGACGCCATGATGTGCGTTTTTATTGGACTCACGCCGTCCCCCGCAGTGCTGACTAAAACGAAACAAACACGGTGCAGTATTATTCTAAATATTACTTTTGAATCAGAAGTTTCAGTCTTCACGCGTTATCAAGCATGCTTCACGAACGAAAACAGTACGGTACTGGATTCGAACCCCTGCTGTACTTGCGTCGCTGGCTTCTTTTGATTTTTCGCCACCCTACCATTTTAGTTTTTAACTAAACGAAAATATTAAAAGATTAATTTAACGGAAGCGCATATCCCGTGTTGTACGGATATGGACAGTGCATATCCGACAAATGCACACAATTCGATGACGTAGAACTAACACCGGAATACTATATTACTGACCCTGTAAATTTGCATAGTTTTTAAAAATATGAATCGGCTAAGTAGCAAAACAATCGACTTCTGCTCTGAAATTGCGTGATCTGCGCTAATAATATACTTGAGTGTACGTCGATCACCAATGGCTACCCCAACCCCTTTTCGCCTGATTAGTCAATCTGACTACCGCCCATTGATACAAACTGACTAGACCCTCACGCCCCCAGGTCCATCTGACTATTCCATGATTGTGTTGTCACTTTAAATTCGTGAACACCACACCAAATTTTGTTTCAGCACACCTTCACCAGTCGCGCTTTTTGGTAAACATGTTGTACGGATATGCACTGTCCATATCCATACAACATGTTGTACGTATATACACTTCCTTAATTTAAATATTTGCTAGTAAGACGAACTGGTGAGACTGAATCCGTCAACGGCGACCAAACATCTCTGCAAACCGGGATCAGTATTGCGAGAGGAAAGTAAACAGTGTTCATACTAGTACCATATTGTACAATCATGATCCAAAACGCATTGATGTAAACTATGGAGTGGGTTTATTTATGGGAGGCTTTCAGGTCCGCCTTGTATCTTTTTCTTTTAACTGATGAATAGATAAATGGGCTTGGATGAATGGATGGGTGGTCGGTTTGAGAAACAAAGGATCAAGGAACAAACAGAATAGACAGTTAACCCTCTAGTGTCAGAACTGCCACGTACCAAAATACACTTTAAGCCCAAAAATAATAATATATCTAACTTCTAACACAAAGCATTCTCTTGCGGGGTTACAGACTTTAGTTGACTATCTCGACATAATTATATCATTAACAGGTGCCTAAGGATTTAAAGCAACAACATGATGTCAAACCAGCACTTAAAATGTGTCTCAGACATTTTTCAAATCTTTGTTTTCGACACTGCCAGGAACCTGAAATACTGCACAGACTGATAGACTGAATGGCGCATACTGAAAGGACAACTGCATAACCAAGCAACAGGAGGGAAATGGGCAAAAGACCTACGTGAAAAACTATGATGGTCAAAGTAGGAAAAGGGAATTAAGTGGAGCCAACCTTTGACAATTCATAATGGTTCTCCATGAGTGACACAAAACTGGATTTTCTTGAAAAGCTAAACCAAGAAATGAATAAAAACAAAACAAACAAATTCAAAAAAAAATAAATCTTTTTCCAAGTGAAAAGGTTCCAGAAAAACGACAAACGGCCGTGCTTTATGTCAATAGCAGACCCAAACAAACAATCTTGACTCACCCAATGAGAAATTGTCCAACCATACTGAATTACGTCGGTTTCCATCGTAATTCTTCTAGCTCACTTATCAAATCAGCAATGGACCATAAATCTTTATAACATATACACGACAACAATTGCCTTTCGCCTTCGTGTTAAACCCACGAAAAACTGCGTGAGACTGAGATATCTTTCAACCGTGTTGATGATCAAAATTAACCAATTAAAAATCCGGTACATCTGGTAACAATAGCAAACCTGACAGATTAATTGATGGAAATGATAATCTAAAGCCAGCTAACACTTGTCGTCCCAGTGTGACAATGTGCATTGCTGTCTTCTTGTGAGGTCCTACACGTCATACAGGATGTCCCAAAAGTTCAGGTCCACAGACAAAAATGTGTAAAGGTTGTTCTGGGCCGATGCCGATTGACAACTGACTTCTGTTAACCCAAAGAATCATTGCACAAAGAAGAAAAGCATCTCTGCATATAATAACAATATCAGTTCTGCTCTACTAAGAAATGTTCAGCGTTCTTATATTCAAAGAATCCACAAGTGTCGACAAGTCTAATGCTGTCAATTTGAGCATTTACTGTAATAAAACTTAGAAATATATTTTTGCCCGTGGATCCACACATTTGGGACGCCCTTTATATCTTATATTTCTACAGATGCAAAGAAAATAATAAGATTTATAAAAACCAGAAACAAAACCAAAAAAGATAATAATTATCATATCGTCAGCAAATCAATCAGGAATTTTGCAAGAGGCACTAGTTGTTATAGGAAGAAGATGGCGATAGGCGTTATGAGCGGAAATAAGGAAGCATTGAATGCCAGTTTTTACGCAGGAAGACAAAAGCGATAAAAACAAAGATGGAAACTCTGGGTGCTAATGTGTCATAGAGAGATGAGGCTGATGATGATATAAAATGAAAACAATGAAGGAAAACAAAACCAAACAACTACCTAGATCTACAAATGAAGAAAAAATGACGATACCTGCTTTGTAACAACATGGTCAACGGCGCTGGAATTCTTCTGCTTCTTCGCTTTGCTGGGTATCAGCGAAATCGGCAACGTCCTGGCCAGAAGACCGAAGACTTTGAAAACATACTGTCTGATGCGATGATAAGTACGTCTCAAGAACTTCATGGTGATCCCACCAAATAGCGGCAATACACTATGACTATACACTGATGTTTTTCAGGTAGTAGGTGATGGGTCCGATGCCAAACCGCACGTACTCAAAATGTCTTTGAGCGTCTGCTTTGTTGTTGTCCACACTTCACAGACAGCGCGGAGCGATGATGAAATCCTCTCGGGCGTGCGCGCGTGTTTAGCGAAAAGACAGACAAGCGACACGACCTTAAAATCAATAGGTTGTGTCACAAAACAAACATGAAAGACCACCTTTTTCACTCTTTCTTACTCTAAAAGGCATACATCCTCGAAAGCTGAGCAAACTCCCTTGCAAAGCCGTGTGAAGTTCTTTTTAGCCGAACGTAAATCGAAGGTCGACATGAAAAACAAGTACGCTGCGCTGGCACAAGATTAAAAGGGCTCTATATCATTTATCAACAGTCCGACAAATGGCAAATCCTGACTATGTTAGTGGTTCACAGAATCAGATTCTGTGAAATTATTCGCTGCACGCCCAGACGTTACTCAAACATAGGCATACCGATCTTATGTCGGCCAGGTCAAAACAGAAAGAACTATCAACATGGCACGCAGCCACGCGACAAAGATTTAAGATCGATATCTTTCATATCGCCAGTCGCACTCTCTCTCAGATCAATGGAAAGAAAAACAAGAACGAATGAAAATCATGCTCGTCGGTGTTCAAAACAATCAGCGTGGCGATATCAAATTTGGACATGTTCAACCAAACTAAATTTTCACTTTCTACCCTCGTTCTGGGACAAAACTGACTGACATTGAGTCATTGACAGGTGAAGTATTTGAATTCCAAGTACCTCGTAGCAAGAGGACTCCTTTAGACTCACGTTCTTCTTCATTCATTCAGTACTTACATGGTACTAAAACTTTTAAAACCGATCATACAGCGGAGCGTCTGGGGGGGGGGGGGTGTCTGTGATAGAAGGACGACAGCGCCATCCTCTGGAATTTACAAATTATACCATGACAACGTAGAAAAAAAAGGGGGGGGGGTAAATGGTGGTTAATACGGAATAATCTAAAGTTATGCACGCAGATTTAAAACACTAACATCTCACAATTAATAAACAGCATTAAAGGACGAGTCTGGGCCGTTTCGACACCAACAAGGGTACATGTATAATCATCTCTTTCATGTAATTTAAAGGTGCCCAATATTTTAAATACACCAAGGGTGAAGCTAAAACATAACTATCGGGTCCCAAAGCAGTTGCAGAAAAATGAGATATTCCCCTCGACCAATTTAGTGTACACCCAAAACCTACAGCAGGTTACACGCTTTCTCTCTCTCTCTCTCTCTCATTTCTGAAAACATAATGATAAGAACGATCCCTTGTACATGTTTTGCATAACACACACACGCAAAAACGGCTGCAGTTACCATTATACGCTGACACGTAATATTTCACACCTATGGCGTGTTTCCATAGGAGAAAATCGACCGCTCCACCAGCTGCCTGGGATCCCAAGTTGAGACAAAGCACATCTTTTAATAACCCTCCATCACTGTCTGTCTATTGAGGTGTGGGGTCGCAATTTCACGTCATTTCTTTTTTCTTTTAACATCTCCATAGGAGGTAATAATAGTATGTACGTGGGCTGATACAACTGATTCTGAGCTTCCGTGACACGGTCATAGCGGTTGTTTTATTACTGAAGCTTAATTAATTACATGTAAATGTCATCCCTTTTGCCAGTGCTGTGTACCCGCGCGAATGCTGAAAGAGTGAAAACATTGGCCAGTCGCTGGACAGACAATACACCTGAGATGCACACAAAATAAAATATTTCAATTTCATTAACTTGTAATTTTACTGACACATTCTTTTATTCCGTTACAAGGGAATGTCTAGTTGAACGCTCTCTTATAAAGGCTCCCCCCCCCCCCTTATTTACACGGCCCAGCCAAATTTCCTAATAACGTCTTTTGTCAGAGTCTCCGGTGCCAGATCCTTTAGAATGTCGCCCTGACCTAAGGTGATTAAGAAAAACAAAAGGGTGGAAGGGGGGTAAAAAAAAAAGTATAAGAAGCAGGTTTAATATGTCTCCACAGGCAAACTGCAAACTTTGTTATGGGTAGCAATTTGCCAAGCCAAGCTTTCATGATGAGCTTACTTCCCGCGACCTTCTTACGTGTAGCTTTCTCTGGGGCATTTAATGACCCAGAAGAATTTCCTTACTTAAGCTGCATCAGATGCCAATAGCGCACTAGTGTGACACTTTGGTGCCGAAAGTGCGGATTAGCTCACGCCAGTCGTACTTATCTTTGGCAATGTTAGTAAGGGGGACATACAAATTGAGAGAGAGAGAGGAGGGGGGGGGGAAGGAGTCAGATAGACAGGCGGACGGACGGACAGACTGACAGACAGACACACACACTCAGAATGGCCGAGTTCGCGTACATGGGAGAGGCAACGCTGTAAGTTTCCACTGAACAAAATCCTTGCCCGCTCCACTTACAACGTTTAAACTTATCATAATAATTATGGATATTCTTCTACCCCTGGCGAGGCCGCTGGAAGCAGAGTATTCTTATTGTGAACTCGGGCCTGCTGCTAATTATTTTCAAGACAAGCCTAATCCATGAAATTAAGATTTCTATTTACATAAAAATCCCTACGCCCCATCAAATTATTGCCACGCCCCACCACGAGAAATAAAAATCAAATACTGGGTTAAAGCACAGAAGTAAGATATTTGTATGGCGGTGATGAAGGAGAGGTTTTCGGTATTTCGGAGGCACCGGGAAAACAAAAATAATTCAGTACAATGTTATAGCGTCAAACACTACATGCGGTGATGCGGGAAATGGCGCAAATGACGTCAACGACAAAGAGTTGTTTTGTTATCTGTAAATTAAGCTCCAACGAAATTTTAAACGACCGCAAATTCTTCTACAATATAAAAGTGAGGAATGCTATCAAAAAGAGGAAGGCAGGTTTTTAATTAAACACCCCCCATCTCCCCCCACCAACCAAATGCACAGACCTAGGCGAACATAATATAACGAAGGCGCATATATCTTTGAAATTCAGCTGTAATTAAGTTAGTTCGCGAAGGTGCGGTGTTTAATTTCAACATCCAAAATGAGGGGTTTCTTTTTTATTTGCTTGTTTTTTTTTGCAGTACAGATCCAGCCAAACAGCAAATGTCACACTAACACGGCAGCTCAGTTAAATCCTTCATTCTCTCCTATGAGAGCTTACGTCCTTCACACTGCTGGTAAAAAGGAGAAGAAAGAGAAGGGATAAAGACGGTTTACTTGTCAAACAACAGTGCACACTTCCTGTCTGATGCGACTCTGTCTGACACAGAGACTGAAGCCGGATTTAAACGCAACGCGGAGAAGGAGGAGAAAAAGAGCAGAGAGTAAACATTTACAGGCCAACTGATGTGCCCCTGGGGGCCACTTATAAAGTGTGTCCCTCGATTTTTACCCCCCCCCCCCATTGTACACGTTTCATACTCCTGGCCTTCAACCAACCCTCCCTCCCCTTGCACAAGCGTTTTTTAAATGTTGAAAGTCCATGAAGAGGCCTTCATATTCCTGAGAATTTAAACGGTATTCTGAAGGGATGGACATACTGGAGTCGACTGGACATACCATGAAGCCGCTTTACGTGATCTTGTTTGCGTGATGTTTTTCTTTTACCCCTTTCCCAATGCCTCATTTCCACAGGCAAAAAAACGCTCAGCATGATATCTTGGAATCCGTCTTTACCCTTTGTCAGATCTCATTTTGAAGACCGAGAGAATTTAAATGGCATTCTGAAGGAAGTACATGTATTTGGCTGTTTCATTTAGAAACAGCCTACATTTAGCTATATATTTTTATATGATCCTACATCTTTTTTTTTTTTTTTTTGTTAAATATAAATAAAACTAAACTTTTCAATTCATTACTGTATCTGAAAAGCATAATTTTTACCCTTGCTGATCCGCCCCCCCCCCCCTCCTTTTCTGATGTGCATACTTTATACATGGCCCTTCATTTGACAGTGGTGATGAAACCAACCCAGAAAGCCAAGTGCGTGAAAGTCACCATAGGACAGAGAGGAGAAGTGTAAATAGATCCTGAAAAAAATGGGGAGGGGGAGGGAGAGGGCGCAGTAGGCCCTGGTTCACCCTTTTTTCTGTTGACAGTGTTGTGAAAAATTCCTAACTTGTTACTGAAATATCAGGTTGAGACAAAATAAAATTTTCAAATAACATGAAAGAAGCTGATCCTGCATGTACAGAGATAAAGGCACAGACCACATGATGAAAGTGGATTTCTGTCTAAAAAAAAAAAAAGAAGGAAAGAAGGAAAACAGAATTTCCTGAACGCACTGGAGAGATTTACATTCCTCTAAGAGAAGGATTAAGATTAGAAGTTCGCAGAACAGAAAAGCCAAAACCGCTATGATGAACACCACTGAATTGAGTGATGTGGAAAATTTGATGATGATGATGACGAAGAAGAAATAGAAAGTGAGAAATTCTTCCCTTGACTCAAAACAATTCATGATGAAACCAGCAAAGAGAAAAAAAGGAAAAAAAAACAGAAAATGAATACAGTGGCAAAGTCATCCAGACACTAAAAATACTAAAAACAGTATCTAAATTTTTATGCCATATACACGATTTCAACATATTTAAACAATTAACAAAGCTCGTTGAAGATTCACATTTATCTGGTTTGTTAACTGCTTTGTTAAACCATACCAACTGCAAATCATGATTTAAACAGATTTCAGCCACACGTTTTCACCTTCTGCATTCACATTCTTTTTCCCAAATGCACCACTAATCATTGCAATTCAGTATCTTATGTTTTGATGTTGAAAGCATCCTTTGTTTGTTGCTGCATGCTATAGGATTGCCAACTAATTTTTCACAAATTCTGGGACATTTATTATGGTTTCACAGGCTTCAAAAACGCTTAGTTGAACAAAGCTTCTTCGGACAAGTCCTGTGATTCAAACATCTTTTTTTAAAAAACTGTGAACTTGTCGGTATGCTTAATGAAGGACTCACAATAGGGCATGATAACTAATGAGTTCTACGATGTTACAATTAGACATCTGCAGAGTTGAAATATGTCTTTTCTGTGTGCTTCACATGGAAGTCCTCCTGACTTCTGCATCACCTTGAAATCATTTAAATCTCCATCTTTTGTAAAATGGGAATCTTAATTTTGAATATTAAAAAAAAATATCACCCTGGTCATATTGCAAAGGTGACTGAAATTGCTCTACCAATCTCCTTACATTTTGTGGAGCAAAGTAGCCATAGTCACATGTGGCCAATCAATTGAGAAAACCATTGTGTGCGGCAAACTTGTCTTTCACATCTGTCTGTCAACAGTTTGTAATATGAATACTAAATGTACAGCCTATACCTGTATTAAAAATGAAACAATTCCATTGGCATTACAACAGACATTACTTCCCCGCCCAAGATGACCAGCCATGTGAGAGTAAATTGTAGCTCAGCAAAGAATTTGGTGAGCAGCTTGCTGTTTGAAATCTCAGTCTCTATTTTTTCAAAAGGGTACATTAATTGTAAAATGACAAAATCCACAACTAAGATCCTGGAGATTGCAAAATCATTGTGCCCAGTACTGCTTTAAATACTCTATCTCCACACCTCTGCACCTTGACAAAATCATTGAAAGTTTTGAAGTTAAAACTTTACTAAGTATTGACACTACTTTTTAACACTTTAAAATCCATCCCTGATGGTATTAAGACTTTCACGATTTTTGCAGGAATGAAAGAATACATGTTATTATGTCATATTATGGCCTAATCGCAATTTTTGTAAAAAGCGGAGACAGAATAAAATGAAGGTCTTCCGCCCGTCCGCGCCAGTCAAGAAAACACAACTACCCCAGCCCCTTTTCGCCTGATTAGTCAATCTGACTACCGCCCATTGATACAAACTGACTAGACCCTCACGCCCCCAGGTCCATCTGACCATTCCATTGCAGGTTGTTTAAGCTTATATCTTAATCATACTATGTTTGTTAACTTTTTGGTAAGTGGCGCGGACGGGGGGAAGACCTCCCGAATAAAACAGTGCAAGGGCGACGAAATTCTTTACAATGTTGCAGCGAGGCGCTCCTGAGTTAGCGCACTGAACTAGAGCTAAGTAAAATTGAGAATTTATACACATGAAGCTACACAAAGCAGTTCCACACTTCCACATCCGGTAAGTGTATGCGCACTCTGCACTTTCGTTTTTTTTTATCTTATAGGATGTTGCACACTCATTATTTTTGCACATAATTACATTCATGATTTATGTCACAATCCCACATCGGCGCTTTTTCAGTTGTTCCCACCCCTCCTTAGTTAACGGAAGGACTTCCAAATGCGTTCCATAGTCCGAGTGAAAACAATACATAGTTACCCCGGCGGCTCACCCTGATATGTCAATCTGACTACTGCCCAGACGAACATCGGCCTACGGCCTCGATGATACAAACTGACTAGACCCTCACGTCGTTACATATCAATCTGACAATGGACTAATATATAGCCTAGGTAAGTTGGGGTGGGAACTACCGGATGTGGAAGTGTGGAACTGCTTTGTGTAGCTTCATGTAATTTATACTGAGTTAAAGATCATTAAAATCTGAACACCGAATTCCGTGCACCATTCTAGACCACATCTGTTAAATTGCTCTCTTCTGAATTTTTAATTCATTCAAATATTTAACCAAAGGAAGAAGAGAAAAAAAAGATTCTCTATGGCTAGATCTAGACAAACTGGCAGATCTAGCTCTCCCTGATGAGTTCCCGTTTCACATCCCCACCCAGATAATATTTTGATGCCCAAAACTATTCAAATTCACGCTGACGTTACTTCCACTTTCGTTTCCTGTCCATTTCCTTTCAATGCCAGGCGCATCTGTTCATTGGCCTCGTTTGTTGACTGAATCAGTCACGTTAGCTGAATAAAATAGATGACATAATTTTATTATACTTACCATCGACTTGTCGACGGGTTCCATAAAAACTGGTTTTGCTTTTCGGTTGCATCGTCGATCTGTCGTTAGAAGAGACATTTTTTCAAGGATAGCGACACAATGGACTTAACCGTTACCTTCAAGTCGGCCTTCAGTGACCGGGATAAACACAGAAAAATCGGAAGTGGAACTCAAGGTCAGTTGCTCACAGGGAAGTGACTCTTACAATCCAACAGTATCTTGCATGAATGAGTTACGTTCCCCTTTTTTTCTTTAAAAGAATTATTTCATTGCGACATCCTCGGTTATCACTATCAGCAACAAAATTAAAAGTTTTGTCTGAAAAGGATCTTGTCCCATATTCGATCTCAAAATATTGGCCTCATGCTCTCAGTGCTTGCCGTTGCAAAATCTGATAACTTACTGGAGAATTAAAGTAATGAAAAGGGCAGTGGTCTGTTTAATGAGTTACGACACTTTAAACAATCCCACAAGCGTTTTTTTTTTTCAAAATAGAGGCAAGACCAATGACCCAGTGCCCATACTCTTAATGCGAGTCAAGCCAATCACTGAAAAGATCCCCAGGATAATATAATAATAATAATGTATAGCATTTATATAGCGCATATCCATTAAAATGCTCTAATATGGTTAATTTATACGAGTGTGATGGTCTGAAGTCATGATTATGCACCCACAATCCAAATCCACCAAAATGATTGCACATATTTTATTTTAAACAACAACACGTGAAATTGACATTGTTGTTTTTTTTTTAATTACTAATGATTATCTACAATCATAAGATTAAAAAAATATAATGATTATAGACTTTTAAAGACCAGAAAATGCCTTTTTAATTGACTGTTGTCCACTTGATTCTGATAGATATTGTAATGTTGTAGGTTATACTATTGTTCACAATCTGCAATCACACAGGAGTGTATTTAAGATCTGGGAGTGGGGATGGGGTGGGAATTATAGATATGTTGATCCAGAGGGTCAGAACGAGGGAGGAGAGAAGTGGAGCTCCCAGAAGCTGAAAATTTTGCCTTTGCATAAATTCTCTCCAGTTTCTTTCTCAGCATATTTTCTCATATAATTAGTGGTAAACGTAGCTACCATTGGAAAAAAATATAAGTTGACATGGACAAAAGAAAAGCACAGCCTTAAAATTCTTGCCCGACTGATTTTTGACGGGAGGAATAAGTGTGACCATGGACAATGTTTCCTGTGCTTAGTTGTTGTTTTCACATATCACTTCTGTCTTTCTGTCTCTCTTTCTCTCTCCCTCTTTCGATCCCACCCCTTCTTTCTTTCCAAGCTTTAGACCTATAGTAATTTTTTATCTACATGATTACAATTACTAAAGTCCCGATCCACTGGACTAGATCCAGAGACTGAATTTGTTGGGTTTGTTTCGAACCACATTTATTTGGGGAAATTATCTGCAGACTGCTGTCGAATAATTTTTACACCGTCCCGTATCATGATTATATTATGGCAATCTTTCAAGTGTTTTCCTAGCAATGCAGAAATATAATCAGATTTATCAGTCACTGACAAAATATTGCTGCTGAGTCTGGGTGACAGAATAAGAATTAATGAAAAAACTGGCAAAATATGTAGTAGATATGAGAGTTATTTTGAAGTACGCCTTTTATTTGTAACCTGTGGAGAAAACTTTGCTGGCATTAATTTCCTCATACTGAATTGAGAAAAAAGTAATGTTTTGCTTTTAGGCTTTTCTGCTAATAAATCTTACGACTGCACTTAAGTTAATAATTGCTTCACCGCAGTCTCACACTCAGTGGGTAAGTTCAAGTATATATACAATATATGCATATGGGCTAGTCAGCACATACATTTAAAACACACACACATATACACACAGCAGCAAAAAAATAATTATGTAACACTAGCACTAGTGACTAGCTATATGTGGTCTTCGCATGAAGTTCCAAGAAACCGAAAGCTTGCTATTTTAGACTTTATTTTGCAGTCCTCTCTATATAACATAGGATTTTTCCAAAATAAAGATTCTTTAAATGTTATTGTTTTGACACATTTAAACCGTAAACATGGTATTTTCACTTCATACTTTCTCGCCGACTTTGGGTAATTGCATCAAATATCCAACTTACCGTTAACCACACGATGCGGTTACTCGGTGAACCAAGAAAAAGTACGGAACCATACTCATAGAGTAGCTGTTCTTATCAAAGATGGCGAATGTTTTCAAGATAATCAACTTAATTGTATTGAACCTGACCTGAATGAGTCACTGTAGTAGTTTGTAACATATTTTGTCGTTAGTTATCAGCATTCAACCATGTCGGTTTGTATTGACGGATCTGTACTGTCATCTTTGCTGTTTAATCATCTGAATAGCCAGGGCAGTCAGGTAAGCCTAAGTCCCGAAGTAACATACCATTCATAACTCATTGATTAGGAAAATAGGTTCATTAGAGATCTAGATCTAGATCTAGATCTAGTCTAGATCTAGATCTAGATCTAAATTCTACATCTGTCTAGAGATGACACTCAGATGTTGCATTAAACATGCTTTGACGTCTTTTTCGTTTAGAATTTGGGAAGGAGTAGTCTAGGCCTACCATGAGTTATACAACTTTAGTCTGACATTTAAGACTATATCATCATGTTCTGTGTGTTAACTCTCACACCGCGTGCTACCCGCAAAGCCCACTGTCCAGTCAGTGACCTTACTCACGGAGAATCTTATCTGGGATCACTGACCCTTGCCGCTATGCGATGACCACACATGCTGTCCGCGTGGTTCGGTTTTTATTGATCGGTATGAAAACGTTCGCTTAAACCACGCTTGATAATGAATTAACCAGCAAAACCTTAAGTCTGTCAGTCTCTATTCTCTAACCAGTGATCTGACTTATGATTCCAAACTGACAACTGTAGTTTTCGTGAGAATGAAGCATGATAACTAGCCACACCCTCCCAAGCCCTACCCTACACAAATGGTTTCATCCGGATTGACACATACCGGAGATCTTGTTTCTGACTGGTTCTTAGATACAGACAACTCCATATGGTGGTCAGCTTGTGAGAAAATGAGATAATATTGCAAATTTGTTGAGCAAAAGTTTGCATGTCGATGTTACATCTTTTGAAAGTGTGGGGAGAGCCTTTGAAAGCTTAGTCTTTGTGATTCCGACCAGTGGTTCACTGGTTAACATGTCCATACTCCATGTCACAATGCTTTTGATTTAGAAGAGATACAGTGAACAATAAGACGGTGGTTACATCTCAAAAAGGTCGGTGACCCGACGCGTGAAAATACGGCTTGCGCGTGATGCGGACAGCTTGACCTTGCCGACTTTTGCCGCCCATGCGGCATGAGCGCTTGGGAAACATGGGCGGCATTTGACGCCCTGCGCAGGGTGAGGGTTAATTGCTGAGCTGCACATATTTACTTATTTAAAGCTCACCCTGTGCGCAACAGCTTAAAGCCTGCTTTCCAGTCAGTGACCTTAATCAAGAAGAATCTTATCTGGGTCACTGACCCCTGCTGATGTACGATGACCACACTACCGCTGTCCAAGTGGATCAGTTTGTATTCGATCGGCATGAAAACATTCGCTGCTATAGATATTAAATGCCTTGTCACACCTGATAATGAATTAACCAGCAAAACCATTGTCTGTCAGTCTCTAACCATTGATCTGACTTATGATACCAAACTGACAGCTGTAGTTTTCGGACAACGAAGTATGAGAACTAGCCACACCCCCCTTAGCCCTAAACAAATGATTTCAACCTGATTGACACATCACATACTAATAAACCAATGTGGGCATTTGGGGCAAAGATCATTTCAGAACTCGCTTCTGATTGGTTCTTAGATACAGGCAACTCTAGATGGTGGTCAGCTTGTGAGAAAATGAGATAATACTCTGCAAATTTGTGGAGCAACAGTTCGCATGTCGATGTTACATCTGTTGATAGTGTAGGGAGAGCATTTGAGAGCTTAGTCTTTGTGATTCCGACTAGTGGTTCACTGTTCACATGTCCTTGTCACAATGTCGTTGATTTAGAAGAGATACAGGGAGCAATAAGACAGTAGTTACGTCTCAATGAGGTCAGTGACCCTACATGTGAAAATACGACTTGGGCGGTCCGCGTGACCATGCCATATTTGTACGCCCAGCGCAGAGTGAATGCATGGAAAGTCGATGCCTTATTGGTACGCCGACCCGCGCTGCACTGTGGCAACGACGTGCCTGCTCCAGTTGTAACTGGGCTGCAATGGCACAAGAGGCAAATTTCCCAAATGGGATTAAAGTGGTATACAAAAAACGTCCATATAGCCATTATACTTATAGGGGACTGATGTGCCAGGGGGGTGCTGCCCCCCCCCCCCCCTGCAACCCGCCACACACGGGTAATACCCCTATTGTGTAACTCAAATGGAACTCTCCCAAAATTTGTCCTGGGAGAACTTCCACATGTCTCAAGGTCAGAAATCCAGGTAGTAATGAAAATGTTCAAAGTAGAGGAGACTCTGTCTCCTTACAGTTACAAGGATGCAGTTTAAGAGAAACCCCCCCCCCCCCCTCCCCCTCCCCCCATTGCGAGTTAGCACTCTAGAGGGAGGATGTTTTTAGGATTAGGCTAATGCACAGCACTGCGATTAACTGCTGAGTACATTAAAAAGTGCAATACTGGATGCATTCGAAAGTCAACACCTCTTCCTCATCTTGCTGCCTCCATCAACACTTTTAGTGCATTTGTTGGGATTGAGGGTGACACAGTGTAGAGTTATATTAATAATGTAGGAATGTAGGTCTAGGTCTGCATAATATTTTGAGGACTGAGTCCAGCAGGATAGTCCCAAATGGGCACCAGTGAAACCCCCTTAACTGTGGTTATGAGGTTCAGTGGACCGTTCAGGTTGATGTGGTGAATGCAACAATTACTTCTGATCCTTCAAATCCTCATTTACCAGACAGCTTTGGTCAGCATCGTTGTCTCTGTTCTGTCATTGTTAATGTTGGCCGGTGTGATATAATGAAAAGATCCCTGTTCAAATCGCAAAGTGACCCCCATAGTATAGACCAATAAAATACAGATGACAAAATGCAGTGATATAATTATTTCAGGAGAAGTACCATGTGAGACACACAGCAAGGATAGTAGTACAACTACAAGAATAAAATGTTAGGAGCATCGGATGGGGGGGGGGGGGGGTTGACGGACATGCCCTGGCGTATTATTCCTTCAGATGGATGTTTCTATGCTCAACTTGATGATTTACAGTACATGCCTGGCTGAAGTTGTGTACCTCATATGGTACTCTTGTCATTATTTCTTTATCATACACCATACTGATAAAATATAAAGATCATGAATAATCTTTTTTGCCTCCTCAGTATGGCTTCCTCATGGGAGAGAAGATAGAACACATTGAGGATAGAATAAGTGATTCTCAGATCCACACATCTGATGTAAATGCATTTATATGTAAGTACAAAACATAACTACATGTATTAACAAGCATTTGACCACAAGGATTCTGTCTTGCGCAGGCAAATAATAATAAAAATTGTTCACAGACATGGTTGACTGTTGCAAGAGTTACTTACTCCCAAGGCAGGGGATGTCAGTTTCAAATGTTAAGTTTCTGATAAAATTTTGTTCAATGCAGGATGCAGTTTGTCCTTATGATGTTGGTTTGTGGAGTGGTATCCTTATCACTCAAACTTTAAGTGTGGAGTTCATGAAGATCAAATTGTCTTGTTAAGTGACTGGAAATTTTCTGGTCACATGGCATGGTGATATATATTTCCACCAGGAATTTCCATCAAAGTCACAATGTGAACCTTGAAATGTAAAAAAAAGCGTAATCCAGCATAGGAGAAAAGATCAAACCCGCACCTCATATATTAGTGCAGAAAGAATTTGTATAGTTTCTGATTTAAGTTTGTTTCAAAAAGCCTTTAATGTGATATGATATAAACTTACATGCTTTGCTTTTTCTTTTTAGACATTTCTGCCTTTGCCCCATGGCCGGATCATGAGAGTATGTATAGCAGAAGTGGACACATTAATGACCAGTGGATACAGCATCTTTTGAGAGATTCAAAACAGGTACACTGTATGCAAAGATCCTAGATCCTTTACCTCTTCCGAGTTAACAGTATTTTTATCCTCATTTGCTTAAACATTTTGGGTTTGATATGTTGCACTGAATATCATTTGCCTTCTACAGTCAGAGTAAAATGATGTTTTTGTAAATACTCTTTACAATTACATAAAGTTATGTTGTGTAGCCTTTAGTGCTGCATGTGTGGTGGAAATCTTTGAAGAGTAATATTTAGTGTTCTGTCTGGTGGATATCGCAAGCAGGGTAATGACCAACAATAGAGGATTTTTCTGCACCCGTTAGGAATAATAAGCTTTGTGAAGTTGTGTGTTCATGAAATGTTCTGTACATTGCTTAAATATACAGAACACAAGGGATTTTAACATAAGCACATCATGTCATTGCATGGAAGACATGTTTATGAATGTTCCTCACATAAGGAAAGCTAGTGTCAAACGCACACAGATTTTAGAAATATCCAAATAGGGATTTTTTTCATGAGATATAATAATATAGTAAGATTGTACAGAATAGGGGGATTTAAATCTTGTCATTGTGAATTACAATTTTCATATTTATCAGTTTGATATGTGAATGTCTTCCACAGGACTTAGTGGGTTGGTATAGTTTCCGTCACAACAGCAGTCCTAGGCCGTCTTTACGTGAGGTTAGCCTTCATTCTAATCTGGTTAACAGTGAACAGTTTGATGGCCTGCCTGAAGATTTTCTATTCTTCCTGTGCACTTCTTCTTTTTCAACCAGTATGTCCACCCATACGTGTAACCATGGTTTCATGCACATTGTGGATGGGTAAGTAACCTAAGACTGTTAGCATCAAAGTATTATTTTGTAATATCTTAAATGAAGTTTTCACACAAATTGGAACTGTTTTTCACATGGATCATAAGTGTGACAATTTTTTTTTTTCTGTTACTTGATAAGTATTAGCTATCACTCAAATTATGTGACGGCTATTTTCCCAGAAAACCTCAAATGAATTGAAGTCGTGTCATTCTGACGCTAGCTTTCAACGCTATCTTTGATTGCCTCTGCTTATTTTGGCTGTCTTATATTTTCATACTTAACAGAAATCCAGTGCTGTTGCATAATATTAATAAATTATCATTATTATTATGATTTTCATATCAATCAATTTTGCATCCTCAGGCATTTCCTTAAAGTGCCAATGAATGTAATGAATCTAGGTGATACCACACGAAAGGAATACCGCACAAGAAGCAATGCCACTCTTTCTCATAATGAAACAATTCAAGGGTCTCTTAAAAAATTCCAGTAAGTTTTTTTGTTGTTGTTTTTTTCAAGTTGAGCTATGTAATGCTCACAATAGAGTAAGTATTTCTATAATGTTGGGTAGCAAGATAGGGATATTTATTCCCATAATTATTACTGCTTTCTGATGTGATGCATGAATCCCCTGTGACACTCCATTTTAACACTATTTATTACTAAGAGAAGAAAGATTTATACAATTTGCCTTTTTGAAGTTGTAATGTTGAAGATGTTGTCTTCCAGTAACATCAAAATTATATTCTTCAGGCTTTGAAGCACTTACCATAATGTGGTCCCTCCCCAAATGAGAGCATAACAAACTTTCCCAGTTCCACTGGAAAGTGTTGTCATCCATTCTCTAATCTGAGAATTCTGTTTTTATGATAACAACATACAATAGATCTATACATTTTTTAAAATGTGAGATAGGTGTAATTAACATGGACAGTGTTGAAGATTGTATTTTAATTACAGTGTTTCTTAGAGAATAGTACTGTCATAAAACTTAGTAAAAATGGATGTTGTCATTTTATTTTCCAAGCAACATTCCATGAAAAGCAGGGATATTTAAAACCTGTGCTATGGCTTAGGACTAGGGAAATAACATGTATGTTCCTTTGTTGGCTTCTCTTTTCTAATGCCTATCGACTGCACAGAAGAAACCCTATTATATGATTATTTGATACTGAAGTGATATCTTATCAGTCAAACTGTTATGATGTGTTGTTGTTTTTTACTGTGATTGCTTATCAGTCGATTGCAATGGTTGTTTTTTTTTGTTTTTTTTTCTGAAAGTATGGCATGAAATTGCATCTAAAGACAAGGTGAAGTTGAATTATAATGGAAATATTTGCTGTCTTTTTCCCCAGGAAGGAATTTTTGAAATCTTCAGGCAGTATGGAACAAATTAGTAAAGTGAAAAATCTTTCAGCTTCAATGAATAAAGCGTTGAAGGTAAGTTTCATTAAAATATCGCAAGTGTTACTAACACTGGTTTCCCTTATCTACATGTAACATTGCACCTGAAACTCATACCCGTCTGATTAGAAATCTGCTACTGATAAGTGTAGCAAAAGTACAAGATAAAATTTTACATGGAGTAAATGTGACAAATTCCTGAAAATGGCATATTGGGTATTTTATCTTTTGAAATTAGCACAGGGCTGTATAATTATTAGACAATAAACACAAATATATCCATCTCAACCTTTGTTGTACATGAAAGTTTCTGTGGAGGGGAAAAAGTAATGGTGTAAGGACTAGTGTCATTTATTGTCTATTGTGTTGATTTTTGTCACAACTCACAGATAGTTTTGTTGTTGTGTGTGTTCTCATTTTCATTGTTTTTTTTTTTTTTTTTTTAAATTTTGGTTCTTGTCTTTAGGTTGGGAGGATCATGTTTATATATTATTTGTCTTTTGTCTGCAGTCTGTACACAGTAAAGTTGCAGAGAGTGAAGCAGTGCTGGGCTTGTTAGAGACTGATGTTAGCTATCTACGAGAGCGCCTCAGTCAGTTGGAGGAAGAAGAAATGAACCAGATTTTTGAAATAGAAGAAAAGAAAAGACTAGAAGAAGATGAAGCAAGGAGAAAACAAGATGCAAAAGAAGATGCCGAGGAAGAACAACAGCTAGAGAAGCTGTTGGTAGATTTGGGTATTTCATATAATGATTCAAATGGTGTGGCCTCAAACGCAGCTGCTGCTGTCCCATCCACAGTTTTGAAAGAACAGTTTGAAACTGACCTGAGTCAGGTGGACATTAAACTGATTGAACCAGGGCCTCCACCATCCATGAAGTCATATGTCCAGATCGACAGCAAGCATGTCCAAACCAGTGACGCGAGTACCTTAGCTTGTTCATCAGCCTCGTCAGGTTTGAATGCTAAGACACCCTCTGCACAGCAGCGGTGTCCTGTCAACAACACAGAGGACACCAATTCTTCTAAAACCCAGGATTTAAAGAAGCAAAAACAGTCTGACCCATTTGCCTTTCTTGAAGATGAGTTCAAGTTGAAGGAAGCTGCTGATAAGCAGGATCAAGCTTCAGTAGCAAATAAACCTAAGGCAGGAGCTGTCGGCAAAGCAAAAGTTCAAGATGAAAACAGAAAAGTTTGGCTCAGTAAGAGCTCTAATCAAGTTCTAAATAAACCGGAAATGTCGAAGTTGGGGATAAGTCAAGCCCCAGTGAGCGGTGTTCCATTTGATTCTGCTAGTGATGCTGTTAATGGTTCTCAAGAACATGAAGACATTTCATTCATAGATGCTGAAACCAAAGGAAAATCTTTTTCAAAATCTACGGTAGATGATGAAAATTTTACTTTGTCATCTTCCCCTACTTTTTGACGTACCCTGTATTTGATAATTTCAAACAGGAAATTCAGTTTTCAGAGATAAATTTGCACATGTACTCTTCAGTCTTTTCTCTTATATATCATACACCCTGAAAGAAATTGGATTAACTTTGCATTAACATTGATAATTAATATGTAGTGTAGAATCTGATTTTGTTTGGGGTTATACTTCAAAACTAGGTTTAGTTATAATTTGTGATATTGTTTACTTTTTTTTTTATTAGTACATGGCAGAAGATGTGATAGAGCAAATTTTTTATGATGACATGGCCTGTGAACAATTAGGCCAAGATAGAATTGGAGCTTTACCAATGCAGTGCAATATAATACACAAACTTGGAGAATAAAGAGTTTGAATTTTCTCCGCTGTTTATAAATTTTTTTGTATATCAAGGTTGACATAGGAGAACCTTGCAATAGCCGTTTTCAGAGACCAGGGCTCTGCCCATAAAAGTATTCAGGCTGGTTCATATATGTACGAGGATAAGCTTTTCGATGATTGTATCTATGCTCCATCATGCTGGCGATACCTTGAGTAATAAGAATAAGGCTCAAAAAAAGGGGATATGGACTGAAATTTAATAGGGTGCTGGAGAAACACCTTTTCTCGCAGTTGCAATCTCTTTTATGCTTGTTGGCATGCTGCTTTACATAATACATGCCAAACTCTATAATTAGAACTCCTGCTCTCAAAGCCTCTCTGTTGGAGAAAATCAGATTCCGTTGTAACAGAAGAACTGTTGTGATCGTACATCTGCAAGATAAATATATCAAGATGTGGATCAGATCAAGTCACTGAAATACTTCTCAGTATTTTATAGGCTTATGTGGAACAAATACATGTGCATTTCATGCCAGCTCATCTAGCCATCAGACTGGATTCTTTTATGATCATTTCTATGCACCAATAAATTCCCTTTTTTTCTCATTTGCTTTCAAAGATGACAGGATTGTCAACTGACAGTCTTATATATTACTGTCAGTTTCCATTATTTAAACCCCCCATCACTCTATGACTGCATACATTGAGAAAACACAGGCATAAGAACAGCTCAAGTTTGGGTGTAGGCATCATAAACCCATTGTATTGGTTTGTTATGACAAAGTATTAAGTTCATAAATTCATAAATATTTTGCTGTCATAGAAGCTGATTTAAGAAGACAATATACAGAATATGAACTGTTATTATGCAATATAATTTCTTGCTGATGCACAGAATTTTGCCCATGTTGTTGTCTTTGCTGTCCCATAATTTATTGTGAGCCTCTATCTGTAATCCAAGAATATTAAGCGAATTTTGAAAAGAAACTAAACCTATTGGATACTAACAGGTCTAGTTTCTGTCCAATCATTATTTGAAGAACAACTCTTTGTGCGAAATAATTTGTTGCAAAATTTTGGAATCCTGCCTCTTCACCTTTTCCTGGGAAATGATTTTGGGATTCAGAGTTTAGAACTCAGAGCTTCATAGGGATAAACTCATTTAATGTGTTGATGATGTCAGAATAGCCTGAAAATTATTTCATCATTCTCAGGTAAATGTGTACACTTTTTATTTTAAGTGAACAGTGAACCTTGAGTAAATTTCATTGTAGGCTTCAGGTGTAACATACATATTTTGAGGCTCGAGCTAGACATAAGAAAATTACCAACAGAAGTTGTAAGATATTAAAGTGTCATAAACACCAAAGGTGTAATGTTGTTGTGGGTATTTTATTGTTGCATTGTTTCATTTTGAATTACCTTTACTCACTTTTTAGTTTCACGGCATGTTTGTCAACTTTATACATGTATTTATCCTAAACTGTGAGGTTTCGTAGGCATGATCTTGCTAAATGCATTGTGTTATGGTGGTACTTTTTGATTACAAGAAGTCTTATCATGGTCATGTCAAAGAAAGAAGGTATTTTTTTAGCTATTTTCAATATGCCATTCCCACGTAGAATATAAAGTAAAAGATTGCGTATTTTGGAAGTTTTCTGACAGTGCATTTAAAATTCAGGGAATCCACCTAGGAATGTTATGGAAAAATTTACCAGCAACAACATATGTGACTAAACTGCATTTCATCCGAAGATAAAAAGAAAATAAAGAAGGAAGGGAGAGGATGGGTAAAATCAGCCTTTTGACAGTTGTTTATTTTTGTTGTTGTTTATTATCAGATAGAAGTCTTTTCATTTCGGGTCAAAGAGTTATTCTGTCTTCTTTTTTGGAAGGTGATTTCATGAAGGAAATCTGGTACATTTGATTTCTTCTCTCTAAAAACCTCTTTTGTTTGGTGTAACGTGGAACTGTCAGTTCACAGCTGTTCACAACATTGAATTTGCTCCCATAAGAGAGAATGTGTTGGATTCCAGTAAACCAGCCTTCTTACACGGAAACAATAAATTTTTAATCACATCTTTTTCATGCTTACATCAAATTTTGCTTTTTTGTAGTGAAAGAACAGTTTCTAATTGAAATATTTCAAGGAATCTTTAATTCAAATATTTCAAGGAATCTTGCATGATTCTGAATAATTTGGCTGAAATTTCGTCACAAGTCTGTCATTTCATTTTATTTTTATTTGTGACACAGAAGCACACGAAAGAGGGCTATTTTGCAGGTATCAGAGATTTGTTTGATTGAAATGATATGGATATTCAAGTTGTCAATGACTTGTTTGATTTAATTACATGTAGATCCACTGTTGCTCTTTAATTCACCTTGCACAATACTCCTAATTGATGTCAGTTGTATAAGTGCATTTACATGAATTGCCAAACATTTTGGTTGTTTTCAATGCATCACAACTGATTTATCAGTATCACACCTGCATAGACAGTATATTTGAAACATTTTATCAATTATTTCTGCCTTTCAACAGTTTCACACTTTTATGTCCATATTGCAGGACCATTTTGTTTGTTTTGGTATCTTGTCTGATTCTGTTGCATGATACTGTACTTTTTTGTAGGGTTGAAGCAATCTACTTAATATTTGGGATATTTCCCAGGGATGATTAGAATTTGAATAACTTTTCATGTGAAGACAATTTTATTTTTGGACACAATATATAATAAATGTATTCTGCTTGCTTATATGCATTCTTCATAAATATGTGTTTATATAATTAGGCTTATCTTTTGAAATAGTGATGAGTAGCCCTGGAGTAAGTTATTTCATCACTGACTAAAGACTGAAGCTTTTGGGGGGGGGGGGGGGGGTTTACATTCAATAGGAGGTTTTTATCTATATGTTCATAGATGTTCCAAAGGTGGTACTGTATGTTGAAGTTAACATATGTAGTGTTTCATTTGTTTTTTGCTGTTGTTGTTTCTCTAGCAAGACATATTAAAATTTGTTATTGCTTAATCTAGCATGTTTCATTTGAAGTTTAGATGGATTTTGTTGCTCTTGAAAATGTAATCATGAGGTAGATCTATCGTAAGATTTGGCAAATTTAAAGTAGGAGATACTAAAAACAATATTACAAAATAAAGGTGGTCAATGAAAACCCTGTTCATTTACATTTAAGCTGTCATAGTGCCATGTGGAATCTTATCTTTGATGTGATATGAATTTTTCTTTTCCTGACTACAGTTATTCATTTTTTACTTTTCTGTGTAGGCATGTTTCTTTAGACATATTTATACATTATATATATATGCAAAATTTACCAAGTGCACAATTATGACGGAATCTGATTTAGATTGTAAATTAAAATTTGAATAGTTTTTGCTATGAGGAGAAGGAAAGATTTTGTATGAACACACCTGTACACTTCACATAATGTTATATAATATTATATTTTCATGAGCTTTGCAAGTTCACAAATGAAAAGTTGGCAAATGGCAAATGAAATATTCTGCATTTGAAACAACAGCGTCATTAAAAATGTGCTTGTCTCGCCATTTGTTAAAAAGTCAACCCTTCCAAAAACAAATATCATGTAATTTTATACCAAACTGGCCTTACTAAGAGCTGTGAGGCCCAACAGTTATAATTATTACTGTTTCTGTGTAACCTGCAATGAGGTGTTAGATGTATGTTGCAATGTGTTGTTATGTGTACTTGACAAGATTAGATAACACTATTGCAGGGCCCGATTGGAAGCATTTGGTCCAACTGGCTAAAGCTGACCCTGTTTGAGTATATGATACTATCCTGTGCAGAGCAGTGTTTGAAGGGCAAATGCAGAGACAACAGATTGGCAATGATCTGCTACTGACTGGCAACCATTCATAATGGAACAATTAATGTCTAAATACCGTAAAGCATCTGATAGTGATAGATCATTGCCTGGAAAGGACAGCATGTCAAAGGTGTTGAAAATAAAAATGAAACAACTTAATTCGTAACAGAAAGAGAGGAAAAAATATCATCAATCTGAAATGCTGGAATTGTGGATCGTATTTAGCTGACTGACCTGATTGAGATTTTAATTGTTTAAAAAATGTATGCTGTATGCACTCTGTTAGAAACTTTTAGTTATGGATAATGTTGAGCTTACTGATGTGATTCAGCTTTTTGAATGGAATTTGATTTGTTTTTGAGAAATGCCAAATGGTAACCGGTATATGTTTTGAATCATGTATGCAGCTTTGAATAACTGTTTATCATTCTCATTTGGGTATTTTGTCCCATTTGGGTATTTTGTCCCATTTGTGTATTTCGTCCCATTTGTGTATTTCCATGCAAGATGAATACCTGACTCGCTTATTCTTTCAGAAACTTGGTGATGTAACACTATTGCCACCAACACCCTCCAGCTCATGCAAAAGGTTGTGTAATCAGTCACAGACATGTACATGTATAATGTAATGCCATGAAGCCTGTTTATTGCACTACATATTGGTGCTACAGTAAATAAAGCAGTGGGCAGGTGAGAAGAGGTGTGGTAGAATTCAGATTGCATGAACATTAAAAAAACTGGTTTAAATACATTTGCTGGTTGCCTGTCACAAAATATGTCCTACAGTGCTTATTGAAGTTATTCAGCTCACAAATCGTCACAAAGCGTGAGTGTACATTAGACATAATAAAGGGGTGATCGAGTGCTTGTTATGCCCAGTAAGTTTGAAAAAATTAGAACATCTTGGTATTAAGTTATTCTTGTTGTTCACATTACTTAAGCAAACAGGGTATTGTTAATTGTTATTATTTTCATCATATGGGTTACAAAAATGGAACCAGCAGTGGTGTTTTATTTTCTTGCTTTAATAGTTATGGTATTTGTAGGGAGGGAAACCAGACAAACACAGAATACACCGTCATGTACATGTAGTATGTAGGAAACCGCTGTGTGTTTTTGTGCCTGTTTTGATAGTAATTCTCCTGTATTATTTGTGGTGCATTTCAGAACAAGGGCTGCAAGGTTAAACTATCGTAACTCTTTTCAAAATAGAGATATTTGGCATTCTTGTTTTTGTTCCTTTTGACAGCCTGCAGGTTGTGTTATAATGGAGGTTAAATTCTGTACACTTAAATTTAAATAGCTTTTTTTTTTTTTTCAATTTTTAATATCATAACTTATAAGTCTGATAGAGGAAGTTTTTCGGTTTTTTTTGCTTCTCCAGAAGATGTACAAAATTTATAAAAACTGTTTTCCTAGCAGTGCAAATTCTATTTCTTCACTCAGTATTGAAGGAAACAGTTCAGCAAAAAAATTTCACTCTTTAGAAATTCATCTGCCGAGTTCGACCATATATTCAAGCATTGAAATTAAATCACATTCACTGGTTAGTTCCCAGACTGCACCCAAGTTAAGTTCCTTCTAAAAAATTGTATGTGAGATGTGAGCACGCATTTTTTTTTTCAGGCATTGCTTTATGTTTATGGCAACAAAAAAAATGATTTCTGTTGCCCAGCAGTTCATCATTTAAGGGCATGCTGTGCAGAATTGTGATGGATTTAAGATTATTGAGCCTTACTTAACCTTTGACATGTATTTCACTCGATGTAATACTATATATGTATCCTTTTTCTTTTCCCTGTCTCTTCCTGTCATTCAGCACCAGATCCTCTGTTTAGTTCCATGGTACCTGAATTCAGCACTAGATCAATAAACTATCATGCAGTTTTAGCTGGGCTAAATTTGCCTGGTATAGTAGTGTAATTCCATACATTAAGTGTTAGGAATGGGGTGGGATATCTCGTGAAGTGAACTGCTGTTCATAAAGGTGCAAAATGTGCATGGAACAATTGTTTGTTTTCATGTACATGTGGGGTGTTTTTTTTTTGTTGCTTCATTACATTCTGATGATCATAAATGCAGCTTCTCCCAATCCATTTAATTTGTTTACCATGAAAGTGTAGAGCATTCTCATGTTATTACAAATAGCATTATTACAAATTACGATGTACTTGTTCTGTTTTGGGTAATACATAAATATGTGTTGAAACAAAACAATTATCATTTTTCACCTTTACTGACAAGAGAAAAATGTCAGTTGACATCATAAAAGTCATTAAACTGTTTTTAATTTCTTTTTATTTGCCTTTATGTGTTTTTAAGTATGATATTCGAATTGGACAGAAAAGCCTGTAGTAGATCTGCCTGATTTCAAATTGAAAAATTATCAAAGGACACACGAATACAAGATAAAAGTAAATCCTGAAATCTTTTGTTGTGCATACATAGTAATTTTTGTACATGTACAGTATCCCAAAAAAGGTAAAATTTTACAGATGATGTCTTCAGTGTTCCTGGATCAGATAAAATGATAAATTACATTGTGTTATGACCACAGCTTGTTGACTACACATCAACACTGTTTCCCATCCCTACCCTGTTCTTCTTCAGCTACGTGGCATCCTCCCCCGCCCCCCCCCCCTTCGTTTTTCCCTTGGAATTTAAGGCCAAGCAGTGCAACAACAATTTTTTGCATGAGTGCTTTAATTAAAAAAAAATAAATCATATGTAGGGCCCCAGTTTCTCATTATTTCTCCTCCCCCTCTCTTTCCCCCCCCCCCTTTTTTTTTCCTCCCATTCTTCTTCCTCTTTCTTCCTCTTTTTTTTTTTCTTTGTCTTCTTGTGTGTGATCAGATATTTTTTAGAGGTGGTGTAGGTTAAATTCTTATACTTATAGACTGCTTATGTGAATATTATGGTGCTACCTTGCCTGAATTTCCTTCACTCTTGCTTTTGTTGAAGAACACCACATTGACCACCAGTCATAAAAAAAAAAAGCCGTTAGGTCACTGAATACACTGTATAAATGTAATTTTTTTTCATGACCTATTTAACAGGTTTCACCAGGTAAATTTGGGCGACCAGCGCTCTTGGAATGCATTGTAATAATAAACATCTTGGGATAAAGAAATATGTCATAAGGTGTGGTTTTCTTTTTTTGTTTGTTAGTTTTTAAGTAACTGTTTTCCTACTTTAACTGGTTTGCCCCCCCCCCCCCCTACCCTGGTTGTCACAGCGCTTTTCTATCATACAAATCAAGAGTTGTCAACCAAAATGTGGTATGTCCAATTTTATTCATTGCTCTTTAAATTTTTCATGTCTTTTATGTCCAAGCATTAGCTGTGTGTGATTTTATTTTGTGTGACTTTATTTCACAACCCAACGAAACTATTCATGTGAACGTGTTGAAATTACTGCAGTTATATGAATTTTCATTCAAGTAACAAATGTCACACTCGTTTTTTCTCAGTTTGACGATTTTGGACATGAAAACATTCTGGTTGCCAACCTTCGATATAATGTCAAACAAATTTTGTTTCTTCAGTCTTCAATCTCACCCATAGACTGATGTGCTGATTTGGCCTACACACTCAAGTGACTCAAGAATGCCTTAAAGTTTACACTGGGGCTTCCGAACTGTTGAGAATTTATAGTGTGCAGAAAACTTACAAGTTTGTACATGACAGGCCCGTACAGTTTTTTTTTTCTTTCGCTTTTTGCTAGTGTCACTTTTCATCGGGGCCCGCGATCCACTTACTGTATTACATCTATGCATTTTATCTTAATATTGAATGTGCAGTTAAGTTCTTGACAGCTGAGCAGCCATTTTCATTCTGTAGCGACTGGTTTGCCATAGGCTACTTGTATTCAACTGAAAAAGTGAAAGGCCTTCACATGTTTTACGTTTCTTCAAGTTTTGCTCTTTCAGTGGGCCAAACAAGGTTCTTTTCATTCTATTGCGACTGGTTTGCTAAACTTGTATTGAAAGATTTCCCGAAAGACCACGTAGCATCTTTTATGTTGTAGAAATAGTCTTTCTCTCTCTCTCTCTCTTTCTCTCTCTCTCTCTCTGTCTCTCTCTCTGTCTCTCTCTCTCTTTCGTTCTCGCTTTCCCCTTTTCGCTCAGTCATTTGATCGGCGACAACCCACAAAATGTGACAGTATCAGTAATAATTCATAGCAATGATAATGAGCGAGAAAAAACAAACATAATTAAATGATGCACCGTCTTGTGAACTTCCCCAAAACACAGCAATACCTTTATGTTATCTACACCGTCATGTGTTATCATGTACGTGCATTGGTATAAATGATCATTAGTTAACACATTCTTTTATATTTTTTAGAGTGCGCGTCATCCATTACCACCATAAATTCATACAGATCATTTTGTTGTTGTTGTTATTGTTGTTGTCTTTCAGTGTGTGTCGACCATGAACCTCGCTACACGCAATACAGCTGCGGTGCCGATATAATGTAAAATTTCAGCGTGCCTTCAAACTCATACAACTGATATAAAATGACCATCTTTAGCCATTATTCACCTGTGTTCGTTTATTTAAAGACTGCCCGTCATCATTTTTGTTGGGGAGGGGAGCAGTATGTGTCGACCAAAGTCCGCGCCACACGCAATACAGCCGCTGTGCCGACGTACTGTAAAACCTCAACGTATTTAAACGTATTATAAACTCATTCCGTGCCTTCAAATGCATACCATGTGACACTAAGAAACAGATCCCCACGTTCAATTAAAAATGAATGACTCACCACATTAAACAGCCAGAAAATTGTCGCCAGTGTCGTTTAGTGTGTTAAAATATTTTGATCAAAGTAGGCCCTATTTTGCAAATCCTTATTACAAGTTAGCAACAAAAACAGGAAAACTATCAGATAAATTCTAAGCAAGCAAATACAAGGTTTCTGCTGATAGAATTTTAAAAAATATTTTAATTTCCAATTCTAATGTCACATTATGCTCCCCATCTGAATTCATCTCTACATTTATCGCGAAGGGTTTGGATTTCTCTTTGAATGTTTTCACTTTGTATTGTTGCCTATCTGGACATGTAACCCACCAATTGTCATTGGTATCTTTGCTATCAAAGGGTTATCATGATGCAATCCTGGACCCGTCTATCAAGGTCATATGAAAACACGGTTTGCATTTATCACCCTGTAACTGCATGATCAGTCGTGAACTCGGTTGAAAGAGCATAACCCGACTGCACTTATAATTTCCACTAGCCTGATTGAGTGATTCATTTTTATACTAAACTGTAAGACTACGACACCGCTGCTTCTGTCACGTGCTCCTGGTTTTCACTGACTTTTCATAAGTACCAACATCAAGAGTTGACAATAAAATAAATAACAGCTAAAGTTAACCAGGAAGTTTGGATTCATCAAGACAATAACAGAACACTGTTTAGCCTGCAGCTATCATATCATGACTAATTAGCTCTCTTTGCCCTAGGTCATGTGTCTAATGGACTCAACAGCAATTGAAATAATTTAACGTGTGTAATTATCTTATTTCTGGGAATTTTTTCTTGAAATTTCAAATATTCCCTAATGATGTCATTGGCCGTCTTCCCATAGTTTTAAGAATTTTAAACAGATGTAGACACGTGCGTGCTCATCAGCACGCACGCATTTTTTACTACTCCTGCCCAAAAGTCCCGGGTTCTCAAAGACACCACACTTTTACAGAGGATTTTAGTGTCATACCCTTAGTCGTACGTCCTGGGGTCTCGAATACACAACACTCCTAAGCAGGACTTTATTGTTACTTATATACGACCTGTCGGACACTGGATGTACAAAACCATCATATCCTCACAGCACTGTCAGGTACAGTGATTCTCGTTGACCCCACATTAGTATTAAATTCAAGAATTTCCAGGGTGATCATTTATTAACTCGAGTGTGTTGATAACATTAAGACTGCCAGGACCACATTTGGCAAAAGGAACTTTAAATTGCAAAAGATGGAGAATTAAAGTCCTAACCATTTGAAATCAGCGTCTGTCCAGTTCAGATCCCCACCCCTGCCTTTCCCGGACACCTTTTTCATGGTATCTTTTTAGGTAAGATATCAGTTCAAAAAAAAAATCTTTGTGCCACATTATACCTATTTGTATTTTACTACAGTATTTAAGAAATATGTGAATACAGTAATACAGTGTGACGGCAATATAAGTGTAAATTGCAGCAGATTAATTGAAACAACCAGCCGGGTCAGTCCCGAATAGCCTAAATACTGCTCCCCCCCCCCCCTCCTTCCCACATGCAGCCCCAAACGGTAATTAAACTTCCACGACGCACTGATACCAGAATTTAACTTACGAAATATCATAAAAACCACAGAAAAACTGTGGGGTCGCAGCAGGGCTATAAGCAAAGTCAAAATTGGGCAAAAAGAAAAGGTTGTATGTTGCAAAGCCCCGCGTGAGAAATAAAACCCAAACAATACAAAGCAAACTAAAGAGAAGACAGAAAATACACAAATTTTCGGCTTTCGCCTTATTCAAATGAAAAAAACGAACAATAAAAGACTTCAACAGGAACGAAGTGAAACAGTTTACTTAGCTGCGAGTTCTGGCTTCGTTAGCAGCACCAAAGCATGTCCGTCCGCCAAAAGCATGGGAAGCTCGAAGCTCATGCTTCTCTTTAGTTTGCTTTGTATTGTTTGGGTTTTATTTCTCACGCGGGGCTTTGCAACATACAACCTTTTCTTTTTGCCCAATTTTGACCAGAATTTAACTTATTATATTAGGCCTATATAAAAGTTAAAATTTAAATAATCTTTTCTAAATTTGAAATTGCTCCTAAGCCAAGAGTTTGGTCAGAGACTATTCGTGTGAATAAATTTGTGAAAGAAAAATGAGAAAGACTGTTCTTTGGGACAAAATATGTGTTTAATTCATCAAACTTCCATAAATTGTAAAAGCACTGTGTGGGAAAAAAAAAAGTAACTATCAGACGGTAAAGTACCGTACCCGTAAAGTACGCTGAGCTACTAATGGAAACCTTAAGGGTCACTGAAATAGTGGGAATTTGCAAAGTTAGAAAGTGTGCCAGGATTTATAATAATTTTAATGGGAAAAATTGCAGATAATCAATATAATTTCAGGACATGTGGATGCCACGTAGGCCTAACAGTTATTGACTTAACCGCAAAAAGCATGAGCTTTAAGCATATTACAGGTTACACTTTACAGCAAACTGAGATCATAACGTGACCATTAATAACTACTAATACTACGAATCAATTAAAAAAAAAAAAGCTCAATCCATTTATTGCACGTGAGTCCTTTATTGACTGCCATTTAATAAGGGCGTCCAATGCGGTGCAATCTCTTCCGCCTCATCTGTCTCTCTCTCTCTGTCTCTCCTCTGTCTCTGTCTCTCTCTCTCTCTCTCTCAGATTCCATAGAGCCAGATATAAAATGTCTACATATGTATTTCTCTTACACATATGTGGCTTGATAAAGATGATACAATTTTCAAAGACAAACCTTGCTACCGAAAAAAAACAACAACATGGTATAGGGGCCTCTTTTCCTAAAAATGCATCAAAGTACAGTATGTTACTGCGCCCGAAACACACCTGAAGCCTGTCAGATGAAGCTAATTGTTCCAGATCCCCCAATATATCTAGTGCACTATGCATCCCTTTCCCTATCCTTGGAGGCAAAAATGAATGATTTCGCACTTATGTAAGATATAATTACTTTCATAACAGTGGAGACATTCTAAGTTATCAGTAAAGCAACTAAAGATATTTCCCAAGAGAGAGAGACATGTTTTATGTTTATAAATGTGCATAAATATATTCGCCAGTGTTTTGGTTTTTTTTATAGTTTTTTTGTTGTTTTCATTTTATTTTATTTTTATTCCTATTTGGAGGCAGGCCTAAGTGATACAAGACGTGAATTAGTAGAAGCCAACATTAAATACTTTTTCACAACGTGTGCTAACACAAAACCTGTAAAAAGGATCGCGTTCAGTTTCCCAGAATCTGCTGTCTGTAAACCAGGTCACTGCACTTGCAAGGAAATCTCATCAAATCGAGTGTGTGTCAAATACAGTTCAAAATATTAAAACACAACAACAACAAAACAGTCTGTACGGTCGCAGCAGGGGTTGGAACGCACAATTCAAATGAAAAAAAGGGAGGGGGGGGGTGTAAGGCCCAGCGTCAGAAACGAACAATGAATCACAAAAGAAGGAAAAGTGCACATTAGGGGGCAGAAACATGACTGTTTGTTCCGGGCTCTTCCGCTAGTAATGTAGGCCTAGCCTATTTATCTTACTTATAGTATAGTGCAATAACGGTCTCGTAGGCATTTTGAAAACCATAAAACTACAAAATATAAACCATTGACATATTTCATGTTTCACTTTCTGTTTCTTCTTGTTCTTGTTTAATATTCTAATTCAGATACAAAACTTTGTTAACTTAGTCCAGATTCTAATGCGATTTGTCACGTTTATTAGATTAACCCATCACAAGTCCCATAACTCTCACGAAAATAGACACACCTTGCTGCAGTTGCCGGGATTGACACAGGCGGATTGGCTGCTGCGGCTAGTGCTGAAGTTGCTATTTAGATCTCTTAAGGCGTGAATTTCGACCTGTTATCACTCTGATTTTATTCGAACACTTTGTCGGCCGCATTAGTTATTTCACTTTAAATCATGAGTGATTTGGAATCCGTAAGTACAGTAAACACGTATGTATTGTCTATTAGATCTCTAGATCTAGATCTAGATCTAGATTCTAGATTGTTTGTTGCCAAATGTTTTAAAGAGATCTAGATCTATATCTATTCGGAGCCCGAAACAAAAACTGATTGTTCTAGAATCTAGATCTAGATATCTAGATCTAGATCTAGATAATAATTAATATAGACTCGAGATCTACCAGCTGAGCATCTGACCTGCCGGCCGGCTACGGCAGCGCCAACCTCTTTTACAGTTAGCAGGATATGGTTTGCTAGGAAGTCTGTCATGAATGTCTTTGGGTCTGGACTCTAGATCTAGATCTAGATCTAGATCTATTTATCAGCCATCACGTTTCAAAACTAAGATTGTGTTAAAATTGGGATTGTTGTGTCATGTTCTACTCAGAAATTTACAAAGCAAAGAGATCTAGACTCTATACATTCGAATAGAAAAGGTTTCACTGATTTATTGTGTCAGATATTTAGATCTAGATCTAGACTAGAATCTAGATCTAGATCTAGATCTAGGTTCAACCTGACAAACAGCAAAACCTGTATAGAGTCTAGATCTAGAATCTAGATCTAGATTCTAGATCTAGAAATCTAGGCCTACAGCATGGTGGATCAGATAGTGGAAAATGAAAATTCGGATGGAGTTCTGTAGGCTGTCCCAACCTCTTTGAACTCTTACAATTCTTTGCATACTGTCTGAATAGGCCTATTTTCTTTTCTTTCTGGTTGAAAGCGTCAAGGGCAGGGTTATAGGGACAAGCACAGGATTAGGAATTGGTTTAGGATCAGCTAAAGGTGGTCGGGATGTCTGGAGCTCTTCTCGGAATTTCTTTTTGAAATCTTGCATAAAAGGAAATTTGGAAAATGTCATCCATGATACTGAAAATTCTGTTATTTGATGCTGTTTCAAGTGGCTCTTGAAGACAACCTATGAGTATGACTGTTGTTTTTATTTTTCTATGGTTTAAAACTGAAATCACACTTTTGTTGAGGGGTGTGACTCACACTGTGAGGAAACTGTGCCCGACATTCTAGTGTCGGACTTGATTTTGAAAAACGCTCTTGTCAAAACTAAAAATTTGCAGCGTTTGCTGGCTTATAAGGATGACAGCATCTGAAACTATTTCAAATTGAGCTCATTTTCCCCTAATGGTAAATATTGTCTATTCTGATGTCTGAACTTCAAGAGTAGGTAAACATTAATTTTTGTATTAAACAATTAGTCTAGTTTAACATTACTGTGGGCAAACTTAAAAGTGAAGACATCAGTAGCAGTGAATTCCACCAGTTAAGAGTTGGTTATTTAATTTTTATATCATTGCTTGATACTAGGAGGATCTTCAGTCCATGTTACCATGTACCAGTATAAAAACGAACTTTATCTTGAGAGAATATTTACTGATGAACATCTGTATCACTATTTTAAATCACACCACAGACAAGAAATAAGCTCTTATTAACAATAGCATCACGACAAATGCATGAATATTGAAAACCAGGTTTTGAATGAAGAATGAAAAGATGTTAATTATCAAACAAGAATGGTTAATAATAATTAATCAGAGTCAAAGGATTTTTGGTTTGTGAAGGAAGCCATTGAGTACCTGGTAACCAAACACTCATTCAAAGTCTACAGTATTAATGTTTCACTACCCTCCACCAGTGTAACTGAAAGGGTATTTTCATGTGTCATCATGGTTCAGGCGGTCTGTCAAGTGATTTTTGTCCATTTTCAGCCCTATAGTATAAATAAAGAAGGTCCAATTCCCACTTTCACTTTCAAGTTAGATTTAGAATTTATTTTTTGCAAAAGTAGCATTTTTTAAATTTTATACACTCTTGCCTCAATATCTGAAGACTTGTACTTTAAGCCCAAGACAAACAAAGGAAAGTTTTAAATCTTACCGGCAGATTACAAGTTCATCACCATCTACATATCATGTTTTAATACTTTTGTTTCAGAAATTTAAAGTTGCTGCTGAAGAAGTGACCAAACTTGCAAAAGTGCCAAGCAACGATGAAAAACTAACAATATATGGTTTATTCAAACAAGGAACAGTAGGAGATTGTAATACAGGTTAGTCCTCTCTAAAGAAGCTTCCAATGAAATCTATGGATTAAATATTGTCATATCGCAAGTGTCATGAAACAGAGACACATAACTCAAGATAAAGCCTTTATTCAGTGCTGTTCCGGCCCGTCTGACTTACAGAGATAAGGACCAGTTTGTGTGAAGAGTTTGTGACTGTGTTGGCACATTTCACGTGGAAGAAAGCTCAGTATATGCCTTGGAACTAGAAGTTAGAAGAATATTGTTTTTTTTCTCCATTTTCCTGAAAAGTGCCTCAGTGTAGTCTTAAACATTTTTACTCTTTCAATCAAGCTTAAGAAAAATGTGAGTAAAAATTTTAGTTTTTATTACAAAGTTTCACTTTAAGTTTCAATTTAATAGGGTCTTGTGGACTTAGGTCCTCAAGTTAGTAGGGATTATTTTCTTAGCAGAATTGCATTACATCTTGAGGCTTGGTCATGGCTATTCAGGATATGACTATTCTTAGTCTCTCTACCGTGGTTCAACCTTCTTAAAGAGCAGTCTCTCTAGATAGCGCAGCCTTTGGAATCATTAGAGCATGCACTTCATTCACTTTTATTGTTTTAATTTCTTAGTTCGAAGAATAATTGTTTGGCAATATTTTTTCATTTTGATAAATTTGTACTGGGGGACAGGTGTCCATTACTGAGCCTTTGCTCTTCCAATTCAATTGAGTATGTAGATCCGATAAGTGGGAATTAGCTCTTGCATTTATTTACTTTGGCACTCAGAATATTCGGACGGGTTTAGGATGTGATAACACCTTTTTCAAGAGATCCCAACATTGATCTCTGGTTGTACCAATCTCACAATTAAGTCTTGGAGTGGGGATTACAAAGTTCTGGCTGGCCTTGGTATTCAGATAATTTTAGATAAACAAGTGCCAGCATGAAACTGATATTAACCACTGGGACAAAGCTTGAGGCAACTCATGACGTCTCCCAACTGACCGATGAGTGGGAGAGTGAAAAAATATTATAGAAAGGTAATGAATGAGAAAAGATGGCAAAGTGTGCAAGACAGTGATCAAAGGTACCTTCTCTTGTTGTCTGTCTGTTAATGTATTGAACACTCAGTGCAGTTTACAGAATTCTGGTTCTGAAGCAAATGTGTCGCCCATAGGAGTCTGCTTGCTGGTGGAAATATCATTTGCAACTGAGTAGTCGATTAGACTCACTCCAAAACATTTCTTTCCAAATCATGAACTTTGTAAGCCCCTTCCACTACAACGCACAACTTCGAGCAGTTTTCTTGTTTTTGTTAATAGGGCATGTTGTCACAGTGGAATATGGCCCTATGTATGATATTTTTCTTTCGCGAGTTTCGTTGTAAATCCTGTTCTGTATTTCAGAGCGGCCTGGTATGTTTGATTTGACAGGAAAAGCCAAATGGGATGCTTGGAATGCATTAAAAGGTAAAGTTATCAACATGTCAGTGTGATTATCCTGTTACACAGATTAATCATTATTCCCTGTACTTTAACGGTGTGTATTGTGTTGCATTATTTACTTACAAGCTACAGGACTATAACTGACATGCATTTAATTGTCTCTGGAGATTTTTGCAGCTGCAAAATTTGCAACAGTTGGCAAAATTTGGTTAAATTTAAGGCCGATAGCTTATACATTTCATAAAATTACAGAAAGAGCGATTCAAAATGACTAATAGATCTAGTCCTGACCGGAACTGGAAATTTCAACGGCTTGCACTCGCTTAAAATTCGCAGTCTTTGCAGTCACATCTGTGAATCGCGTGATACTGAAGGCACAAGACTGTTTATTTCGGAGCTGTAATTTGCCAGTTTATTATTGGGCATGTTGACCTGTTATCAATACTAATTTGATTTCAATATGTCGTATATACGTGTGAGTGTCAATTTTTAGATCATGTTGTAAGATAAAAACATAAATTATCATGACCCCAACAGCACTAGATCATTAATCAAGTTGATTGTTGTCATTATCGTGTTTGTGCATTGTTACCAGCGTTGTGGGGGTACTGTGGGCCTTTAATCTGTTGTGGTTGATAACATTAGTATCAACACGGTTTTTGGACGGGTGAACGGAGAGCGGGTCGTTTTTCTCCCAAGAAAATATGGCATCATACTCATGTAAGGAACATTTGGCGTATGCCGCGCAGATTGATACTTTGTGTTACTCACAGACAATCTAAAAAATGAGGGGAGCCACAGCTAAGTAATAGATATTGGAGAAGGTGGGGGAGAGTCGCTCTTTTTATTCTGTACATGACACGGGCACCCCCCAGTGTTTACTGTTATTAAATCTCACAGAAATAATGGGAATTCTCGTTTATAATTTAATTGATGATATGAACATGGCAAATAATGCTAAATTTGAACTTAAAATGCCAACTGAAATGGAATATTTTGCAGTACTTAGCCATTTATAAGCTTTCATGCTTTCATAGTGTCATAGTTTATATACCAGGTGCTCTGGGAGGTGGCTTTTTTACCCTTCTGCAGCAAAACCTATTACAGGAACTGCTCTGAAAGTACTTAAAATCATAGAAGCACTACATTATTCACAAGATAAACACAAAACGGGACACTCCGGGCAAGATTATTTTTTACTCAATTTGTCCGGGGGGGGGGGGGGGCACCGTTTGGCAACTGACGCCTTACTTGCAGACACTGCACATTGTTGAAAATCATTTAACTGTATCATTTTTCCTTATTTTTGCTTCAGGACAATAGAAGTCTATTCCATAGAGTCTGACTGATGTGAAAAGTTTATGAATTAAATATAATCCGCTGAAGAGTAATCTTTTCACTGTTATGTATCGTTGATTCTTCTTCTTGTTCAATATTGTAATTTGTAATGAAATAAATATATCTGAGCGCATATTAATGATTGATATAAGGGGGAAACTCATTTTATTGTTGGAAATTCTCTGTAATGGTACTTTTTTATTGGTGTGTGCAGTGCGGCAAAATTTTGTTGGTTTTTTTTTTTTTTTTTGGCAAAGTCCATGGCAAAATTTAGCCTAGAAAATGGCAAAAACCTCCGGGGACAGATTTAAACACCACTTTGCATAATTTTTGCCACAGTTGTAAGAAAATGAATCATATACTCATAAACGGTATGCGAAGATGCTTTTTATTTATTTATTTTTCACCCCCACCATTTCAGTCCAGAGAATGAGAAATTGATTTGCTTATTATAATTATGATACTGATGAGATAACATTTCCAGTTTATAAGCATCCGTGACTATGTGATCGAACAGTGAAATATATATATACTAAAGCATGGGTATTGTATTGGTTGTCCAGTCTTCAAGCAGTTTCTTTTGTCTCTATTATCACATTATAGTAGCTTGTAATCTGAAATGCCATACAACCCAAACTCAAATACATCCAGTGGGAAATCTTCAGAAAAAAAAACCAAACCCACCACTTCCTTGAACTGTGTGGTCTGAAGTTTTATTGGCATGCTAGTTTTGCAAAGAAGATTGTTACAAGTACCTACGTCCCCCAAGTTTTTTTTTGCGCTAGGGGTACGTATTTTAAAGACTCCAGAGCTAGAGAGCTCCACCCTTAATCCTCCAAAATATTCCTAACAAAAGCTGTAACATAAAATTAATTATTCTTTCAGATTTTCGTTTTTTTTTTTTGAAAGGGTAGGGGGCAGGGTTAGCGATTCGATAAGATTTAGGGTTGAAGATAAGGAAAGGGTTAGGGATAGTCACGTATGCGCCCCTACCGCAAAACGCTCGGAGACCGTACGTACTAGTAACAACAGCCCTTTGCAAAATATGAGTTTCATCACCGAAAGGGTTGGGTACTCCATGCCAAAATGCTACGCCAAATTCTTTGTGAACTAAACTACTATGTCACAATATGGTATTTATAGATGTGTCAGACTTGAATTTCAAATGTAGGCCTACTCTACCTCTCCAATGTAAAATCATTACCCCTACATGACGTGAAATTGCACTTGACCTGTAATAAAAAAAAAAGTGTAATACTTCATAAGGGTCATTGTGGACATAAAGTGTCATCAGGGCACATTCCCAACGACAACGTTATGTGAATTCAGTGTAAGATGTTGTGCTCCGTTCATCCCCACCCCTCCCCCCTCCCTGCCCCTTCATAACTTGTCCATCTTAGGGCTGTCACCGTCGCCATGGCGACCAATCATCACAGGCCCTGGCCAACACTGAACTTCAGCCGTTCAGCGACCAGAGCTATTATACACATTAAAATGTCATTATGTCAAGTGATAACGATGTGCACAATTGATAGCCAGGAATGTTTAATGTAGGTGATTACTGATTAGACCCAGCTTTGGTTTGCTGGCTAGGCATAAAGGTAGCCTATGCCGAAGTAAGAACATTGTGTATTCAAGGCCGCCAGGTGGGAGATATATCGGTTTGTGTCAAAGGTAAAGAGGGCGGGGATAAGGCTGTCTCCAACCGTGTCTCTTGCACTGCGAACCGGGCCTTTGGCAGCTGATTCAAGCCGAGTCAGCAGTTTGATTAGTACGAACGTAGCTTGATGAAGGAACGTGCATAGATAAGATGTGATAATGAAGTGTCTTTCCTATCAACATAACTTAGGCGGAGAGTAGTGGGGTTGGGGGGGGGGGTGTTGCAGCTTAAAACAAGGGTAAATTTGTCGTTCGGACTTGAATAGATTGAACTGCGCGCCCCCCCCCCCCACCCCCGCCCCCAATTGATTACATTCAGACATCTGCCGGCGACTCGTCCGAAGGTCAGGGACTTCGTCGCTCGTACGCATGGCCAAAAACGGTCTGTAAATCTATGGCGAAATTTGACGCAAAATTTCAGTCTGAAAGCCCGGCATTTGCTAATAGGTAATCTTCTTTCTTCTGTACCGGAGCCACAGACAGAACACAGAGCTAAACACTTAAATCGGGCATTTGTTTGTTTGTTTTTGTCTTAGATGTTATCTTTTAAAGTTTCGGTCTCACGGGGTTTCAATATTTCTACGTCGTTCAGAAATTCTGGGATAGCTCTTTTTTGCATTCGTTTGATACAGGTGGGTTAAAGATTTGCTTTGCTGTCAAAGATTTTTCTTTCGTGAAAAGCTAGTTGAGAAAAACATAATTATAGCTCTGAGAATTATCAGTTGAACTATGTTATTTTGTAGTTGGGGCCTACATGTATGACAGGGAGCCGTCGGGGAAACGTCCAGTTCAGGGGTCACCAAACTTTTATCACAGGGGGCCCGATAAGTGACAGACTTACAAGCGCGGGCCGCATAAGCAATCTGTTCAATACTTGCAAGCCTTGCGTAGCTCTAGATATCCCTGGTTTTATCAAACAAAATCAAGTACTATGGCGGGCCGGATCCCGTAGTTTGGTGACTCCTGGTCCAGTTCTGTATGAGTCGGCCGGTTCCTTCAAACAACGAGTCCCACCCGCCTATCATTTTGTTAAGCACAACACAAGAAATAAAAAATATACCTTGCCTGTCGCAATTAGTTGTAGGCCATCGATTTTTCTATACAAGACGTCGGATAAAGACCTCGCTAAAGTATCATTTTCAGCATGGACCAGGAACAAGCCTGAAAATCTCATGATTACTGGGCAAAAAAAATAAAAAAATTGGCATGCTGAATTGAGTCGGTAGTTTTTTGATCGGCTGACTAATTGGATGTGTCGTCATGGGTTCTAGTTTCCGTGAGATCTGGCGCACTAGCCAACTAGTTGAATGTCATTGAAACTTCGCGACGTTACGGTCGTCACCACCCAACTAGTCGGCCCGTCCAAATTGGTTAGTGTGCGCCTAGGCTTACTGAAAAATGCTGAGATACGTATGACTGTGTGTGTACTGTGTGTGCAGTATCGCAATCCACAGTTGAGTGATACTTGTCACGGTCATACCGTGGCCCTACACCTGAAGGCGGGAGCCCCGAAACTTTGGAGGCCACTGTACCCGAAGAGACACACCAACCAAGCATTTCGTATAGCCTTCAGTGGGTAGAGAGCTTGGTCACCGTTGCCCTCAGTTGCACAGCAAACAACAGAGGTAGCCTCCCGCCCTCCCCTCCTTAGTCTTGGGATAGTTTTTTTTGTGTTTTAAAAAAAAATTATCCCCTGTTACAGTTATTCGCTGATAAAAGACAATCAAAACCACATTTAGGCAAGTGTATCCAGTACAATCTAATACCACATCTAGGCAATGTGAGCACGCTAACAGTGTTGTTGTTTTTTTTTAGTGCACAATTTCTAGTTACTTCCAGTGCTACAATATTGTGTTGATGACGAAGGCGACTGAAGTGACGCTGGTCACTATAAAAATTATAAATTGTGTTGGCACTGAATTTGAAGATTGGGACTGTGGCCGAATGCGTATAGCGTACACTATCGCTAAACCGGGCAAGCCGGAACACGCTCAGGTCCACTGTTCACCATTTGTGTGTCGAGATAAGAGGGTCTTGAGTGTGATAATTGCGGGTGCTTTATCGGGAGATGGGTAAGGTGGGTGGTGGCTAGGCAGCTTGAATGTGCCCCTTGGAGTACAATCAAGTCACTTTGCTCTGTTACCAGTTATAAAAGTTTGTAGGACATTGTTTTAGTTCTTCTCTCTCCCTATTATCTGCTAGGCAGTTCTCTCTGTCCCACCCCCCTCTGTTATTTGAAACAAGCTTTAAAACCGCCGGCTGCGCGGACCACCCAACCACTGCCCCGGCCGTCACTTTCTCCCCTGTCTACATCTGTCTCGGCAAACCGAAATGATTCCCAAACAAGCAGCAGGATATTCCTGTGCCCTAATTTTAGCGACGAGCACGTCGAGTAGTTTAAATCAGCCAACACGAAGTGTTCACACCACGGGTTATGTGCTCGTGCAAAAAAAAAAGGGGGCTTCGGAGGTGGGCAGTCAGCGGCACTAAGCAAACAAAAAAAAAAGGGGGCTTCGGAGGTGGGCAGTCAGCGGCACTAAGCAAACAAAAAAAAAAAGGGGGCTTCGGAGGTGGGCAGTCAGCGGCACTAAGCAAAAAAAAAAAAAGGGGGCTTCGGAGGTGGGCAGTCAGCGGCACTAAGCAAACAAAAAAAAAAGGGGGCTTCGGAGGTGGGCAGTCAGCGGCACTAAGCAAACAAAAAAAAAAGGGGGCTTCGGAGGTGGGCAGTCAGCGGCACTAAGCAAACAAAAAAAAAAGGGGGCTTCGGAGGTGGGCAGTCAGCGGCACTAAGCAAACAAAAAAAAAAGGGGGCTTCGGAGGTGGGCAGTCAGCGGCACTAAGCAAACAAAAAAAAAAGGGGGCTTCGGAGGTGGGCAGTCAGCGGCACTAAGCAAACAAAAAAAAAAGGGGGCTTCGGAGGTGGGCAGTCAGCGGCACTAAGCAAACAAAAAAAAAAGGGGGCTTCGGAGGTGGGCAGTCAGCGGCACTAAGCAAACAAAAAAAAAAGGGGGCTTCGGAGGTGGGCAGTCAGCGGCACTAAGCAAACAAAAAAAAAAGGGGGCTTCGGAGGTGGGCAGTCAGCGGCACTAAGCAAACCAAAAAAAAAGGGGGCTTCGGAGGTGGGCAGTCAGCGGCACTAAGCAAACAAAAAAAAAAGGGGGCTTCGGAGGTGGGCAGTCAGCGGCACTAAGCAAACAAAAAAAAAAAGGGGGCTTCGGAGGTGGGCAGTCATCGGCACTAAGCAAACAAAAAAAAAGGGGGGCTTCGGAGGTGGGCAGTCAGCGGCACTAAGCAAACAAAAAAAAAAGGGGGCTTCGGAGGTGGGCAGTCAGCGGCACTAAGCAAACAAAAAAAAAAGGGGGCTTCGGAGGTGGGCAGTCAGCGGCACTAAGCAAAAAAAAAAAAAGGGGGCTTCGGAGGTGGGCAGTCAGCGGCACTAAGCAAACAAAAAAAAAAGGGGGCTTCGGAGGTGGGCAGTCAGCGGCACTAAGCAAACAAAAAAAAAAGGGGGCTTCGGAGGTGGGCAGTCAGCGGCACTAAGCAAACAAAAAAAAAAGGGGGCTTCGGAGGTGGGCAGTCAGCGGCACTAAGCAAAAAAAAAAAAAAGGGGGCTTCGGAGGTGGGCAGTCAGCGGCACTAAGCAAACAAAAAAAAAAGGGGGCTTCGGAGGTGGGCAGTCAGCGGCACTAAGCAAACAAAAAAAAAAGGGGGGCTTCGGAGGTGGGCAGTCAGCGGCACTAAGCAAACAAAAAAAAAAGGGGGCTTCGGAGGTGGGCAGTCAGCGGCACTAAGCAAACAAAAAAAAAAAGGGGGCTTCGGAGGTGGGCAGTCAGCGGCACTAAGCAAACAAAAAAAAAAGGGGGCTTCGGAGGTGGGCAGTCAGCGGCACTAAGCAAACAAAAAAAAAAGGGGGCTTCGGAGGTGGGCAGTCAGCGGCACTAAGCAAACAAAAAAAAAAGGGGGCTTCGGAGGTGGGCAGTCAGCGGCACTAAGCAAACAAAAAAAAAAGGGGGGCTTCGGAGGTGGGCAGTCAGCGGCACTAAGCAAACAAAAAAAAAAGGGGGCTTCGGAGGTGGGCAGTCAGCGGCACTAAGCAAAAAAAAAAAAAAAGGGGGCTTCGGAGGTGGGCAGTCAGCGGCACTAAGCAAAAAAAAAAAAAAGGGGGGCTTCGGAGGTGGGCAGTCAGCGGCACTAAGCAAACAAAAAAAAAAGGGGGGCTTCGGAGGTGGGCAGTCAGCGGCACTAAGCAAACAAAAAAAAAAGGGGGGCTTCGGAGGTGGGCAGTCAGCGGCACTAAGCAAACAAAAAAAAAAGGGGGGCTTCGGAGGTGGGCAGTCAGCGGCACTAAGCAAACAAAAAAAAAAGGGGGGCTTCGGAGGTGGGCAGTCAGCGGCACTAAGCAAACAAAAAAAAAAAAAGAAACGAAAAACAAAACCAATAACAAAATTCGAACTCCTGTGCAACCTCCATGGTATTTGAAACCTACATGCAAAATTTGATCCCTGTAGGTGGTATAATAACAACACCTTTTTGTGTTCAGAGATCGAGAATTTGTGAATCATGTAATTATAATATTATATAGATGTTCTTTTTTCCCCTCTGTCCACTACGAACACAAGTTTTGCTGTGAGTGTTCTGTAGCCTAACATGACTGTGCATTACTGTACAGACGCGCACACACCGACCCAAAGACAGAGGTACATACATATTATAATCGAAGGCAGATGCAGGGACCAACCATGGGGGTACGCGTGCTCGGAGAGCGGAGGAAGGTTTGGCCCCAGCGCAAGAAAAGCACATTAGGAAAATGTTGGGGTGGGGAGGCGGCCTAAATACGCTATTCAATTACAGTAACGAATTAAAACATTTGTTTTTGTTTGAAACCAACAACAACAAGACGTAGGATTATTTAAAGATGGAATACAGGATTATGTATTTAATTAAATACATGGAGTCCATGGAAAATGCCAGTTAAACTTTTATAAAATCAAGGCCTTATCATAAACCTTCATCGTTCTAATGCTTGCTTACTCTCGCATGAGGATTGGGGGGGGGGGGGGGTAAGCCAAAGTTATAATAATATTTGAAAAGGCCGCACATACAACAGTGTATGGATGGTCCCCTGGGGATGGGATCGGGACAGGGGGTGGGTATTCACCAACACTGTCCCTCGCCCCTCGGTAGAAATGGCGATTGCCTGTAAGTTGACTGCAAACAGAATATAGCTCCAGTTGTTCAGTGTGACATGGCTTTGACAGATTGTGTCCCGCGGTTGCACGGAACCAATAGTCCAAAGTCCCAGTTATCGTTGTGGGGTGGCGAATTTTGTATTTGAACTTTCCGTTAGATTTACAGGATCCCTATGCAAATATACTGACAGAAATTTAGGTCAGACGTGTACTATTTGATGCGGGAGGCATCCAGGCTTACAGACCGTGGTTACACCAAAAAGTCACTTGAAGCCACACTGTTTTCACAATAGCAAAGAAGATCAAATTAACGTACGTGTCAAACCAGCACCTGAAGTATTTCATTTAGCCAGTAACAATTTAAAGATGAAAAATGACTTGAAAAAAAAAAAAAAAAGGTTGCAGGGTTGTGCAAAGACAGCTTGGCATAATACACAAGAGACACGAGTTTTGAATTATCCCTCGACCAGGAAAAACTCAGCAGATCAACACGCTGATCGCGTTTTCCCTCTACACTTTTTTCTTTGATTCACTGTTTTGTGACCATCTGTTCAATACATGTGTACGTTCATGTGGCATGCACTTTTGCCAGTGTTCTCACAGTATTATGTATGCATTGCGACTTAACCGTATTTTACACTCGGGGTCTGACATATCCCAGACACACTCTTTTCATCATAACTAACTTCCTCCAACCGAATGTAAAAAAAAAAAAAAAAAGGGTTAAAAGTAATATTATCACTACATGTAGGCCTACCTACATTGCTAACTTTAATAACTGCGTCTTGGTTTTAAACTCAACATATGTGCAATTTCACAAAGTGTACTTTGCCCATAAACGCTACAGGGAGCAGCAAACTGCCAACCCGCTGAGGCGACATCAAAGCTGTGACTGAAACACTTTATTATAACTATGATTGAAACGCTTTATTATAACATTTGACAAACACTGCCGCTAACAAATGACATTAGGCAATTAAAGTAGACGCATAATAATTCAAGCAATACACGGGAGTGAAAGGTGCCTGAAGTTCTGCGGAGATCATGAAACGAACAAAGTCAGTCACCCAGTGGATCATACTACTTTGGTTCTATACTCCTAAATATGGGTTCACACGTATTTTTCACTCTGCAGACCGGTCATATAACAAGACTTGTTCGATGGGGAATTTGTTTGCATATCACAGTGTTCATTAGAACAGACTCTGAACTAAAAATGTTGGAAATATATTAAGGGAGGCGGATCAGAAGGCAGCGCTGTTCTTCTCATTTCGCAGTCCATTATGACAGGACTGTCCAGTGTCCTAGAGTGTTGAGAGAGACATGAGATAAAGGTGTTTTTTTTTTCACGAAAAGCTGTATAAACTTTTAGAAAGCAGATCCCGACACAGACTAATAAATTGACCAGACTGGATGATCCCATTGTTAATTTATTAGTCTGTGGATCCCTAGTACTCAGTAGTAGTTTCATTCTGCGAGGGAACAGTCACGACATCGTCGGCCTGCGCAGACGGTGCCGTGAACAAAGTTTTCTTTTAATCTGTAATTATCTGTAATGTTTTTAAGGGATAAAGCCCATGAGAGGGGCCGGTAGCTGGGGATATGCTTTTGACCGGCCTCTTCTTTCTCCCTCCTTCTTCTTCCTCTGATTAACTCTGTGTTGGCGCCTGCTAATAAGAAGGATCAATACAAACTTCGAGAACGGCAACAAGAAACCGCAATTTAGGATGGAATCATGCAGTCCAAGGAAAGAACAAGAAACTGCATTTAAGACTGGAATCATGCAGTCCAAGATCAGGGGGCCAACAGCCGCTGGCTGAGGCCCCCGAGAAACAAAAGAACTCCCCGTGCCAATGTAAATCGCAGACTGTTTCTGTGTGCCATTCGAGCTCCTTGGTACCATTACACAGCATGGGTATATTTGCCCTTAGAGGTATCGGTATTCCTTATTGAATTGGTCATTTGGTTGGCGGGTCTGTCAGTTTTCCCGCACCCGCTAACATCTGTCGTCGTACCTAATAGTAATACGTGCGACAACACAGAATCGATTTTCCTTCATGAGGATTTGTTATTTATAACAGTAATAATAATGAAGTACACGCACAGTGTATATGTCTATCATGTTTATAAATAAATCATGGCATTAACAATGCTGAAGTCAGTTGGATATACGATGAATAAACGTTCGCGATTCACTATTCACTTGTACATGTAACATGAGTACATTCAGGCACTAATTACTATTACGGTTTTCTTGTCCCTTCCTACGGATATTGGCCCAGGCACAGGTGTCTTTATTTTCTTGCAGCACCGGGATATTATAAATATTACTGTCCAGTTGTACATGTATTCAGTTATGATGAACCGTTTCGGTGTCACAGGACTCACAGCCCTGGGACACACTGGCAAATTATGTTAACCGAAAATCACTCTTGAAACTCGTGGGAAAGAAATTGTAATGCCATCGTTCGTATTCGCATAATAATGCTTTATCATAGGTCCATCCTACCTCCGATCGACCGCTATATTGCACAGAGGGTGCAACTATATAATAGCGGTCACGGCGCACATACACGTATTTTGGAAAATGCCGGCAACCGCTCTGGAGGTCTGTGACACTGAAAGGGTTAAGGTTTAAGTGATGATGCGGTTTTTCGCGATGTTGATCCATGCGACAAGTAAAAGGCCTCGAAAATCTTTGTTTTCAGAATACGCCATTCTATATATTATAGCTCAGGTTACACGAACAGGCCTGCCAACAGAAATAAGAAAGACAGAGGAGCTGACTGGTGGGGGTTCATGAATATCATTCGGGGAGGGGGGAATTATTAGCGAATACCGACCCCCTGTCCCTATCCCATTCCCAATACATATAGTATGTGCGCGCTTTTCAAATATTATCATGGGTCTGGCATCACCTTCACCTCTATAGGAGAGTAAGCAACTACATGTACTAGAAAGCTGAATGTTCATGACAGGGCCTCGACTTTATAAAAGTGTAACTCACTGGCAGTCTCCGTGGAATGAGCCTACAATTTGATCAACTGGTGCTGCAAGACTGCACTTCCCATTCACCCCCCCCCCCCCCCACCTTTTTTTCTTTGGCTTTTGTTAATGTGCCAAGACAATTAGGGAATGCTGATCAGTTTCTTCAACTTCAATCATCTTTGCTCTTTGCAATATTGATTATGCCAATCCGATTCCCCATTTCTAAATGGTTATTAGACAAGTTTTTGTCTCCTTTGGTTGTTGTAGAGACTGTTAAGTAATAATGTCTGGCTGGCAAACATGCAGACTGTGATAGTTGAATAAATACCTCAGCCCAATACATTTCACCACCAGTTTCTGAAATATATACAAGTACTTGTACATTAGTACATACATGTATTTGGTCCCTTGGTTTCTGGACATTACCTCACCTGTCTTTGAGACTTCTCACCTTTGAAGTCTGATATGTCATACTGTGGCCAGGAAGGTGCCCATTCATTATATTTGCGCGGGGGGAGGGGGGGGGGGGGGCAAGAGCTACACGTTAGCTTTAAGATTTAAAGAAATATTTACATAAATTTTTTACGGGCCCTTTCCTGTTAGATTCTTATTAAGTCGATCCTGCTCTGAGAATCAAGGTGCAGTAAAGTAGTAAGTACCCCAAAAAAACCACAAAGGGTGCAACATGGCCGTTATTGTGTATATGCGTTGTGAAACCCAAAATCAAAGTCAAACTAACACTCACCACATTGGTAATGGTATATGGTAGCGGTAATTGGGCAGCACCTACAGTGATAACCGTGGGCTAATGGCGTCCTTGATTCTTGTTTGTTCTGTCTCCATTTTCTGATAAAAACTGGAGATCTTTTAGTATGTATAAGAGGTATAACAAATGCACACTTTGACACTTGTTTAAAATGCGTTGTGGCACTTATTAAGCTGTTTCCCAGTCCAGTTTATTCTAACTCCATATCATAATACTAAAGCCGCAAACGTTAAAGTCAAATTTCTCAGTTGTGCAGAAAATAGAGTTGGAACAAACAAGAAGTAAGGGCATGATATAATTATCTACATGGACTATGAAGGCCTTTTCACAGAGCAGGGGTCAGTCTGAAGGATACCTTGAGGAAACACGTTTTTACCAAAGTCTTTGTTCAGCACGATAATTTCATGTGGAACGAACTATATTTGTCTCTCTTTCTCTCTCCAGGCAAAAGTAAGGACGATGCCATGTCAGAGTACATTGCTAAAGTAGAAGACCTGAAGAAAGCCTACAATTAGAAGGTTGTGTTGTGTTCCATGACAGTCATTCAAGCAATTGGTAAGTTATTTTCAGTTGTCTATCTTCCATGTTCTGTGAATGCTAAATATAAAAAAAAGATCTGGACATATGGTCACAAATCTATGTTAATTGCACATGTCAGACTTATGCCAAAAGGCAACTGACGGTTCATTGCATTCCTAAACATGAGGGTCATAGATAACATTATAGAAAAGAAATGTGCAGTAGGAAAATGTAATAATCCAACAGAATTGTAATGACATAAGTCACCATATGTCAGGAAAAGAAACAGCTTTTTCTTAGTATCTCAGAAGTGTCAAAAATGACTTATGCCATTAGCATAAAGCAGTGACAGTGTGGTGAAACCATCCTTGTGCAGATTTTCAGAGATGGCAGTTTAGAAAGCTCAGAAGATTTATTGTAAAGCTTTTCCCTTCAAGGCAATCATTTGTCATGGTCATTCATATTGATGATTAACTAGGGAGAAAAAATTAAAACATGTAAAAGCCACCTAGGTCATGCAAATGTACATGTATGTATGGTATACTGCCAGCGGGTTTTACCAAAATCATAAGAATGAATAGGGCAAGTAGAGATCATCTTGTATGTTGTACAAGCCATGTTGAAGAATTCATGAGAACTTTTGCTAAAAATTTTTAGCCAAGCTTGTGTGTAGGCTCTACTTTGTTTTTTTCAGAAGTTTGGGGTCACCCCTGGAATATATTGTGATCTCTTTTCAACCTCTATTTAAATGAGTTATGGTCTCTGTTTGACTGCTTTAATTAATGCTAACCCTAGCCCTGTACCCCACCTGAACTTTCATTGTGTCGGTCAGAATTCCTTAGCATGGATGTAACTGAGCCCTATATGCAGATGTTTCAAAAATGCTATTGTTACACATTTCTGTGACAGTTAAAGAGTTGTCAGTGACTTTGTTGCTGTTTCGGGGTCAGTTTGTAGTTTCCCAAACCTTTAATTTGACATTGTATATATATATATTTTTTCCCCATTAGACATTTCAAATTCTTACATATTACATAATGAGTTGCCACCAAGAGGAGTGCTCACAGTCTTCTGTGGTACTAGTTGTGGTAGGGACGCCAGCACTATAAGATTGAAAACCTTTTTCAGTTTGTCATAGACAAATTATTGCTGTCAATAAGTTGTTGCTGAAAGCAAATTGCTGTGTCTTCAAGAGTTGAATAACATTGGTTGTCGTGGGAAATAAATAATAAGAAGTGGCATAAAAGTTAATTGCACTGTACTTTTATTGCTGGCTGAATGTGTGTTAGTCACATCGCAGCTAAAGTGATTTCAGTACAATTTATCAGCATTTCAAATTTAAGAACATTAGATCTACATCAAAGCCTTTAAAGTATTCAAAGAACAGTTTTACTTTGTTAATTGATATGTTCCAAGTTCCCCATTGGGTTTTCTTTGTCATAAGTTTCTGACTCGTTTGGCCCTGAAATATAGTGATGAATGCAACACTTTGTCTGAGTTTGTATGTTTGTCTCAAAGGAACATAAGTTAATGTCACAGCTGGTTCTGGAAGGCAGCTTGCAGCTAATGATGATTTCATTTCAAGAACTGTATTGGCTAGAGACTTCTATTTTACATTGAACCTGCCCTTTTTTTTTGTGTGTTTCCAACAGGTCATTCATTTGAGGGGCCACTACTCTTTTGCGACACAAGTAGGATTATTTGTCTTTGACGGAGCATTCATTGAACAAGATTTTAATTGGAGCCATGAAATGAAAACAGTGTCCCTAAATTGCATTTAATAATGGTCAGATAGAATTTCGTCTTTTTTTTGTTGTTTGTTGTAATTTTATTTCAGCTTTTAGGAAAGTGAAAGCATGCTCATGCTGTTTGTCTTGTGTGTGTGCAATGAGTTCATAGATTTGAACATACTAAGAAAGATTAAGAACTCAGTATACTGCGTGCTGCTTCATTTAAAAAGAGACAAAAATTACACCCTGTCTTTATAATTTCAAACTTATGTGCAGATGGCATATTTTGCAGCATATGATTAGAACACATTCCAAACTTGTGTGAACACATTAAGGGTTAGAAACTACTCAGTTGCCTGCCATTATTTACTATGAGGCAAAAGGATTTTTTTAAAGCTAGTTCTGTATTTGTAGTCAATGCCATGTTCAAAATTTTATGTACTGGAGAAAACTGAGACAAAATTCCATAAATTTTGCATGTCTTAGTGATGAAGATTTGGACAGTTGTGTAACAAGCTGGTGTTTTCCCATTCATTTGTTCCCACTAAGATCTCAAAGCGAGAGAAGGAATGATTCACGACCAATACATGGGTATGAAATGTTTACAATGAACAAGTAAGGGTTTTTTTTTTTTTTTAGGTAGCACTTGTATAAGATTGACAGCCAAGATTTTTTAAAATTTTATTTTGCCTTTTTTGTGTGTGTGTGTGCGGCGCAAAGACTAAAATCATTTAAATTTTACGATGTTTTGGTTTCACATAGCATCAATCAGGACATTCATTCATCGAAAGAACAACGTAAGCATTTGAATGCCTGCAGCAGTTGAACAACCATTCTTTCTGCAACTATCACAACAAAAAAATACCAAAATCAGCCGTGTGACTGATAATGGCCAGAACATATATATTTACAATCCATATATTGATGGTTCCAATTTGAAGTGCATATTGATCATTATGCATGTATTTTGCACATTTTTATTTTCTTGCTACATTGTTTAAATTAAAGGTAATTTGCCATATGTAATATTCATGTGTACTGTTTTTATTTGTATACAATGTTTATTTATTGTTTCCTTTGTTTTTGTGAAATTTGCATTTTGGAGAAAGCACTGTAACATTGTACAAAATAGGCCAGAATCTCCAAACGCACCTGTTTTTTTCTCTGTCTCCTCCTCTCTCCTGTTTTTTCATGTCTTTCCATTTTCTTTTCTTTACTTCTTTTTCTTTCTAAATTATGCAGAAGTGCACATTTTTTGTCAAAGAAAAAAATTTGTCTTTTAATTGTCCTTTTTTTGTGTATATGGTCATAGTCTTTTCTCTTACATGTAAAACAGATTTTTAAAAAGCTTGAATTAAGTATAAAGTTATTTTGTTTGCCTCTTATTAATTTTGATGCAAAAAAGATCTCACACATTTTCGCTAGCTCCATAAATGTCGGACTACAGACGGTGTTGATTTCATTAGAATGCTAGAATAAGGCTAAGGATAACAACGTATCAGATAAATAGCTAGATGGAAACAATCGAGGCTGCACACGCTGAGCATATCACAACCTTAGTTCTTGTTTGTTCCAACTCCACTTTTTGCACAACTGAGAAATTCGACATTAAACGTTTGTGGCTATAGTGTTATGATAATAAGGAATTAGAATAAATCAGTAATTGTGAAACAGCTTGTGAAGTGCCAACAACACAATTTGATCAAGTGTTAAAGTGTGCATTTGTTATACCTCTTTTACGTACTAAAAAGATCTCCAGTTTTTCATCAAATGGAGACAGAACAAATGAGAACTAAGGTCGCAATATTCCAATTGGGGAATAAGCAGCTTTTAAGAAATACTCGTATCAGATGCAGGGTTGATGTTAAATGTTTCAGTTTGATTTGTGGTGTGAAATAAAAATGTTTATCTGTTGAAACAATACTTTTCGGAACTAAATACTGTTTTACACGACAGATTGTAAGTCATTTATTTCATAATACTGGTGGGTGCATTTCTATTGTTATCCAGAAAATCTGACTTGAACCTTGCTTCACAGATTCATACATTCTATACTCTGTCAATACAACTGTGTTAGGTGCAGCGTAGCTGTTATAGTTTTGAAGGGACACAAAACTCAAATCTTAATCTTTATTTTACCACCTTTTTGTTACATAGTCAAATCACAATCAAGTGTCATCACTGACTTGCTATTATAATTTATGTGTTTTAGGATGGCTTGTTTACAGTTTACAGGGCCACTCAAGGGTCTGACCATAAATCTGTATGCGTGGCAGGACCTGATCTGATCCATGCCTTGAGTTCCTCAATGTGAAGGCAAGACATTGATAACACTTACCTGCATTATAATTTCCTAAAATTTAAATACAGATATTACAGACTGAAACCAGTAAAGGTAAGCACAAGCTTGAGGGAGACAGAGCTCTAAGAAAATAATTGAGAGAAAATCCGAGGCACTCAGAATAGCATGTGCCTAGTCGGTGCTCAGAGAAGCGAAGTAAGGAGTGAAAGGAAATACTTGAACCGACTTCTGTTAAAACCTCTGACTTACATCTTGTATTTGTTGTCCCAAATGTCTGTATTGTCCAATATCAAGAGGGTGAAGAAGGCATGGGAAGTGCAGGATGACACTGGGTGGGCTTGGTCCCACCAAACGAATCCTGAAGTAAGATACACCTCTTGTCATTTGGCCTGCAATTGTCTATTTGGAGACGGAGTGGCCGAAAGGTTAGGCATGTTGATTTCCAACTGGCAAGACGGTTGGTGCCTCACCAGGGATGGCTGGTTCGTTATCCATCTTGATCACTTGTTTTTCTTCTTCCTTTCACTCCTGCTTTGCTCTTCTGAGCATTAGTTAGGCACATACACTTTGTAATCATCTCAAAATTTTCTTCAAAGACTGAAACCAGTCTGACCTTTTTACTATACTGAGATAATGTGTACAAGTTCAAATACATGTCCCTTCTCAACCACCACCACATTCACCAAATAAATGCCCTGATGCAAAAGTTGTGTTTGCATGAGCCCAACCTATGGCAGACAGGCCACACTTGAAAGACTTTCCCCATTTTTCAAAGAGTACCAGTTCACCCATCCCTTTTTCTCCTATTCCTTCAATACAGGCGCACTGACTGTCATATTTCATACTGATCAAACACCACCGAAATCTGAACAAACGAGAACTAACATATTCTTGGCTCTGAGCAGGCCTCAGAGCAAACTTACCCCTCAGGCCCAGTCAGTACTTTGACATATTCAAGTCATACAATGATATACATGTACATAATTGTATGCAATACACCTATCAATGTAATTACTCATCAAATGCATGGATTTCCTGTGTTTTGATCCAAGGGGCAAAAATTGTCCAGTAGTGTTTAATCTTACAGAACATTGGCCTGTTACCACTGTTTACATTAAACTACAGTTGTTATAGTAACTTTCAAAGTCCTATTTTGTTTATACACTACTATATTGCTGGGACTAGATCAGCATGTAATAAATATTCCTTTGGTTTTAGAATTCAAACCCACGCTAATCAGTATATTTTGTGATCATTAAAGGAACAGATGTTACATGTCGACCTTCCTACTCTCTTCATTTTCAAATTTTACTAACTCACATAACTGAAGGTTTGCTGGATCATGATCAGAAAATGCTTCACCATTGTGCTTTTCTTTCTTCAGTCTTTCCAATGGGTATTGAGGTTAAAAGAATTTAATGTATAAAAGAGCATGCTATCAGTACTGCAACTGTTGACCTGCTGTGGACTTCTGAATTGTGTGTTTCTCCCAAATGCCCAAGCACATTGTATTTGAAGATGCCATAAAGAGACTGGATGATTGCTACATGCATTTGCAGACTTGCCAATTGTCTCCCATTTCACAAGACTGCTTGTGATTTTGGCTTTCAAGGGGGACATGAGAACAAATTCTTTTTATATACATGTACATGTATTATATGCAGGAAGTATTACACCAGTGTAAATGCACTTCTTGCTTATTTTTAAAACCTTGCTTCCATCACTTTCAGTATGCTCAGCTGGGCAAATAATACTGGTCTTGTTTATTAGTATTACTCTTTAACAACCACTTATTTCCTAAAGATAAATATACTTGTAGCAGTTGTAGCTCCTTCTCTCATTAAATGTACATGTATTTAGAGGAAGACAAACATGGTTACCCCTTCAGTGAATAGGATAACTACATGAACTATGATGCTTTTGAGCTACTTATATAGTATATACAGTGGTGCTTAGTGGAAGCTGGAATTCTTACAGAGTTGCAGAGGACATCCACAGTCTCACAGTATCTTGTTTTCTATCTACTTTTCAGAACAATTTAACCACAAATTGGCTATGTAAAAACTATTCCTTTTTCTTCTCCAAAGGCTATTGTTACTTGTACATGTCACATGTGTACCCCTGACGTTTTGCATACATATATACACGTACCTACCCCTTACCCCATCCTTATCCTCAATCCTAAATCTTATCAAATCCCTAACTATGCCCCTTGCTCCTTCAACCAAAAAGCAGGAGGAAGACAAAAAGAAAATCTGGAAGAATAATTAATTAAGGAGTATTTCGGGGGAAGCTCTTGCTCTGGAGTCACAAAAGGCACTAAAATATGTGCCCCTTGTACAAAACATTTGGGGTGTGTGCATACAAGTAACAACAATCTTCTCCAAAAGTTTCATGACTGCATAATCAACTGTCTTTTAAAAACATGAGAACATACCTCCTCCCCAGTTAACAAATTATAGATTACTTAATGTATACGGTCCTCAGAGAATCTGTTTTCTCATGGGTCTCATTCCAACTTTACCTTACCTTTAACTGTGATACAGTTGAAAGCACAGATAGTACAAAAACTGCAGAAACCATCGAGGTGAAAGTACATGCAAAATTGTTTATTTTAAAAGTTGCATAATCTTTACTGAAATGTTACACATACATTTTGGAAAAGATAACTGTACAAAAAAAATATATATACAAAAGTGAAAAGGAAAGTATGGGATAAGAAAACCCAAAAATTATAAACATGAACAATTGAAACCAGTGGTAGCAAATAACTGCAGGAAAGAGGATTTCTAAGAAACAAGGAGAAAGAAGAAAGAGGACCAAGGAACAGAATCTTTGCATTTTAATTTATTTCATAACCTAACAGCATATTGAAAACTGCATTTGGAACCAGTTCTGTCACTGGGTGCAGCTGTTGTCAGTTTCACATATCATCCATCTCAAGCACTGGCTTATATCAACAATTTTCCTATTTTCAGGAGAGCATATTAAAAATTTTGGTGAAAATGAAATTTCTTACAGACAAATGTGTGGCGCTCTGGGAAAACCCGTCGGATGACACACAGGCTGCTTTTGAGATACATCATACAGGCCTACAAGGTCATTTTTCCCAGTTTCTCCAGTTACTACACCTGACACTTTAAACGGCCATATCTCAAAAACTATTTTGAGATATTCACTTCAAATATAAAGCAAAATGCACAGAAAATGTCCCTCTTTCATAATAGTTGTATATTTCAAAATGTGAAGTTTGACCTGCGTGAAGGGTTTTCCTAGAGCACTTCACAAATATTGTTTCTGCTCCCAATTTCAAAAATATAAAAAAATATCTCTCACCATGACCAATGATAAGGCTAACAATCCTCAAAATCATCAATACACCAGTGTGTGATTTAGACGATGATTTGGAATATACCTGAAACTTGAAACAAATTGAACATTATATATTACATGTTACCATGTAGCATATCTCATAACGTTTCTACTGTTTAAAAGACACCCAACCTAAATACACATAGTCTTGCTATATTCATAGTGGATATTTGGACAGCCCTATATTTGTTTGTACTAATGAAGACCCTTCATACCTCAAAGCGAACAGTTTGCTCAATTTTCCCAATACATCAGATGTTTGTAGAGTTTTATTATCAGAGAAATAGCTCCTCTTTCCCTCGATAGCAACTGCCTAGCTTAGAGTATGAGTATGAAATTGAAATACATCATAAATTACCTCTGCACAAAACATGGACACATCGGAAGTTTAAAAAAAATTGCGATTTTGTTTCCCTGTTCATCTAACCCTGCATTTCTACTTGGAACTACATGTATATGCATCTTACTGTCCCTCATTTGGTGTGGAGAATCAAGCATCAAAATTACTTCATGTCATCTAACAAATTTGATCACAGTGTATGCATACAATGTATGTGGAAATTTATTTGCTGGCTCATGATCACATTCACAACCACTGTATTTTGCATTTCAATGTAATATACATGTACTTTCGTAACGTGACAAATACTGAACATGTAATAAAAAATCTTTAAATGGAAGTGAACTGTTCTAGACCAATGATGATGTTTGTTCTCTCCATATTAACAAAATTAAATGCAATGTAAATTGAAAGATATGGTACCAGTTACAACATAGCATTTACTTTTACCATGATTTAAGTCTTTGCACCATATGAGAACTTCACCAAAGATAAAATCAACAATAATTGTGGCTGGGTACATCTATTATTATTATGGTGTCTTCGGCAAAAATGGCTGCTGACAATGGATATGAAAATCCAAATTTGATGACCTTCCCTTTTGAATTGACTACTTTTCTTTTCTCATATGCACATGTACATAACCACACTTCATGATGCTCAGTGATCACTGCATTTTTAATTTACAAAAAACTAGGCTAAGAACAATTCATTGGATTACAGCCAAATACATTTATGTATTGGATATAAATATATCACTTTGGTCTATGTTTTCACAAGTTTGTATTTCAAATATTCTATCAACAAAACACTTCTGGACAAAATATCTTGTGCTACACACACTATAGTCCCAGCCTATAAATGCATGCACCAACCCCTGAAGCAATACAGGTAGTGCAAATAAATGTAATGAAGCTTCACAATGAGTAATCTTGCTGTAACTGAGTCAAACACCTATTGCTCATGTACTTAGTTCTGGTATTTATTAGATAGTTATCTCTCTATTCACAAATTGATCACTCAAGAGCTAAGTTTTTTTTCCACACAAGTAATTGGACGAGTAATTAAATAGTGAATATGAGGGGCAAGTGCAAAGAAAATGATTATACATGGAGTATAAATAAGAGAATTCTGATAGTTACAAATGAATGAAACCAGATTCAGTCATGGTACACAGTGAAATACAATCATCCTTATGATTTCATGTTTGACATATGGAAGGCCATGTGGTAACCTATCTCAACTCACTTTTTCCAAATAAAATAGCTGAACAGCTTTCTTTATTAGACTTAATAGTCACGATATTTAAAAAAAAACAACAACATTTAAACCTTAGTTTTCAGAATTTAACCTCCAATTTACAACACCATCAGTGGGCTGTCAAGGGCTACAAGTATGCCAAGCAATTCAAGTTCTGAAAGAAAAAAGTCAAGATACCATCTTTGCCAAATGGCCCTTGATATATTGCCCTATCCAGCAGCTTATGACAGCACTACTCTTAACTGTAACACAAGTTTCAGGTGGCAAAAATACTTTCTTCCCTTGGTTCACAATAAGGCGGCATTTTCTTCTTCCATTAGATAGCAGAAAAGAGTAGAATCTAATCAGCATTATTATTTGCCCTAACTGAGTTTCTACATCACAAACACCCTCACCCTCTCCCCCTCCTTCTGGCCTTCCATCATTTGAGCATATCAATTCCAATCTTCCAAAGATAATTACATGTACTTTAAAAAAACACCGATTTCCAAATGCTGGATTTACTAGATGCAGTGTTTTGACATGGTATGTCAAATAGAGCAAGATAGCGAAAATCTCTTAACTCTGAGAGCATTCCTGTACATGCCTAACTGCACTGCTAAGTTAGAATGATACACATACAATGTACTAGTTTTTCTACAAAATATTTTTGCCACATTTCAAAAGAGCAAAAATATGGTAAGAATGTATGTGGATAAACTCAGGTACTCTTCTTAAAAACAAAGTGGAAACATACTGTAACAGCTTGCTTTTCTACGGTAATCCAAATCAGAACACATACAGCCAATGTTCAAATGAGTTTGTTCTGTTCAGGATAGCCTGATTAAACCCCATAGCTAATGAATTATTCTTTGTATTAAATTCATGTGAAACATGACATTGGCAGAGAGAATCTCAAAATGTGAGCATAAAGACAAGTTGAGTAGTTGTGTGAGCACCATAGATTTGTAGTTCATTACATCAGGTTCAATTTTTTTTTTTTTTTTTACATGAAGGTGAAGTTAAAGAAAGCAAAACAGCTTCATTATGTTGTGAATGTACAAGTGAAACTCGTTCACATTGTGATGATAATTGACATATTTACAGTTATGTACAAGATGTGTATGTATGTACCAAGTGCTCTGCAGCAAGGCAAGAACAAGATCCATATCATAATGAGCCTTGATAGATCCTGACAGTATGGACAAATAATTATAGGGGTACTGAGCAATTGCTGCTTGGTCCTTTAATTTCCACAGGCATATCTCCAATTACTATTTTTCAAGATTAGCTTACTGATAATCTTTGGAACATTTGGTCTGTTTTTGTGACACTGCTCATTGTAGGTTATGAAGAGTGCTGAAAATGAAAGTAGGGGACGGAAAGAAAAATTCATTTAAATGAACGCTGATACAAGTTGTACCTGCGGTGATATATTCATAAAGCCATAATCTGATTATCTTCGCTGTCAGCAGATTTCATGTTGGTGTGACAACAGCTCATTGTCTACTGGAACAAATATCTGACAATGAACAGGATTTGAATTTTTGACTATGCTGTGGCTGAAAACATTTTACTTCATCAACAAGTACAGAGTCAATTCTGATAGCTCTGCAATTGTGCTAAATGCAGCCATGCTATGAATAAATAAGTACATTCTTTAAGGCTGATTTCAAACACAGATATCAGCACTGCAACAAGTTTGCTCTGATTTCAATGGAAGCTTCAAAATGCACAAAAAGCACTGACAAAATAGCAATTCACCTCACAAGCACACTCAATTCTTATTTAATAAATACGCTGTACAATTCTTATCATAAAAACTCCTTCGTGGGTTCTGAGGTATATATAAACCATGAACTGGATGGGAACGGCCATCTCTTATCAAAATATTATTGTACTTTCTAAATATTACATACCTTGTAATCTGACTTGAGTGCATGGTTTGTGTGCTCAACACTTCGATAGCTGCTACAATAACTGGTTTCTTTAACTTCAAGATGGCAACACCTCTTGCCCAATCATACAGATTTACCACAACCACATTTGTTTTCTAAAGTTTGTCAAAAGAAAAATGAAGAAAGTTATTAATCCTTTCACTCCGAGCTGCAAGTCCTGTCATGGCAACAAAGTTCATCCCATGATCTATACCACAAATTTGATCACGGTAGTACTATGTCTACCCCAAGGATCAATAAAGTGGTCGATTTGGCTATCCAAGGAATCGATAAATATCTAGGGGCCAAAAAGGGATCAATAAAATGTAAGTAAATTTTTTAATGTTCTTTAAATACTTTCATTCCATTTCTTTAAATATTTCTATCGAGAAGCACTGGAAGCTGTAATGAAATAAAAGGGTGAAGGAATTATTATCTTTAAATTGAGAAATTTGATACTCAAAACATTCTTTCATTTTACATGACAGGGGTCAATGAGGGATCAAAGATCCATGAAGGAGTCAATGATCTTAAATGTTTGCCAACCCCTGGTTCTACCCATTCATTCCTCACCGCAGCTCTGATCGCGGCATGACAGTGGTAAAAGGTTTAGTGTTATCATACAGTAAGTCAAAGGAGACTATATGTTGTTTGACTCTTCAGCATAGACAGGAGGAATAATAGCTAAATTAGAGGTATGGAATGAAAGGGTTAAAAGACAGATACCTCCAAACTATTTTTTCTTCGTTTAATCACATTTTTGTAGCATCTATTATCTTGACCAAAAAAAAAAAAGGCAAAAAAATCACAACACTGAAAAACTCCCAGAGCTGAATTGATTTTTCACAACCTCAATGACTATAAAATTACGGCTAATATAGTTTTACATAATTCACTGACGCAGAACAAGAGCTATACCGAGAGGGTTATCAACCAGAATGCGTTATGTCCAATTTATTCATTGCTCTTAAATGCCTGTAGGTTTCCAAGACACAAGGTGTGTGACTTTATTTCATAGCCCAATAAGACTATTCATGTGACATGTTGAAATCATTGCAATTATTGAATTTTCATTAAGGTTACAAAATTCAAACTCATTTTTCTCAAAATCTGGCAATTATGGACATAGAACATTCTGGTTGCTAACCCTTGATTTATACCGAATCATTCATATTTGGACAATATGAAATATTACAGGACATCCTGCCCAAAATGTGGATGCAGATATAATACATGTACAGTGGCCAATACAGTGGAGCAGGGATGAAAAACTGAGATGACAAAGACATGAAGAAATAATATACTGGGACTTTCTTATATAACTTACGGAGGTCTCTGTTTTTAAGATACAAAATCTGAGATAAGTTACATATGCACTGCATGCTGGATTGAAAATGAGTTGCATATTACATTTGTTTGTATGACACATAAATAAGAGCTGCACTGCATCAGCACTGGAATATATATAGTAGTATTATGTCATTAGATACAAACATGTAACCTGGAGAGTGATCTTTGCTATGCCATCCACTCAAAACATTCACTGAATTGCAACATTAACAGCTACATTACCATTTTCATATTTTTTGTTGTTAAATTTTCAACTGCACAAATATCTTCCCCTAACCATTCCGAATTCCTTTGAATTTATGGGTTCCAGGTGAAATTTTAAATCATTATTTTCCTACTTGTTTTACTCATAATAAATGAAATTGCGGATAATTTGGTATCAGATCATGTCATCTGATGGTCATGCCAGTTGCCATAAAATGGACCCGTTGAAAATTGAAACAGCAACACTTGACTGAAGAATTCTAAAGTGATGCATTTCCAAAAAGGAGATATGCAAACCTCAATTATGGCAAACTAACACCAAGTTTATCTGGTCCAAACGTTTTAAAAGTACTTCCAGATTTTACCAAGCAATTTGAAATAGGTGAATAAAAATATGTCAAAAATAAGACATGTGGAACAAATTTGAATCTATAAATCTTGGATTCAGTAAAGCAATAAAATAAGAGGGATAAAAGTCAAATTGAAATATAAAGTCAGAAACTAGGAAAACTGTGCTGTAAACACATTTCATGATGAAATAGACTGAATGAATAATAAGTTACTGAACACACAATTTATTTTTGAAAGGTGACCGACAGTAAAGCAGATGAGAATGGAAGAACTGACATGCTGAAAAAACTGCATGCATTTACAAAAACAAGGGCAATAGGGAATAGCAATATAGGAGGTGTGGTATCAACACTATGGACATGTCCTACAATCACAAACCCAATATAAGTACAAATACTTTTATTATATAAATCTTTGATTATGATGTTTTTCTGGAATACAGTCAGTTTGATAAACTGACTCTGAAGTCCTGTAAGGTTTCTGTAACATTTCTTTCTATTTTCTTTTTTCCTTCTCTATTTCTTACTGATTTCCTCCCATCTACCTGTAACACATTAAAAAAACTGTCTTATGTCTGACATACTTGAATCATTCATAATCTATTATAGTGAAGTCTGCTTCTATTCAAACAGTGATGTACACCTCTGTCCTAGTAATATTGTCATTCATCTCCATAAAGTTAGTTCCTTATCTTCATCAATGAATCTGCCGGAAACTTGATCAAATAAAAACAAAAGATCACTTCATCTTAGAAGATCATACAACATAATAATACTTCCGTTTTTTTTCAAGACAAAAATAAATAAATCGCCTCAGATCTGTAAATCTACATACATTACTTGGTGTACAAAGAGAGCATAATACAACACATTTGAATGGACCAAGACAGATTTTTCAAGGGCTGTCCATGCTGCTTCTTTAGGTTACCACTTCTTTTTATGATACTATTTCATGTATAGTTTTGTTCTGATGTCTCTGTAAACTTTCGTAATATATACTGAATAAAAGCCAAGCACAAAACAAATGTCAGTCAATCAAAGTGTGACTATTTGCATTGCGTTAATGTTCAAACAGGAGCCACTGGCCACAGGATGTCATACTTTGGCTGAGCTGGGGTCTGAATAAGGGGCGCTGCCCCGGTGATGAGTATACTGGTTTGAGGAATTAAGGTAAGCCTGGGATGGTCCAGAGTAGAACTGATATTGCGTACTGGAGTTGTACATAGGATAATTGTGTGAGCCGCTGACACCATCTCTGTTGCCGTAGTGGTCTTTGAAATGTGCACCGGAATGATCATCAGGATGCTGCAGATAGTGGTGCGGATGATGATGTTGTGGATACTGATTGTTCTGCATTTGGTAATGGTATGTTGAGCGACTGTCAGGTACAACAGGTCCACCTCGAGACTGAGGCCGACTGCCAGGTTGCGACTGGGTCCCCATCTCCTGGTAATGTTGTTGTTCTTGGAAATAATGGCGTTGACCACTGGGATTATATGTGAATGATGAGCTGTTATTGGCATTCCACATGTTCCGAGAACTGTTGTATTGATCTGCTGACATTTGGTCCGCTTGCCGGCTGGATGGTCTGAAAGAAACATACAAAAATGTACACTGGAGAAACATCTGAGTTGACTGCTCAAGAAGGAGATGGCAAGAATGGTTTCCAAACTTAATTTTTGAAAAACAAATCATTTATCATTTATACTCACAAAAAATGTCACGTTTGGGATGATACATCCTTCAGAATCTAAAAATCCTGAGGATTTATACTTGTCAATACAAGTGAAATAATGAAATAAAAGTTTTGCTATCAAAATAAACATTTTAGCAAGGCTGTTCAGATTTTGAGTAGGACACCTGTTGGTATAGAAAATTTTAAATTTTGTTCATCTGAACTGCTCTCACTTAGGTGTTTAAAAAAATGCGGTCCAGAGTTTTTTTTCCACATTATAGCCATTTCATTTGCCATGGTCTGTTGACAAATTTTTTGTTCTGCAACAAATTCTTAGCATGTTATTAAAAACAATCTGAATCATGTCCCGAGTCCACCATGTTTTGAGAGAAACAATGACAAAACTTACAAAGTCAGAAAAGTTAATAAAGTTATTGTTTAAAATCAACTCCAGTCATTTCACATCAGTTATTCATTGTGTCTTAAAGAAATTTCACATAATGATGAACAGTTTTTCCTTTGTGATGACAATAATAAGAGAAATCACAGTATAACGTGATATCAGGTCAGTTCTCATATCTTGTGACCAGTGCAAACTGGACATAAGGTTCAGGAAATTGAGTGTTCAAACTGTAACTTAATATTAAATAGTTAGGCTTGGACTAAAGTTTGGCTACGATTTACTAGTAACACTATTATCTTTTTTATAACTATAAACATACATATAAAACAACTAAATATGTTTTTGCTTCAAAAAATGACTTTAACATTTTAAATTTTAATGAAATGGTGACCAGCCAAAGTGTTTTTGCTTATGAATTTCAATGGTATTGCTTTGTCATTGACATGTGGACTGAGAATGACCACAAGGAGATTTACCTGTCTGAAAAATGTGGTCCATCATATTCAGAAGGATGTGAGCCCCGGTGCTGGTAGAAAATAAAAATAAATACAGGTAAATCTGCATGTAGAAAACTTGCTGAATTTTCTGGTTGACCCTGCGCTGCCATCTTAGACCAAACTCAATCAATCATATTTGTGCATATTCTTTCTGGCCTGAAGTGATACCTTTTAAACATTTCACAATTTTCATTGGAATGATGGGAAACACATCGCAGTGCCATCTTATGACCGTAGTTCAATTTTTGTAAAAAGTGGAGATAAGAGTAAAGCAGTACTGGGGCCATGACATATGTGAGGCCCTTTGCGAAAACCTGACACTTTGTGCAAAGACCAGATCCAAGATATAGCCTGAAACAGGTGAAAATCTGATCTCAGGGTCAAATTGGGTTGAGGCTCCCAGAGGTATCTATGTTGACCCATACATCAACTGTGTGAAGGATTTTGCTGAATTCGATCTAAAAATGTGTCAAAATCGTGTTTTTTTAGGGCCATCCTGAAGTAAAAATTTGGAACAATTGGAAAATTTTCGAAAATTTTGTCGTTCCAGTTCAGCCACTTTTTGTCGCAGAAGAACAAAATAAAAACCAAAGTACCATATACCAATATGTCCGTTTTTTTACGCTCTTTCTATTTATGGCTAGCACGCATGAATACAAACAGTCTCCTGGCCGTTGAATGAAGTGCGCATGTTGTTGTCAGCTGAAAACCTTTTGTCCTTGAAGTGACCCGTTTTTCCTGTGATTTTCTTCGTTTATTCTACATATTAGACCTCCCTGTGATATTTTACAAATAATTTATTATCTCTACATTCACAGTGTGCAATAGTTTTTCACATTTGACGGTGTTTTAGCAGTATTAAGAGACGTTTTTTTCAAGTCATCGTGGTTGTGTTGGTGCTGTTACGGTAAACAAGATAGCGGCGCCCAGTCAGAGAAGAGAGAAAGGGATAGTGGAGATGTTGAATGGGTTGAAGGAGAGCGGCATGGGAGTTTTGATGGATGATGATGGTGTGATGGACGCTATTGAAGACAAATTTTGTGGGAGGGATGAGAGCAGTGACAAGGAAGATGGACTGGAGGACGAAAAATAACCTGTCTGACTTTAAACTTGATTTTTCTCTGTTTTGTATTTTTCTGTTTTCGTCACTTAAAATGGTCATAACATCCTTAATAATGAAGATATTGACAAAATTCAAGTTGCATGTTTTTCAGGAATGTCTCCTCTTCATTTCTATGCATTTAACTCAAAATCCATGATTTTCGCAAAGAGCAGGGTTTTTGCAGATCACCTCACATATCGTCGTTTGGCTGTCGCAACCTCATTAAACCTGGCCTCAAAGAATCACAAAACCTATAGAAAAAATACCGAGTCGTGTTTACTGTTCAGCTATAGCTTTCTGTATAAACAACTCCCAACAACAGCTGCAAACTACTGAGTTTAGGTTTAATGAGGTTCCAACAGCGCACTGACGATGTGCTAATAAACATCACACTGATAACTTTCTGCTCACCTGTTTCTCCAACTTCTGAATTTGCAACTCATACAGTTCCTCCTTATCATCTAGTGGGTAAACACCTTGACGCTGCCGGTGTCGTTGCTGGTACTGTGAACGAAGCTGCTGAATGTATTCAGCACGTGACAGTACTGCTTTTGTTATATTCATTTTGCTGTCTTGGTCCAGGCCCGATGCAAAGTATTGGTTTGCTGCAAAAGATTTGGACAGACCACATGAAATTATGTATTTTCATTGAGTTAAAAAGCAATCATTTTTGAGGTGTATCATCAGGCCTTGTGTTAGATACTAAGCTTGAGCAATGAAATAAAATAAAGCATTAGAATAATATATCTCTCAAAAGGCTTGCAAAAAAGTGCGCAAGATGAAGGGTGGTTAGGGGGTCTTCTTATCAAAACAAGTCTGATGTTATCAAATACAATCCAACTGACTTCCATTATCCACTCAGTCAGTAATGTAGCTTCAAATCAAAAGAAAATTAAAATAAACTAGTAATAATTGCAAAATTACATCTCTAAGTTCTCTCTTATTAAGAAAAAATAATTAAAAATTCATGTAAAGCAACCTGGGGAATCTTGTAAATGCTGGCAGCTCAGTTTATGATCTAGGATTACTCAATCTTGCTGAACAGCCACTGAATCATACAATGTCTAATAATGTCAACAATTTATTCTTTTGAATCTGTACTTGCTATACAGACATTATTACAGGATAACATTCAACAACTGCCAAGAGCAACTACATTTAAGAAAAACTTTAGCATGTACTGAAGAAGGAAAGAGCCACTGCACCCACTAAACATACATAATCAAAGATAAAACTCCTGAACTTGCAACAGTGGCTACATTTGAAAGACAAATTTCCAACTGTTTCAGCTTATACAGGAGGAGAAGCAACTAAAAACAAACAACTCACAACTAAAATCATGCGGTCCTGGCGAAACTGCTGCTGGGTGAAAGTTTCTCGGATCTGACCTCTCTCCATATTGCTGATGCATGCGCTGCTGTTGATGAGAAGATGGTATTGGGTAGTGGAATGAGTTCTTCTCTGCGCTGGAGATAATGGTGTTCCTACCTACAGATGGATCAACTGATTGTGACCTCAAGCGCTGCTCTGTCACATGGTGATCTCGCAACCTTGCATATTCCTCATCAATCCTGGAACCCAGATAACAATGAAATCTTACAAAAGGGTGAAATCAAAAATAATTGTACATAAATTTCATGTTCCTTATTACAAAACAGCTACTGGGAGAGCACTGATTCAAAACCTTGACCTTTCTACTTTCTTAACCGTTGTCATGAGCTGATTTTGGGGATCCAGTGAGTAGTGTTAAGTCACTGCTGTTTCATTCCTCTGTGAATGCATCAACTTAGGCTGATACAAGCAATCGTAATCTGATCCTTTTATGACCTGAGTTTCACCTGGGGTAGTGATGGTCGAGGAATGCTACTGTGACAGGTCATAAATCTCTGGAGTGATTGTGGGTTTTCCCAACCAACATTTATTTTCACTCCAGTAACCGAATTAAACGGCATTTTGAAGCTGAATACTGCACTGTTTCATCAATTTTTTTAATCTTGAGGACCACATATCAAGAAAATACTTACTTTGCCAATCAAGACAGTACAATTTTTGTTGGAGAATCTCACTGGTAAGTACTTTTTCTGATTACTTCAAATACCCATGTAATTTGCTCATGATAACTTCAGAGTAGAATGTACTATGCCACAGAAAAACTATCATTAAAAATTAACCCGTCATATCTCAATAACAAGCATGGTATCATAACCTTCAGTATGACTTCACCAAGGTGAGGGTGTAATCAGAGTAAAATTAGCATCACACAATTTTCTGCAACAGGGGTTTTTATGAGATCTGTAATTACCTCCCATGAGAAATGGTGCATGATCAGTTTAGTTTATAACTTATTGTCAAGTTGACACTTAACCCAACTCACGTAAGCAAAATATTCTAAATATCAGTTTATGTAACAATCTGAAATACATATATGTGAAACGAAAATCAAATTAGCATTTGGCATTTTGTTACAACTTTATTCTAACGGTCGTTATTATTAATTCACAGCGAGCATGGTGGTGAGCAGCTCCTACTACTACTATTTCCTGTTGCACCCACTGGTGCTTAGGGCAGCAACAAAGGATCTCCAGCCCTGTCTGTCCTGGGCCATCTTTGCGAGAGTTCCCCATGAGTGATTGAAGGATTTCATCTCTGCCTCGATTGTTCTCCGCCAGGTTGCCTTGGGTCTGCCTCGCTTGCGCCGTCCCTCCGGTGTCCACTGAAGTGCTGTTTTGGTTATAGAATTTGCTTCCTTTCGCAGCACGTGTCCAAGCCATCTCCATCGTCTCTTCGTGATGATGTTGGCTATTTCTTCTTGCTTGCATCGCCTTAGTAGTTCCTGATTAGAAATCTTGTTTGGCCAAAAGATGCGGAGAATCCTACGAAGACATGTGGTGTGGAAGGAAGACAACTTGGCGAGGTCACCTTCTGTCATTCGCCAACACTCTGATCCATACAGGAGTGTGGATAGGACACAGCTTTGGTACAGTCTGATCTTGGTGTTGATGCCGTATTGTGTCGATTTCCAGATGTTGCTCATACTTTGAAAGACAGCCCTTGCATTTCCCAGCCTACTTTGGATGTTCTCCTTTGTGCCACCCTCTGGTCTGATAATGCTACCAAGGTATTTAAATTTGTCCGTCGTGGTGAGGTTCTTGTCATCTACTTGCACTGGTGCTGGAGTGTCTACATTTAGGGTCATAATCTCTGTCTTCTTCTGGCTAATCCGAAGGCCTACTTTGCATCCAAAATTATGTAGTCTCTGCGTCTTATCTTGCATGTGTTGGTGACTATGTGACAATAGCGCAAGGTCATCCGCAAAGTCCAAATCCTCTAGGTTGTCGAAGAGTGTCCATCTGATGCCTCTTGGTGCATCCTCTGTAGTTTTCCGCATAATCCAGTCGATTACGAGGTTAAACAAAATTGTTGACATCACACATCCTTGCCGTACACCAGTTTTCACTTCAAAGGATGCATCACTGTTTCCGACACTGCAACTGAAGTTCTTGTAAAAGCTTTTGATGAGTTCAACAAGCTTGCTGGGAATCCCATAGTGCCGAAGAATGCGCCATATACTCTCTCTGTGGATGCTGTCGAAGGCCTTTTCGAAGTCAACGAAGTTCACATAGAGCTGCCTTTGCCATTCTGAACACTGTTCTATGATGTTTCGGAGTGTGAAGATCTGGTCAATGCATCCTTTCCCCTTTCGGAATCCGGCCTGTTCCTTTCTCAGTGTCTTGTCCACAGCATCTGACATACGTTGCACAATGATCTTGGCAAGGATTTTGCTGGGTATAGAAAGGAGAGTGATACCACGCCAGTTGTTGCAATCGCTGAGTGCTCCTTTCTTGGGTATTTTCACTATTCTGCCTTCATTCCAGCTCTTTGGTACTGCTTCTGCTTCCCAGATAGCTGTGAACAGTGGCTGAAGGATGGTGGCTGACTGATCCGGATCTGCTTTGAACAGTTCTGCAGTCAAGTTGTCTTTTCCTGGGGCTTTGCTGTTTTTTAGGCTCTTTATTGCTGCCACTATCTCTTCCTTCTTTGGTGGATCTATGTTGATGTCAAGGTCTTCAGCAACATCTTGTATTATTATTCTATCTTCAGGTGGTGGCCGGTTTAGTAATTCCTGAAAGTGCTCTGTCCAGCGTGTATCCTGTTCTCGTTCTGTAGTCAGTAGTTTCCCATTCTTGTCTTTGATTGGAACACTTGGTCTTCCACCGTACTTGCCACAAATGCGCTTAGTGATCTTGTAGAGCTTACCCTGTTCTCCTCTTGCTGCTGCCTCCTCCGCATCTGCCGCTAGCTGTTCCATGGCTTCTCGTTTATCTTTCTTTACTAGTCTCTTCACTTTCTTATTTAACTCTGTGTAGCTATGTTGGTACCTCTCTTTCAGCCTTTCCGATTTCACTTGTAGGAGTTTCTTTTTCATGACTTTCCTCTCTTCGATCACATCCCATGTTCTTTGTTGGATCCACTCCTTGCTTTTCCCTTTCTCATTAAATCCAAGGCAGGCTACACTGCTCTCTGTGTACACTGTAGTTACTCTTTTCCACTCTGAATCGATTCCTCTTTCATTAGGGTTGTTCTTATCAGACTCTCGTAGAGCCTGGAATCGGTTCTTGACTTGTATGTTGAAGGCATTTCTAACACTTGCATCTCTCAGTTTCTGAATATTAAGGTGTCTTTGCTTTGATGTCTTGATTCCGGTCTTGTTCAGTTTAATTTTGATAAGTGCTGCCACTAGATGGTGGTCGCTGGCTACGTCAGCTCCTCTTTTCACTTTCACATCTAGAAGGGATCGTCTCCACATACCGTTGATCATCAAATGGTCTATTTGGTTCTTGTCTCTTCCATTTGGAGAATTCCATGTGAGTTTGTGAATTTCTCTGTGTGTGAAAAGGGTCCCTCCGATGACTAAGTTGTTCAAGGCACAAAAATCCACAAGCCTTTCTCCATTGTCATTCCTTGTTCCAGTTCCATGTTTTCCCATTACTCTTTCATAATTTATATCATCTTTACCTACCTTAGCATTGAGGTCTCCCATGACAATGATGAGATCATGCCGTGGCGTCATGTCCATTTCCCCCTGGAGTTGTTCATAAAAGTCGTCTTTGTCTGTGTTGTCGTTTTCGTTGGTTGGTGCATAACATTGGATGACAGTGATGTTTGTGTGTCGTCCTTTCATCCTCATCCTCATCAGTCTGCTATTGACTGGTTTCCACTCCAACAAGCATTTGTCCAGTCCTTTCTTTAGGATGATGGCTACTCCTTCATGATGTTGGTCATCCTCTCTTCCAGAGTAGAGAACGGTTTCTCCAGTGGATGTTTTGATCCTTCCAGATCCAGTCCATCTGCTCTCACTTACACCCAGGATGTGTAGGTTGTAGCGCCTCATCTCTGATGTTACTTGTGCTAACTTACCCGATTCATACATTGTTCTAACATTCCAGTATCCAATCCTGGTCTTGGTTTTGGCGGTGTTCAGTTCCTCCTTCATCCTGCTAGCAGTTTCCTTTCGGCTTTCACTACTTGCATTCATACGAGTCGCGAGGTACTCAGAAGGTCCATCACATCCAGAACGTTGGTTTTTCCATGTTGCTGTTTCCGTAACGATTTTTGTTTCTCCAAGTAAGGTCACCCCAACAAGGATTTCAGGGTAGGGTTGTTAGCCCTACGCCCAACCCCCGAACCTGGAGGGCCGGTCTGTTCAATCTTGTCTGGTCCTTCCCCCATGACCTGTCCAGCTTGCTTAAAGCTATCAGGGGCACGAGGCCTCCGCTGGCTTAGCTCCCGGGATCACTGGGACACGCAAGCCACTCCTCCACGTCAAGGCATGAACAATTGGAGCAGGAGCAGCTCCACAAGTCCATAAAAATATTGGAAATACAGTCGCATGGTATTCCTTCTATAGAGAAAAAAATTATCACTGTCATGAAAAAACACCTTACCCAAGTATCTCCTAGTTTACTAATTTTGGCACCTCCAGTCAAAAAACGCAAGAGAAAGGCTTAGTGTCCCGTAATCTTACATTATATGTCTATATTGTCTATAGTTTGCTACCACTGCAATGATAGTATGGTTTCCATCTGAACCATCTAATGAGCGGCCATGATTGCACTGTCTGGGCCAGTCGTTTGCCATAAGCATTAAATTATGACTTATCTGTTTTGTCAGGGTTTTATGTATACAGCATGCTTTGTGACCAGTTCATCAGCCTTGCATGGTAAGACAGATTTTCATTTTTTAACCTTTGGAAACGTCGAGTTTTAAATATGGATTTGATGCATGCAGATGATATGACTCAATAATATTTTGATATTGCTTTAAATGCACGTACAGACACATGTGAATGGGTATGAAAGCTGTATTCATATAAGAATTTGCACATACATTGCCAGATGTACTTCATTAAGAAAAAGTGAAACTGCATTCAACAATTATGAAGGAAAAACACCTCAGTATTTTTTTACACAGTATATCTGAGAGCGAGATAACTGAACAGGTGATGCTGTATGTGAGTAGCCTTTGATGCTAATTATAAAAGGTCTTCTGTATTTTAATTTGCAATGTTTACTGTAATAGACGATGTGTCTCTTGTGTTCAGGAGAAGTCGGGTTAAGTTTTAATAGATATTTTTTAATAACTGATCAAAATTAATTTGATGTCAAGAGGACACCTTTTTCATGTGCATTTTATGTTATGAAATTCCTGTCTAATGCCTTAATTGAATGTTAAAAATAAAAATTCAAATTTCAAATTTACAATCCTTGCTTTTGTGATGTTGATACACAGCCTGGTGGCTGAGATATTACTGCACAAAGGGAGGGTAAAATTGACAATCTGGGCACATTTAATTGACAGGGGAGCCTGCTACACTGGTCTACCTGTTCACTGGGGTATCGGGTTACACTATCCGACACTGCCTCCAGTTGCCGGTGAAAGACTAAGTTGTCCCTTCTAAACAGCCGTGAAGTGTGATCAGACCCTTAGAATAAAAAGGTCGAAGTGTCTAGGCACATGACATATCGTGGAAAAAGCGTGGAGAGATTTTTTCACGACACGTTTTTCATCCAATCAGAGCTTACCGTTTTCTGACTCAAAATGGCGGCCCCCCACTGAGTGGGAGGTCGGAACCTGGGGGGCGTGAGGGTCTAGTCAGTTTGTATCAATTGGGCGGTAGTCAGATTGACTAATCAGGCGAAAAGGGGCTGGGGTAGCTGTATTAAGTCGTGAAACGTCGTGAAAAACTTCACCAAGGCCATTTCCACGACATTGTCGTGGAAAACTTCACGGAGGCGATTTCCACGACATGTCGTGAAAATAGCCACTTCCTAAAAAGGTGGGATTTTATAGGTTAGTGGACTCACGCCCTAAGGCGGTGAGTTGTGTAGGCAATGCACGGGGCACGTGAACCCGGCATGATTTCGGAAGGTGAGACAAGAAACTTTCACGGGGTTTGGCTGGAGGTATATAAGCTTAAGTCGCCATTGTTTAAGCAGAGAACGGCTGTGGAAATCATTCGATCCAGTGAGGTTCCTCTCGGCTCGAGCTCCAGGGCCTGACAATAGGAGTCAAGCACAGACAGAATAGATACAAGTGAAGTCGAAGTGGAGTGACCGTGTCGTCATCCAGAGAATTGATAAACGCCTCGTCGCACTAGGCCAAAAGTGCGAACCGTGTCCTTTGGATCTACGCTCGTACTTGGCTACGAGCGTATAATGGTAGGCAAATCCATAAGTCCACATAATAGAAACAGGAATTACTAGATCAGCCCAGTGACGAAGCTGAGTAGTAGGAAAGCCACCTGGCAATCCTCACAATAGAGACAGGATTAATACAGTGTAGAATGATAGTGTGTGTGGAAAGAAAGAAGTATTGAAGTCATTCATAGAAAAATAATCTTTTGTAGACGTAGTACGTAGATATTGTATCTCATGTTATATTGAATGCCTTAGTTGTATCCCATGTGAGATTAGAACTTTTGAATTACAGTTAATAAGTTCAGCATGCAAAGTAGGCCTTCGGATTAGCCAGAAGAAGACAGAGATTATGACCCTAAATGTAGACACTCCAGCACCAGTGCAAGTAGATGACAAGAACCTCACCACGACGGACAAATTTAAATACCTTGGTAGCATTATCAGACCAGAGGGTGGCACAAAGGAGGACATCCAAAGTAGGCTGGGAAATGCAAGGGCTGTCTTTCAAAGTATGAGCAACATCTGGAAATCGACACAATACGGCATCAACACCAAGATCAGACTGTACCAAAGCTGTGTCCTATCCACACTCCTGTATGGATCAGAGTGTTGGCGAATGACAGAAGGTGACCTCGCCAAGTTGTCTTCCTTCCACACCACATGTCTTCGTAGGATTCTCCGCATCTTTTGGCCAAACAAGATTTCTAATCAGGAACTACTAAGGCGATGCAAGCAAGAAGAAATAGCCAACATCATCACGAAGAGACGATGGAGATGGCTTGGACACGTGCTGCGAAAGGAAGCAAATTCTATAACCAAAACAGCACTTCAGTGGACACCGGAGGGACGTCGCAAGCGAGGCAGACCCAAGGCAACCTGGCGGAGAACAATCGAGACAGAGATGAAATCCTTCAATCACTCATGGGGAACTCTCGCAAAGATGGCCCAGGACAGACAGGGCTGGAGATCCTTTGTTGCTGCCCTAAGCACCAGTGGGTGCAACAGGAAATAGTAGTAGTAGTAATAAGTTCAGCGACAAGCTGGAGTTCCCACAACGGGGCTTTGATGTAGCCACTAATTAAGACAGTCCTATTTATTGTATCTGCAATCCTATCTATTGTATCTGCAACCATATTTATTGTATTCTGCAATCCTATCTATTGTATCTGCAACCATATTTATTGTATCTGCAATCATACCTATTGTATCCGTAGTAATAAAGTAGTATGGCCCTTCAGGCCTGATATATATATTCGAGTGTGTTATTAATTATTATGATTGTGCCTGGACGAGTGTGAGTGGCCTTTCGATTAGTCGAATGCGCTATTATCCCCAAGACCTTACTCACCACGAACGTTGACACTGGAGGGGACACCAAATCTGTGGACACCCTAGCGATCATCTTGACGTTGGAGGACACCAAACCAGTGCTGTGACCTTTCCGGGTACTCCTTCACTACATTTTTTAGATTAGTTAGTTATACCCATATTATCTTTGTATACTGCTAATTTGTGTTCTTTTTCCGTTGCATGGACATCTCGCCACTGATCCGTGGACAACAACGAGGAACGGACAGGACATCGACTCGCAGAAAGTGAAAGACATACGACCGGGCGTACGCTGTGGAGTGAGGAAATTTGACACCCAATTCCCAGTTAAGTGATACCATCTGATTCTGTCTATGTTTGAGGGGTTGACACGTTTCTCTTCCCCCCTCTTTAACAGGCATTTTTCCTTTTTCTGTGTTTAGCTAGAGTAAGCGGGTGGTTGGAAGGGATCGGGACTCAGCATACCTCTTCTTGCCAGACTAGCCGGGCTAGGTGGCGTTTAAACCGGATGGGAGATCTGCTTTGTTTTGAATAGTTCTTTGTTAGGGATCCATTTATCGTTTAGATTGTGGTGTTCTATCTTCCTCGTACTTTTTAGGAAGACGTCTCTCTTGTGCTCTTCTTACCTATCTGTAGATAGTTTCAGGCTTGATTGGGTCTGTTATCGTTCGTCCTTTGTGTCGTTGGGTAGTGTTCACTGTATAATTTCTTTTCACTTATAGCGTTACCATATTATACTTATATTTATCTTTATAATATTCTTGCCTGAGAGAAATCGCGTGTCAAGGACACGTTGACGGATAATCTGGAAAGGGAGAGTTCAGGCTTAGAGGCCATAAGAGATCAGATTGGAAGTATTAAATTATGCCAATCTAAGAGCAGAGGAAACGCTGCTAAGCGGTGTACAAGTTGTACACGAAGAAATGAGTGGAATATATATAAAGGAAGTGATCACGAGGATAATCAACCGCTATTCGGTTGAACAGTAGAGAATTTGTTGTTGATTCGTAACATAGAGAAACGAACACCCGAAGAGGACAAGGTATATACTGTCTTCAGGGATTGAGGAGTTGGTAAGTTTCAATACACCGATTTAAAAGTGTGGTAGTCTCAAGGAGACTTAGTTCCCGTTGTCGACCAACATTATGGCCGACCTAAAGAAGTATTTAGAGCTGGCCAAAGAGTTCAGCATCCCAGAGGAGCAGCGAGCTTCTTGGGTAGACCAAAGAATAAAGGAGGACCGTGCAGATAAAGCCGCGCAACAACAAAGAGAAGATAGAGCCGCGGAGCGAGCAGAGAAAGCCGCGCAACAACAAAGAGAAGATAGAGCCGCGGAGCGAGCAGAGAAAGCCGCGCAACGAGAGAAAGAAGAGAAAGCCGCGCAACGAGAAAAAGAAGAGAAAGCCGCGCAACGAGAGAAAGAAGAGAAAGCCGCGCAGAGAGAGCACGAACTGGCTCTCAAACGATTGGAGCTGGATCAGACCCAGCGGGCCGCGCCCCCGACTGCGCAGTCTAGCAAATCGTCTAAGCCAAAGCTTCCTACGTTTCAAGATAGGGTCGACCAGATTGACTCCTATCTCCACCGGTTTGAGTTACACGCCGCCTGTGCCGGATGGCAGCGGAGCGAATATACTTCCTGCCTTGCGAACCTGTTAACCGGCAGAGCATTGGAGGTCTTCCATGGCCTCAATGTCGACGGCGCTAAAGATTATGATATACTTAAAACCGCCCTTCTAAAGAGGTTTCAACACACGGAAGACGGGTTCCATAAACGGTTCCGGGAATGTAAGCCAGAACCTTCCGAGAATTTTGCCACTTACGTGGACCGTCTCCGGCACCTACTCAATCGATGGACTGAGTTGGCTGGGGTAGAGGATGGCAACTTTACTAAACTGTACGATTTGGTCATAAAGGACCAGATATATACATCCTGCCATGCGGACCTGGTCGCGCATCTGAAAGAGCGCGCTCCCAAGACGTCCGCCGAAATAAAGTTAATAGCGGAGCAGTATGCAGCTGCTCACCCTAGTCGCTCCTTGGCCAAGGCCAAATCTAATGAACCTTTTTACGCCGGAGTGGGCACTAAAACATCGACAGGCTCGAGACAACCTCGAGCGCCCGCTCGACAGGAACCACCTCCTCGCGGACATTCCGAACCGCCAGCTGGAAGAATGCAACCCGACCCGCGTAACTTCTCATGCGGCCGTGAACCGCGGTTGGGACGCCCATTCCCTGCGCCCAGACCAAGTTATGGACATTATGAGGAACCACCGAGGCAGTTCTATCGCGCATACGATAGACAGTTCAAATGTTATAACTGTGGCAGAAAAGGTCACTATGCTAAGGACTGTAGAGTGAGGCGGGAAATAGCAAATGCGTGTTCCGTCGTGTTCACGCATGAGAGTCCAGACAAATCGTTGATTGTGAAGACGTCACAAGATGTACCGGTTATGTCAGCCCTCCACGAGCAGGGCGTTTTAACACTATATGAGGGTCAAGTAAACGCAACCCGCGCATCAGTGTTGCGGGACTCGGGATGTACCACTCCTCGAGGTAAAGCTTCGCGGGCGCCTCTAGAGGAGATGCCAACTGTCTCAACGCCTTTTGAACGGGTTGCCGTCGACATTATGGGACCTCTACAGAAGACAGATAGAGGCCATTGCTTTATTCTGTCGGTTATTGATTATGCAACCAGATGGCCTGAGGCCGTGCCCCTTAAAGAAATTTCAGCGGACCATGTTGCCGAGGCACTGGTCACCGTGTTTTCACGCGTCGGATTCCCGACCGAGCTGTTATCTGACAGGGGACCACAATTTACCTCGGAGTTGTTTAAGAACGTACTTGAGCTGGCAGGAATAAGACAGAAGCTGACTTCCCCTTATCACCCGCAATCGAACGGGTGCTGCGAACGCTGGAATGCCAGTATGAAGGCGATGCTGGCACGCGTGTCCGTCGACAAGCCGAATGACTGGGACCGTCGGCTGCCAGCTGTTTTGTTCGCCTACCGGGAGCTCCCCAATGCGTCCACGGGGTTCTCCCCGTTCGAACTATTGTATGGACGTAAGCCGCGTGGCCCCATGGCCATCCTTCATGACCTGTTCGCCGGTTCAGACACCGACGGAAATGATAGGCGATCCGCGTATCAGTATGTTGTCGATCTCCGACAGAGAATTCATAATGCATGCGAGTTGGCCCAACATTTTGCATGCGTTAGGGCCAACACTTTCAAAACATATCGCGATCAGGGTAGCAGATTGCGAACCCTGTCTGTCGGAGATCAGACCCTTATACTGTTACCTGAAACGAGGAACAAACTGCTCTTGACCTGGAAGGGCCCATTCGAAGTTAAAAAGAGACTCTCCAGGGTAAACTACTTAATTACCATCCGGGGACGCGATAAGGTTTTCCACATTAACATGCTAAAGAAATATTACGTTGACTATCGGGATCGGCAGGGTCAGTCCTGCCACGTTGTGGCGCAGGCTAACGCCGCGATTGTCACCATAGATGACGACGACCACGAACCGTTAAATATGAATAGATCCCTGCCGACTTTGCAGGCCACCGAGAACATGACGCACGTCAACATTAGCCCGGAACTGTCCCAAGAGCAAAAGCGGGACATGGAGGACCTTGTTCGAGAGTTCGCGCCCATATTTACGGATTTACCGGGCAGTACGTCCTTGGTACAACACGTGATCCGTTTACAAACAGACGTGCCTGTGTTCGTAAAACCATATCTGCGTCCGCTTCACGTGCAGGTAACTATTGAGGCCGAAGTACAGAAGATGCTCCACTTGGGAGTGATTGAATGACCGGCGAGCCCGTACTGCTCGCCCATCGTTTTGGTAAAGAAGAGCGACGGGAATGTCCGCTTTTGTATAGATTACAGAAAACTAAATACTATCACGATTTACGACGCGGAACCGATCCCTAACCAGGAGGACCTGTTTTCGCGTCTGGCAGAGTCTGCCGTTTTCTCAAAAATAGACCTATCTAAGGGTTATTGGCAGATTCCAATGGAGGTGAACAGTAAATAGTACACGGCATTTCAGACCCCTATGGGTCTGATGCAGTGGAGATACATGCCATTTGGCCTGGTAACGGCCCCCGCCACTTTCGCGAGGATGATGAACATCCTGCTGCAGCGTTCACATTGCGTCGTTAGTTATTTCGACGATATCTGCATCTATCATGCGAATTGGACGGGCCACCTGCACGCGCTCCGACAGGTTTTTATTGTGCTTCAACAGGCCGGACTCACCGCCAGACCGAGTAAAGTGTTTTTGGGTTATGCACAGATTAACTTCCTCGGGCACACTATCGCTCATGGCGTCCAGACACCGGACAACCGCAAAATAGGTAACATCTTAAAACTCCAGGCCCCATATACGAAGAAACAGGTCCGTAGCCTGTTAGGCCTGATAAATTATTACAGAAAGTTTGTCCCTAACTTTTCTGCCCTTACGGCACCGTTGTCCGACCTTACTCGGAAGGATCAGCCAAATAAGATAGTCTGGTCCACACAGTGTGCCGTAGCACTTGAGACCGTGCAGCGACTGTTTTCCAGCGCGCCGCTGCTGATACTACCAAACATTAAATATACATTTACCGTTCGCACGGATGCGTCGGACCAGGGTATTGGAGCGGTTTTGCTCCAAGAGAGAGATGGTTTGTTGCGGCCTTGCTTGTATGCCAGCCGGAAATTACTTCCCAGAGAGAGAAAATACCCAATAATAGAGCGCGAATGTCTGGCGATAGTGTACGCGGTCGACGCGTTTTCCAAGTACTTGCTCATGTCGGAATTCGTTACAGAAACCGACCACAAGCCATTATTGTTTCTCAAGTCAAACAGAGCCAAAAACGCTCGGCTCACTAGGTGGAGCCTGGCACTCCAGGAATATAGATTTATTATAAAGGCCATTCCTGGGGGAGAAAATTTCCAGGCAGACCTACTATCACGGCTACTCTGTGAAGATTGGGGTTAAAGAAACTGTTGATATCTCATTCGGAGACCGGGGATGGAATCACATACTATTGTCCATTGATTTTGGGACACTTTAAACCACTCCCGTGCTTTCCTTTATCCAACAGTGTAACGACTGACCAGGACCCGGATTGTTGGACAACCCACACGCTGTTGCCCACGGGTCAGATGACAAAAATCCATGGCAGACCAGGCATCCAGAGCCACAAATGCCAGCGAATGAAAATTTTGTTAGAATTATTCATTGTTGATTGTTAAATGTATTCAGTACGGATGTTTGTGGATATGACCATGTGTGCATTCAAATTGTGATATATGCATTGATGTATATTCCGTAGGGATAAACTTGTGATTCATTATGTGTTACAGACGGACCTTGCTACAGAACGATGCATGTAAATTTCTCGTGCAAGTTTTGTCATCAAAAATGCACGTTCAGTTTTCACCTTTAATATAAGTTCAGTTACGTGAACCTTCGGTTATATTGGGGGCTCATGACATTAAGTTCCCCAAAATTTTTTTATCGTTAAAATTGTAAATTTTAACTGGGGTGGGGGATGTGTCATGAGCTGATTTTGGGGATCCAGTGAGTAGTGTTAAGTGTGATCAGACCCTTAGAATAAAAAGGTGGGATTTTATAGGTTAGTGGACTCACGCCCTAAGGCGGTGAGTTGTGTAGGCAATGCACGGGGCACGTGAACCCGGCATGATTTCGGAAGGTGAGACAAGAAACTTTCACGGGGTTTGGCTGGAGGTATATAAGCTTAAGTCGCCATTGTTTAAGCAGAGAACGGCTGTGGAAATCATTCGATCCAGTGAGGTTCCTCTCGGCTCGAGCTCCAGGGCCTGACAATAGGAGTCAAGCACAGACAGAATAGATACAAGTGAAGTCGAAGTGGAGTGACCGTGTCGTCATCCAGAGAATTGATAAACGCCTCGTCGCACTAGGCCAAAAGTGCGAACCGTGTTCTTTGGATCTACGCTCGTACTTGGCTACGAGCGTATAATGGTAGGCAAATCCATAAGTCCACATAATAGAGACAGGAATTACTAGATCAGCCCAGTGACGAAGCTGAGTAGTAGGAAAGCCACCTGGCAATCCTCACAATAGAGACAGGATTAATACAGTGTAGAATGATAGTGTGTGTGGAAAGAAAGAAGTATTGAAGTCATTCATAGAAAAATAATCTTTTGTAGACGTAGTACGTAGATATTGTATCTCATGTTATATTGAATGCCTTAGTTGTATCCCATGTGAGATTAGAACTTTTGAATTACAGTTAATAAGTTCAGCGACAAGCTGGAGTTCCCACAACGGGGCTTTGATGTAGCCACTAATTAAGACAGTCCTATTTATTGTATCTGCAATCCTATCTATTGTATCTGCAACCATATTTATTGTATTCTGCAATCCTATCTATTGTATCTGCAACCATATTTATTGTATCTGCAATCATACCTATTGTATCCGTAGTAATAAAGTAGTATGGCCCTTCAGGCCTGATATATATATTCGAGTGTGTTATTAATTATTATGATTGTGCCTGGACGAGTGTGAGTGGCCTTTCGATTAGTCGAATGCGCTATTATCCCCAAGACCTTACTCACCTCGAACGTTGACAACCGTGACTCAATCCAAGATGAAAGTTATGTAAATGGACATCAAAAACTCAGTTTATTACTAAAACTTACTGTCTCAAAACCCTGGCTTTTCCACTACTTTAACTATGACTCAATTCAAGTGAAAACTGTATCCTTTGTCCAGCCGTACTGGGAAAAAACATACCGGTTGTTGTTTGGCTGGTGTTTACTTAAAAAGTTGGCATAATTTGGCCAAACCGGAACAAAGCATAGTCCTGTACGATGGTTGTTCATGGCCATGCCATAAGAGAGCGGAATGATCTATTTCCACTGTGAATCATATCACATCAGTTTCTGTGAAGCTGTTTTAAAGCTCAATTTTAAATGTCTTGTTGATAGAAGAAATAACATTCTGTTTCAAAGCTTTGAAAGTTGAAACACGTGCAACCCGTCCCACCAAATGATGCCTTTTTCCCAGATGTAAACACCACCTGTGGCAGTGCATTAGGCTTTTTTAGTGTGGGGCCAAAAGAATTTATATTTTTTAAAGGCCCTGCCTGGACAAAGAATACAGAAAATGAATATAAAAACTCAATTAATTATTCATGCATAACACTTCGTGTTCTCTAATTTTACAAATATTTAATATAATCATTATTTGAGACAAATCACTTGTATGCACTTTTTACACATGGAATTAAGTCAATTCATATCCAATACATGAAAACTATACTTTCTCAGATTATCAAGAGGCCGATCACTGACCAATAACATTCCACAAACATGAGAAGTACGCTATCTTTCTGTAGCACGACTAAGCTGGAAATCCCACCCCATGCCATATGCAGGGGCCATAGTACACAATGTTTTGAACCACCGAAAATCTTTTCGGGTCGCCAGTTTCTATACACGCGTAACCCTCACACAACCCCCCCCCCCATTAACAGTACTTAATACATATGAAATTAAAACTTTCAGTTGACATCGTTTATTATTATTTTTTAAACCGCGGAGGGCCTCAAAATCCTCGCGGAAATTCATGGAGAACTATGTCCCCTGCATATGCATGAACAGACAATTTTCTTACTCCCTGGTGGTGACTGCACCAGCACCTATAAGTTTAGGTGCATACAACCTGACCATATGCAGAATCAAGCAAGTGTAAACAATACAGAGGTGATTTGTTGAGTGAAAAGAAAACCTTAAGTCTTGTGGTACATGAAAACACAGAAAACTTGCCGCCAGTTAACACTGACAAAAATTAGATATAAACTTAAGTCAGCTGGTTTACCTGTCTTGCTCCTGCTGACTAGCTCGCCGTCCCCTGGGCTGCTGATTGTGTTCCTGTATGGCAAAAAATCCTTTCTTTTCTATATCTCCATACGGCTGAGAAAGCCACCTGTCCTTCTGTGGTCTTTCAGCTGACAAATCAGTCCTTCTATCCGCCAAGCGTTCCTCTGATCTCTCTTCTGATCTTGAACGACGCATGGCTTCCTCATTTGATTTCCTTCCTTTTCCGAATCTGAATAAAAACATACAGAAACTAGAAATGAGGAAAGTGTTACGAACTTCAGCTACCTGGGTGACAAAGCAGTGAAAGGGTTCAGGCACACGTGTTCAAGGGCTGCAAAGATGAAGGAGTCTTTGAAGAAATTCCCTCCATGCTCTTTTTTAATGTAGGTTGAACAAAGTGAGCTTGAACATTATTTCACTTTCAATATTTGCATCTTTTTTTTTATACTATGTTAGCAGCAATGCATTGAAATTTTTTCGGTAGGAACATTCATGTACCGCACTGACATAGATGTGGCAAAGGCACAGAATCTGTGGCATGTCACATCCACTTTAATTGAGGAAGTCAAGTAAAACTATGGTTTGGACTCAAAATAGGAAGTTTTTCTTTTGTTTTGTACCAGTTGCGTTCATTCTGTCTGCTATGGTTTTCTACTAAAAGAATGATAAATTTTGCTTAAGTTTCTCAACTTGGGCGGCTGTGATATATTTTGCAATATTGTGTCCTCGCCTAATATAGATGTGATTCATGCCAGATAAATGAGACTAAACATCAGCAGTACAGCATGCACCAATGATCTCTTCAGCTTGCTGCAAGTGCTACACTTGTGGTCAGTGTTTACCTAAGAAAGCCCTTGAGCAATCCTTTCTTCTCCTTCTCCTTAGCTTTTCTCCTTTTTAAACTGTTTGTATCTTCATTTGTGGTCTCACTGCTGATAGATGAGCGACCTGAGTTGGAAGGCTCTAAAGTGAATGCTCCACTTTCAGCACTTTCTTCTTCCACTGTGAACAAAAAAAACCAGCTCATTAGGGTCTAGACTGCATATTCTGACATCACAACACACCAAAATGAGAAACTAAATATTTCCGAGAAATCACTGGGCTTCTATAAGAAGAGATTTCTGAAGAAGACAATTTTAGAATATGTTTCTCATAAGTGGTAACAGAAAATTATGGGAACAGTCTGCTCCTGCTAGAACAGAACTATCTGATTTCAAGCTACGAATTCACCCCCACCACCACCACCACTAATTTGCAACCCTTTCAGATGGTCACTAACCTGTCTGAATAAGGATAAGGTTGTTGTCTTTTTCTTAGTCATCGCAGGTCTAAAACCCTTCATCCACAATTCCGAAAAGCTATGAAGAAGTTTTTTTTTTTTTTCTTCCTTGCTTGGAACTTAACTTGTGTGCACAACTGGCTCTAATCTGACCCCAAATCCTTACTTTAGACAGCAAATACAGTAGAAGAAACATCAGTCTCAGATACTGATGTCACTCCTCATGAATATTCATAAGCTTCAGCGAGAAATATTACTGTATTTGCTTGTAAGGTGTGGCCCATAACATTCTGGCATGCTACCTTTAGGAGATTACACATTTAGACCTTCCATGTAATTACATGAAGACAGCATAAGAAAAGGATTCTCTCTCGAAATTCAAATGCACAAAGGACCTGAAAGTGAAGGTCCAAGACAGAGAGCTGTGAACCTTATTAAGAGAGCTGAATAGAATTTTCCATAACTTACAAGTATCCATAAGGGCTGGATCTAACGCATCATAAGACCTATCAACAGCAGCACGGAAACTGTCATTACATGCCCTTGCTCTCCCAAATCTTGCAGGCCTCCAAGAAGGGGAAGCTTCACGATTTCGCTGCAAATAAGAATTCAGTTTAAAGCACCACTGGATATCTACTTTCCACACTGACCTTAAAATGACAAATGTTGCCTTGCTTGTAAAGTCTTTGAAACAGTGAAACAAAATTCAGCACTTAAAAAATTATGTTTCTGTGACATATCTTCACTGCTCCCCTTTTCACAAAAACAATTCATTCATATTTGGAAATCTGACCAATATGCAGAGCAGTTGCCATCTTCTTATTTATTCTTACGCCAAGCAGTGACTTTGTTAGTGTTTTAATTATGGTAAAGTAGTGTGAATTCATCTCCTTGCGACTGCCACTGTAAGTATTAAATAACACAAAAATGAAACCCCTCACTGTTATCTTGATCATTCAATGACGTACCTGAGAGGTGCCGGAAGAGCTCATCACTGCAGAATTTGCCACTGGGTTGGTTAAATCTTCTAAAGAGGATGCCCTCTTCAAGGTGGACACACAAGACTCTGGGGCTGAGTGATTGGGCTGATAAGTGCCTGAGTAAAAAGAAACCAAGGACATTTATACTCATCTGTATCAAATAAAACGTACCGTGCTATCCCAGCAAGCAGATTAAGGTGATCAGGGAGAGAATGTTTCACAATTTGTTCATTCTGTAGTAGAAATACAGCAATAGATGCGTACAGAAATGTGGCACTAAAATACCAGATAATATGTGGTTCTTTAATAATTCCTTATATTTCACAAGATCAATCATGCAGATATATGTATCAGTGCATGAGTCTGAAAGCTGCTATGCAGACTTATGCTGTATTATGATTCTTTACATTTTAATGTAGATAGATATTATAAGATATTGAATAGAATGTAGATAGATATTATAAGTAATGGTTACAACTCTAAAATATATGATAACACACATGGATGCTGGCATGTTAACATCTGCCTATATTTGAAATAGGAACCTTAAGAGGGCCAACTTCATGCAATTTCTCGCCACACCACACCATATGATTTCTCTCATCATTCCATATGTTATAATTTTAGTTTTTCACTCACACTCATGTCATCTTGGCAAATGAATCACCAGTTAGTTATCATCCTTTTCAATGTTAAGAATGATCCACAGAACTGAGGACTGACAGATCTGCCCAATTACATGACAAAATGCAACAACAACAACAGCGAAAAAAAAATAAAAAAACAACTTCTCATGCCAACATGAAACAAAGGAATGAAAACAGAAAGACAGTAAGCCGAGAACATGAAAAAAATGATGATGATGTTATTCACACTAGATGAGAAATATGATTTTCCTGTTACATACTGTCACGAGAGACATGCTGCAAGCTATCTAGAGGAGGAGAGGTGAGCTCCACTGGTGAGTCAATGTCATGAGCATGAGCCTTTAGTGGTCCTTTGGGTACTGGACTAGTCAAGGCAGCACTAGCCACTCCTGGAACAAGAGTGTTGTCACCAATAAAACATTGTGGACCAGCACCTGAACTCCTTACAGATAAACCCAGTCCAGTGTACCCATGACCAAGTTTTCAGGTGTTATTTACACAAAGAAATTAAAGTGCTCATAAAATTTTCTGAAAGTGGAAGGCATTCTTTTTCTCACATCTGATGATGCAAAGAATTTTGAATGCAGGCCATAAACCATCAATCTGGTGAAATTAGGCGTGAAAAGTTAACCCAGAAACTTGATCATAAGTTTACATTGCTCAAGGGCTGAAAGAATCATATTCACAGGTAATCTCCTAAAACTGTTGAGGACTGAAAGTAATGCTAATGTGTATGGTCAGGTGTGTTCATTCATTACAATACTGAACATGTAGAAATGGATTTTATCAGTCAGTGATCTTGGATAATTGAACAAAGACAATCTCATTGCCAATTTTACAACCTGTGGTTGGGTACAACAATTCAATATTTCAATGTCAGTAAGATGTCTCCTTTGTGCCTTTTCATTTTGATTAATGCAAAGAGGAAAAAAAAATTACCAAAAAAAAAAAAAGTCAAAACAACAATGTGTACTTATGTGACACTGCATGTCTTTGTTTTTTTCTTCATATTTACAACAGGGTATGTTTTGTCACGAAATCATCAAAGCACAAACATTCTGAGATTCTCCTGCAAATTTTCATGATGTTCTTCCAAGAAATACCATAACATATCCATGTAAGACTTTCTCAATCTCCAGTTGTACTGTAAGTTACTAGGCATGTCATATATACAACGACCAAAATTAGGAGACATTGCTATGGAGAGGAATTATTTGTCCTGACAAGCCAAAAAAACAAAATAATTGTCCAAACAGATATGTTTCATTAAAAGGAATTGAAACTTAGTTGGGCTTCCAGCAGTGTGAATTTTCCTGTTCAACAAATAGTATGCAACACTCACTGAAAATTGTTTGTTTCTTTATCTAGAGTTCAAGCAAAGTAAACCCATGTCAAGAAGTCCAATATCAATGCAGTTTAGTTTCCCTGACAGATGCTCTATTAAAGGAGCCATATCAAGTCTATCCAGGTATGCCTTGTTTTCAATAGTAAAACTGATTCTCCATGTTGGAAGTATGTACACGTTAATGGACAGGACTACTTGGCCCTAAGTTATTTTCTGTAAAAGCTGCTTATTTCTTGGAAGAAATAATGTGGCAATTCAAACTGGTCACAAAACCTATTATTCTTTACAACTACTAAAGCACTGACCTGGCCCTTATTGTTACTTGCTAGGGTACATGTAACTGAAGTGAGTAGTGAAGAATAAGCAATTACTGCTAGGATTCATTAGCGTTTTTTCTATAATGTGGCAATACATTTTAAAAAAGATTTACGTTGCTACCAGAGCTGAGGTAATTCTCCTTTGGGAACACAAAATTCCCAGACAACTAAAATAAACAATTTTAAAACGAGAATGAGATGAGAATTTAACAACATTTCCTGTTGTAATAGTAAGATTATTTATTGGTCACTGATGACGCTGTAGGCCGACCAATCTAAGGTCTGTTAAAGAGCTTATGAACATATTGTGTATATTCTGGAAACATGAAATATGACTTCAAGTGTTCAGTAACCATTTATTTTGTATTAATTTCATTTGTCCATGTTCTAGCAAAGTTTAGATACTACATTCAACAAAATACATCACAATATATGACGAAGAATGACGATTTAATTTTCCATCACATGAATAAAAAACTGAAGAACAACATTCACATCTGTCTTAACATGCACTAGTTTCAATGATAACCTTAAAATATCATCTTTGAACTGAAATGTAAGCCTCTCTGGGAAATGGTCCACATTGCCATTTTTTTCAAAACTGAGTTAAGGGAATATTAAGGGAATACTGTGAAAGAACAAACTATCCTGAAAAGAATGCACTTTATTTCATGTAAAAATTTTGAAACTTGACCACGTTATGGCTATTTTAACATGGCGAGGTAGAAAAAAATCACTTTTGAGGAAAATTGTTTAAAATCTACGTAAATTTTAGAAGACCATTAAATTTGATAAAAAAAAGTGAAGAAGAAAAAAACACTTATAGGCGGAATTCATTAAAATCCTTTTGCCCTGGCATAAAGAAATGATAGGAATCTATGCTGAAAACTGATACAGGACTTGGAAATCCCTATCCACCTATTTTTGGCTCAATCTTGAAAGTGCTGAGGGTGACATGTGGACCATTTCCCTACAGTGCCTCACAAATCCAGAAATTCTACTGTTATCTTGCACAGCTTCCCCTCAGAAAACAAGACAAGAAAAGAAATACAGAAATGCTGCCTTCAAAACTACAGACAAAACTCTGAACAAGTAAGAAAAGATGAAAAAAAAATAAATCAGTTTCTGTACAATACTTCTTAGTTACAACAGCGAGCATGTATTTATAGAGAGATCTCAGTCCCGCCAAATTGTGAAACTAGGTCGCTGCGGTAAACAAGAAACTGAAGAATTGCAAGAGACTGTCTTCATCTAAGATAGTGTGTATTTCTGTTTACTGTGGTTTGTTCACATTTTTGGGTTGACAGAAACTATTTAGAGCCGTTTGTAAGCTCTTACGCCCCGTGGAAATGCACAAATGGTTATTGTTTACCGCAGCGACCTACTTTCCGCTCCATGCTAACAATGGTTTCCCAGAGCCTCCTGTGTCTTGCAGTGCAAATCGACCAATAATGAAACCTCTCTATACATACATACTCGCTGGTTACAATCACCTAATTTCTCACTGAAGTAGTTCATGAGTTGTTAAGGAGATGTGCTGTGGTGATAATAACATCCACACCCAATCTTTTCTAATGCATTTTATACCACGAAATTGTGTAACTATGTTAAGAAAAATGGTCCGTGGGTTCAGTTTGGCTTTAACCAACCACTGCCATGGTAACCAAATAAAAATCATTTGCCATATTTGATTTTGTACAATCTTTCAAACATAATATGCTTTCTTGTGGTTTGAAAGTCATGAAATGGCACTCATGCATTTTAAGATCTATTTCAAAAGTTTTGTCACGACACTTTGTCCATACACTGAATAATGTATTTTATACAAATTTTAAAATAGCTTGCAAATTACAAACGATTATGTGCACTTCTGGTGAAAAAAAATTCTACAAAAAAACAGAGAAAATAATAATAAACATTTTTAAAAAGGCTCTTGACAAAAGGCCAAAAATAAGCAGAGAATAAACTTAGCAGGTTGCTTTAGAATCTGTCAAGAACTTTTTGAGAAATGTATTTTTTCATGAATTATTTTGAAATTGCAATTTTGTACAATTTATAGTTATTCCTTTGAATTAAAACTTTCAGTGATGAAATGTAAGTGGGTAATTACCTCAGAAACATCAAAAATACAAAATCAATAATTTTTGTTGAAATCATAATTTGCACTGTTGCCCATCTCCTTGACCTCTCAAGTTTGTTCCCATTAGAAAATGTAACGTGAAATACTACTGAGTAATCTCAGTGAAACAAAATGGAACTTTCACACACACTATTCCCATCAACTGCTTTAGATACACAATATGCTTTGCAGGTGTTAAAAACTACACAGAGGTTATCTGAAAAAAGAACCCGGAAACTGCAAACTCTCATTTTACTGTAATCTGAACCCTCATCACAAGAGGAGAGAAACATTTGATAAAACTTTGTAGGGTATTCTTCTTTATCCAAGCCCATAAGAACATTTTTGTATGAAAAGGAATAGTCTCAATCAGCAATATTACTACTATTTTAGCCTTAAATATTTTAGTTTCGAATCAAAACATTCAATGTAATGCAAGACTAAATTTTAGCTATCATATCCATGTACCTCTTTCATCTTGACTCTTTCAGCCAACCTAAAAAAACAAAGCCTGAACCATTTTCAAATGGTCTTAAGGGGTTCAGCTGTAGAAAACTGCCTCAACTATACTGTGGTAGTCCATACAGATGCTGACTTTCCACTATAAAGACTAGTCATGCACATGCAAATGTCAATATTTTTCTGGAGCATGGCAGTCTCATCACAGATTTCTGCCACTGACTGTAGATTCTTTTTTCAGACCTGCCAACTAAATGCTCACTTCAATAAAATATGGGACAGCTAAACTCATTTCCTATAGTAACTTTTGTGGGTGTGGATGGGAACTCTCAGCACTATCCATTTTGAAATTTAGGGGTGTTTCAAAGATGTCTATTCTCTGACTCAGTATGAACACATGACATAATGTATCATACATCAAAATACAGAAAAATCAATGAACCAGGACAGGATTCGATATTTTGAAAAGTTTGATTGGATATTAGCATTGGAAAATTGGTGTCCACTCAAGCTGCATATTACCTGTGAGCCAAATATCTGGCTTACTGTAGTAAATGAGTTAATGAGCACGCATGCCCAAGCCCTACAAGCGAACACACCCCAAAAGTTTTGTGCTAGGAGCGCGAATGTAAACTAACCCTGTCCTTATCCTCAACCCAACATCTTATCAAATCCCTAACCTTGCCCCTACCCTTTCAACCAAAAAAACTGGAGGAAAACAAAAGGTAAATGTGAAAGAATAATTAATTAAGGCTGTTGTTAGAGGTATTTCAGGAGGGGCTCTCTAGCTCTGGAGACACAAAAGGCTTTTAAATTCATACCCTTAGTGCAAAAAACTCAGGGGATGTACGTACTTGTAAAAATTTCACTCTTCATATATTACCACAATATGCATACTCTCTATTATCACTGTCAGCATTTCTTTGGACTGATCTTCATTCTCAAATCTGGCAGGAATGTCTTTTTCATAAAACATAACTATTTCTCAGATATTTCCCCAAACCTTAACACAGGACAACCCTGTAAACTGAGGAATAGTTGACAGGTCTGCTTTTTCTATTTTCTTGTACTCAGAATTTTTATTGCTATGTATCAATGTAGCTCTCTATTCCATACACCTATTTCAGAAAGGACCTTCATTCAGATCTGACTTTCACCATAGTACGTTTAAAATGTGGGTTTCACAATATGAGTTTCTAACCTAATCTCCATCATGTGATCTTCATTTTAGCACCAACAAGATTTTTATTTTAAACATTCTGAAAAATGATGTGTTCTTTGAAAATCCCCCCATCCGTTTTGTGAGCCATCAACATCTAGGTCACTAATTACAACAGCAGATAAACAAAACATTATTAGAATTAGCAGAAAAATACTATGTGTGCTACATACAACTACCTTTCTTGAAGCCTAAAAACGCGTGCATCTCTATGTAATTTACAGAAGCAAAACTGAAGACATGAGAAAAGCAAAAAAAGGAACCAAGGAGAGAGATCCACGAAGTTAGACATTATCACGACACCAAACACGGAACGAGGACACAGCCATTAGGAGAGGAGAAATCTACCTGTTATATGAAAAGATCGTACACGACGACCTAGAAAACCACCTGCAAAGAGTACATCCATCACAGGGGGTTACACAATACATGGTGGGACTAGACAGCTGTGAGACCACTACAGCCAAGGAATCACAACTACAGAACTAGGCATCATTTATACAAGAAGTCTCTGATTCATTGGCAATAGTACATGAAAAAAATCTACCATTTTCACATTAGCGATTACATGTTATCTGCAAAGCAAGGTGCTTTCAGGGACTACTGGCACGCAGCCATTTGATGGACTGTCAAGATTAAAAGTAATTTGTCTACATTGTTCATTTTGGAAAAAATACAGGAATTTATGATACCTAGTCAAAAATGTACCATTTTCACAGAATCTGAATACTACACACGTGTATCTCTTTTGGATGCAAAGTTTACTTTTGTAATGAATTAATTCTGGCATATTACATGCCAAACAATTTCAAGTGTCTGTCTTCACAATTTGATGCTTACAACAGCTTTGGTTTTACATTTAATACCAAGAAACAAGCACCACCAACAAACCTCCCACAATTCAAAATGCATTCTACACTAACACTCAACCTACTAAAAGATATCTTTTTCCTGAAATCTTTAAAGTGGCAGTTGCATTGAGAGATTTAACTAATTTCACTCTAATTTCTAATATGAACACTGTTTTTGATGTTTGTAGGATGCTGCTAATTTAGCTACAAGCATGCATTCCCATGAATTACAATGGAATTTACATGGCAGTTTTATCTAATGAGAAGTTTTGGTAAGAACTTTCAACGTAGTTTTTGTTCACCCATCCTTAGTACAGATACAGCAATTCACAGCACAAAAAAATAAAACCACATTCAACCACTATGACAACATCAGTTCAATAGCTTTTGTGCCCTCAGAGAAGATGCAACTTTACCACGTTAAAGACAAACAGTTCTGAATTCAAAAATTACAATTAATTGCTTCAATGAGGGTGATTTCTCTGAAGGCCAACAGCATTGTGCTAAGCTCTTGAGATACAAGTAGTCGAGTGTGCTATCTCAATACAAATTTAACTAAACTTTCAATAGCTTACAATAAACAGGAGTATACGTTTAAAACCATAGCTGACGCCTTCCTATTTAATGCTTAATGAGACCATGAACATCCATAGCATGATGCGTCAAAGCTCCTGGCTGTGTGTCTGGTTGTGTTATCTTTTTGAGTTTTGAATTTATCATGACCTTAATATCAAAACAATTACTCATCACTGCTGCGAGATAAAAGTTTTTACCAGAGCTGAATCCAAGAGCCACTGTTACCATATATTTTAGTTTTCGTCATCTGAAAACCACTGGGCCTCTCTCAGAAAGTATTTGATTTCGTGGCTCCTCCTTAATATAACAACACACTTAATCTGTGGGCTTAATGCATGAGATGATGAACATATACATGAAAATCCTTATTTGATATATGATGGATGGAAAGTACAGATCAAGTCAACAGTAGTGAATAAATTTAACATGCACTGTACCCTTGTTTTCCTTGTTGGCCTTCACCAGTTTGTAAATCTCTGTTGATCGAGGATCCAGGTGACCTTTGCGCTTCTCAGACATGCTCTGGCGACCAAAACCTTCTCTTGCAAATGGCAATATCAGGTCTCCATTTGGGCTCCTGCACAAGAAACAAGGCAGCTTCATGAAATACCACTGCTGAGTAGGACTGAGAGGTTAACAGATGATTACAAGATACAAAATGAAAATAACCCCAGGCCCTGTTGATCTTGATTTCTATGGAAACCATTTAGTGTAAAACTATATAATAATTAAATTCAGTGAAGATAAAAACAAGTTAAAGTCTAAATGAAACATACATCTTAACCCTCGTCCTGCGTTGAGTGAACTCGTCCACGTAACGCCCCGTGCGGGGATAGCCAGCGGCCAGTCAGCCGATCGTTCGCGTGTTGCCGATAACCTCGGCGGTCGGGTCAATCGGGTCCGTGTGAACACCTGTATCGCATATACTTCAGGACGCAATAACAACAATAGTGGTGGATAAATCGTAAGGGACCCCTATGATATTTGGATAAAGTACTTGTGATGATATGCAGTAGGTTTTATTGTGAAATGGAAGGCCCCAAATCAAGAATTTTCTGCATTTACATGCCGTTTAGCACACGTTTTATCATGTTCCCAAGACCTCTGCGCTTTTTCTGTCCCTATGTCAGGCCATTCAGGTGAACAAATTATTTTTTAAGCCATTCGCTTAATTTACTAACCACATTTATCGTGACATTGCCTTCTCCCTCCTCTACTATGTAAAGCGTTCACTTACTATAATGTTAGTTTAGCGAGAGATTTGATTTCCAGTTCCAGGTCGTAGAGCACATACATGTACTGAAAAGCGGTTTAATCAAAGGAACCCAGTATCTCTCTAATTACCACATCAAATAAAGACAACGACCAACAACAAAGTCGGTCATTTTCTCCCAGTTTTCCCTGATGAAAAACCTACTGACAGACGCCTTTATGCAGCATGCCCTAACATTACATCGGAATTCATAATTACAGACGTAGAACGGCGTCTCAAATACGCACATGGCCCCTTTCTTCTCATTTCACATGTAGACGACAACCAGCATCAAAGTAAAAGTTTCCCCAAGACTTTCCCCAGTTCAAACTTCAGACCGTGAGTACTATTACACGAGTATGACGAATAGTTGCGAATAGTTGCATCGTAATAAACGTAATCGGACGATACCATTTTGTTAGATATAGTAGGGGTGACAGGATAGATAAACACGCGAAAATAGTGTAGAAAAAAAAAAACGTGAAAAAAACAACAACAACGACAGCCTTGGCAACCGAATAACCAAAGCGCGAGGCGCACCGTTGCTATACAAAAATGTGGCCTCCCGCAGGACCCGCGGTTAAGCGTGTCGGACAATATAGTGGCCTCCCGCAGGACTAGGGTTAAAAAGATTATTTAGCATTATAATTTATTTATTTTCAAGGAAAGAAACAAGCAAAACAAAAAATTTTTCAGAAAAGTTTATCTACAAGCATGAACCGTTGGGACAAGTAATAATACACTTGTATACTTGAGAAACAGAAATCAAATGATTGAAACAAACTTCTAAATGATACTCTCTCCTCCTTTCTGTAGTGAGAGTGCGGAGTCCATATTATTTTCTTTCAGGCTTGTTTCCATGAGTATTTATTTAAGTACCCCTTCTCTCCCTCCCTCCTCTTTTGAATCCACTTTTTCATTACTCTCATACAGCATGTTACTATCACTTACAAGTCACTTCCCTCTTTGCTGGATGAAACAGAAGGATGCAAGAATGCATCATCATCTGATGCTGAGCTTTGTGAATTACGTGAACCATGCATAAATCCAATGGTGGAATGTGGTCTCTGAGGTTTCTGAAACAATACAGGACAACCTGCAGTTAGTAATGGTCATAGCACTTTATACAAATAAATATGACACTTACATTTGAAGTGCTTTTTAATAATACATCCTATTCAAACTGGAAATTACACATTGTCAAGGTTAAGAAAGATATAAACTCCACTCAAAACAACTTCCATTATGTTTAATGACGCATATTTGTAGCTGAAGGACAACACCTGATATGAATGTTCATTGAAAGGCTTTACAAATAATCATAATATTTGGAGGAATCACCATCCACCCTTTAAGAAGAATACTAATTGCCACTGCCATAGATATCTTTTCATTTTCAAGTTGTACAAAAAACAAATGTGCATGGTGCAAACAGAATATCATCCAAATTGTCTGTGCATGTCATACTATTGGCAATAATAAAGAGAACCTCTAAATATGTCACAACATTACAATTATGAAGGTTGTACAGCCAGAAACCTTTGTAAGGGTTTCAATAAGTCCTTAAAAATCAAAATCAAGAACTTATAGTGACTTTTTTGGGACAAAAATTCAGGACTCTTTTTACAGACCTTTCAGACCAAGACCATATTGGTTAGTCAGGTCAAAAATCTATAAATGCCAAGCTTTAAATTAACACAAAAAACAAACAAACAAGAAACCTACTGTATTGCAACATAGCGAAGAAAGTTAAGACAGACTACTGATTTAAGGATATTTTGAGAATCACTGGACAAATTCTGAAAATTAGGGACTTCTCTTTCTGAGGCCTGAAAATCAATCTAGAGAAAATTAAACACTTTGAGGATTTAAATGCTGTTGCTTTCTATAGCAAATTTCAATTTCAGCTGATGCCACTGAAAGTAGGACTAGGAAACCTCTTACTGAAGCACCCAAGTTAAGAGCAAGCAGAAGACATAAGCAAAAAAAACTTTCATTGAGGGCAATAATTTCCCTTCACTCGCAGACACATCATTTTTGTATCATTATTTCCACTAACAAAATGTCTCTCAAGTTTTGACCAATTGCAAGAATAAATATCTCATCATCGTTTGCCATCAAAACTTCCATTTTTGATTTCACAGATTTATTCTGATCAGGAAATGCTTAAACTACATCGATTTGAACTTCCAAGTTCAGATATTGTGACAAGAATGGGAAATTTAGGAGACACAATGTTAGAATAGTAAAATTTGTCATGATATAAAAAAAAAAGGCCAAAAAGAAACACGGACTGGCATACATCTCTCATTATAAGAACTAGTTGGCCCGCTGACTCAGGGAATATACAGATGTGATTTTTAAAGTTGAGTTTCGATCATCAATGTGTAAATTAGGTGCAGAACGAAATTTCTTGTCATGCTTTTCAATTCTACCTGAAGAAAATGTGACTTTTTCTTTTCGCCTAAAAATGTCGGAATACTTTCTTCTGTTGAACTCAGTTGTGGCTCAAAACCAATGAAAGCATTAAAAATATCGCAAACTCTAAGACCTTTTAAAATATGCCCACATACACCTTTATGTTTTTCTATGCGTAATTTGTAATATATTTTGTCGAATTTAAGGCCCAGGGTTAAAACGCCTTTCATGATTACAACAGAAGCCTTACTTCCTTTATCATTCTGAAAACACTTACATTTGGTAGTGTATAAGTATCATTCCCAATAACAGCAACATTCTCTTTTCCATCCAGATGCTGAGCTAGTTTGTCCATCTTTGGGGATGACGCCAAGAGGTTAGTGAATGTGCCCGAGTCATTAAAGCTTTCATGAGTAGCTCTAGTGTAGGACTCATTTCTAAGCCCGTTGCCTGATTCTGAGAAACGTTCACGTAGAGCTGCCACCCTCTTGCTCCTTGCTGGCGGAATTGGCGAAGGCATGTCTTTGTTGCTGCCAAATCTCTGATGCTGAGGGCTGGAGGGTTCGGTTCCCGATGATGATCTGTGATGATGGATTATAACACCTGCATCTGCGACTGAAGATGAATATTGCTGGAAGGTGGGAGGCATGATGTCCATCTGTGTGCTGTCAGGAGATTCTCCATAAGAGAATGGGGAGGATACCGAGCCAGAGCGTCTGGCAACAGTTAGTGTGATAAGTCCTGGAACCTGGGTGTCTTCCATCATCGCCATGCGGAGGGATTCCATGGCTGCCGTGTTATACAAGCCTTCCAGTGTCATACCATTTACTTCCAAGAGTTGATCATTGACTTGTAGACGCCCATCCTACAAAGTATGAAAAGATGTTGCATGAAATTAAAAATTGAATGGAGTAAGTCTATCGGGTCAAAAAAAAAAAGAGGAAAAGAATACTGATAGAACTTTTGTCCACAGATAAGGAACTGATTTGTGAAATGACATCAAGCAAACGCTTCGATGTTGGAGGCAATCGATAAAGTCCGCACAGTCGAGGAAGTTTGTCACTAGCACAAGAAAAGCATACACGTGTTTGTGAAGCATCTGTATGCTTTTCAGTTTGGTAGTGAAATAAAATGTTTGGTTTTATTTATATTTTTCCAACAAAATATAGAAAGATGTAGGATGATATAAAATTCAAATACAGGCTATGTTTCGAATGAAACAGTCAAATAGTCTGTAAAAAATGCCATTTGAAATTTCAGATTTAATGGGCATACCCTAATACAAAAGGGGGAGGGGGCTTGAAGCAAAGCGTATGAAAGGTTCACAAGTGGGGTGTGTGTGTATATGTAAAAATCAAGCATACGTACTTAAAGGATGGCCCATGTCAAAATTTCTATGACCTGCATTTGAGACTTTTTTATGTCAAAGATTATCACACTGAGGATTAAAAACTGGTTTTAAAAAAAAAAGGATCATTTCCAATCAACCACTGAAAGTTTTACGTTAAACTAATCTCAACTCACCCAATTAGGTTACGCACAACCTCAGCCTGTAGTAAAAATTACTACTGCTCCTGTTTTTCAATATCTGTTCATTTCTTTTTTTCTCAAGTAAGGAGTTATAAAGGAGCACTGTTCAATTCCTGGTTATATCTAATAAACTGTTGTAGAAAAAGAAAACTGAAATATCTGAATTTGAAAAAGGACCAAAATTGCATACTTACATAATTAAGATAACCCTGGCCCAATCATGAAATCGCACAAATACACAAATATATTCTCACAACTGCAGATGACATCCCTCTTTCGACAGATATTCTACACACTCTTTGCAGATTAGAAAATTCCTTTTTTTTCTACTGATTGAAGAAATGTACAATCTTTCAAAATATTTATGGTTAAAAATGTAAAAAGATAAGCAATACACTTTAACTCATTTCTCCCCAAGTAAATTTGGTCAAGTTGCTCCAGCTGGCCCAAGTAGATTCTGCAGTTTTCATGCTTTTATAGGGTGTGTTAGAAAAAAATTCATTACTCGCTTATTTTTTAATACTTTTCAATTCTATTTGATGGAAGTGTTTATAAATGAATGCTTTATGACATTCTGTGGTTGTTTTTATTATTGTTGAGTATAAAGTATTAATTTGTAAATTAGAATTGAAAAAAAAATTATTTTTTTTTAAAAAGCGCAACAAAAACGTGGATTCCCCGTTTGTGGTACAGCTCGGTACGAAAGGCGAAAACGGGGATTCCCCGTTTGCGGGGAGAAATGAGTTAAGAAAAAAAAAATTTTTCTCTCTCTCCCATAAAATTTGATCCTTTTGTGGTTTCATAACAGGGCCAAAATTACCCCGAATCTAGGCTCCCAAGATAAGGCATAAAAATATGTTGTTTTTTTTAAACTCTGAACTGTTAGCAATTTTATATTTGGTGTGCCTGGCACAAATCTCCCACCATGACAACATTTTTGCAGAGAAGAAATATTTCATGACAAGAACTTTGGGAAAACTAATGTCTGACTAGTGCACACATCAATATAAAAACAACTAGTGCCACTTTCAGCAGGTACTCAACAAACAGTAGTAAACAACAAGCAGGGAATTTAAGAAACAGGTATGCCAAACCTTGAAAGCTGCACCTCCTTGCAACACCGTTTTGACAAAAATGCCCAAGTCTTTCACGCCAGCATCTGATGACTCAGTTTTTCCTTTGACGCTGACGCCAAGCCCAGCAGAACCCGTTTCATTGAGTGGAATGTGTAGTGTGATTTTTTCTGTCCTGGACCCTGACTCCGCCCCGTCCACCTCTTCTACTCCGTGTGAAGGCTGTAAAGGTGAGACAGGAGGAGGAGGCTGACCTACACTATCATCCACACCCTGGTCATCATAATCCTTTTCATTATCAGGCACAGGTGGATCACCCTGAAAGCCAGAACAATGGAGTCCACAACAAGCAGGCAGGCAAGCAATAAACATAAAAGAGACCAAAATGCTTTACAGAATGAGAAACCAAAGGTCAGATGCTTTAACCCTTCAGGTGTCACAGCCCTGGGAGATAGTGGCAAATTATAAATATTATCCAAAAATCACTTCTGGAACTCAGGAAAAAGAAATTATAACGGCCCTTGTTCGTATTCACATAATAATTTATCACAGATCCAACCTACCCCCAATCGACCGCTAGAATGGTCTCAGTGCACATATTTAGGAAAATGCGGCCAATCGCTATGGAGGTCTGTGACACTGAAAGGGTTAAGTCTACAAACTCAATTCAACATGCCACAAACACAAAAGAAATACAAATTCACACATAACAATCAATCTATTAATCTGTACAATACATCCAATCAACAAAAAAAGTTAAAAGTGCTAAAAAACAATTAGAAAATGCAAGAAAAAACCAAAACAAAAACAAAACATGGGCCAATACAAAGAATCAGCCTTTACAGTAGAAATATGAATGTGTCTGTGTGTTTGTGTATGTCGGTTACGATGAGGCAGGGATGTGTCCAGTTTGTTTCCAAACAAATTCGTACAGGTGAGGCAACAAATGCATACATTTGAAAGTTAGAGCTTGGATCAGAAAAAAAATAAAAAAATAAAATAAGACCTATTATAAAAATTTAACATGCTTCATTAAAAGTCTGAGTAGGAGTTTTATATAAATATACACTGCATACTGACACAATGACCAGGACTTTTGCTCAGGAAAAGGAAACATAATAGAAAGACATTAAAAGTAAAATAAATACAGTAAAAAAAGCAACCGGCTAAAATTGATGCACCCAAGTTGTCATAAACATGCTTTGTGTTGATGTAGTCAATAAGTATGAATTTCTTGAAAAGACTTTCCAGATGGAATGGATTTCAATGAAACTAAAGTTATAAACGACAGTTCACATTTCAAATTTTCTCTTTAACCTACCAGTAAAACCGTATGAATTTTTCATCAATGTAATGTACAATCAACTGACCTCATTAACTTGTGTCAATTCTTCAGTCTTATTAATTCACACTCTGAGCTCAAATGACAGGAATTTAAATCTGCAGCCAAACAACTTGGTCAGTTTCCAAGTAATAATATTCATTACAGTATTTATATTCTACAAGTGAGCCACCTTCAAGCCTGTGACAATCTATTTTGTGATTTTACCAATCTCTGTAAGTTTATCCCATGCAATTTTCATCATACCACATTAAATCAGGATTTAAAAAAAAAATTTTAAAAAATGGCAATGTGAATTAAATGAAATGTCCCTCATCATCCCGAAGAATTATGGCTATATATTCCTTCTCCAAAAACTCCTTTAAACTACATCACCCCCACGAATTATGGCGATCTATTCCTTCCACAAAAACCCTAGCTTTTAAACTTCTCCAAGAATTATGGCTATCTATTCCTTCTCCAAAAACTCTTTTAAATACACCTTCCCCAAAAATTATGGCTATCTATTCCTTCTCAAAAAACTCTTTTAACCTTTTTGTATCACTGAGATCATGGCTCTCGCAAGTCCACTGTACGTTCCTACTTTACTAACCTGTGTATGCCCTATTTTGGGGATGTTTGTGAAAATTCATATAAAATTTTCTCATAAAGCTAGATTTATACTTCGTATCATTGGAAAGCTTATTCACAGAAGAACAAAGACAATCATATGTTTACAAACATAAAAAAACAAAAACAGTATGTTACTATGTATAAACCAGCCTGTACCATAAGGTGTGGGGTGATGTGAGAAGGTTAAACAATAAACGACACTATCCCCAAGAACTATGGTCATCTATTCCTTCCACAAAAACTTTTTTAAACTACACGACTAAAACATCTAATGTGATGGGCAATTGTGTGAATTAGAAGAGGTTAGTAACACAAAACAGAAAGGTCTGTGTTTCTCAAAATGTCATTTATAAGTGAACAACAACTGAAAACATGTTTTATAAAAAAAACTTAAAATGTGAGGTTTTCTAATATTAATGTACATTCAAACAACACATCATGCACGTAAATTTAAAAAAAAGAAATTTTCTATGAATTCTACAGCTTTAAAATAAAACTGTAAATTATATTCTCTGCAAAAACACCCACCTAAACAGAAATAACACCAACTGAATGAAAATCTTGCAAAAGATATTAGCAAAAGCAAAAAAAAAAACAAGTGGCACGTGGGAAGTAATGCAAGTAGGAAAAAACAAAGCACATGTATGCAGTCTTGAACGAAACTTAAAAATGCTGTCCAAAAGGCAGGTTAAAACCCATCTGATGCAACAAAGTTGAAACAGGAAATAAGTGTTCCAGACAGAAAATAAAGGAACAAAATAAAAAATCCCAAAGCCAAGCCTGTGAGAATACTACTCCAGAACATTCAAACAGTTAGAGACTCCATGTTGAGGCTTTGTAAAGTGACACTTGTTGTTCTGCACAAACTATGACGACAGAACAAAATATTTCAAGCCTGCTTTTCAAGGCTCCCTAATCTTTACTCTTTATTTATGACACATAACAAATTACTTGCAAATTGTACCATGTATGTCCAGCAATTTTTGTACTTTAAGTGTTATTAAAAACAAGACTAACAAAAAACTGTTCTAGACAAGGTGGTCTAGAGGCAAGGTGCTCGCCTCTCATGCCAAGGGTCCCGGGTTCTAAACCCGGGCAGTGCAGGCATGTTGGAAAGTGGATTTTTCTCATATTTTCAAGTCCCTGGTCCTATTGGGGGGTAGGATCGAGTAGTTCTTGGAAATTGGATTTTTCTCATATTTTCAAGTCCCTGGTCCTATTGGGGGGTAGGATCGAGTACCTAGTCTTTTCGGATAAGGACGAAAAAATTCGGAGGGCCCGTGTGCACGTTGCGCACGTTAAAGATACCTTGGCAGTTGGAAATCGTAAAGAGCAGGCCGAAAGGCCGCTGCCCGGGCAAAATTGAAATTAATAGATTAAAATTTATCCATATCATCTCCCCCCCCCCCCCCCCCCCCGCCAGAACAAGAAATAATAAAACAAGTAAAGTGAGGTGTAAATGCCAAGGGCAGCGAACCTCCTAAAATAAAGACCTCAAATCAAACTGTTCAAGCATAGGGGTAACCCATAAACTTCAGTGTGTTTGCAGAGGCAGTGGAAAATGGTAATTGAGAAAGTCATCAACTTGGAATAAGGCTGTTACACAGCTTCAATAAAGCTAATGCAAGATTAAAATGTATATCTGAAGGACATTCAAATAAAGATTGTGAAAACTTTCTCTGCCTCTGATTAAGAACATAGCAAGCTTATAACTGGTAGCACATTTAGATTAAGAATAGCTGAAATTCTTTCTTCTCCTCCCATGACTGCAACATCACTGATTTTCTGGAAGGAAATTAACTGTTTTGTGAAGCTCATGGAGTGATCAACCAATTTATCAAATTGTACGGTCTCGTTCACAGTTTAGACTTCCCTCGGCATCCAGCAGCCCTTTTACTCATTACTGGTGTTGAATAGTGAGTGACTGTCAAGGTTAAAGTTATAATTGTCGTGCTGGGTCACGACTTGTTTTTTTGTCACGGTTTCGTTGATTATAGCCAGTGTAAATGTCCTTGAACTGTCTCGTGAACAGTTTGTTTTTGTAACGCTTTTTCTTAGAGATGGAAAGAAAGTGGGGCAAGATAGAATAAATGGATAAGTTAGCAGTGACGGTGCAATTCTCGACCCCGTGATTTTGATGAACTCTAACAGGGGAAGAGAAGGGGTGAGTAAAGGGTGATAGTAAATTCGTACATAAAACGTAGAGGGCACGAGGGTTTAGAGATTTTAGCAAGGGTTTTGACATGTTAATTTGCAGCCGGCCGCACAGTATATAAGCGCAGCCATTCCTATGTTTGATTACTCCATGCAGAAATATCCATCTGTGCAGGCGGTCGGCGGGATTCTGCCAGAAGAATCAGAAGACTGTTATATTCATGTCTATGTCCATTATAGACACTGAAATGAGACCATATGCTCCTCCGTGAGAATTACCCACTGCTGTTATCTGCTGTTCCCTGATTTCTAATCAGGGACCAAGTGTAAGTGTTTGTCTGTTGATTCGACGATGAACGAGAAGCTGAAAGCAATTTTTCCAGTAGAAGTGCTACCCAAGAATGCAAGACAACCATGTATATTAACTTGCAACTAGATCTAGTATGAATGTCTGGCATACACAATTGTAAATTGAGATTGATGTGTCTGGATGAGGCTGGGGATTGCCAGCCCATCCTAGAGCAGATCTAGATCTAACTTAACTACGTCAGTTTGTATTGACGAGTTTGATCCATTATAAGCGGTAGGCACAAATAACTGAGATAACATTGTCGTCTGAGACATTAGAATATTATGTGATAGATAGTAGGCAGACTATATCTGAGAAACAGATAGTAATACTTAAATTGTGAGTGAGACAGAATGATATAATCTTTTAGGAATCTAGAGGAGACTTCTAGTGACATATTATTGAATTTTCATTTGATGCTGCTGATGTTGTCTTTTTAGTATGTAAGAGCTAGACGAAATTGTTAGGGAATATAAAGTAAATAAATTTGTGGCCCTGCAGGTCTGTTGATAAAACCATTCAGATTGTTATTAGTATGTGGCATGGTATGAAAGAGTAATTCCTAAATACCTCTCGATATTTAAATGCAGTCGTAACACCTATAATTCCTAAAAACCCAACTCGTAACAGTGACTGTCTTAAATCTTGAGCTATCAAAGACTGAATCTTCACTTTATTTTTGTCCTTTTCCTGAATGATTAGCGGTGAAAACTAACAACATGCAATCTTGATGAGCCAATCAGGGTGATCGGATGACAGAATCAGTGGTATCGCAGCCATCCATGCTGAGAAAATCCAGCAAAATGATGGGGACAAAAATTTACCAATCCATGAACAGAAAATGATACCAGACATAATTGTCTAAATTGCAAAAAAAAAATTTTTTAATTCACTAGTTTGAGGCCCATCTATCATTTTGCTCAACCATCTCAGTTTTGCAGCTGCAACTTATTACCAATTCTGTACCACTGCTTTACAAATGAAATCTCAAGAACTATGAAATTTATGATGTCTGAGGAAAAGAATCACACGAATTTTTGGTGTTCCACAGCGATGATCTCTTTCCAAATGATGTGTGAAGTAATCTTTTTCCAAACAAATGTATGTATGTGTCAAGATGACACTGTGGTTTGGCTAAATGCTTTGAGTTGACATCTTAATGTATTACAGAAGATTAGTAAGCAAAGTGAAACTAAACAAACCCACTTCTAAGTAGTGGCAATGTTCACAAGAATACATAATATATGTGCATAATCAAGGAGTGACTAAATGGCAAAAAGCTAGTATAATCCCTCAATCCAAGACAAAGCCAAACACATTTTCACCTAGGATATATTTCACACTAAAGTTACAAAACATTACGATACAACTCCTGTTCTTTTTTTTCACCTACCAATTTTCTAGGCACTTTGAACCTCTCTTCCACTTCCTCTTGCCTGGATACCACCAGCTCTACCACACTTCCCTCTGGTAGCATGCGTAACAAAGCCACAGCTTCAGCCTGTGTTTTACCAGTCATTTCAATACCATTCACCTGAAACAAAATAATGTGAACCAGGTCAGATATGAACCTAGTGATAGCAGCATCTCCTACAGCGGCTTCAGTCACTACACCATAGACTGGTAAATCTGAGACTTCGACAGCATCCTGATAAGCTGTCCCTGAAATATTAACCCTTGTGCATGCACGTCAAGGATGTGGATCAGCTAAACAATAACGTTCAAGCAGATCAGCTGGGCTCAGGGAGGTATCATACTATGCCTGGTCAGACAGTCAGATGCTGCCAGCAAAATGTAGGCCAAAGAAATAATGGCAAAGACTGACTGTGTCTGACTGGGCTTAGAATAACTGAATCTTCCCGGTTTTACTAAGAAAATATATAGCAGGAAATTATGGTGTGCACTTCTTGTCTGCCTGCATCTGACCGGGTCTGGCTGGGCTGGTTTGATACCTCCCTTACTGAAAGAAAAAAATGCTTTCCTCTTTAAATAACTTGCAAATGATATTGGTGGGTCATAGATGACACAATGATCAGCAAATTTGTTTATATGACAACTGATATTTGCATTTGGGTTCAATAGCAATGTGTCTTTTAAAGAAGACAGGTTTAGGTAATCTGTTAAGATAACAGCACACTTCTGCCTCTGTTGAAAGACAGACTTTATGAATGTTACTTCTGTATCAGTCTTTAGGGAATGGAGAAATAAAAGGAGCAAAAAACAACAGCAAATATCAAACCTCCAAAAGGCGATCTCCAGGCCTCAGTTGACCATCCTGAACAGCAGCTCCTTTAGGGAGTATATTACGAATATATATTGGACAGTTTCCATCCGTTTGATTGTCTCTTGAAGTTACGCTAAATCCAAGACCCAATGGTCCCTTCTTAAGCTGGATAGCAAGTTTCTTCCCAATTCTTCGAGTATTTGTAACAGCATTAAGTGGTGCATCTGCTGCAAGTGCAGTAAGTGTAGTGTTGCGATTCCGAACAGGCAGAGCGGGAGGCACCTTTTTCGGTGCTTTGATCGGTGGGCCTGGTTTGATTATGTTTGGTGATGCTGGTGCATTGGTTCCTCTCTTTGGAGCAGATACTGATTCTGCTTGAGTCTTTGACAAATTATTGACAGCATTTGCTGAAGCAAGAGGAAGGCCAGCATTGTTTCCATTCTCTTCACTTTTACTGCCACTTGTGGAATCAGTTAATGTTCTTGGTGCGGGGGTAGGGCTAGGCACCACTCTAGGAGTTGATATCGGGCTAGAAGATGAACCTTTGGAACCTCCTGCAGGCAGTGTCAATGGGGATGGCTTGGCTGGTGCATGACTGCGAGGTTTTGGCAGGACGGGAGGTGGTGCTGGTGCCCGTTTCGCGGGTAACTGTGTGGATGTGATGCCATTGCTGCTACTTCCTTTCATAACTTTGAGGCAAATTTCTTCAGTTTCCATGGCAGCTCTAAAAATATCTTGTGCCCTGTAAACGTAAACAATGTTATATAACATTTCAGTTCCATTCATAATGAGTAAATACATAAAGAGTAGTACTCTTGCTGAAGCAGAACGCTGAACTATCCCTTAATTTGTATTATATCCTTAAGTGTTAACAAGTTCATTGACAATCATGCCGATATGATAAATTTTCGAATAAAATTTCCAAGAACTGAATTTAACATATGAAGCAAACACACCAAAATGGAAAGGTCAAGACGATTCATAGCTGACTGGCACGAACATCATCCTTGTGATGAATATTATTAAACAAGTAAGTTGGAAATAACTGTAAAGAACGTCACTCTTCCCTACAAATGTGATGAAGGTACTGCCTAGAAAATTATCTACCATCAAACAAACTTACTTCAAGAAAGGCACATTCTGTAAACTATTCCCATTAATCTCAACAACGATATCATTTGGCTGTATCCTTCCATCTTTATGAACAGGTCTGTCAGGTTCTATACTCTGAATAAGTAGGCCCATGTCTTTCCCGCTGCTATCATAGGCAGGAACAGCATGGATTCCCAATGGTCCCCCATCATTGTGAAGGTTTACATGGCAGCTGAAAGAAAATATTTGTGAATAGTGTCAGAAATTCTGAAAACAACAACAACAACAACAACAGAACTTTCCCTCACACAGGACAATCATTCAGACCTTCCTTCTTGCAATGTGACCATAACTTTACTTTTGACTCTTAATTAACATCAAATAGTTTCATGTGTCTTGGTTTAAATCCAAGGAAGATTTCAACTCATAATAATCAAAATTAAAGAAATGAGGAGCTGCAAATCAAAACACACTACTTAGTGATGTGTCCCAATATTCAACCTGTGGCCTTTCAGAATTGAATACTATCTTCTACTTCAAAAGGCCAGAAATCGAGGGCACATATGGGCCTCGACCAGACAGGGATGACCATAGTGTCATGATTCGGATATTGTTAAAACTCACGCAGAGAGTGAGTTGTTGTTGTTTACCAGGGCCATGAGAAATTGGCTGGTGGCCTTGAACGGTCCTCGCGAAATTATAGTTGGTGAGTAAATAAATGTAAAGTTAAACTGTTAGATTCACGCTTGTGGGTTTTAATGTTCGTGATTAATAAGTAATGGAGTAGGGGTGAAACAAGGTGGGGACAGTTGACATTGTTAAGTATGACTAGACAAGTTTTGCACGTTAACTGGCTGGTAGAATAGTGCAGACGTATTACTACAGTTAAAATGGTGGGAGGTTTCGACCTATGAGATAGCTGAACTAATTGGGCCAGCGGACTAGCACGCTGGGTAGTTAGATAGTATATAACATCGTGTAACGTTCAGATTTAGGGAATACAGACGAGAGAAGCATCGTTTCGTGAAGTATCTCCGGTTGGCCAGTACCTGAACTGTGTGGTCTGAAGACTAAGAAGTCCTTGCTAACGGACTGACTGAGCTCTAGAAAGAAAGGTCTGAGTGGGCTGACCTTTGAAAGCCCACGCTGCGCTATTTTGATGTTCGCGCCTCTCAGTAGGCGTGAGCAATGGTAATATATCTTAATTATTCAAGTATAATAGAGATCGGAGATAGAGAGAGAACTACAGCCTCATAGGAAGACTAAGGAAACCCCAGCTGGCACTCGACCACGAGTGTCCTGTATGATAGATCTATTGCCATAGTATGATTGGAATAATATAGCACATTGTTGATGAATTGAATAGTGATTGTGCATAAAATATAGTCTTTTGGCAACTGCTTAAATTACCTACAAGCCGAAGAGTGCTTCTGTAGGCTTTGAACGTACTGGGCTCTCCTAACATTTAAGCCCATATGATTTATGGAGAGTTTGCCTGGCGACTGGCCAGTGGCGACTCAACTGTCACTTTAAATTGATATCCAGTTTCGTATAATATACCTATTTACTATTGATTGCAGTACCTCCATAGTTACATGAATATCATTGGTTAAGTTATTAATTAGAGTTTTTGGTTTGAATATATACCTCTATTGTCTTTTGTTTTGTTATTAATATTTATGTAAACTATGGCCTGACCGGCCTGACATATATACGCTCTAGTTATTTAGTACTTTTCTTGTGTGGTTGTGTCCGAGTGTGAGTTAGCTGCCTCTCGTGCAGTCGTAACATCCCCAAGACCCTAACTCTGCTCGTGACATCTGGAGGGGACACCCGGGTGACATCTGAAGAGGACCCGTCACCTTCTGACATCTAGAGAACACTACTATCATCGGAAGAGGACCCCGTCAACAGCTGCAGGTCTACCACTCTAAGACTCCACTGTTATTTATGTAATTTTTGTAGTTTATAGTTTTGTATACTGCTGATTTTTTTGTTTGTTTCTCCCCCACATGTCTGGCATGTCCTCTCGTCATTGATCCTGGGACCACTACGAGGGACTGACAGCTAGCATCAGGAAAAGACAAGACCAGCGCTGTGGACCAAAGGAAAGAGCCAGTCCATTTTGCCCAGTTAAGTGAACCATCTGTATTTGTCTTCGTTTGAGGGGTTCGTCGTTCCAGCTCCCCTACTTTTGACAGGCATTATTTTTTTCTTTTGTGTTAGATTAGATAGGCGGGAGGTTGGAAGGGATCGAGACTTAGCATACCTCTTTTTGCCAGACTAGCAGATCTAGATGGCGTTTAAAACGGATAGGAGATACGCTTTGCCTTGAATAGTTCTGTAGGGACCTGTTATTCGTATAGATTGTTAGCGTTCTATCTTCCTCGTATTTTAGGAAGACGTCTCTCCTGTGCTTTTCTTACCTTTCTGTACATAGTTTCAGGTTAGTCGGGTCTGTTGTCGTTCGTGATTTCTGTTAGTTTAGCGTCTTATTGTAATTTATCGTTCGTTCTGTTCCTCTTGCGTCTTGTTTGTAATGTATTACCTTTTTATATATTCGTTATATAGTATTTATCTTTCTTGGTTACACTTATTTTTTTAATATTTTTTTTGATTACATACTTCCATTGATTCACGTGTTTTGACACGTTGAGCGGGTTTTTAGAGGTAACTTGGCTTGGTGAGAGGGAAAAGTTTTTAAGAATTAACCCTCCTGTGCTGTAGAGTGACAACACTGTTTGAGTGACAACTATTATTGAATTGTTGGAATCCGTGCAGTGAGTACACTGCCAGTTCTTGCTAATTATTAATTTATACCGATCTCGTCTTTAAATTGACGGGCTCCCGAGAGGACAGTATTAGACTGTTCAGAGAGGTGACCTTTTTTTTGTGTAGTGATGAATAGTGAGTATTGGTTTTATTGTCGGCTGGTGCCGCCGCCCGAAGGAGCAATAAATTGTCTCAGGGGAAGAGTCTGTATCAGTGTCGAGGTGATATCAATATAAGAGCTATGTGAATTATATATATTGAGGATACTTTTTTTTAGTCGTCTGCGTATGACGTCGACCCGAGGAGAGCAATAATGAGATTGCCTCGTGGGATGGATGATATTGGTATTTTTCGATTATTTGAGAGATGTTTGGCAGTGCTAACGTAGTACACTGCGTATTCGTGTTTTGAGAGATATTTTGCAGTGGTAACAGAGTACACTGCGTGTTCGCGTTTTGAGATATTTTGCAGTGGTAACAGAGGACACTGCGTGTTCGCGTTTTGAGATATTTTGCAGTGGTAACAGAGGACACTGCGTGGTCGCGTTTTGAGATATTTTGCAGTGGTAACAGAGGACACTGCGTGGTCGCGTTTTAAGAAGTTTTGGAGAAGTGTGAAGTTGTTTTTTATACAACCGATTATGACTATGGTTTTCCGCGTTTCGTGGACCATCTAACGTAATACCGATTATGATTGTGACTATCCATGTGGCCAGTGGATGAGTTACCTAAGAACATACCCGATAAGGATATTGAATTGAACCGATTATGACTATATTACCGAGATGACTGTGACACTTGACGTGCATGGCTTGCGTACGGAAACGGCGCATTAAATTAACTGCTATCGCCTCGTGGCATCTCATCTATACCGGATTGGATGTTGGAAAGATTTAATTGTAATGTTATTTGAGATCTAGATTAGTGTTAAATGCGAGAAGCGCTATGTAATTCTTAACTCAAGACGAGGGCTACGCGGATTTTAAACGAGAACATCAGATTAATTTATCTTAAGGACGCTTCTGTTAGTGTTAATTAAGCTTAACTATGCCGAAATTTCTAGTTGTGATGCACTAGAAATTTTGTTCTCCTATTTAGGTCTGTCATATGTACTGGGGTTGGATAGGATTAGCACCTCATTCAGAGACCGAGGGATGGTATCACATATTGTTCACCCATTGTGAACACTTTTCACCTACCCCTGTGCTTTCCTTTGTTCCAACAGCTATTTTACTGACGTCGACCCGTATTTTGGCCACACCAGACGTTGTTGCCCAGGGTCGAGGACGAGAGGTCATGGCAGACCAGGAGTCCAGATCCACTAATGCCATCGATGCTACTATAGTTATCTTTTCTTGAGTATTATTCATTGTATGTATGCATTCCTGATGACATTCGCACAGGATCAGTGTTGTACTCTAAAATTTTAGAGTTATGATTGTTAATATCTACGTATTTAGAGGTAAGATTTAACCCTCAGAAAGATATATACTTTTGGACGGAGCCTTAAGATTTTCATGAAGTTTTGTCCATCAATGATACCCGTCCTGTAGGTTTTTTTCAACTTTAGTACTAGTCTTAGTTATTACCTAGTATTCTTAGTTAAGTGCACCTTTCGAGGAATTTCTCGACTCATGCCTTCCCCTTACGATAATCATTTATATCGTTAAAATTGCAAATTTTAACTGGGGTGGGGGATATGTCATGATTCGGATATTGTTAAAACTCACGCAGAGAGTGAGTTGTTGTTGTTTACCAGGGCCATGAGAAATTGGCTGGTGGCCTTGAACGGTCCTCGCGAAATTATAGTTGGTGAGTAAATAAATGTAAAGTTAAACTGTTAGATTCACGCTTGTGGGTTTTAATGTTCGTGATTAATAAGTAATGGAGTAGGGGTGAAACAAGGTGGGGACAGTTGACATTGTTAAGTATGACTAGACAAGTTTTGCACGTTAACTGGCTGGTAGAATAGTGCAGACGTATTACTACAGTTAAAATGGTGGGAGGTTTCGACCTATGAGATAGCTGAACTAATTGGGCCAGCGGACTAGCACGCTGGGTAGTTAGATAGTATATAACATCGTGTAACGTTCAGATTTAGGGAATACAGACGAGAGAAGCATCGTTTCGTGAAGTATCTCCGGTTGGCCAGTACCTGAACTGTGTGGTCTGAAGACTAAGAAGTCCTTGCTAACGGACTGACTGAGCTCTAGAAAGAAAGGTCTGAGTGGGCTGACCTTTGAAAGCCCACGCTGCGCTATTTTGATGTTCGCGCCTCTCAGTAGGCGTGAGCAATGGTAATATATCTTAATTATTCAAGTATAATAGAGATCGGAGATAGAGAGAGAACTACAGCCTCATAGGAAGACTAAGGAAACCCCAGCTGGCACTCGACCACGAGTGTCCTGTATGATAGATCTATTGCCATAGTATGATTGGAATAATATAGCACATTGTTGATGAATTGAATAGTGATTGTGCATAAAATATAGTCTTTTGGCAACTGCTTAAATTACCTACAAGCCGAAGAGTGCTTCTGTAGGCTTTGAACGTACTGGGCTCTCCTAACATTTAAGCCCATATGATTTATGGAGAGTTTGCCTGGCGACTGGCCAGTGGCGACTCAACTGTCACTTTAAATTGATATCCAGTTTCGTATAATATACCTATTTACTATTGATTGCAGTACCTCCATAGTTACATGAATATCATTGGTTAAGTTATTAATTAGAGTTTTTGGTTTGAATATATACCTCTATTGTCTTTTGTTTTGTTATTAATATTTATGTAAACTATGGCCTGACCGGCCTGACATATATACGCTCTAGTTATTTAGTACTTTTCTTGTGTGGTTGTGTCCGAGTGTGAGTTAGCTGCCTCTCGTGCAGTCGTAACATCCCCAAGACCCTAACTCTGCTCGTGACACATAGGATTTTGCATCCTAACTGATTAGACTGTCTACTCGGGTGGAGTGGCTGAGGTGAGTGTTAAAGAAAATACAAATGATACTCGCAGTGCAAAACAAAAGAAAAGTACCAGTAATGGTTTCTGTGAACATCTTTGAACTTTGTAAGTTATGATTTTCAAGCCGTCAGACCTGACCCTAAAAATGACAGATTACAAATAAAATAGAAATAGTTACATGTTTGCCTCCACTGGTTTTGTCACATCTTTGCCATCATGCCCTTCAACAGGTCCCATTCTCTCCTGAGGTAAAAAGAAATACAATTTACAAACTGGTTAAGTGGCCGAGCTAGGTTTCTGATGATCTTAGTACAAACCAAAGGCAATCCCATAAATCTTTCTCAACATAACACAATTACTTTAAAACTTCCAAATTTCAGACATAAATAAACTTAGCAAACTGAACAAATCCAAAACACTCTTTGCTTCAAACTTCACACAGGAATTGAAAACATTCCTTGCATGCCACATATTCCCCTACTATTTCTCAGGGTCAGTTCTTGCTTTACTAGTCAACTAAAATGCAAATACCAATTAGGGAAGGCTGTTATGATAAGTACATATGCATCCCAAGCATATTGCTATCCCTGACCCTGTCCTTATCCTCAACCCTAAATCTTAACGAATCCCCGACCCTGCCCCCTACCCTTTCAACCAAAAAAACAGGAGGAAAACACAGAAAATCTGAAAGAATAATTAACCATAATTAATTAAGGCTGCTGTTAGGAGCATTTCAGGAGGACCTCTCTAGCTCTGGAGTCAAAAAAGTCTCTAAAATATGTACCCATAGTGAAAAAAACTTGGGGGACACAGGTACTTATAACAACATTCTTTAGGGAACTCTTGATTCTAACCCACTGCCTGCATCAAACCAATTACTGTCATGTGTATTCAAACTTGCATGTTCATGAATTTCTCTTCATCATTCACCTCTTGCTTCACAAAGAAAAATGCATGGAATGCAATGTTTATATGCAAGGTACAAGTCCTGACAAAGTGGTAAAAAAACATTCTAACTTGTAATTCACATCACTGAAATAACATTACAAAACAGCATCCACTAAAAATACCAACCTTAACTTGCTTTTGTTTGTTTCGCTGTTCCACTTTCTCCTGAGCTTCCAGCCAGCGGTACATCTCAGACCGACTGCTGAGAGATGTTCGAAGAGCATCTCTTGTGAATCGATTATGTCCAAATTTCTTCCTGTCCAGTGAACCATGCATTGTGATTTTCACTTTCTTGTCATCATCTGAAGACTCTGAACGAGGATCATCACTGTCCTGAATTGAAAGTACCAAAAAAAAAATAAATGGTTGCAGCCCTTAATGTTGGACAACAATTATTAAAGTGTGTGTGGGGGAGGGGGGAAAAAGAAAGAATGACAGTAGTGACACACACAGATGTGTGTTCAATCAAATTCTCCAACACTATTTGTCCATTCAAATCTCATTTTTACCATACTTCATAATTTCAATAGAAAAAGACCTGCATTGTCAGACATGCTGCAAGCAATTTAACAGAGACCCCCTGCCCCTTCCCTCCGAGTACAATACAGTGATACCACCAGTAAACACATTGATATCAGCAATTCACATAAAACTGTAAACCAACCAAAACATGTGACAAAATCAATAACTGAGTTATGAAATATTGTTAATGTCTAGAATAGAAGCTGTTTCAAAAATATATACATTATAATTATCAACTGAATTGTAACAGTTTCTTCATTTCTTAACAATGAGCTCTTCCAAAAATATATATACTCAAAAATCTCTTGAACAGTATAAAAATAAAAACTCAAACAACTAATGTAGCAAACGTATAATTCTCTGGTGATACTTTCAATCTGAAATAAAAAAAGAGACCTCTACTTACCCTAACACTTTCTCTTCTTGGGATGAACGGCCTCAGGTTCCCTACAACGATCTGGTTTTTATCCGGAGCTGATTCTTCCACTAGAAGATTAAGGTTAGGTTCACTGCCTCGACGAACTCGCAGATTGCTTCCTGTAGGAGAAAACAATTATAACCCTAGAAAAAAATGGTGACTAACAAATCAAGCATGAGAATCCCTCATTCTCAAATGTTTCAGAATCACCATTGCTGTGCCTATTTTATCAGTGACACTTCCAGGTTGTGATAAATTTTGAAATAAAAATATTTAAACAGATTACATACATAATTTACCAACATTGTGCATTATTTTATTTTCAATCTGGCAGTGCAAATCATCACCAAGGCACAATTCAGAGAATGAAGTTTCATTTATAGCAACTTCAACTACCTATCCAATAGGATTGTAAAGCAGCTAACAAACTTGTGAGGCTCTGCTAAATTGTAAAGACCTCTTTCCAAACAGCTAGCTTAACAACCCCCATGAAAATATAAAAGAGATGGCTATCACTGCCATGTTGTGGGACTGTTTTCATGCCACAACACTGTCTGGGTCAGGTCCATTTAATATGTTTGACCTTTTCTTTGATGTGACCACAGGAAAGACCCTAAACACATAAAATAGTAATAAACTTCAAAGCTGTATTCCTTGGCATAAAGACAGAACAGTAAAGACTAACTAACATTACCATAGGTGGTATGCATGAGAAATGAAAAACTGCTGTCCATGTCTAGAGAGTAAATTTGACCTGTGACAATTTGTCCCAGGAAGATTTTTCTCCCCATCTGCTATCTCACAACTCTCCTTTAATATTTTTACTTCTTATTCAATGAACATTATCTTTCTCTAATTACCAAATTCCATCACGTCAGTGAAACCATTAAACACAAAGCAATCATCTCACACTCAAGTTTGCCTTACCCAGATGCTCCACATAATGTATGTTTGTCAACAGTTTGATATTATTTCAAAACAACCACAAATGCAGTGTCAGGCACTGACATGAAGTAATCCAGACAGAGAGAAAGAAGATATATGAGTAAGGCGGAAATGCTAGAGGAAAGTTAGTCCATAAAAAAGAAGAAAAAAAAAAAGAAAGAGTGAGAGAGATAGACAGACAGACAAACAGTGAGACAGAACGAGAGGCAAAGTAATATTTAAAATGAAAAAATAAAATACATCCGCAGACAGAGGTTCATATCTCAAGCTTGCTGTGGCACATGCCCTCTTCATTCTGAAAAAGCATTCTTGCTTCCATTCACAGATTACTTGGATTTACACATATCATGCAATGATAATTTTTGGTTTTTCTCGTAAACCCCCTAAATGGCCACCCAGCAACTCCAAAGAATATGGACACTATATCCACAGGCTGATAGTTCTTACCCAGTGACAGGTCCCTTGGTGTGACCACTACATCTGTGTCAATCACATTGTTGCTGCCAGTGCTGTTCTGCCGAGGCGGTAAGAAAGGTGGTAAGGCAGATGTTGGTGGGTGTTCGTGTGAGGTGTTACCATCTCCCTGATGGAATATGTCTGGACTAGTGGTCCCAGTGGAGCTGGCACTTGCTCCGTCACCGCCATTGTGCTGGATGGGTCTATCCTGCTCCTCAAACTCAGCAATCAGCTAAGGGCAGGAAAATGACAACTACAGTTCACCGCTTTGGTACTGTTTTATTCCATCTTCACATCAGCACATTTTGAGAAAATCCCTTATAAAGTTTATGGTTACACCTTGCAAAGGATTAGACCAACTTTTTAACACTTAAAGAGCTACTCCCAGAGTTGAGATACCTTCACAGTATTTTGTAAGAATGACAAAATCACTCAGGCCACAGGCCTTATCTAATTTTTTTTAGAAAGTGGAGATAGGATAAAGCAGTAACCAGGTGGCCAGTTTCTTCAATATATTATAAAAAGACAAGGTCAGCAATGAAATTGTATGGAAAAGAACAAGACAGAACCCAGTCAGAGAGGAAATTGGTAGGAGGCGATGGAGATGGATCGGCCACACTCTCAGGAGGCCAGGAAACAGCATCACGAAGAAGGTATTGGACTGGAATCCCCAGGGCAAGAGATCAAGAGGAAGGCCGCGCGGAACGTGGAGAAGAGCCAGAGAAAATGATGTGCAACGAAGCGGAAAGACTTGGAATAATGTAAAGAGGCTGGCCCATGATAGAGAGGGATGGAAGGTGTTTGTTGGTGGCCTATACCCTGATCCAGGGTGAGAAAGGCAATGATGATGATGATGATGAAACATGACATTAAATATCAGTTTGCTAAATATCTATCATTTGTCACTCTCAAGTATCCACAGAAACATTTCAGTGCAATATCAAATGAAATCAGTGTGAATGGAAAACACTTAGTTAAAAATGATTACATGCAAAAAATGACAATTCAAATTTGCTCTTTCTCAACGAACATAAGACAAGAAAAAGATGTTCTTAAGCTGACTGGATTCTCCACAGGAGTGTCTGGTTTGAAGGATATATTTTAGAACCAGGCAATTTAATTCAGAACAATGCTCTGCAAACATAATTTTTTTCAGTTTGGAGCAATTCACCATTCTGCACCTACAATGGTGTAAATATAAACTGTATTTGAGGGGTTAAAAATCATAACACAGTAAGATGCGAAGTTTATAAATTTGAGATATGTATTTTCAAAAACAAAAGCTTAGTATCTTCCATGTTGAAATGTGATTTTCATCTGTATTTTTTTTTTCAATTCTCAAGGTGTCTTTGATTCTCTACCTTTTGAAGCTAAAGGTGGTATTGGATACCAACTTTCTGACAGGCCACAAATTGTTTGATGCTACTTTGGTCAAATCATTACCTAATGAATTTCGATTTTCAAACTCCTCACATTTTTAAGCACCACTCTATCGGTCATGGAAGGTCATACCACAGTGAGAATTAACCCCCCATTTTGTAAACAGTAAGCCTGCTCTTTAACTTCAGTAAATTTTCATGGATTATTTCATGGATTATTCAGCAATCATTTATGTTCAGATGCCCTTCACTGATAGCAGGGAGTGGGCCTGAGGTGATTACAACTGTTACATCTGTATGCATGGTTCAGCATGCTTTGATCAATCTGAATCAAAGTGCAAGCATAATAATCAATGACACAGCTTCAGAAGAAAGGCTTTGTGTTTGTTACTGGATGAGAGGAAAAATGAAATAGCCCTCTGTGGCAGTACATTATGTTCCTAACACTGACTGCTCCATCAGACCAGACTTTCAGCCAGAGAATATGATATATATTATATATAAAAATCTTTTTTTGTTCAGTTTTATCACATGTCCTTGCTCTTTGGCAAGACAAATCCCTACAAATACTCACCTGCTCTCTGTCATCAACCACATCATTTAACTGATCATCTGGGTCCAATATTCCTCCACCGCTTATGGATTTGAGACTTGTAACTTCTATCCAATGACCAGAGCCCTGAAAGCATGAAAACATAAAAAATGCACTGATTTCCCCGCAAACCTGATTTTGCATTGCATGCAAACTGTCTTCATATTTCATAACAGCCAAAAAAAAAAATAATAATAATAAGAAAATAAATCCTTGGGCCCATTGTGGACATACGTGATACCCCAAATGCTATGTTTGTGAGACAATGAAATTCTCTTACATACAAGTTTTCTTTCCTCTTTTTTAATGATATGTCTACAAAGACAGCTTTCTTCATTTTCAGACATTACTTTTTTTCCCTTTGCAGTCCAGCGGTTCGTGAGTGTATGGGTGCAAAAGTCTGAAATTCTGTAAATTTTGATAGCTGAGTGACATTTCCACATCAATATTTGCCCTCCAGTAAAACAATTTCTGGTACAATAACTTATTATAGTCTTTATATTGCAGGGACCTGAGAACAATGTATCCTGAATCCTGATATTACATTGCATGCATCATATTTTCCACTAAGGGGACAAGGTGGTCTAGAGGCAAGGTGCTCGCCTCTCATGCCAAGGGTCCCGGGTTCTAAACCCGGGCAGTGCAGGCATGTTGGAAATTGGATTTTTCTCATATTTTCAAGTCCCTGGTCCTATTGGGGGGTAGGATCGAGTACCTAGTCTTCTCGGATAATATGGACGAAAAAATTCGGAGGGCCCGTGTGCACGTTGCGCACGTTAAAGATACCTTGGCAGTTGGAAATCGTAAAGAGCAGGCCGAAAGGCCGCTGCCCGGGCAAAATTGAAAATTGAAATTAATAGATTAAAATTTATCCATATCATCCCCCCCTCCCCACCAGCAGCAACAAAATATATTATTCATTATTAAATATATATTGTTATTAATAAATATTCAAATATTATTTGAGTTGTGTGTTGTGAACTGATGTGAGTTGTGAACTGTTGTGAGTTGTGAACTGCGCCTAACAGGCTGCGTTACAATTTGCTCTGAGATAGAGAGAGAGAGTGAGCGAGACAGGGAGAGAGAAAGAAGCAGTGCAGTGTGTTGAGCGCTTCGCAGGCAGCTCCATTCCGCTCTGTGGTTGACATGTTGTTTCTGTAAAGCGCATAGAGCATTTTAAATGGATATGAGCTATATAAATGCTATACATTATTATTATTATTATTACTAGTTTGTCAAAATATTTTCATGGATGTGAGGAGGATAAGGTAAATGAAATTAACCATGCTTCCCAGATTGCAGCCTTATGATGATATTTATGTCCCAGGTCACATCTCCCTATGTATTCTGCTTCGTTTGGTTTGTACTGACAATCTTTATGCACTATGAATTTGTCCCACAATTTTGTTTTCTATATCTTCATTGGATGTAGTTCAGGTTCATGAAAAACTATAAGATTTTCCTATTCTTCAACAAGGAGGAAGGACATCATACTGAAACTGTTATATCATGGGGGCTGGGTAGATGGAATCAGTGTGGCAGTCTGTTCTGGACTGAGGGCAGGGCAGCAGCTGATTAACATAAACTAATTCAATATTCTGGGCCCCCTGTTTGATGTGACCATTGAGCATTCGTAAAACGGGCAAGCAAAAAGGGAGTTGTGACGGGAACGCAAATCTGAGTGGAAATGTATAACAGCCCCACCAACAAAATGACTTCTTCAAAAACTTATGAAAACAACAACAATAACAGAAAAGGTCATTTCTCATGTCCTGCCTGATCTAAATACCGAACAGTCCGGTAAAATAGAGTGGGCACGTACGGTATAAGCTTGACTGGCTGTATGTTTATATGTGTGTCAGACTCAGAGACAACTGGATAACAGGCTCAATTTATTTCTTCCATCAACTATGGTTTCATTTGTAACAAACTGGATTGATTACATTGGATAGGAGAGGTGGAAAGTTAAACCTGATTATTCAGTATTACAATCGACCCGGTACCCGATTTCTGAAGCCAGAGATATCAAAAGACCTACATATCAACTGACAGCCGGTGACAAACAGGACACTGTGTATACAAATGCCTTCTGTTTACCAATCCACCCGGGGTATTAAAAAAACAACTATTTCCTGGGAGGGCTACTGAACCCCCCCCCCCCCCCCCCGCACAAGTGACACTACCTAAAGCAGTAGAATTTCATTGACTTAGCGACGGTTGAGAGAACACACGAAATGTCACTGGTTTCGAGTAATAGCGCCCTGTGTATTATCAGGAGGTGGATGTCGCTAGATGCCGGGACAAAGGACAACACGACCCGAGCGCACGCCAGCCTTCCCTTTACAACTGCACCGCTGGTAAGAAGATATGTGCTATGACCACACGAGCCAGGACTGAATCTGATGTCGTCGAGGGTCATCCCTCGTCTTTTGTTGATTTTGCTTTGTGTTGTCGTTGTGCCATCACACCACAAGCATAGCTATATATACTGTGGCTGCATGGTTGACTGCAAGTGTTAAATATCCTGTTCTTCTCATGGTTTGTTTGTGTTTCAGAGCGTAGAAAAGAAAAAATGGAAAATCGCTGCAATATGAAATTAAGTATTTGAAATTGCAGCATGTTAAATGTCTCACTACGAATCGGAATTCCTTGCAGATAATAAAATAAAGAATAGAATATTATATTATCCTGCTAAAGATTGGACACGGCCAAAAAAGTCTACAATAACTTAAAGCATCATCTGGAACTGTTGCATGACAGTTCAAATCATTGTGTAGACTCGCGTTCACACCAAGGATCCGCTTTCCGTAACTTTCGTACGACTCACGAACGGATGACGTCAATATTTATATCACGCCTGTAAGTGTTCTCAACAAACTTACGAGAGTTAGATGGGAACACTTATATGCAAGATATAAAGATTAACCTCGTCCTTTCGTGAGTAGTATGAAAGTTAACGGAAGTGGATCTCTGGTGTGAACCGGGGTAACACTTTTTAAAAAAAATGACAAGTGTTACATAACTTTGCTTTTTCCCTCCCCTCTTCGTCCAGTCTTATCCGTTTACAATCAAATGTCTGTCCTTTTAGGAATAATTTCCACTGTAAATAATCACCCCCCCCCCCCCTCCCTCCAATACAAATTCTCCCAAAACACAATAAGGGACTATATAATTGATCATTTGTTTCCCCTCGACAGCGAATTCTCACACAGCTGAAGCATTGTAGTATATTCTTGTCGACAAACCCCGAGCCCTTTAAAACCGTAAAGATCCCATGCATTGTATTACATGTCCATATCCACAGCCTGACATGTTATCACATTCCGGCACGACGAATCACCAACAGTACAAATGATTCAACGTTGTGTCAAAACAATGTGGCAAATCAACAACATGACTCAATGACTCAACGTGACACAGTAGGTTGAAAACAGTTATGTATATCCTGGAATTATTTCATCAACAACCACAAGACGCTATTCTAAGCTTATACAGAAAATTCACCTGATTCGGTTGGATCTAGCTACGTAACTTCGAAAATGGGCGTAAGAAGTGCAGATAAGCTGGGCCTATTTATCAAACTGATATACGAATACATAGGTTTGTCGCAAGTCGGCCTACAATTAACTCTTATCTGTTGCACTGGGTCAACTACAATTAGAACTATATATACAACCGGCAAGACCATGAAGAGTAATAAAGACATTATGGCTTTCCAGTTTTGACTTAATGCCAAGCTTCCGACTTCCTTCCAAGGTCTCTCAGACCAGTTAAGAAATTTCACACATCGCAATAAATTTCACTAATGGCGATGCAATCAGCGAAGTTTTCAGTGGGGCACAAAGTAAGAAACTGAGGGATTTCATATCACGACCAAAGGCGCGCACGAGAACAGCTTGACAGTGACTGAGATCGTAGTTTGCTGGCGGATGCACAATGTATTTTATCTGACCTCTGCCCTAGAGACCAGACAAAAGAAGCCCTTCATTTCTCTTCATAATTATAAAAAACATTAGAGTTTTCCTATCTATGAAACTGTTTTCAATGTAGTGATAAATACGCTGGAACACTGTGGCATATATCTGTGTGGCTACTTTTAAGAAACAAACACACACACACACACATAAAAGGCCACGTACGGCTACTGTGGGATTAAGAGAGCAGAACACGGCTTTCATTGTATGCACGATTCAGAATTCAAATCGTCTTCTAAATATGGGTATAACTCGTGGTCGAGAAAAGAGGACAGGTGCATCCAAGCTTGATCACAGACAGGTGATTTTTGCCTGTTCAAATCAAACTGACGGGTTACAAAGTAAATCTCTGACTATCTTTATTTCAATGTGCGCCTATTTGGCATTCAGATCGTATCAAAAACTATGTTAGAGATTAAAAGCATAAACATAAGAAGTGCCCCCCTCAGCCAAGGTCCCGGGACAAGTAAGGGGGGGGGGGCGTGTATTTAAAGACACTGTCCTGTAAGCCACCCCCCCCCCAAGCCTGCTGCGATCCCTTTTCCACATTCGCTTCATAACAGATGTACAACACATTAGCATAATATTCTACCTTGTCCCCCAAAATGGGCACAAACGCGTGCACCAAATGCACAGTTCTCAGCGCAGACTAACCACTCGTTACATAAACAAATCTTCCCCAAGCCTGATAGTAATAGATTCTGCGTCATGCCACACCTAATGCCAAGCTTTTTCTACATTAAATTAAAATACGATGTGGATAGAAGGGTCAAAACCTGCTGTTCAAACAATATATTAAGACAGAAATTCACGTACAAACCCAAACAAAAGGCGAACCAAGGTCCACGCAAAAAAAAAAAAAGCAACTTTTTATGTCCCCCCAATAACGAAAGCCATTTTCCTCACGAGCCGCACCCCCCTCCCCGGCACATGTTTCAGGATCTGAGTTGGGCGTCCCACTAGACAGGTGATAATAACAGACGTGCAGGCTGGACTGAGTCATCCCTGTGGGTTTTTTGCGTTTCTATTCCCCCCCCCCCCCAGCTTACTGAGAGATGGGTACAGGCTGGAGGCTCCGATAACTGGCCTGCCAGCTGATAGGTGGTGACCCCAGGGATGTTCCCTGTTCCCGTCAGTGAGTGAGGACGCAGAGCGTAATACAGCCTAGCGAGGTAGCACTAGCAGAGCTAATCTGGACACGAAAAGTCGGAACGCTTTCATTACCTGTGGATCCTTACCCCAAGCAGAAAACGAAAAGAGCTAAGCAGTAAAAGAAAACTGAATTCCTTCAGGATGACAGGGACGCATCATGATTGTATTACACGCGGGTGCATACCCATGATGTCTTTGCAGATTAAACTGAATTTTTCTGCAATCGATTTTCCGTGGAAATTGTAAAAAGTTAATAAATATTATACAAAGACTTCAAAGTGGTCCTCTGCGATCTGGGAAGCAAGATCACGCAATAAGACGGTTGAAGGAGGGCTTCCGTAAGTCACTACTCATTTGCAAATGCGGCACACCATTGGAAACTGCGTTTCAAGTCATTCATGACAGGGAACCACAATCTCAGTGTCACACTGCGATGAATGCCGTTTAAAAAGAGACAATTAAAGGCTGTATAGCGTTACAGATGCCGACACTTCTCTTTTTGTTGCCGTTTGGTTTGGGTAGTGGTAGGGGAACAAACAGACAAGACCATCGAAACGGCCAGTCATGGTTCCAGAAGACTCCATCCTGTTACGATGTCACGACTGTCTCTCAGTACTGTTCCCTAAGACTGTAAAAATCCGAAAAAAAAATAATAGATTTTTATATGTTCAACTACATTCAAAGCCGAATTGAATGGTCTTGGTTCTAGACTCGTTGGCCTAAAAATAATCACATAGCAAACTTTCTAAAAGTCATCGTCACTAGACCAGTTGCGCTAAAATAAAGCAGTAAAAGTAGTCAAAACCAATTACTACAGTTTTAGGCGGCGATCTAATTTCTTGACAAAATATGTCCAAAACTGTACCATTTTCCATGAGAGCCCATGGCTGCTCTATGCCATGTCATGTCTGAAGCTGAGGGTGGACTTTGAATGAAATACAGAATGATCAGGGATATGACGGTGAATTATGTGTATGCATGATTTATTAAAAGTTGTGTTTCGTCACAGTGGCATGAGTGTCCTACGAAATCGTGATTCATGGCTCAAGATGACCAACTACTGCTCCCTATGGCCTGGGCCGTCTTTACGCATGTGCACACTGGGAAGTTGCCCAAGGGCCCCAAGGGTTTAGGGGCCCCGTGCATGCAAATTTACATTGGTTTTTGAAACAGGGAAGAAAACCCCGCGCATTATAAAAGAAACTGCCCATCATGATGTTAAGACGGCCCTGCCTCAGGCATTAGTCTGGAATATAATTATGAAATTTTATGCTCAAAACTTACAGATGAGATCGCAGAAATGAAGGGAGAAACAGGGGCAAAATCAATACTTCAGACTTACAAAAACAATGGAGTGCTGGTCCAAAATTTCGTATATAAACTCGTACACATAAAAGAGCCGAAAGCCCTTTCCCCGCGCAGACACCAGACTATGGTACTTGACGAGGTAAGATAAAGACAAAGAACGAGGCGGTAAACCTGTGGTGATAATGGTCTGAGGCGATAAGAGGAGATGATTACTGCGACTGAGCCCCTCAATGGTGTTAGTGACGTGAGAAAACACGAAGGCTGGACTGATCAGAGAGAGAGAGAGGGGAGAGGAGTAAGAGAGAGAAAGGGGACAGGGAAGACAGAGAGAGATACAAAGACAGAGTGAGAGAGAGAGACAAAGAAAGAGAAAGAGGGGGGAGGGACAGAGAAAGAGAAGAGAGACAAACAGAGAAGGAGAGAGGGACAGGAGAGAGAGAGAGAGAGAGAGAAAAACAAAAAGAGAAATATAAGACTGACAGATCCCTTCTACTGAGACGGAATACGCAGAAGACGTTTTCTTTTATGTGCGAATAGGAAGGGGACAGGGAGAAAGACTGAACTTGTGACTGAAAGAAGGTACCGTACTTTTGTATGCATGCAGACAACGGTCTATAACGAATACTACACGAAATTGAAGCATTCGGACATTCAATGAACGCAATAATTATGACAGGTTCTAGTCTAAATCTAAAAGAACGTGCAATATGAACGACAGTAAGAGCAAAGCGGAGGCGGCGTAGAAGATGAAAGAATGCAAGTGCGAGAGAGAAAGGGCGAGTAAATACACAGGGGATGGAAATTACTGAAGTTAACAAGGCTTGCTATAACGTGTCACCAGCAAGGCCATACTCTGCACGGGCGGACAACAATATGAGGGTGTTCGGAGACTGCCCTGCAACGACAGGTGTGGGATCACTCGGGGTATCCCTATCTCTGGCCAGTCGAGAACAATACAATGAGCATGACGTCAATTTGAAGACGTGAATGCAACAAAGCAAATGAGAAATGGAAAGAGTAAATGAACAGACGATAAAATGCACACACACACACACATATACACACAAACAGACTAGACGGAGAGGGAAAACGATGGTTCAGAGTCGCTGGTGGCATACTTTGTTGCAATTTGGAATGTGTATGCTTCGTATTTACAAAAGGAAAAAGCAAAACAAAAAAATCCACAAACAACGCAGGGACTGAAAGGGGATCGCTGGAAAGTTTGACACGCATTATTTGTCCGGCCAATTCTGCGTCACACAGGAACGGAAAGCGCGAGGGGACGAGCGGAATGCTCTATTTAAACACCGACAGAGTGGTGATACAATGTTATAATGACAGCATACTGTCATAAAAGGTGGCTGTTTGAACTAGCTGTCTTCGCTCATCTTCCCTCCCACCCCCACCCCGGTCCCAGAAGGATCTCTGGCCGCTGCGGACTGTAGGTCTCCTTCGCATTCCAGCATAAATTGATTTTTTGTGTGTAAATGGACTTTCCCACTGGCATGAAATGACCCCGTCATGCTTGCTGGGAAGCTGTGCTTGACTTCAATAGTTGTCAATTTTTGTTGTTTGTTTGTTTTGTATTGTTTACAGATCAAGGAGTTTGCAGTTCTCAACAGAAATTAAATTCAGATCTTTCTTCGAATTGAGGGAACCTGAAAAGAAAAGATTAATGCTAGACCGAAATTGATACACAAATGGAAATGACAGCTGCATGTTGAATGGTCCAGACATTTCTGATCAACGTTGATATCACAACGAAGAAAATGCACAGGGCCCTGAAAGGGGGTGGGGAGAAAGAACGAAGAATGTCATTATTATTGCTGTTGTAATTTTTGCATTTTTTTTCCAAATTAAACAAAACCTGGGGACGAGGGTCAAGGGGGAGGAAAAGGCCGACCTGCGAAGTCCAGAACACACACCCACCAAACTAGTATGCTGTCTTCTTCGAATACACAAATATCAGGTGGTCTAAATCGTATCAAGTGTGTGCCATTGACTGTGTCGAACTTATTCACTCTACTTACAATCTATAGAATGTGCGGTATTAGGGTACACCAGACAGCAATGAGTTAGGACTTTATTTAAGGAAGTTCGCAGCTCTTGGCATTTACACCTCACTTTTCTTGTTTTTATTTTTCTTGTTCTCGTTTCCGTGTGTTTTTGTGGTAGAGATTAGTTTTTTTTAGAATTTTGCCCGGGCAGCGGCCTTCTCTTCTCGTCTTTCAACAGCCAAGGTATCTTCAAACATGCGCAACGTGCACACAGGTCCTCCGAGGTTTTCGTCCTTATCCTATAAGACTAGGTGCTCGATCCAACCTACCAATAACCATAAGATCAGGGACAGGAATTTTTCTTCTCAAAATATTCCAACATGCCTGCACCGACCAGGGATCGAACCCGGTACCTTCGGCATGAAAGTCGAGCACTTTGCTTCTAGACCAACGTGTCCCAACACCAGGCAGCAATGTTCGATTACATTTACTAATACTATCAGGGTAGCGTGGGAATGGCTGATGGAGGATTTGCACAATCCTTATATTCTATCAAATACAATGACAAACGATCCCACCAATTACGACAAATACTAACCCCCCCCCCCTTTTTTTTCCCCTCAACGCACACTGGCGTGGTAGACAGTCAAACGCATTTTAAGATGGTCAGCAAACTAAAAGAGGCAAAACTTGGGGGTGCGAATACAGGTAAATGTTTGAGGGAAAGAGCTGTTCCAATAGGGCCGAAAAAATATGTTCGAGAAAGGGAAGAAAAACGATGAAAATTCGAAGCATTCAAGTCGGGAGGTGCTGTTTCAATGTCGCTGGCGTGTCAACACTGGGGCACATGGAATTTAGCCACAAATGAATCTATGTCCATTATAATTAAGACTGTGGGGAAACCTTAAATCTCGGTTTTCATGTGTACGGAAACGGAAACGGGAAAAAAATCCATCAAGTAGTAAAAAGTATGAGTGTTTCCATATGCACAGAAACGTTATTTCCCATACATATGAAAACATTTCTTTCTATTTCACTACTTGAAACGTTTTTGACGTTTCCGTACACATGAAAAACCAGCTTAAGTTTTGTTTGCAATCCGCAGAAAAGTGAGTGAACAAAGTGCTTTGCTGCTACACTATAGACAGATATACCTCTGCATGATATTAAAACTAAAAAGATAGGAAGAAGAGCCCAATTTCCATACTAATAAAATGATAGGTAGAAGGACAAGGGGGCTTGAGACGCACCGAATGAGATGAGAAGGAGCAATCGAGAGTCCACAAATACCCGTGTTCCTTATCATAACACGAAAAGTATTCCACTCTCTACCCCTTAATTTGCTTTACTCAACAAGCCCGCGGGCACTGCCGAATGTTATCATAGAAAATGTACAGGTTCCAAAGGTGGATAGCAGTGACAGCAAACAGTTGGCAGTTTTTATCTTGAAACGCACTTTTAGTGAGACATTAAAATGACTTAAGTCCCTGTACCGCGACCTGTAATCGGTCAGAAAATGCTCAATTTCTTCAAAAGTCACTTTGTCATGTCTCTCTTGTGTAGTGAACACTGACCCAATTCCAAACGCAATAAGCAATTCAACAAACGTTTCGGTATTTCAGCACAGTACTGTACTATACAGGAACCCAACACAATGTAGAAATCGGCACTGTCATTTCTAGCCGCCCAAATACATATGTATTCTTTCTCTGCATTACATTCATATTTCAATCAATACATTTTTTTTGCATTTTGAAAACTTCTGTCATCCCATTTGTAATAATTTGCCTTAGTGTCATTGTAGCCCAGTTGCGACTGGAGCAGACACGTCGTCGCCACAGTGCAGCTGGGTGGGAGTTGGAATCGCAGGGATACATTTTATTTAATTTTGCCTGGGCAGCGGCCTGTTCGGCTTGTACATCACGCTGGTGCATATTTTCCCTGATGCATATGATATATATTCAAGATAATTATATAGCCTAGTTATTTCAACTTTTTCAACTTTCCTACTGGCCCTGGTTACATAAAAGTATCAAGAGTGAAAGATTAAAAAAATGCTGTGCAGCATTTGGGAGTTTAAGCTTTAATTAAGAAATGTGTTCACTGCACTCATTTGATGACAAGTTTGCTCTTGTCTGTATTCACAGATCATAGTGTGCCAATTTACACCACTGCCTCCTCCCCTCATCCTCAAATGGAAATAAAAAGAGTTAGGTGATATGGCAGCTCAGAATGTAAGTGCTATAATACAGAGCATCAAATTTTCAATGGCTTGTACCAGAAAGGCCACTTTTAACATTTTCAGTATTATACAGGACACGAAATTTTAGAACATCTTTCACATTATATGTGGTTAAACAAATTTTTAATGTCAAACTCAAAATTTAAAATTTGTTGGGCTAAAAGCTGGTGGAATACATTTTGAGAGCAAATTTATCTGATTTCATAGCAATTTGCCCTCATATGAAAAACTTGTAACTGGATGCTAAGTGCACTCTACAACGTTACTGGAAATTTCAGCAAAACAAAATAAATGATTAAATGTGAGTGACAATTTCAGATTCTCATAGACTTAGGTATAATGTCTTTCATTCAGTAATATCGGATGAAATGATATTTTTCACTGGTCAGCGGTGACTGCTTTCCAAGTTCCATTTGTTTCACTACCAAAAATTTTTACCATAACTATGCCCATTGGTGTTTAAAATGCCATGAATCCTCTTTGCATTCTTCACTGGAGTTCTTAACAAGATTTGAAAAACTGACATTCTTTACCTCTCCTGATGTACTATTTTAACAACATATACAAGAGGTAATTTTATTTTCATTTGATTGCTACTGAGACAATATTAAACATAAACCTCAATATTGTACAGTAATTCAGCCATGAGATCTTGTCAGTAAAGCATATTAAGCACAATGATACTCCTTCTGAGATGATGCATCAAAGGCCTGCATGGCAATTGTCATTCAACACATATATATATGATGATTTGGCAGACAGTAGAAACACCCATGAAGATTTTACAGGTCAATTAAATCATGTACTGCGGAAAATAGATCTGCCAACTAAATGATCACATCACTAAGGCACACCTCAAGGTGCATGTAAATTTGTCCCCTCGAAAGGTACTAAAGTGAAACTGTCACTTTGTCACATGGAGCATACAATTTATACAAAACCCTGTAACACACTTCACACATCACATAGATAGTGAACTCTATGTATATTAAAATAATGTGCATACTGTTACCACTGTCTTGCATCTCACTATACTGGCTTTTACCCTAAAACCTGGCAGGATTTTTTTTTTTTTTTGTGAAGACCAGTAAAATAATTTTTCTCTAATATCCAGGAAACTATAAATCGAGACATAATATTATAAGTACATTTTTTTTATGGAATAAAAATTGATATGTAATCCCCCCCCCCCCCCCCCCCCCACCTGAAAGTAAAAAATGACAAAATAAAACAGTAAACTGAAAAGGTACATACCTTGCCAGTAGCCCTTTTGTAACGATGAACAGCTTTGTTGATCAACTCCTTGACGGGAATAGTACCCTCCCCACAAGGCACAGTGACACGCACATCATTGAAACACACTATCACCTTCATTGGTATAACTTTGTTAAAACCCTCAACTTAAAATTCAGTTCATCTGCTCATATCCACAGATGGAGTCTCTTGTGTTTTAAGTTTTATCACATTACGAAACATTTTAATCTGGACCTGCATGTGCAAAACTTCATAGTTTCACCTACGAAATCCCATGATTGGTATCTGTGGATAAAATAAAAAAGAAAGATTTGACAACTCTCTTTACAAAAATTTTTTTGTAGGAATATTTACACCTTAGAAATAGAAGAAGAGGAGCTGATGACCGACTAGCATAGTTGCATTTCACATTTAATGCCCAATATTAATTACAGCTTGTTCTTATGTGACTGCATGAGGGGCTATGGTGTTGAGTGGGAGTGCCTACCTACTCATACTGGAACGCTTTTTGACATTTTGAACCTTTTAAATGCAGAGGAAAGATTAAAACAGGTGGTGCGTTCAAATTTCAGCCATTATTATTGATTAAGAAACTCTATGGCCAAGTCTTGACAAGGCATAGAACTGAAAGTGTGACACTAGGGACAATGTCACAAGTGTGACTGATATTGATATGGCCAATCTTAGACATCTTCAGCTCTACTCTACTGCAATTACATGATGGAAGAGCATCCTTTAAACTGTCTGTCTAAACATGTATTATGGTCCTTTTTTTCTTACTACCAAAATGCATTTAAAAGGATGTGATACATGAAATCATGAAATGTCTATGTGGAATGACTAGCAAAATAGTAAACAGAAGGCTGCAGTACAAAGTGCCGTTGATTCGCTTTCCTCTCCCTATTAATACCAAGCACAGAATTTGGATTTATATAACCATTCGTGCAGCCAGAGAGAACTGCAGAATTAATGATAGCAGTAAAGACCAGTCGGGAGGAGTACCTTACTCGAGCGCCACTTTGTCAGATTGATAAGTAACGACGTGAGGGTCTAGTCAGTTTGTATCATCGAGGCTGTAGGCCGATGTTCGTCTGGGCAGTAGTCAGATTGACATATCAGGGAAAGCCCCCGGGGTAGCTATGTATCATCTCTTTTAGTTAGTTTCTGGTCTTTGGCGCTCGAGTACGGAACTCCTTCCGACCAGTCTTTGCAAGCAATGGTTGAGTGGGTGTCATCAAGAATAAATGCCAAGAATTACCACTGGTTTAGGACTCCTAAAAATATCTAGAACTGCTTTATCAAAACAAACAAAAAATGAATTAGATATATTCCTGATTGCTGCTCTTTTCAGGTAGCCTAAAGTTAAATGAATGGCATTTATGATTGAGGCTACTAGTATTACATATAATAAAGGTAGATCTAATGAAGGGTTCACTGGACGTGATTTGATGAACTTCTTGATAACAAGCACAGTTACAGAGTTTTCATGTTTGGAGCTTTCGGATAATACATACTGACTGAGCCTGACTATGATGATTATATGTAGTCCATGTGACCAAAATAAATAAAAACACAGGCACCACACAGAATGGCTTTAGTTTACTAAGGAAACACAGAACCCTGAAATGACAACTTTGGAACCAACCTTACCATTCATGATTCAGGTTCATGTGCAAAACAAAAATGTTCATATTTTGTGGTATTTGATCCTTTGAAATTCAAATAATAGCAGTGGAACATCAAGCCTACATAGATCTATATAATTAAATACAGTTGTCGTAATTTTTTTCTTTTACTGGAACAGTATCGTATGGACCTTTGACGACGACCATACAATGCACCCAACTAATAGGTCCCAACTGCTTGATGATGCTTTGGCAATTTCTAAGTTTGCGTGTTTTCACACAAAAATATGATCTCATTTCATGCAAGTCTGTGAAAACGTCATGTAACAAATTATGGGAACCAAATCAACGCATTGCCATACAAATTAAAAACAAATAACATGTTTATTTACCCTTTTCCCTGATCGTCCACAGCCCAACTTATCTCTGCCTCGGTTTCATTTCCGGGCAGGTAATGTAAAAACGATGAATCATAAACTGCGACACAAAATAAAATGATCAGTAATCGTAAAAGGCACACAATAATGAGCCTAGCCACAGATGGAAAAAAAATCAAAATGTTGTTGCATTTATCGAATCTTCTACCTCAACAAAAATTATCTAAATTAGGTAAGAGTGAGTTTGGTGGTCATTCGACGAACGTAGAAACGGAAAACCCCTTCACGGGATTTTCACATCAATTTTACCGGTATGAAGGGAAATAACCCAGTATTAAATGAAAGGGCATCAGGTAAGTGAGGTTATCTTTCCTCGGTACTTCTGCCCCTTCTGAAATTATTCATTACTAGATGACGTACCGGGCATTGCCCGGAATAAACAATCATGTGCTCTCTCTCTCTCTCTCTCTCTCTCTCTCTCTCTCCCTCTCTCTCTCTCTTACAATAAAAGTAGTAATCTGCAGTCCTGCTTCAGAACTCATGCGCGCCAGACACTGCGCACCAAGCTTGATATGGTTACTTTTTATGACATGCACGGTACTACAACAGAAAGGAGCCAAGATGGAGGATGAAAATGGCAGCACTATGAAACAATGCATTTTCGATAAATTCAAGAACTAAACTAATCAAAATAATAAAAACTTCCGTGCACCCTCCGCGGTATTTGAAATGGACATGTAAAATTGGGTTAGTATAGGTGGTCTAATAAAAAAAGCCTTTTGATTTCAAAGGTGGAGATTTTGTGAAATATATAGTAGATGTAAAACGAAACAAACATGCAAAAATACAGATGTTACATAGCAATAAACATTGTTATTTTTTTTTAATACATGCTTGAAGTAAACAAATTTTAATTATAGCCATCATCTGCCTCATGTCAATTGCCACCTCCCCGCCAATTTGAGGCCTGAAGAGTGTATAGTTTGGTCAGTGACTCATTAGACAGAAAACTTACATGGAACCAACATATTAATAGCACATGTAACAAAGCAAACAGTATACTAGCATTTCTGAAAAGGAACATCTCTAACTGTGATGGGAAAGTAAAAGAAAAATGCTATAACACCTTCGTGAGGCCCTCCCTAGAGTATGGCTGCAGTGTCTGGGACCCCCACTGTCGGATAAACATAGAACAACTGGAAAGGGTCCAGAGGAGAGCTGCTCGCTTTGTGACAAATGATTATGCTAGAAGCAGTAGTGTCAATACAATGATGAGAGACCTCGAGTGGACACCACTAGAAGAAAGAAGAGCAAAAAACAAAGTAAAACTATTTTATAAGGGCAGGGAAGGAAATACCGATATCCCACTGAACCACCTCAGCATTAACACCAGAGGCAACAGAAAGAATAACATAAAATATAACATCCCCAACTCACGGATTAACAGCCATCTTTACTCTTTTTACCCTAGTGTCATCAGGATGTGGAACAACCTCCCGGCAGAAGTCCAAAAAATATCGTCTGCAACGGCTTTTGGCAATGAATTGAAGAACATAATTATCCGTTGCAGCTACCATTGTATTTAAAGTGTGGGTCTATTTCTGTGCACAATCTAGGTACCAGGAGATATTTTTAACCAGAGATATACATATACAAAGAAATTACACAACGATATATTTTAAATGGTCTTAATATATGCTGTTTTAGCCTGTTTTAGCCTCAGAGCATGGGCGTCGAGTCGCACATAGGGCAGTTGAGGAATCGTCAGATTATATAGACGAGTCAACTACATGGGAAGAAGAAGAAGAAGAAGAAGAAGAAGAAGAAGTTACTGAAATATATAATAGATTTTACCAAAATGTCCCACATGTGCAATTATTCGCTGCACATAGCCATCCTTCACTAGACAAGACTGAATCCAAACCCCGTAAAATCTTGAATGAACCGGAAAATATATTTCGTCTGTTCGTTCGTTTAGATTATTTATCTACGATGAACCACTGATTTTCAGGAAATCGGACCTTTTGCAATTAGCTTACATATAATTATTATTTGTATTTGATCTCGGAAAACGGATAGGTTTGAGTAGAGTTCCCACCCGGCCAGATTGAAGATGTAAACATCCACAAGACTCTAGAGAAAGTAAGATTAACACAGACCCTAATTTATAAGTGGAAGAGATTCGAATGCAAAATTTAAACAGTTTCGCAGATAAACGATCAGGAAAGTGTGCATTGCTACATTAACCAGCAACATTTCTTCTGCATTCTCAATGATTAAAAAAAATATCAGGAACAATAACCATGTCTGTTCAGAAGGAACTGCACAGCATTATCTAAATATTCTTACCAACTGCACCAATTCATTTGAAGTTTACGGGAACTTAGTGACAATTTCTAATCGATGATGTAAATGTAAGTGGAAATCTAAATTCGAGGGAAAATACGTAATTTTCAAACGCTGACATATTATCTTCTGGATAATAAACAAAACAAAGTGCTATATACAGTGTTAGTATGGCTGTGAATAGTAGTGATGATGATGGTTATGACATCATTTGTTTAAATTAAGCAATGGTGGCCGCCGGGAGAGGAATGATTGTGGCCGTAGTTGTGATGGCAGACGTAAAATGATTGAAAGTCGTTTAGAGATGTCATTGCAGCTGAAGGGATAAGGAAGAAGAGAAGAAGACGATGACGATGGTGAAGGTGCATAAATTGATGGTGGTGATTGTGGCCGTAGTTGTGATGGCAGACGTAAAATGATTGAAAGTCGTTTAGAGATGTCATTGCAGCTGAAGGGATAAGGAAGAAGAGAAGAAGACGATGACGATGGTGAAGGTGCATAAATTGATGGTGGTGATGGTGATGATGATGGTGAAAGTGCATCAATTGATGGCGGTGATGGTGATGATGATGGTGAAGGTGCATCAATTGATGGTGGTGATGGTGATAATGATGGTGACGGTGCATAAATTGATGATGATGATGAAGGTCTATAAATTGATGATGGTGATGATGCTGATGATGACGATGCATAAATTAATGATAGTGACGATGATGATGATGATGATGATGATGATGACCAAGGTGACGAAAACGAAGATGGTCACAGATGAATAACAAGATCAATTCCCTGCAATAATCATCAAGCACCTGCTGGAATTTCTTTGAGAGGATCGACCTCACACCCAGGCCAAGTCATGACCCAGATGACGCAATTAAGATCGCACGCGTATGACGTACGAGATGCTCAGCAGGGGGCCCACAGGGCGAGTGTACTACATCGCTTGATCCGGATCACCCATGGGAATGTCACCACACACGACACAGACCCCCTGTAGGGTGAATAACGCCCAGCGTAAGTAGACATTGTCCACATTCGCCGTTCCTCCATTCACAAAAAAAATTCCCAAACGAAAATATTTCAGTTCAGTTTCTTTCGGTTTTTATGACGTGTCTCTGTGTTCTTGCAGTGCACACATCGTCCCCGTTTACAGCAGTCTCTTCATTTACTCACTCACTCACTCACCCATTCACTCGCTCACTCACTCACTCACCCACTCACGTATTCACTCACGTCTAGCATTCTTAAATGTGGAGGGAAAAAACGGAGAAGAGGTGGGAGAGAAATGGTATTTAGTCAAGTCTTCACTCCTATTTGATTCATTTCTCTGTTACGTCACGCGCACAACAATAGAGTTGAAATAAATAGATAGGTAGATGGAAAGACATAGATAGATAGATAGATAGATAGATAGATAGATAGATAGATAGATAGATAGATAGATAGATAGATAGATAGATAGATAGATGGAAAGACATAGATAGATAGATAGATAGATAGATAGATAGATAGATAGATAGATAGATAGATAGATAGATAGATATAATAGATAGATAGATAGATAGATAGATAGATAGATAGATAGATAGATAGATAGATAGATAGATAACTGACGCAGGGTTATCCGAGGTCACAAAATGCACACGCTCCTGCCTTGCTCAAGGAGACATTCAAGAGTAGTAAATTCCTGATAGTAACAAACCAGTGCTACTTTCCCTTTACTTGGTCAAAGAACAGGTCGGCAAAACAGGACTGCTACTATCTGCTGTTCGGGTGACACACAATCCCTTCTAACGAGCTCTGGCAGACGCAAATCCCATAAGAGAACCGACAAGAAGATGGACAAATTGATGGTGAGAACTCCAGCAAAGACGCAGCCTCCAAGACAAAACACAACATGACCTCAGTCTCTCTCTCTCCCCCTCACGTTTTCTTTCCTCAGTCACGCTGCTCACTTCTCTGTCTACTCATTGTATGCCAGTACCTCCGTTTCAGTAATGCACAATAACGAGGAAAAAAAAACACACACACACACACAAACAAAATAAACCTTTTACATGATAAAATTTATATCCGGTCGACGAAGAACAACAACAGAAATCCAAGTTTTTAATTCTTCCAGCAGACCCAGGTGGCGATAAAGTATCAAAATGTGACGGCTGCGTATTTTCTCATAGAAATATGCCCATTTAAACCAGAAAAGCTAACCTGCAGCTATCAACAAATTCTCACATTTTCCTCGTTCAGTAGTTTCGGTTGCAGGGTATGGTCCGAAAAGGCTGATGAAACAAACATGAAACAAAAGTGAAAAAAAAAAAAAGGCCAAATACTTGTCAGCACGCACTAGTATCACCAAAATGTACTACTATGGTTTCCGATTAAATAAGCGACCATAATCAAAGATACTAGAAACGATAAGATGAGACACCCCCTTCTTTGCACCTCTAAAAAAATCGTGCACAGTTTGGGCGCTGATCAGGGCGGGGCACTTGGCGCATTCCACGAAAAGAATGCTCGATACAATGATAAATGAATGATATGGATTTGTTACAGTGCTTCTGCGACTTAAAAATAAGAAAGCCAGGGTTTTCCCACAACGATCGAATTTTAATTACAAAATAAGTGACTTCAATTTCTTCTGCTTCTTCTTTCGCTCACCAATCTATATCTGCAGATTTGTTCTTTTAATAAGATCTCCGGTTTTCTGCAGTAGTGACTTCAATAAAGGCCGACAGCGATGGCTGAACAGGTCAAGAAAATTCAGTATTATCCCTAAAATTGGCTTTGTAACATACGGCGTTGATCAGGACTCCCGCGCATTCGCCACTAGATGGCGGTGCAAAATCTGTGCATGCTAAACGCCCTAAATCTAATTGTCTCATCTTATTGACAGAAGTTTTGATAGAACAGTAACTATCCGTCATTTAGCGCACCAAATTATTTGTGCATTTCCATGCCATTCGTGCACCAACAGAAACAATTTAGCAGCCGCACTATAATAGCCCCATGTTCTTGCGGAAGCTCGTCTCTGGCAAGGTCAAGCTACTTGCAGCCATGGCCCAAATGTTGGCGAAACCCGGGCTTTCTGGCCGGCAGCCCATCACCCCCCAACAACTTCACCAGCTAGCTAGCAACAAATCCCAGAAGAAAGGGAAGGATGAAGCCAAAATGCTTCGGAACCAACAACTCAACTCACTGTTGTGTGACACAATGATTGAACACAATACTACCCTGGACATTGACTCTCAGCCCGCACCCGCGAGATTGACTCACATTATCTGCACCATAGGGCCTGCTTCTCGAGAGGTATTGATCACCTTAACGCATATGATTATAAACATTATTATCACAAATCATCAGCCTTTAGGTGTAATATAAACAAATTCAAAATGTGGTTAAAAGAAAAAGTTGTAATGTAGCAAAGAATATAAAAAGATATGAAATTAAAAGCTAAATTTAAAAAATCATGGAACGTTTTTGAACAAATGTGTGTTTACCTTTTTTTTTTCTGGTGAAGGTCAATATACCCAAGGCTTAATTTTTCTCTCCTTTTCGTTTGCGTTTGATTATATCGCTTCTGTATTATTTCTTACGCAAGGCCTTGCTAAATACAGCTTTTTCTTTTTGCCACATTTTGACTTTGCAACTCCATAGATTTTTTGTTTGTTTAACAATGGTTTGACAGTGTAAATTGATGTAGATCTGAACTGAAATACTGAAGGTCCCCATCCCCCCTTTTTTTTGGTGGGGAGGTTGCAACTGGGGGGGGGGGGGAGGGGGGGTACGGGGTGAGAAACTCCACAGAAATAAATGGAAACGGGAAAATAGGATGTTAAATGAAGAGAGTCAAGACGAACAGAAAAGATGTCCTAGGCGACCTCTTTACATACCAGCATCCTTTCTGACCAAATGTTCAAGAATTTAGCAAGGCACAGGTTGTTATGTGAACACAGAACCATACACAAGCACTCACATAAATACACAGCACATCAAACTCTGTTAACCTGACAGGTACAATGAAGAGTTAGAAAAGTATTGGCCTTTTATTATTATTTTCTTCCTTCTGAACTGAAACTCCAAGTGTAAGCGCTACCGTGGGTGCATGGGTGATTTGTGGGGAATCTTTCTGCGTTTGAGAGAGATAGATAGAGAGATAGATAGATAGATAGAGAGAGAGAGAGAGAGAGAAAGAGAGAGAGAGAGAGAGAAAGAGAGAGAGAGAGAGGAGAGAGAGAGAGAGAGAGAGAGAGAGAGAGAGAGAGAGAGAGAGAGAGAGAGAAAGAGAGAGGGGGTGCGTGCGTTTGTATGTGTGTGTGTGTGTGTGTGCATGTATGATAAGACGTGCTTTTCTGCGCGTTTACCTAAAACACTGTATATTAAATCACAATAGCTTACATATAAAATTATTATCTGTCCCGTGGTTAGTGAAACTTGCGCTAAATCGGACCGAATTAATGTAGGGCTATGCAGCCCAAAACTCACCTGGACATTTTCTTTTCCTGAACCTTATTCTGGTCATTTTGCCAAGGAAAAAAATGATTGTGGACAATTTGCCAAACGCAATTCCAACCGTAATACTAACCTCCCCCCCCCCCCCCTCCGTCTCCCCTTGTTTTTGTGTGTTAAATTAATTGCGCAAACAAAATCCAGTCCGGCTCAATTTGCATTCCCTGTTAATCTACTGATGTGAACTTCTGGCCAGGTGCCTATGTTGGTGAAACTGATGCACGCTGGAATGAATATTTGTCGACTCAACTTTTCTCACGGCACCTACGATTACCATAGAGAAACGGTGCAGAACATTCGAGAGGCAATTGCTCAAATGCCAGAAGGATTTGTTATTGCCACGGCATTGGATACCAAAGGACCAGAAATCAGGACAGGGTTACTGGAAGGAGGGCCAACAGCTGAAATTTCACTGGAAACAGGTCTGGTGGCGTCAATGCATAATGTCACTTCTTGTCATTTGTTTCCATAACATCTAGGAGTGTAAGGGCACTGCACAATGGAATCCCGCACCACAAGCCTCCATCTCTTACAGTTTTTGTTTGTTCTAACTCCACTTTTTGCATAACTGAGAAATTCGACGTTGAACCTTTTGCAGCTTTAGTACATGTATGAGGAGTTGGAATAAATCGGAACTGAGCAACAGCTTGCTAAGTGCCAGAGCGCATTTTAAACAAGTGTCAGAGTGTGCATTTGTTACACTTCTGCTACATACTAAACGTTCTCCAGTTTTCCAGAAAATGGAGATAGAACGAACAAGAAAATGTTGCTGCATGTGTTTGGGCAAAGCTCCAAAGGACCTCTCAGCTGTGTCGTCCACCCGCCCCTCGCTCTGTCTTCTCCTTTTCCTTTTCCCTTGGAGTGTTCCTTGGAGGATGGTCTTGGAGGGGCCAAATGCTCTTATGTCACAATATGTGTCCATACCGTTTCAGCAAACTCTTCTCCACAGTGGGCAGCAGGTCTTCATGGTGCCTCATGTGTTATGTTACCCTTGCGCGCAGTTACACTGCATATGAGGTTGTGACAAAAGGTGAATGGCATGCTGGACAAAACTGCCGTTTTACGGAAAAATACTATATAAGTTATTCTGGTTCAAATTCACTTTTTGAAATCATCTTATAGAATGAAATGGGATCTATCCATTTCGTTGGTTTATGCATTAAAAAAAAAAATTGTTTCTTCCGGTCACCAGAAAATGGAAACCGAACAAAGAATAAAGCTAGACACAACGCGAAATGTTGTAAACTGTAAGATTTTGGTTTAGGGTTACATGGTATTTTTTCTTAACACCGCAGAAAATTTAATGTATCCAGTGAAAATACTCCATCCCAAAGGTTCATTCTTGCCTATATAAAATTGCTTGAAGTATCTCTCCTTAGCATGTTTTGCACCACAAATTTCCTGCTATGTTTCATAAAAAGTGAGAAACACTTTGTCCAAGATAATTTTGCAGCAACTACCTTCTGTCACAGTCTCATACCATAATACATGTAGAATACCAGAGGTCTATTGCAAAGGATGAAGGTAGGAGAGTAGAAGAGATGGTTGGTCACGCCTACCATTCTGCTGGAGAGGGGCAACGTGAGTAGGATACGAGTGAGATTGTCGATATTGTAAGTGCTTATAACTAAACTACGTGTATACATATTTTTTAAAAAAATGAGATTAAAAGCGCAGAATGTGGACGGAATGGACGCTTCAAGATAGTATAAGAGGGGTATATTACTAAGCCCGGAGTGGCACAGTCAACTGCTGGCAGACAAGAAGTGCACACCATAAATTCGTATAATTATTTATTTTGTTTTAATAAATCCAGGAAGAAAAGCCTATCATAGCAAGCCCGGTCAGACACAGTCAGTTTCTGCCATTATTTCTTGGGTGTATATCTTGCTGGCAGCAACTGGCTGAGACGTTCCGGCTCACAAGACACCCTCGTAAGACAAGCATTCTTCCATCTTATGGACAGAAGGCTTTGAAATGTTGATTAAACCTTTATCTCTTTTTTCTTTTTTCTTGCTATTTTTGTGTACTCTGCTTGCCTCCTAACAAATTTTTTCTGTTGACAGTTTACCCATTACATTATTCTGCCTTGCCTTTCTGTCAGGAAACAAAATCACCATCACTATAAAAGATGAATACATGGAGAAATGCTCGAACAAAATGTTGTGGGTTGACTATAAGAATATTGTGAAAGCCTTGAAGGTGAACAGCATTATCTACATTGATGACGGCCTTATTTCCTTGAGAGTGTTAGAAAAAGGAGCTGACCATCTTGTCTGCAACATCGAGAACGGTGGAAAATTGGGAAGCAAAAAGGTTGGTAGTGCAATATTTGAATGCCCATGCTCTCCAATGATATGAGATACAAACTCGTCCAAATGTAAAGGTAGCTGATCAAATTAATGTGTGATATCCCCAGTCGTGTCCCACAAGTGTCTTCTGTTCCACAAATCTCTCCGTAACAGCCTACTAGACGCTCCCAGTAACAGCCTAATAAACACTTCCCGTAACAGCCTACCAGACACTCCCAATAACAGCCTACCAGACAGCTCCTGTAACAACCTACCCGACACTCCCAGTAATAGCCTACCCTACACTCCCAGTAACAGCTTACCAGACACTCCCAGTAACAGCCTATCAGACACTCCTCGTAACAACTTACCAGACACTCCCAGTAACAGCCTACCAGACACTCCCAGTAACAGCTTACCAGACACTCCCAGTAACAGCCTATCAGACACTCCTCGTAACAACTTACCAGACACTCCCAGTAACAACCTACCAGACACTCCCAGTAACAGCCTACCAGACACTCCCAGTAACAGCCTACCAGACACTCCCAGTAACAGCCTACCAGACACTCCCAGTAACAGCCTACCAGACACTCCCAGTAACAGCCTACCAGGCACTCCCAGTAACAGCCTACCAGACACTCCCAGTAACAGCCTACCAGACACTACCAGTAACAGCCTACCAGACACTCCCAGTAATAGCCTACCCGACACTCCCAGTAACAACCTACCAGACACTCCCAATAACAGCCTACCAGGCACTCCCAGTAACAACCTACCCGACACTCCCAGTAACAGCCTACCCGACACTCTCAGTAACAGCCTACAAGACACTTCCAGTAACAGCCTACCAGACACTCCCAGTAACAGCCTACCAGACACTCCCAGTAACAGCTTACCAGACACTCCCAGTAATAGCCTACCCTACACTCCCAGTAACAGCTTACCAGACACTCCCAGTAACAGCCTATCAGACACTCCTCGTAACAACTTACCAGACACTCCCAGTAACAGCCTACCAGACACTCCGAGTAACAGCCCACCCGACACTCCCAGTAACAGCCTACCAGACACTCCCAGTAACAGCCTACCAGACACTCCCAGTAACAGCCTACCAGACACTCCCAGTAACAGCCTGTCAGACACTCATCGTAAAAGCTTACCAGACACTCTCAGTAACAGTCTATCAGACACTCCCAGTAACAGCCTACCAGACACTCCCAGTAACAGCCTATCAGACACTCACCGTAAAAGCTTACCAGACACTCCCAGTAACAGCCTACCAGACACTCCCAGTAACAGCCTACCAGACACTCCCAGTAACAGCCTACCCGACACCCCAGTAACAGCCTACCAGACATTCCCAATAACAGCCTATCAGACACTCATCGTAAGAGCTTACCAGACACTCCCAGTAACAGCCTACCAGGCACTCCCAGTAACAGCTTACCAGACACTCCCAGTAACAGCCTATCAGACACTCCTTGTAACAGCTTACCAGACACTCCCAGTAACAGCCCACCCGACACTCCCAGTAACAGCCTACCAGACACTCCCAGTAACAGCCTACAATCATACTTTGTTCCCCAGGGCGTCAACCTTCCTGGCTGTCCAGTGGATCTGCCTGCAGTATCAGAAAAAGATAAACAGGACCTCCTGTTTGGTGTCAAACAAGGGGTAGACATGGTATTTGCCTCCTTTATTCAGTGAGTAATCTAACCCCTAACCCTAAACCAACCCTAAGCCCTAACCCTAACCTTAAACCTAAACCCCAACCCTAACCAAAAAAGCAAACCTTCCACTCCGTGGTCAACCAAATAATGAACCGCCAACACCGACGGGGTGTCTTTTATAGGCTAGGTGCAGGGCGTCTGCCCGTTTAAGATGGCGGGCGCAAAGTGAAAGTGTTGGTATGTATGCTGTCTGTTTGTATGTATGTATGTAGAAATCACTTACATATGAGCCCCTTAAAGACCACTGCTACTCTACTCCTAACGCAACCCGTTAAAAAAACAACAACAACCACTGTTAGGCTTACTACGAAAACCAGTGCAATCACAAACTACTACCACCAGCAACAATGAGTAATCATTGATCATCTGTCTTCATGGAATCCATGGTAAGGTCATCAGCCATACAACAATGGCGTGGTTCTCTCACCCCCCCCCCCCCCAGATGAAACAGCAGTTATGGTATTTGCCTTCTTCACGCAGTGATTACCAGTGATCACTTGTTCATGGAATCTGTGGTAATGTAATCGAGCAACTCAATAGTGCTGATCCCTTTCCCGTTCACAGAATGATTTCTAAAGTGCTTAAACTGCAAACAAGATTATACATGAAGTCTGCAATTGAAAACTACCGGACTCGCGCTTTTCGTCGCTTCTTTAAAAAAAAGAAATAATTCAAAATTCAAAACACTTTTGGCCTGTCATTGTATGTGTTTTGAAGAAAGGTGAGTTTCTCTGGGCTCTGATCGGTTTACGTTTTCAAAAGACACAGGGTGAAACTGTAGTACTACGGTAGGCTGGACAAATAAAAATAAATCAGTTCCATAAGGCTTAGTTTGTTCCCGGTCGGTGCAGGTATGTTGGAATTTGGGGATTTTTCTCATATTTTCCTGGCCCTGATCCTATGATAGGCAGGATCGAGCACCTAGTCTTTCCGGATAAGGTCGAAAAATTTGGAGGACCCGTGTGCCCGCTGCGCACGTTAAAAGATACCTTGGCAGTTGGAAATCGTGAAGAGCAGGCCGTACAAGGCCGCTGCCGCGGGCAAAATTCTAAAAAAAAAAACAACTAATCCCTAGCACAACAAGAAAAATAGAACAAGAAAAAGTGAGGTGTAAATGCCAAGGGCAGCGAAACCTCTTAAAATAAAGATCTAAACACAAGGCCCAGTGTGTTTTTGAGTCCACGCAAAATTTGAAATAATTCCAGCAGGCAGTTTTCGAGAAAACAGATCATGTTGATCCCACTCGTTTAAAAAAAAAAAAAGGCGCACTGTAAAAAGAAATATACATTTTGCACTTACTATGTTGTAAGGCCCAGTGTGTTTTTGAGCCCATGCAAAATTAGAAATAAATTCCAGCAGACAGTTTTCGAGGAAATAGATCATGTTGATCCCATTCGTTTAAAAAAAAAAAAGGCTCACTATAAAAAGAAATATAAATTTTTGCACTTTGCACGTTTTGTTTATTTATCTTCTGTAGAAACAGCAGCGGTATTCGTGAGATCCGAGAGGTGATGGGTGAAAAGGGCAGACACATCAAAATCCTGGCGAAGATTGAAAGTTTTGCCGGCATCTACAACTTTACAGAAGTTTTGGAAGAATGTGACGGAGCGATGGTAGCGCGTGGCGATATGGGCATAGAAATTCCCCCAGAAAAGGTAACAGTCTAGGTCCACCGTGTGCTGAACTTCCGCTAGAAATAATGGTCTTTTTTTTTGTTCTTCTTTAAGGAACCAGCAATCGAGTGCATTATCGGCCGGATATAAACATAGGCGCAGTTAAATATAGCATAAAAATAATAGTATTAATAATAATAATAATGATAATAATGATAATAATTTTAATAATTACATTTTACAAAGCCCCAGAAATAACAAAGAAACACTACACTGGATTCTAACAAATATAATTATTCAGGGTGATCATAAAGTCAAAAGTGCACACTTTTTGTGACTAGAGCCCTCTATAGGCAGAGAAAACTTGAAAATCTGATTCCCCCCCCCCCCCCCCCCCCCCCTTTTCCCGATGTAGAAAGAATTTGAAATTGAAAAACAAACAAACAAACAAGTTAACGAATATCTTTGGAAAGCAGTGCTTCATTTTTTTTTTTTGAAGCGGGGGGGGGGGGGGGGGAAAGAAACTACAATACAAAAGTGTTTATACTTTTCCTGGAAACCGAGTTTCGTGATGTCAATGCGTAATAGCAAAACAACAGCTCTGCTACATACATCTTTTTTTTTTTTTATTATTGCCACATTTTGTCCAAGTAAACCAGTTATTTTTACCACTTCTGTCAAAATTAGTTCCTCCGAACCTCTGCAGTTTCATAAGGCCAGCAATTTGTCATTTTACTCCATTTCATAGCCTGTCAAATTTCTACTGTCATGTTGTACGCCCTAATATCACTTATCTTCCCTTACCACCTCTTCTTTTTACCAAACTTCAATTCAAGGTGTTCGTTGCTCAAAAACTAATGATCTCAGCGTGTAACAAAGCTGGCAAGCCAGTGATTTGTGCCACTCAGATGCTGGAGAGCATGACGTACAAACCCAGGGCCACTCGCTCGGAATCCAATGACGTGGCCAATGCTGTGCTGGACGGCGCCGACTGCGTCATGCTGTCTGGGGAGTCTGCAAAAGGTTACTTCTCGGAGAACTGCGTGCTGATCACAGTGTGAAGGAGAAAGAGAAACGGGCAAAGCACAGAGAGAGAGAGAGAGAGAGAGAAAGAGAGAGGGGGCACACACACGGAATAAAAGAGAGAGAGAGAGAGAGATAGAGAGAGAGCACACATGGAATAAGAGAGAGAGAGAGCACACACGGAATAAGAGAGAGAGATAGAGAAAGCACACACACGGAATAAGAGAGAGGGAGAGAGAGCACACACACGGAATAAGAGAGAGAGTTAGAGAGAGCACACACGGAATAAGAGAGAGAGAGAGAGAGAGCACACACACGGAATAAGAGAGAGAGAGAGAGAGAGAGAGAGCACACACACGGAATAAGAGAGAGAGTTAGAGAGAGCACACACGGAATAAGAGAGAGAGTTAGAGAGAGCACACACGGAATAAGAGAGAGAGTTAGAGAGAGCACACACACGGAATAAGAGAGAGAGAGAGAGAGAGCACACACGGAATAAGAGAGAGAGTTAGAGAGAGCACACACGGAATAAGAGAGAGAGAGAGAGAGAGAGCACACACACGGAATAAGAGAGAGAGATAGAGAGAGCACCCACACGGAATAAGAGAGAGAGAGAGAGAGAGAGAGAGCACACGCGGAATAAGAAAGAGAGATAGAGAGAGCACACACATGGAATAAGAGAGAGAGAGAGAGAGAGAGAGCACACACGTGGAATAAGAGAGAGAGAGAGCACACACATGGAATAAGAGAGAGAGAGAGAGAGAGCACACACGTGGAATAAGAGAGAGAGAGAGCACACACATGGCATAAGAGAGAGAGAGAGAGAGAGAGAGAGCACACGCGGAATAAGAAAGAGAGATAGAGAGAGCACACATGGAATAAGAGAGAGAGAGCACACACGTGGAATAAGAGAGAGAGAGAGCATACACATGGAATAAGAGGGGGAGAGAGAGAGAGAGAGAGAGAGAGAGAGAGAGAGAGAGAGAGAGAGGAGAGAGAGAGAGGGAGGGAGGGGGGAGTATGTGGTGCAAGGTGGACGGCGGTGATATTGTGCGGTCACAGAATTAAAAGTTAGTGACTTTCTCCATATTCAGCAATATGTGATTAAACTGTGGCTGGCAGAAACAGCATCAGTATTATTTATTAATGAAATTTTTTATTAACATTACTATGAAAGGATTAAGCCAGTTGTTTCCCTTACTCCAATAAGCCAAAGCCGTTTTGTTTTATTTTCATTCGGTTTCTTTTGCACAGCATCACCTCATAGACCTGGACAAAACTTAAGAAATCGAAAACACTTTGAGCATAAGGAGCAGTATTACGCACTCTTAATCAAACATCTAATACCGGAGTCTATCATATCAACATGTTTGATCAACGTATAATAAGTTTTAGGTCTCTTTGAATTATTTGCTGTTGTTGAGTGAGTAACTACATTTTGTGATATAAGTGCTTTCAGTTAAGACAATAAATTATAATCTGCAATATTAACTTTTGCTTCTGGTTTGTTCCTTGGCCCCTGTCCCAGGACTCTACCCTGTGGAGGCGGTGACACACATGGCATCTGTATGCTTGGAGGCAGAATCCGTATTTTTCAGGTAAGTCCACATACCTAACTGCGGACATTTCCACCAAAATCACGTCGACAACGCTGGAGTGTGATGTTGTGTAATATTTCACGACGTCATCCATTTTGCAGTGCGTCACTGCTCCGTTTTAATGGCGTTTCATTTTTGATACTTTGGGATATTAAGAAAAAAACTGTTTTTTTTTCCAGTCATTTGGTGACTTTGTCATGATGATACTACTGGATTATTATATTTTCCTGCTGGCTGATTTCTTATATACTATTATCTAATAGCCCTCACGCTCAGGAACGCAATGAACCGTCAGTTGCCTTTTGGCATAAGTCTGACATCTGCCATTATCGCAGAGCAGTGACGATTATTTGTTTTGTGGAGCTGGTGATGATGGTAAGATAGCATCCAGACGGCAAGGAAGTGACTGAGTCCAGATTTAACGCATATTGCGCCAATGGGTCTGGCAACGAACTGAACCTGTAACACTGGAAACGAGGTCAGAAATGACAAGCGGAAATTACAGAGCCAAATGAGTGTCAAAGTAATGAGAGTCACTGGAACTAATTTTTTGTCATTCTAGGTAAAAATGTTGAATTTAGCTAAAACTATGACCACGCCATACGAACTAAAGACATATAGTAACATTACTAAGGAGAAATAATAAAACAAATGGTGCCAAGCACTGTCCTTTATAACATTTAATCTTTCTTTCCTTATTTTTTTAAAATGAAAACATTTTTGGGGGAAGGGGAGTAAGTACAGTAACCGTACGCGGCCCATAACGTGTAGGGATGTGTGAAAATCGGTAAACGCACATTCATAATGCATATATGTACACGGAATGAGTGTGAAAGAAGGAACTGTGCCTGTTGTACATGGCTTGAGGTCACTGAAAGAAGGTGCGCAAAAAAAAACAAGGAAGAGTCCTCGCCCTTCTTTCATATGATGCCCCCTCCCCTCCATTTCCCGCGAGTCTGCTCTCATTTGACCTTCCCCCCCCCCTATTATTTTCTCACGTGGACCCATAACACGCCTTGTCCTTACTGAAAGAGGCAAAGATCTATAACTTGATCTGTACATGACAACTTTTGAGAATTTTACCAGTGTAATAAAATTCATACGGAACTATTTAATTCTATTTGTGGAATTTAAGTTGATGAAGCTCTGAATGCCAATTAATATTAATAAAGTACCCCAATAGACCGTGAAAGACGCAAAATGGCCGTTATCGTGCCGACGCGACGTAAAATCCAAACTCAAAATTAACCCCCCGCCCCTTTTTTCCCAGATTAATTGAGCCGTAGGCCTATTCATTGTACATACGGTACCACTCAGTAAGACATGTGTACGATGAAAGAATTTTGGCGCTTTATCGGTAGTTCCCACCCCAACTTACCTAGGCTATATTAGTCGATATTCATGCAATATTTGTCAGTTAGCTGAGTATGACCAGATCTATTCGATATTTCAATTATTATTTGAGATATAGATTGAAATCTAAGTTAGATCTAGATTATCTATCGAATGTCTAGACAACATACAGTAGATCTCTAACTCATTTTACAAAGCGGATGACCATCGTTTTGAGTTGGGGTGGGAACTACCGAAAAAGCGCCATAATTTTATGAATTTTAATATTAAAACCAGAGTGTTCTCTTCGTCATCAGTCTTCGAGTGTTCACCGAACTGAAACAGTTCACTCCCATGTTTGCGGACGCTGCCAGAACAATCGCACTGTCCGCTGTCGATGCCTCTTACCAATGTATGGCGTCGGCTATCATAGCAATGTCCACTACCGGCAGGTCGGGCTACCTGCTGTCTCAGTACCGACCGAGATGTCCGATCATTATGGTCACAAGGAACGAAACCACAGCAAGGCAATCTCTTCTGTACAGGTAACGAAGACGGTGAATGGGATTTCAAAATACCCCTTGAGGTATAACTAAAAGTCAAATCTAATTGTAATGTTGTGTTGGACGACGAATAGCCGGTTCCAGTTGGACGAGTTCTTCAACGAAAGAGACATTTCGATGTTACGGTCTGCACATATTCTAATAACTTCCCATCTTGTCTGGGTCTGGCCTGGCTTAGTCATAGAATGGCCTTAATTTCCTCTATCCCTCTATCCGCTTCCAACATCTGTGTGGTCTGTGTGCATATCCAGTAATTGCAAACGGTTACTGTCATGCAAATATGCACGAACATTTCTTATATCTGACATAGGTCTAACTGTCACGATCTTATCACCCCCCCCCCCCCCAAACCAAAAAAAACAACAAACCTTGAGTTTGTAAATCCGTGTTCATTTGGAAATACAACGGGGTTCATTAAAGGACATACTGTTACCTGCCAGTGGTTATGGTCTTTTAGTAGCAAATTCATGTAACTGGCGAAACACAGATCCACTTCACAGACACTGCATTCTCTCTTTGCTAAAGGCATGTTCTTTTTTTTTTTTTTTCGGGATTGCAGTAGGTATTAAAACAACATGCTGAGAGATGCAAGAAAGACTGGGGATTTTTTGGCACGCTCACCCTAATGTACACATCTGACTGCAGCTAAACTGACTCCCTGCCGTCATTCCCCCCTCCCCTGCCCCCCTCTCCCCGGAAAAAAATAAATCTTACGTTAGTGATATGAGTGGTGATGACGCAAGCTGTAGTAATTTAGACGGTTTGGTTAATTTTATTAGTGTTCCATTTCAGAAATGTCCTCTCTCTTTCTCTTTCTCTCTCTCTCATCGTCTCATTATAGGCATTGTGTTGTTATTGGTCCAGTTATAGTAATACCACAGCCACAGGGCATACCCCATTTATTGTAATATCACAGCCACAAGGGCATACCTCATTGATTGTAATGCGACTGCCACAAGGCATACCCCATTTATTGTATTGCCACTGCCACAAGGGCATACCCCATTTATTGTGAATACTGTTTGCCAGGAGCGGAACAATCTGTTTGTTGGTGTATTTTTGCCACAGGAGCGTAATCCATTTAATTTATTACGATACTATTGTCAGAAGGAGCATATTCTATTGAACAGAGCAAATGTTGCTGTTGTACTGCTGCCTCGGGGGCATAATCCAGTTATTATGCACAATTCGTTGATTGTTATTGTATTTATCTGTCGGGTCAGGTCAAAAAAATCTGCTACTGGTAACATGTAATCCAGTACAACCTGTTTCATGAACTGGTACGCTAGCATGGTATCAGTGGGCGTGCACCTGTCGGTGCAAACGGCCAGGGCGCAGGAGGTTTCATCTAACCCAACGGCCACATGCTAGGGCACAATGTGACCCTCAGTACTTGAGTCCTTCACATTGGCCCCCGGTAGCGGTGTGGTCATAGGCTTGTTTGCCTAAATCACAGACGAAGAATTGAGCAAACTTCCCGGACGCAGCTTCGAAGCTGGCGGCAGCAGGCCAGTGGTTGATTGATAGGGCAGATGGCAATATACCGTCACTCTGGCCTGGATATCGTGACACAGAGCATCCACCTGTATTGGTGTTCTTTGGTTTGGGTCTTTCACCCTAGTCAGTTGGGACTGCGAGGCTGTGGAGTAGCCTACAGGCAGCCGGTCAGGCAATATGACTGTCCCTCTGGCATCCTCCTGCACCTGGATACATTTCCAGTCGTCTTGACCCTGTCTTGCCACTTGGATAAGTTGTGTCCAGGCGAGAGAGTGAGTCTGATGTTTGCGCAGCTCTTTCTCACTAAAAACAAATTCTTTGCGCCAGTCTTAACACTCACCTCGTCTTCTTTCATCTTTGTCTCGTCTTCTTTCCTCTCAAAATTCCAACGGCGATGGGCGAGTGCGGTGGCAGCAGGTTCGGATAGACTGGAAGCTGTTAGCACAGACCTACACGTTGGTGGCTGTGGGCTATGGTCGCTTCATCGTCGATTGAAGTGGAGGCGTGGGGAGGCAGTACCCACAGTAGCTGAGCAGCCTTATTTAAGGATAGCACTGCTCACCTCAACTGAGGAAGGGGCTAGAAAAGGTGCCCTAAAGAAAGCCCACTTCACATCACCCTGACTGGTATACCGCGACCAGTGGGGATCCCTTTTTGCGGTCGAAACAAAAAGAAATTCAGCTTACTCAGGCTAGGAGCCTGGAATATACACACACTACAGGACAACTCAAACAACCCGGAAAGACGCACTGCACTTATTGCCATTGAGCTCAGCAGGTACAACCTGGACATAGTGGCACTCAGTGAGAACAGACTCCCTGATAGTGGCCAACTCAAAGAGCTCAGTGGTGGATACACCTTCTTCTGGAAAGGCAAGGGTGCAGACGAACCGAGACAGCATGGTGTTGGGTTTGCAATTAAAAATGACCTTGTCAGAAATTTGCAGTCCATGCCAATTGAAATAAATGACAGGCTAATGACACTCAGGATCCCAGTTGGGAAAAGCCAGTCAGCCACCCTCATTAGCGCATATGCGCCCACCATGACAAACCCAGGTGAAGCCAAAGACAAGTTCTATTCTGATCTAGAATCTGTCATATGCTCTGTCCCGGCAGCTGATAAGCTGATTCTCTTGGGGGACTTCAATGCTAGGGTTGGCTCCGAAATCTCAGCGTGGCCAAATGTTTTGGGCCCTCATGGAGTTGGTTCATGCAATAACAATGGGTTGCGCTTACTTACTTTGTGCGCTGAATTTGGCCTGTTCATTACCAACACAAATTTTAGTCTCCCCGTGAGAAACAGAACTTCATGGATGCATCCCCGCTCAAAGCATTGGCATCTCATAGACTATGTCATTGTGAGGAAGACTGACAGAAAGGGTGTCCTTGTAACAAAGGCGATGTGTGGTGCCGAGTGTGGAACTGACCACAGACTCATTGTTTGCAAGCTCAGACTAACATTGAGGTGCAATAGACGCCCTCAAGGAAAAGCGCCACCTAAACGCCTAAATGTTTCAAAACTCTGCTCAGCTGAGAAACAGAGCGAGCTCTCATCAGAACTCTCCTCAAAATTGGATTGCGTGACTTTTGACCCTGAGAACATTGAACAGAGCTGGACTGACCTAAAAACGACTGTACACTCTTGCGCCAGCAGCACAGTTGGTTTTCCTGTCCGCAAGCACCAGGACTGGTTCAATGATAATGATAATGAAATCAAAGTGCTCATCAAAGAAAAAAATAGTCTCATCCAAGCTCACTGCAGTGACCCCTCTTCCACAGCAAAAGCTGATGCACTGCGTGCATGTAAGGGTGTACTCCAGAAGAAGCTGAGGAAAATGAAAAATGACTGGCTTGAAGAGCGAGTAAGAGAAACTCAGAAATATGCCGACACAAACAACACTAGAAAGTTCTTTGAGAGCCTCCGAGCTGTGTTTGGACCATCCCGCTCTGGCACTACGCCACTTCTTGCGTCAGATGGTTCAACACGCATTGTTGAATTGAATGCCATAATTCAGCGTTGGGCAGAACATTTCGGAGGTGTGCTAAATCGGCCATCAAATATAAATACTGAGTCCATTGACCGCCTCCCTCAGACTCCTATTAATGCAGCTCTTGCCAAGCCATTCACAGCAAATGAGACCCGAACTGCCACAAATCAGATGTCCTTTAACAAATCACCAGGCGTGGATTCAATTCCTGCTGAGGTGTATGCCTTCGGTGGAGAAAAGCTTATTGAAAGGTTGTCCGAGTTGTTCAATCATATGTTGAAAGCAGGGAAGCTGCCACAGGACTTCAAAGATGCTTCAATCATCCATCTGTACAAAAACAAAGGGGACAGCCAAGTCTGTGACAACCATCGGGGAATCTCTCTACTTTCAATTGCTGGCAAAATATTGGCAAGAATGCTTCTGAATCGCCTTCTTGATCACCTCTCGTCAAATGACTTGCTTCCCGAGAGCCAATGTGGCTTTCGTAAAGAGAGGGGAACGGCGGATATGATTTTTGCTGCCAGACAGATTCAGGAAAAATGCATGGAACAAAATAAAGCGCTGTATATCACATTTGTTGACCTCACAAAAGCATTTGACACAGTGTGTCGTGAAGGCCTCTGGAAAATCTTGGCGAAGTTTGGGTGTCCACCCGAATTCATCACAATAGTGCGCCAGTTTCATGATGGCATGCAAGCTGCAGTCAGAAGCAACGGCAGTTTTTCAGAGCCCTTTGCTGCCACAAATGGGGTAAAACAGGGTTGTGTCTTAGCCCCAACTCTGTTCAGCATCATGTTCTCTGCAATGCTACAAGAAGCCTTTAGCTCTCCTCCTCAAGGGGTAAGCATCAAGTACCGAACTTATGGCAGTCTATTCAACCTCAGGAGACTTCAGGCAAAAACCAAAACCAAAAGTACTCAAGTTTGTGACCTACTATTTGCTGATGATTGTGCACTTCTGGCACACGATGAGGATAGCATGCAAAACTGTGTTGATAAGTTCTCTAGTGCCTGTGACAACTTTGGCCTCACAATAAGCACAAAGAAGACGGAAGTGCTCCATCAGCCTGCTCCAGACGACAAGTATCCTGTGACCCCAAATATCAAAGTCCATGACAGTCTTCTGAAGGTGTCGGAGAACTTCACCTATCTTGGCAGTACACTGTCTTCCGCGGCTCGTGTTGATACTGAAATTCTCTCAAGAATCAGCAAAGCCAGCTCTGCATTTGGCAGGCTTCGAAAGAGAGTGTGGGATGTTGCCGGCATTCGCACAGACACTAAGCTGAAAGTGTACAATGCTGTGGTCCTTCCCACCCTACTCTATGGGACTGAAACCTGGACAGTGTACCAATCGCATGCCAGAAAGCTAAATCACTTTCATCTGGCCTGCCTTAGAAAGATCCTAAGGATCAAATGGCAGGATAAAATTCCAGACACTGAGGTCCTCAATCGTGCCAAGGAATTGAGCATCTTCTGCCACCTGAAAAAAATTCAGCTACGTTGGGCAGGACATGTTGTCAGAATGCCCGACTCCAGACTCCCTAAGCAAATCTTCTTCTCTGAGCTCTCCAATGGGGCCCCAAAGAGACGTTACAAAGACACTCTCAAGCAATCACTGAAGGCCTTTGCCATTGATGTGAGTGAGTGGGAAAAGCTCTCGCTTGATCGTGCAAATTGGAGGGCGGCCCTTACCAGAGGCAGCAAAGCATGGGAAGCTGACAGAGTCCAGCAGGCTATCAAAAAAAGAGAATGGCGCAAGAAAAGGCCCAGTGGTACTGAACCAACGGAGCACTCTTGTCATTTATGCGGAAGGGTCTGCAGGGCAAAAATAGGACTTATCAGTCACATGAGAAGCCATAAGTCATGAAAGAACAGTCTTTCCATTCTGTCCTCTGTGTCCTTTAGTTCTCTTTATTGTCCATGTGTTGAAATTCTCAACAATTTCTGTTCTTTATTCCTCTGGTGTTGTTAAGGTCATCATCATACCTGATGGACGAACTATTATTGTATTATTTGCCACAGGGGCATAATACATTTGTAATGGGACCATTGCCTCGGGGGCATAATCCAGTTATTATGCATCATCCAGTTATTGTTATTATACTATTCCCTCAGGGACATATCCAGTTATTGTGCATTGTCCATTTGTTGTTATTACATGTATAATTATTACTGCCGCAGGGGCGTAATTCAGTTATTGTGCATAACCCGTTTGTTGTTATTATACTACATGTATTGCATCAGGGGCATGATCCAGTTCTTGTGCATAAGCCATATCTGTTGCTAATATATTATTGCATCAGGGGCATAATCTAATTATTATACATAATCCATTTCTTGTTGTTGAACTATTGCCACAGGGGCATAATCCCTTTCCACTTTAAACAACCGCCCTTGGAGAATTGGGACGAGGACTGCAATATCAGAATCCAGACTGCCGTTGATCTGGGAATCAGCCGCGGCATCCTCCACTACCAGGACACCGTTATCCTCGTCATGGGACTGATGAGTGGACCAGGTAAAACCAACTGCATTCAGATCATCACTTGCAAGCAAGGGCAGCAATCCTCGTAGGGTGATTACCTCCCCTGAAGCTTTTATACCAAAGTTAGGTTGCTGACTACGATTTTAGTACTGTAGTTGTTGTTGTTGTCTTTAATCTTTCGTGGCACAGGTATACCACAGGCTCATCAGGACGTAAGAATAATTTCAGTTTCGACAGTCTCACCACAATCTTGATCTCCGGCTTTGTCTCGGTTTAAAAATTCAGCTGTACTAGTTGCAAATTTCTTATGAGACAAAGCCCTGGTCATGAACTGAAGATCAGAAAAGCAAAGTGAGACAAAATATTCACTCTGAAACAAGACTTAGTGCATGAACTACTGCTTCGATATTGCTAACAAAATCTGAACACCACACCGAAGGTTTACTATTCTGATGTCACGCGAGACTTTACTGTATGTTCTGTGGTTATGCTAAGACAGGTGAAGTCTGCGAAGACACAGACATATCAAATTTATTTTTTTTCAAAATTAGAATGGCATTTTTTTTGCTCTTGAACTTCTCGACGAAATTTCAGAAAGCCATTTCGGGATAAATGAGAGGTACTTATGACACGGCAGTATCAGCTCACATGGTGGTGGTTGCCATCAAATGTCACCGAATACTGTTGCATCCGATGCTGCATTAAGTAACATGGAGTTAAAAATCTCAACGGTTTTATTAAGTTTTGAGATGCAAGAGCTTGGAAATTAAGTGTAGACAAAGATACTGATAGAATTAGAATTTAACTCTAACGTGGACCCACAGTACGTCCTGTTTTTCTGAAAGAGGCTAAGACCTTCAACTTGATTAAAAACTGTTATACTCATTTACACAACTCTTTCTAGAACCACACAAAAGAGCGTTTGAGAATTTTACCAATGTGATAAAATTTACAAGGAGCTATTTAATTATATTTGTGAAATTTAGAAGCTCTGGAGACGGAACATAAATAAAGTACTGGTACCCAAATAGACCACGAATGCTGACGCGTCGTAAAACCGAAAACGGAGACTCCAACTGTGACGCCAGTTCTCATGTTAACCTAATATGTCTGATATCTATGTCTATAAAACTGGACTTCTGTTTTTTTCAATCCAAAGTCCTTAGAAAATAAACTTCGTACCACCTTCAAAACTTTACAAAGTGCCCCTGAACCGCTCAAGTTAGGCCATTAGCTAATAAAATTCTTACATACGCACTCCTTCGATTCATTAGAAAAACCAGTATTTCTTTTTCGTAAAAGTTTTAAGATTTGATCCTGTTTAAAAAGAGTAACCTGAGCATAATTATTAGTGTGCCCTGCCGCCTTCTTCTCTTGACGCCGGTACGGCATGCTTGTGGCTCCTCATAGAAGAATATAATTATAATACTGTCCATTTATGCTTGTACTTGACAAACTTAGTCATCCATATCGGTCACCTGACACAGAACGTGGCACTTGTACAACCCTTGTGTAAATTGAACTTGTTCTTTGAATCACAGCCCAAGACGGCAATGTCTTACGTAATTCACTAACTGTTTACCATAGCCCGCATGCTGTGCTTCGGATCTTCTTGCTGGGCATAGAATAAACCTGTGTATGGATTTAAACCTGATCCACTGTGCGTCTTGGCCGAGCTCCAAGCATGTTTTTTCTTTGTTCCCCTTATGCATCCCAGGTCATCCTTTTTTTTTTTTTTAAAGCATACCAGTATCGTGTAAACCAACTAAGCTGGGGGATTATGACCCGTGGCAAAACACTGTAAAATCTCTTCACCCCGAATCGCGGTTGATTCTATGGTAATTACGTCATTTTGCATGATTAAATATTGTCAGGAAGGCCCAAAGGCACAGAGTCGTAACTGTCTTGACATTGCTAGCAAATGCCGTGGGCCTATAGTCACCTTCACCATACAGAATGGTTCTTCAGAGGATCTCACTTTCGTGTCGTGCCGCTCCACGTCTATTTCATTCTTTAAATATGGAAACCGATGAGCGTCGAGTCCGCAAATACAATTGTTGTTGTTGTGGTTGTTGTTTTTGGTGTTGTTGCTAACTTTCCTCTACCATTAATTTCATACTTTTTTTTCTGCCCGAACTTCAACCCTGATCATTCTGTCTATTGTCTTACTTTTTCCGAGCATAATGTGATTGTTATCGTGTCGACGTGCTTTTTCTCCAAACTCGAACTCAAACTCCTGTGTAGAAAAGGGGGAAGGGAAGGAAGGAAGGGGCGGGGGGTGGGGGGGGGGGGTGATGGGAGGTGCATAATTATTGCGGTTCTCGGGTTGCAGGTAAGGCCTTGTCGACGAGCAAATCCGCTATAAGCAATGTGAATCACATGAATCACATTGTAGCCTTAATAGAACAATGTTTGTACAAATTGTGAATCACTTGATACCACTAACCACTGCGATTTTGTTAATTATATACATTACTTCCAGTCTGTATAGTCTGTGCCAGCAGTGCTTTATACAAATGCTTTATATTATTATGAATAAAACCATAATGTTTCTCACACAGATATTTTAGTTTTCATTAACTGCATGAATTGTGTGATAGTCGTAGCCGAGACGCAGAATACCGAGACGAACCATTCCGTCTCCCACTATTATGTCCACAAATTGCACGCGTATAAATGTGATGAGTACTACTCTTTTTCGTTCAATTATGAAGGGGTGTGGTGCGAATTGTTGTATTGTTGACATCGATGATACGCGCGCAAGCCGACGGACGGAATGTGACGAATTGATTCGTCTCACTATTCTGTATCTCGGATCGTAGTATGTCCGTTGTCACAGCGTTCCAGTGTTTTGTCCATCAGTTGTGTCGTGCAATAGTTTTCTGTCTTTCAAGCGTTGTTTCTTCAATTCTTCCCGTCTCTCTTCTGCATTTTTTAAAATCAGTACGCGTTTGTGTTGTTTTTAACTTCATTTATCTCTTGGAATTAAAAAAAAAAACAACAAACTTTATTTATCTCTGGTCATCGCCAGAAAAACACTTTAATTAAGTTTAATTGGTCTTGTTTGTTTGTTTGTTTGTTTGTTGTTGTTGTTTTCGTTTTTCTTTTCCCCCATTTTTTCAACATTTATTTTCGTCTTTTTCTTTCTTTCTTCGGTTTTACACGTTATTTTCTTAGCTTTGTTGACAATAATAATATTGATGATAAAGTGAACTTTTGTGCAACTCCTACAAAAGCATCTAATCCTCAAAAGAGACGTAAAAAAATTTGAAACATGATTTATAATGACATGTAAATATTCAAGGTGCTTTGGCGCTATGAGAAAATGCAATTGTAAAAAAGACCTATTTGTTTTTAAAATCCAGCCAGCTGATTTTCGCGGGCTTTGTTAAAAGTGTTCGAATAGTCCCAGAAAGTCTCGACGTCTTTTCATATGCCTCTGAGTCTGATGCAAAAACAAAACAACAACAAAAAAACAGGAAGATGCACACAAGGTAATACATCTACTTAAAATGAGGCCTATAGTTTTTCACATCCTGTTCCGACACTTAATGTGTTTTGTTACAATGTAAATTTTTTTTTTTTTTTTCACTAGTTTCCCAAGAAATCGTCTCTCCTTTCGTCTTCCTTTTCCACGGTCATTCATCCATTTTTGTTTTGTTTTGTTTTATTTGTTTGTTCGGTCACTGAGGGCAAAAATCCGCGGGTTTTCTTCCCGTAGACATACCTCAGTTGACACTGCAACATGTATATTAACAGATAACGTAAAATGTCATGAAATGATTTCACGAAGTAGTTCGCAAAACTGCGCTGCAGCTATCATTATATGTATGTCACTACGTGTCCGGTTTTATGATTTGATCCCATGGCACGTCCTTGCCGATATATCTGCAGGGGTCGGACATCAACACTGTAAAGTGCAAGCTGAGTTCACCACTAACACTAGAGTGTAAGCTGCTTTCACACCCTGCTAAGTGCGGGGACGGTGCAGAATAGTAATGCACTGTTGTATAGGCAAAATATTCAATGTCAATGTCATTACTTTACAGATTGTAAGGTGTGCACTGTGCACTGCAAAATATGTCACACCTAACACAGTCTCTGTCAAGTTGGGGCGAGGCCATATTTTAGTAGGGTGTGGGACTTGGGGCGCAGGGATTTTTCATAAAAAATCTTAATTTTATAGTGTATTTTTAACTTAACTGTATAGATAAACTATTTGTTCTTTTTGTCGCGTTAGTGGTTTCCTTGTTTTGCTCGCAATAAAACTCTATTTAATTAAAACTTCTTTTGAATGTAACCTACTGAATGACTTGTAATCTTTATGTACGTGTACTTACTTTGCCCGATCGTTTTTTTTTTTTAAAATTGAAGTGGGACCTAGGACAAAAAAAGTAGAGAAACACTGATCCAACAGAATATTACATTGGGATTACATTCACAGGAGATTTAACAAAAGGAAGAGCACATCCGTACAGCATGTTGTACGGATATGGACAGTGCATATCCGTACAACGCACATAATTCAATGACGTAGAACACACACCGGAATACTATATTATTGACCTTGTTCATTTGCATAGTTTTTAAAAATATGAATCGGCTTAGTAGCAAACCAATCCGACTTCTGCTCAGAGATTGCGTGATCTGCGCTAATAATATACTTGAGTGTACGTCGATCACCAATGGCTACCCCAACCTCTTTTCGCCTGATTAGTCAATCTGGCTACCGCCCATTGATACAAACTGACTAGACCCTCACGCCCCCAGGTCCATCTGACTATTCCATGTGTTGTCACCAGAGATATGTTAAGATATCTCTGGTTGTCACTTTTAATTCGTGAACACCATATCAAGTTTTGTTTCAACAAACCTTCACCAGTCGTGCTTTTTGGTAAACCTGTTATACGATATGCACTGTCCATATCCATACAACATATTGTACGGATATACACTTCCTTAACAAAAAGATGGCACTGAGCAGTACATTCATCGCTCTCCAACACTTTGATAGTTTTAGGTACCATGGATCATTAGTGAAACACACTGCAAATTTTATGGTCTGCAAGGCATTATCTATGATGAAACGATACGAAAGTGATGAATTTATTCTTTCTTGGGATGATGCCCTGTAATTAATGTTTTTTTGTGGGCAGCCCAAACATCACCAAACAGAGTACTGGAGTAGTCGCTTATTATCGAATATTGAAGATAAATCACTTGTTTTTTTCCCCTATTATTTCGAAGAAGATACCAAAAACTTCAGAAAGTTTACCGCCTTGTTTGCACTTTTACACTTGTGTTTCACACGAATGCCCACCCCCCCCCCCCCACACATTTCATCCGGGCTGTTCAGATCCTTTAGATAACAGTCATAAAGATGTCTGGAGCGGTAGTATGGCCCAGTGATCATGGACATCTCCCAGTGGACACGAACAGTGTGTGTGTGAGAGAGAGTCTGTGTGTGCGTGCATGTGTGTGTGTGCTGAAAACACAGGTCAGAAATTTAAACAACTTCTGTTGTAAACAAGAAAGATTGGGCAATCAAAACTTTTACTGTCAGGTGACCACGCGGAACATGTTAACAATGTTTTCTTGCTTTCTTGGCGAGGTCGATTGGCTTTGAATAAAAGTGCTTTTTTTGTTTTCTGTCGCCTCGTCAAAGGTTTAGATTTTTGGAGCCCTAATAAACAACAACTGCAATGATCGGGAGCGACGATTTTATGCCTTATTTGTGTTGTTGATGTAGGCCTTTTTTTTTTTTAATAACATTGCTGGAATTTCCGCTGGCTTGTCAAAGATTTGGATTTTTTTACTTTCTCGAGAATTGATCCAAAAAAAAAAAAAAACTGACCTTGAAGCAATGATGTTTACCTTATTTGCGTTGTACATTTTCTTTGAATATTATATTAAAGGTAGGATTTCTGTCGCCTTATCAAATTTGGATTCTTCGAGCATTAAATTTTTTAAAGGTGTGACTCCAACGCAGTCTTTTTTCTTCTTTGTGTTGTCGGCTATCTTTGAATATTGATATGTTTTTGAACCGCGTTTTCAGATTATTTGGAGTTTCCCAGCACTCATGAGTTTGGCTGTCAACTTTAGTGACGTTGCACTGATTCACCGATTCGTTATCGGTGCTTGAGAGATTATACTGATTCAATTAAGTTTTCATTCCTATCGCTGTATATAGTACCTGAATAACCATTTCGTAAACTGTAGCCTGTATAAAAATCATTGGCATGCTATTGCCTGACTATGCTACAGACCCTTTTCACTACGGTTGTTTGCGGGGAAAAGCACCGTGTAGGGCAAAAACCTCCATTTGCCTTTGTGATGGCAACTGAATATGTGCACAGTCTAAGCAAAGATGCATTTTTATGCCAGAACCAGCACGTAACGGGTTTGTACAATTGGGTGCCCAACAAGAGGATGGTATTGTTCGAAGGTGGTCCACCGCTTCCGCCCTACAAGTGGGGCACGCCGCCATTTTGTTTACAAATCACGTGATATGGAGGACGGTAAATGAAAAGGGTCTATAGACCCCTTCTAGACGCAACACGAATAGCCCCTTTACCCGGAGACGTCTTAACGCAGTTACCCAGGGACCCCAAGGGTTTAGGGGGCCCCATGTATGCAAATTTACACGGTTTTTTTTTAATGGGTGGGCCGCAACCAATCTCTTTGCCTTGGGGCCCATTATGATGTTAAGACGGCCCTGCCTCTACCAGTTCGCCAGAGCTAACAAAGATCCTATTCATGTGTCGTTTAAAATTTAAAATGTTACATACGAGAGACCCTCCTCGGCTTGGATTTGTGTCCTTCAATTACGCAGCTGGAATCTACACAATTCTGCATTTTTAATGTTACAAATGTTATGACTGAGTTACGTAATTTTCCAGCTGCTGAATCTTTTGGATAGAACGTCTTCATTTTCTGTCTCACTATCCCCATAACCCCAAATCACCGGAGAGCATAATCTGGCAATACCGAGTGATCTTGTCCACAGCATCCGCTCCGCTCGGCTATTTTACGGAAAACGACATATTATGAAAAAGTAAAGTAAAACACACTTTTGCCTCTACAGCAGTGAGGAGCGGAGAGGAACGGATGCTGAGGACAAGCATACAGAGGCAAAGAGTGTTTTATTTTTTCCTACGTCATTTTTCGTAAAATAGTGGAGCGGATCGGATGCTATGGACAACACCGCTTACGTAGCTCTTCGGGCTTCAACCATAGGACATAACAACAACAACGACCCAATTCTTTATAAAGACAAGGCTGATTAAGGTGAAGATTGCTGCAGGTTCTGCAATCCTCACAGACGGAATGTCATTCAGGAAAGCTAAAGATGGAACGACCAAATTGTAACATTAGGTTGATAGTAGTTTCGTGGCTGGCGTCATTCCTATTGAGGGCTGTGTTATCACATTTCGTAATCGTAAACAAAAAGAATCAGTGGAAAGAGGACTTGGTTTACAGACATAATTAAAATTACGGTGATTTTGCTCTGGTTCTTGCTTGACTCCGTGTGCGCTTATTAAGTCACAAGAACCTTCACCTACTTTAGCATGTCTTAAGCAGTGGCGCAGAGTGGGTTGCTAGAGCCCGGGGCAAGGCAGGTATTGCGCCCCCCCCCCCCAACCCGTGGAGACCATTAGCACGTGGTAACATGGAAACTGTTGCAAAACTGTATAGAATGTTCAAACCTTGAGAGAGTTTTGTGTTTGTGGGGAATGCGTGTGTGTGTGTGTGTGGGGGGGGGTATTTTTTTTATTTACTAGTACTAATTTATTCTTTTGCTTTTAGATTTTGCGCCCCCTTAAGAATTTTAGGGCTGGAGCAACCGAACGCCCCCCCCCCCCCCAGCACATCCCACGCTACGCCAATTGGTTTAAATTATATAATCATCAATCAGAAACAACTCAGATTCACAGTAACAAAAACAGGGCTCCTCCACAGAGAAGGATCTCTACACAACTCAAGATTAATTATTTGTCCCAGTGGTCATTTCACGTCAAGCAAAATATGTGACATAATGGTGTAATTTGTTTTCATTCATTCCTTTCACTTTCAGCCACTCCTAATCCCCACGGTCACTGCCCTCAAGCTCCACAGAATACGGGCAGGGGCGGAATGGGTATCAAAAAGAAACTATGGAGGTCACCTTATAGGCTCCCATTGCTTGAAAGGATTTATCAGCTTCGTTATTAGTATTGTCACGGCTATGTTGATTCAAAACCACGTGAATCGGCTTTAGCGAGCACAATTTTAGGTGCAAATGAGAGTATTGTTGTTGCCACAACGAAACTCTAACGTTATTATCCTGAAGTGAACAGGTTTCAGGCAAAGGCTAATTAACTTCATAATTGTCCATCTGTTCATTTAAGTGATTACGTTAATACACTATTCAAAATAATCGCTCTCACACATGTAAACTTGTTCAAAGAGGTCCGACTACAAGCTCAAGGGGCCCATTCACAACAAGGAGTAAGAAAGAAGAAGACCAATATGAGAACCATAACCTATCCACTACCTTGGGGGTAACCATTATCACTTTGTTATACTGGGATTCTATCGGGGGTAGTTAGGTCCTCCAGGGCTTTACACAATGGCATGACAAAAAAGTCCGACCAAGAAATTTTGGTGACGATTGACCACCAGGGAGTCCACATCTCCCTGAACAAGCCAGATCGTAACTGCCCATTACTCTTTCCCTTAGCGGAGAGCTTTACCATAGTTCTATATTGACACTCCAGAGGCCAACGGCATGTCAGCGACCCTAAGGTAATATCATATAACAAATATCAATTTATTTCAATGGAACACGAACAATCCACGAGCCACGAACTATTGCCAAAGGAAAAGGGGGCGTATGTTGTTAGCCTACTAGTACTAAGGAACTGCGTAGTTACATCTTGACTGCTTGAAAACCGAAACTTGTTACAGTGACCTAATATTTGGTGTGATGTTATTGTACCCGCAGTCAATGTTATTCTAAAGCCATGTACCCGTATCCACGTCGGAATCGTTTCATACTCATAGCGCATACTTTTACGAGCGCAGTGGACAATGCTTTGTGAAACACAGGGGGTGTCCATTTACGGCGTTCACAATAAAGCCTGGGGCGTGTTACAGGTAAGGTAAAGGGATAGTAGAGACGATGCTGAGATACATTTCATCGAGATTTATGGGAAGTCATGTCAGTTGACATAATTTTGATTTTCAAGACGAAAATGCATCGGTTTGATCTATTATGCTGACTGTTGTTGGAGAACTGTTTAGATTTACGGTGCCTTAAATTACGCAGATCTCACACATGTCAGGTTCGAAAGTTTGTATTTTGTTTTTGTTGGGGTTTTGCGTAACCTTTCAGCATAAAAAGGCTACATGATAAAAGCCCACTGAATCAAGTCTGCTTTGCGCCGGTTTTTGAATCAGTCTTGAACTTCCTCAGAATCAACTAAAAGACAGATTTTATTCGTTAGTCTCACTAGTGGACAAGGACCAGTTAAATCCATAGTCACAAAGGCGAGGCAAGAAAACAGACTCAAATCAGTGCGCTGAGGACCTAACAGAAACGAGGCCTGGAAAGAAAAAATCACTACGAAAAATTAAACTGGGCCTCGTATTGAGCCTCTTAGTGTAATTTTCCTACCTCTCACTCGTCAAGGCTTTTTAACTTAGATTTATTATTCTGAGGAATAATTTTGGCCTAGCGGACATTCTAATCTAAAAGTTATTTAATCCTGGCGCATGATATTAAATTGAATCGGAAACTGACTGAAATTATGAAAGTTGTCATTTTGTGTCAAAGAAAAACAATATTCATATCCCTACGCAGACGCTAATCCTGACCTTGACACTCAAAAATATTCGAACATCGAACATCAACAGCAGCAAAAACATCGTCCTTCCCGTTTTTCCCGTGTAATGTTTCTCCAGCAATTTGGCGCACTACATGTATCAGAGAACAATCTTACAGATTGGGGAAAACCTGGCAATAATTCGGTCAGCTCTCTCAGGATCAGATAACCAGCCTATGCGATTTTTTGCCAAGAGGAGCTTTCGAGCAAAACACGTGGGTTATTCCCAATACCCCTTTTCAAAGTCATAGTATACATTGTTAATTTATCAGAACAGATCTGAAACTACACATAAAACGGGAATTAATGCATTTACTCATCCAGGACAAAAAGCAAGTCCTATGATGTTGTAGACATAAAAAATCACGTATTGCTGGGAACAAAATGCAACGACTCTGACATAAGAAATTAAGCAAATCTCTTTTTAAGCCCCTCTAAACACAGTTTTCTTACAACAAAATGTAGTGTAAGTATGTTATTTGAACGTTGACATTAATCACGCAGAAACTGCGTTTGTTTCTCAAAGTTTTCGTTCACGTGCACTCTCAAAGACTGCTCCCTGAGGAAGTTTATGAAAATGAGGCATTAGTTGTTGTCATTGTTGTTCTTGATTTTAAAATTTAAACCAGGATGCGAGCTGGACAGATGACGCTTTATTTATTTATTTATTTCCTTTATTTTCATAAGACCTATTAGTGGCCGTGCATAAAGCTCGAAGGGGGGGGGGGGGGTGGCGGGGGAGAATCTAACTCTAGCGAATGAAAAATGTTCTTCGGGGGAGGGGAGTCTGAGAGGTGTTGGTACGCTTTTCAGTGAAATTTTGGTAATGCATTAAAACTGCTTTTTTTTTTTATTTGTTTGTGCGTTAGTTTGTTTTTATTGAGCAAAGTAAGATGTCCGATTATGTAAAAATCATTTTTCTGATGAAACAGTCAAACAGTCCATGCAAAGTGCCACTTAAAAGTTTGGATATATCTCAAATCAAGGCCTTGTCGTGGAAACTGGCCATTCTAATGTTCGTTCGTTCGCACACTGGGTTGGAGGAGAAAGTTCGGGCCAGGCGTGTCGCAAAGCATAAGCCTACTGTTTGGGTGGAAAAGAAGGTGGAGAATCGCCAAAATTGATCTTTTAACATACTTTATGGATGTAGTTAGCTGTCCACCCTCTTTAGGCGAAAATTGACCAAAAAAAAAAAGGAAAAACAAACAACGCGGAGTAATATGATACAAGTAGGTAGGTCACTACCCTGCCGCATTACGAAAAAAGACCACATCCGCCAATCTAGGTCAAATTCACTTTTAAACACCACTTCGTAGAATGAAATGCGTCCCAGCTTTCCACCTAGGTTGTAATTTTGCATGACGAATAGAACGTTCCATTTGGCCATTTATCCGAAGAAGGCCCTATGCCTGCAGATCTATGAAAGAATTATTTTCTAACGTGGATCCACAGTACGTCCTGTCCTTTCTGAGAGAGGCTAAGATTTACAACTTGATTTAAAAACTTTTATACTCAATTACAAAACTCTTCCCAGATCCATACCAAACAACTTTTGAGAATTTTACCAACATGATCAAATTTATACGGAACTATTTAATTCTATCTGTGAAATTTAGAAGTTCTAAATATATACGAACACAATGACATAAATAAAGTACCCAAATGGACCGTGACAGGTGCAGGGTGGCTCGGTATCATGCCGAGGTGCCATAAAACCCAAAACTCACTCTTAAACTCAACAAGAATGGAAACCACATAAAGCATAAAGCTCAAGGAAACATGAAATGTTGTTTGCCTCACTATATATTTATTATAACCTCTTTTGCCTCACCGGTATAATTTTGTTTTCGGCAGACGCAAAATAGTAATATTGTATTTTTCCAGAACGTGGCAGTACTTGTGGTTAGACTCAGGGCTTGATTAAGGACTTTAGAGGCCCCAAGCACTTAAAAGACTTTGGTACCCCCATAGACTGTAGCCTATATGTAATTATACATATATAAACAAAAATAAACCATAAGATAAAATTTTATTTTTCGAAATGAAAGAAAACTTACAGTGAGACTGAAAGTCATGTTTATTTTTTTGTACTTCCACTTTATTTTAATTCGAAAAGTTTTATGGGCCTTGGTTCAGCTGCACCATGTGCAGGTTTGCGCCATATAGTCCATGGTATTTCAGGCAATGAAAAATGTCTGTGGTGCCCCCCCCCCCCTTCCCTTGACGCCCTAAGTACATGTACGTGTTTATTTTGCTTAATGATTAATCCAGCCCTGCTTAGACTGCTGTAACTGCATGAGCAAAATACTATTTTAAGGCCATTTATGTTTTTACAGGGCTAGGGCACTTCTGTTTCTGTGGCTTGTGTTAGATTTATCAGTGACAACAGCAGTAGTTACATTGGCAATATTTGTTCTCTTGACATATTTTTTAGTTTGTTTGTTTGTTTTTTGCTTAATTTGGAAAACACAGTTTCCAATACATGTATTTAAAAACTTCTTCCAGGTGTGACAATTATCTGATGTCACGTGGCCACAACAAGAAGAAAAAAATCCTTTCAGTGCCTCTAATGCAACGATCCATTGAATGATATTGCAGTGAATGGAGAGTTCATTTATCAGACGCACAGCTGTATTTAGATGTGCCACATGTATCTATGTCGATCCAATCTTTTTCCGAACTCATCGTTACTTTGCAAATATTTTGTGTGTGTCCTGTCATTTTGTTTGTTTGTTTTTTGGTCTAAGCCTCTCTCGAGGAATAACGCCTGTCTGTCTGTCCGTCTCTCTCTCTCTCTCTCCCACTCTCTCTATCTCACTCTCTTTTTGGTGGCTGGTTGGTGAACTTGGTCGGCGCTTTTGGTAGGGTTTCCTCCCGTCCCGTCGTTCTGTTATATTCTGTCTTTTCGTCTGGCTGTTTCCTAGCACAATCTGACCTGTGTCGTGTCGACATGCTTTCCCCAAGCTCAAATTCCAGCCTACTCTTCGTTCATAATTTTTACTGTGTCCAAACCCAATATCATCTCCTCATTCTAACCCAATGGATAGGTTTTTATGCACAGAAAAGGCCCATTCATTTTTGTTTTGTATATAATGTGTGCATTTGAGAAAGAATAGAATGCTTTCTGTTGTATCATGAATAATCAGCACGCCTGTTGTCATTAATGAAGCTTTGAGAAACTTAACACCGTAATTTGTGTGCAGTCTGTCTTCTTGTGAAATGTATCCATTGGGTTTGAGTGCGGAGGGGAGGGGGTGGGGGGGGGGGGTGAAGAGGGCGATGAAAGAAAAAATGTGGAGCCAACGGGGGCGATTGCCTAAAAAAAAGGTTGAGAACCACTGCTCTAACCTGTTGTTACTGTGCCGTGTTTTTCAGCCTATTTTTACGGGTACACCAGGTAATCACTGCCGGTGTGGGTGTAGGGTGGCCATGTCACTCTTTTTTTTTTAGAGGTTTTCTTTCTTCTTTACTTTTTTTTTTGTGTGAAGCTGTTGTGTCTTCTCTCTTTTGTGTGAAGCTGTTGTGTCTTCTCTCTTTTGTGTGAAGCTGTTGTGTCTTCTCTCTTTTGTGTGGAGCTGTTGTGTCTTCTCTCTTTTGTGTGAAGCTGTTGTGTCTTCTCTCTTTTGTGTGGAGCTGTTGTGTCTTCTCTCTTTTGTGTGAAGCTGTTGTGTCTGCTCTCTTTTGTGTGGAGCTGTTGTGTCTTCTCTCTTTTGTGTGAAGCTGTTGTGTCTTCTCTCTTTTGTGTGAAGCTGTTGTGTCTTCTCTCTTTTGTGTGAAGCTGTTGTGTCTTCTCTCTTTTGTGTGGAGCTGTTGTGTCTTCTCTCTTTTGTGTGGAGCTGTTGTGTCTTCTCTCTTTTGTGTGGAGCTGTTGTGTCTTCTCTCTTTTGTGTGGAGCTGTTGTGTCTTCTCTCTTTTGTGTGGAGCTGTTGTGTCTTCTCTCTTTTGTGTGAAGCTGTTGTGTCTTCTCTCTTTTGTGTGAAGCTGTTGTGTCTTCTCTCTTTTGTGTGGAGCTGTTGTGTCTTCTCTCTTTTGTGTGGAGCTGTTGTGTCTTCTCTCTTTTGTGTGGAGCTGTTGTGTCTTCTCTCTTTTGTGTGGAGCTGTTGTGTCTTCTCTCTTTTGTGTGGAGCTGTTGTGTCTTCTCTCTTTTGTGTGAAGCTGTTGTGTCTTCTCTCTTTTGTGTGAAGCTGTTGTGTCTTCTCTCTTTTGTGTGGAGCTGTTGTGTCTTCTCTCTTTTGTGTGAAGCTGTTGTGTCTTCTCTCTTTTGTGTGAAGCTGTTGTGTCTTCTCTCTTTTGTGTGAAGCTGTTGTGTCTTCTCTCTTTTGTGTGGAGCTGTTGGGTCTTCTCTCTTTTGTGTGGAGCTGTCCTTAAGGCACAGATTATGTGAATGTTTCTCCCGACAACCTTTTAGGGGCCATCCATGAAGTACGTGGCTCGATTTTGGCGATTTTTGTCACTCTCCCCCCTCTTTATGTCCGCTATGCGCCAGGCAAAATCAACACTTGCACAAATCGTGTAGAAGTTTGATCTTGTTTGGCCGATATTATGTAAACAGATGGGAGTAAGAGGAAAGAAAAGCATAGCCAATAAAATCACATTGAAGATGTGAAATAATGATATAAAAAAAAAATGACACTGCCATTGAATCTCGTGAGATTAAAATAAAATCATATCCTTTCAATCGTGTCACGTACAATGCACCATTGAAATGTAAAGAGGAAGCGACAGTTTCTGAAAACCAACTCGTGACGGCAGAGCGGTTTTTACCATGGCAGAAAGAGTTGTTATTTTGACCTCCAAACACGGTAACACACCTTTCCGCGCAAAGCACACAAAGTACCCTTGAGGCTAGGTATTCGTGTCAATAGCTGAATGCCACATGTTATTATTCAGGACATAATATTGAAAAATACCTGCAATAACATATCAGATTACATACATCTTTTCAGGACAGAATATAAAAGCCCGTCAAAATATGTGACGTATATTATTAATTTTATGCTTTGCAGGGGTTATACCTGAAAAGTCGACAAGCAAAACAAGAATTTCAAGGCAGCATGAATATTTCTCTAGTATCGACGTGTTCAATAAGCTAATTTCTGAATACGCCGAAGTCAATAAAATCCACATCGCATGCACTCGCGCGCACTTGTCACATTAAAAGTGAGGAACAATGTGTCAATGGCCTCTGTTTGGAACTTCGTCTAAAATTAATAGGATAACAAAAACAGCCTGGCCGCACGATTGTAGCTGAATATAATTATATGCTTGTAAATTTTTTAACCTTCAAGACATACGGTCATGGATGAGCCTAGTTCTAGAAACACCTGCAATACATTTGTTTTTTCTGCTTGCTAACATTTAGTAAGAGTATCTATCTTGCAGTCTTTGAATAAATGGCGTTCATTCATTTCATGAAACATGATGTGAAAGTCTCCCCCCCCCCCCTCCCCAAAACCGCCAGATTTGTAGCTGAAGATCTTGAGGTCCAAAAATTTGCCCGTCTTATGTTATAAGATATATTAGAGGAACATCACTTTTCTTTCTGCCGAGGTTCAGCCGCGATGCTCGACAGAAGACTTGGTACTTATCTTTTTTTTAAAATTATGATATGATGATTATCTACAGATGATATATATTTCATATAGATATATACATCTATAATAGACTTTTATTTGTTGCTTTTTGTAAGAAGTTCGGAGATGTTAGTTGACATTACTGCTGTTTTTATCTATCGATCATGACCAGTTTGACACTTACAAGTATTTTGCTCTTCTTCCTTTAGGATCTCCCGGGCTCCAGAAGTGCATTGATCTTTTCTACTGATCCCTTTAATGACCTCAGGACTTAGTTTACGTATCTGTTCGTACCAGCCTAGCTGCCGGGTTTTGAAAGTAAAAGACGAAATCTCCATAGGAATGCAAAGTGGCTCAGCTCTTGAATGAGAAAGAAAAAAAAACAACAACACTGCATTGGCACCACATTGAAGACCGGTTATTTGTCTAAATACATTCGTGTCACATACTTTATGAAACATTTCCAAACATCTATTTACAGTTCAACAAATCCAGTGGTTACCAAACTAATGTTTAGTTTTCTTTTGTTTCATTTCATTTTTGGGGGGACAAAGCTCTCTTTCTTGGCGTTACTCTCGCCTTGAACAAAAAAACTATTCTGACCAACATGCTTTGGAAACTGAAGGCGAGCGTTTCGAATTTCTTGGGATCAGTTTTCGTTTTCTTCTGCTTTTTAAAGTTTCAAATGTCCCCTGCCAGTATCTAGCATTCTTTCCAGGCTTTAATTTTGTCAGGTTCAGCTGTGACATAAATTTTGTAAGAATCGGATCCTTGTACGCCTTTACAGTGTTAAAGTATATGCATAGCTGGATGATTGTGCGAGTAGATTAGGGGATTTGGGCAAATATCTGAGTCTGACCAATTCGATTCCATTCACGTGGTCGATTAAAGCATGCGCCGTACAAGTCGGTGATAATAAACGCTCGTATGGTATCAGTGGCATCCCTCCCTCCCCCCCCCCCCTAATAAAAGGACTTTTTAAAGATTGCTCAAGCTACATAGAGTTGCCATTTCGTGCGACTGCGACCTTTGGTTGTTAAACGTAGTGGTGAACAAATCTGGTACATTCTAGAACCGATTCCGTCCTCTCTTGCCCAGTGATTACTATTCCTCCCACCCCCTTCTCGCGGCCTTTTCACGCCCTATAAGCATGTCTTGAAATTAATCTTCCTACAAGTCTGAGACCCTATATACCATTCTAAACCCATGACATGTCATGTGTCCCAGTTTCGTCATCTCAGTTCCGACATTTATTGAGAGAGATTCGTTTCTTGTGAGCCTTCCTTGGTAAACAACCCAGAGAAATTTCAACTTCTGATGTGAAGGGGCTATTTGAGTAGGCAAAAGATCGAATACCTAGTCTTCTCGGATAAGGAGGAAAAAATTTGGAGGGCCCGTGTGCACGTTGCGCATGTTAAAGATACCTTGGCAGTTGGAAATCGAAAAGAAGAGGCCGAACAGGCCACTGCCCGTGCAAAATCAATTAAAATTCATCCCTGGCGCTGCACTGTGGCGACGACGTGCCTGCTCCAGTTGTAACTGGGTGCAATGACACAAGGGCAAATTTCCCAAATGGGATTAAAGTGGTATACAAATACCAAAGTACAAAAATTTGATAGCTGTATCAAGCAATATGATAACAAACCATTGATCGCATTTCATAAGCTCCACTGAAAGAATGGCCGCATAATAATAATGCGCTAATACTTCGCCTAGTAAACATGCACTCAAGATTCGTGCTCAACTGCATACACAATGATCCCTCATCTCGCCATCTCTAGCTCCTGGTCTTGAATGTAAGAGGAACTTGGGGTGGCGATTGACACTTCTACCAAAGTGCACAGTTTTCTGCTGAAAAGATGGGAGTATGACTGTACCTTACCTTTGTCTTGGATGCTGCTAATAAACTGTAATCTTCACCCACAACAAAAGCAAAGAAACAATATCATTACGTGTGTGTGTGTGTGTGTGTGTGTGAAACAATTTTTTTTTTTTTTAGTACATGGGTCAGAGAACATAAATTTAGTTGGGAAAAAGCATTACTAACGAACTATACACGAGAGGTGGACATTGCGTAAAGGTCCTGGGCATGGGAGACACGTCGGTGTCGTTGATTCTGGGTCAGACATTTTGTTTTCGTCCAACGACTGGTCGGCTGCCCAGAAACTAGAGGTGGTCACGCTCTGAATACCAAAAGGCTTACCGAAAGGCCGATTGAAAGACGTCGGTCCACAGCCTGAAATTATTTTGTACGCCTGACCTGTGGTATTATTCAGCTTATCCTCCGTGCGACATGGCCCATACATTGTTGATACTTTTAGTACCCATGTACCTCGCAGTGTGCATACCATGACTTTAAGATGGAGACTACAGAAAACTTTTATTCAACGGAGTCGCAAATATAAACACATTACTATGTCGCATTTTGACACAACATATTACAAAACAATGTTTTCAGAATTTTTTTTAGTATATATATTATGTGTGTGTGTGTGTGTGTGTGTGTGTGTGTGTGTTGGGTGGATGGGTGGATGGTAAAAGGTGTAGGGGTTGCTGGTCAAGGGTATACAATACCGAGGACACAAAACAGGGAGTTCTGAAATGTTATTGCTAAAACAAACTACTGTAATTTTCGTTACTGTCTCGTAACAATTCCTTGCTTGAGTTCAAATATTTTGCACAAGAAAAGACCTTACAGTAAAAAAAAGTCTCTGTAAAGATTAGTGCAAGTCCGTCTTCGGTATGAGAACTACAAAGTATTTGACAGTCACCTTGAGGGAATGCCAAACGTTTCTATTAAAAATTCTTTAAAAGCTGTCACTAATGAAGGCGGGATGTACTTATTCAACGTCTTAAAAAATTCTTGATGGGCCCGGGACATTCGAAAGCACATTACCGTACACATGACATGTTGCAAACTTTATAAATTCGCGAATTGCAACAAACAAGACCAATAATTAAATTTGAATTATGTCAGGTTACAACAGCACTGTCACCATCAACAGATAGCATGTTGTTCTGCATGTTACTGAAGAGATTTACAGTCTTGTGTTTACCCTATATCGGGACATTAGGTTTAATCTTCACTGTCAACTGCCTCATATTAAATGTAGTGAACCGAGCAGACACATAATTTTATTTTATCGCTGATATACAAGCATTGAGGGCAGCCATAGCCACACTGAAGAGTCTTTGCATACAGAAACACTTGATGCATATAAGTTATGTTACGCGGAGCAATCGACAGATACAATACACTGTATTATTATAGTTGCATGACACTTTGGTACAGAGACACATACCCCTCCTGCGCTCAGGCTCAGAAAAACACACATAATTATACATACACACAGACACACACAGGCGCACACACACAGACTTCCCACACAGACCCCTGACTCTTTTCCTCTAACCTCCTCCTCTCCCACCACCAAAGTAACGAAGTTCGTTTTTCCCATTCTCATGGACACATAAATAGCGTAGAGACTTCTGCGGCCTACGGCACTGAGATTACCACTTTTACAACTCTTAGAAAGAGAAGGTTTTAATTCCCTTCCATCAACTTTCAAGAAATTGGTGACTGAAGTTTGATGTGTTCATGGCTTTTAGAAATGGGACTTTTTTTTTTCTTTTTAGTAATACTTACAAATTACACACCGAATCCGTTTGATACTTTGACATATAATACAACGGAGAAGGCCTGTAGACGTTGTGTGTATAATGTGTAACTCAGTCCAGGCAAAAAGTGGAGATAGAATCTTGTCATTTTAACGGGACGAACTTATACGCACCTACCCTTCGTTGATGTAAAGTTACGCCTACCCGCAGGGCACATCTATAGTGTCAGGTTGTAAAAGCATTGTACTACAGCGCCAATGTTTGGAAAGGGCGTTGACAAAACTCCCAATCTGAATGCGCTTCTCATCAAATTAGACTGATCTACATGGGCTTTCATTTGTACATCAGCATAGTTGCGACAAGACTGCTCACGCGCGCAGTTTAACATATCTCTTAGGATGTTCTTACTTGTACGTACGTATCCCAAGTTTTTTGCGCTAGGAGTACGTATTTTAATGCCTTTTGTGACTCCAGAGCGAGAGAGCTCCCCCCGAAATACTCCAAACAACAGCCTTAATTAATTAGTCTTTCAGATTTTCTTTTTGTTTTCCTCTTCTTTTTTGGTTGAAAAGGTAGGGGGCAGGGTTAGAGATTCGATACGATTTAGGTTTGAAGATAATGGCGGGGTTAGGGATAGTTGTACGTAGGCCTAGGTACCACCTTGACTCAGGGAAAAGATAATTTTGAAGATTTGATTGTTAAGCTCAACAAAGTATTAATGTAGGTCTTCGTCATCTTCTCTTCCTATTCACTGTTTGCAGTTTCGCTTTCTTTTTAAGTTCCCACATCTAAAGCAAGCCTAAGATGGGGACAACAGGCAGGGTATTGCCAGAAGTTGCAACATGAAGACATTTGTTCATATATTCAACTATCTTCTCGCCTGCACTTCAAATAATGATAATGATAATAACAATAAGACAATAACAAACAAAATCCAAATAACAGCGACAATAATGCTTATATTAAAAGTGGAAGACGAATGTTTACATAGTGGGTGAGGCATGTTTACGTTAAGGGTGGGTTTCCCAAAACGAAGGGTCAGAAATGAGCTATAATTATCCTTTTATACTTTTCAAGTGCAGCAGCTGAAATTTGCATGTCTTTTATGAAAGCACAACCCGGAAGTGGCGAGACTAAACATTATGAATCCCAGCAGAAAAGCCTAACTGAGCGAATGTCTAGGTTGCATCTGTGGGCTACGTACACTTACCTTATACTGTGCTTTTCCTACCCTTTTCTCCTAGTCCGCAATAGAGGTCTTCGTAACTTCCTGCTTGCCGAAGTTCTCTGAGGTGTAGTTCACACTTCAGCACGGTGATTGGTGGGTGCATCTGGTTGGGTGTCCTTGTGCCCTATCATTCTGCTACGTTTTGTCTATAGTCTTTCTTCTTCCTAGCTCAATATGGGTGTTATCATGTCATCGTACTTTCTCCAAACCCAGACTATGACACTGATCAAACTGATAATAATGTACGCAAGTAAGACCTTTATACATTATTCCCGTAGTTATCTAAATACAGAGGAGGGTAAGGGGACACTAAGGTGTAACTAACTCTCCCTGCCCGCTCCTCCTCGATGTCTCATAACAAAACAAACTATGAAAGTTCGCCTGGGATACTGTTAGGTATGATAATAATCATAACACATTTAATTTACGAAACTCTTTTCAGAGCTAGACTAAACAACTTCTAAGAATTTTACCAATGTAATGTAATTTATACGGAACTAATTAATTCTACGTGTTAATTTTAAATTGATAACGCTCTGAATACCAAACATGCGTAAGATAGATCGTGAAAGGCCCAACGTGGCTGTTAAAACCCAAACTCAAACTCAGCCTCATGTCTAATAAAGAGGGCATGGAGTTTATGACTATTCTAAAGGCTAGCATACACCACTATCTGTGCAACTGTGTATGGTTCTTTCTGCAGATCTAACGTGTGATTCCAAAGCACGCTGTATCACAGTGCTGACCAACAATCGTAAGTTCAGATCCGTGGAAGGTGGTTGGATTCATAGACACGTTGGTCTAGAGGCAAGATGCTCGCCTCTCATGCCGAAGGTACCGGATTCGATCCCCGGTCAGTGCAGGCATGTTGGATTTTTTTTGGGGGGGGGGGGGGGGGAGGGAATTCCTGCCTCTGACCCTATGGTAGGTAGGATCGAGCACCTTAAAGATACCTTGGCAGTTGAAAGTTCAGAGGAGCAGGCCGAACAAGGCCACTGCCCGGGCAAAATGCTAAAAAATGAATCCCTTCCACAAAAACACACAGAAACAAGAACAAAACAAAAACAACAACAAAAAAAAAATAAAAAATAAAAACAAAACACCCGTGGTGTAAATGCCAAGAGCAGCGAATCCCCTAAAATAAAGACCTAAAACTATCACAGTGCTGACCAACAGTCCTAAATTCAGATCTGTGGTAGCTGATTGGACCAATAGACTTTAGATCTCACGTATAGAAACACACCGTATCACAGTGCTGACCAACAGTCCTAAATTCAGATCTGTGGTAGCTGATTGGACCAATAGACTTTAGATCTCACGTATAGAAACACACCGTATCACAGTGCTGACCAGCAGTCCTAAACTCAGATCTGTGGAAGCTGGTCGGACCTACCTACGACGTTAGCTCTCACGTGTTTCCACAATTCTTTTAACAAAGAAACACGGTGTATTACAATGTTGACCAAGAGTCCTAAATTCAGATCTGTGGAGCTAACTGAACCCATAAACTTCAGATTTGTCGTGAAGAAACACGCCGCATCACAGTGCTGACCAGCAGTCCTAAATTCAGGTATGTGGAAGCTAATTGGACTCATGGACTTTAGCTGTCCCGTGTGTTTCCACGTGCTTTTAACAAAGAAACACGGCGTATCACAGTGCTGACCAACAGTCCCAAATTCAGATCTGTGGACCACTTGGAATATACGAAGTGGAAGCTGGTTAGACCCATGGGCTTCACTCTGAACTTTTCCTCACTTGTGCACTGGCCGAAAATAATTTGAAAAAAAAAATGCTTACAATTATGTTCTACGAATAAAAAAAGTGGGGGCGGGACAGGAGATCGAATTAATAGCGACATGCAAACAGGGAGTCGAACACGGTACCACTCCATCCCATGCTAATGCTCTAACTACGTAAGCTACTTTCACCACTTTCAGAACAGGCCATCGAATTCAAATAAAAAATGCTTCCACGAACCAGTTCTCCAAGCTCTCGGGGGCGTGTATTGTAGATAAAGCCCATGAACACTGTCTTTGTCAAGCCAGCCGAGACTTCCTTTCTGATTCGCTCATACATGCGTGGTCAAAACTGAGGTTAAAATTCTTTATCCCTATCTTTCTTTGAGTCCAAGAGTTAAAAAAAATAATTTACGAACAGTAGAGTATTTTTTTTCTTAAAGTGGCCTCAACGTAGTGGCTTGCAACGAAGAAAGTAAATACGTCAATTATTATTAGTAATAGTTCGCCCCCCCCCCCCCTCCGTCTCATTATTGAGGCCTGTCGACAAATTATCTGCAATAATAATTACCATTTAGTCCAGTTATCTCCAATTTCATTCCTTTCCGTTCTTATTGCTTTCTGTCAAGATGGGAGGTTTTTTCGATGGAGTACATTGATTTATTACTCCCCCCCCCCGCCTCCCCCCATAAACGAAACTTGAATAAGACCAGTCTTGGTCTCATGGTTAAAAAAAAAATACCCCGGGGAAAAATTACAATCTTTTAAAATGTGATGGGTCTTTGAGAAATTGTTTTCAATCAGAAGGTAAAGAAAAACTCCAAGGAGAAAAGTCACGTAGAAATGAGCTGGAACTTTCGATTAAAAATTTATTCAAACAGGAGGATATAACTATCACGTGTACTATTAACCAATATCCCTCTTTTGTTAGTGAGAAGGGAGTGAAGCGTGAGACATTTTGTGCTAAGGGGCGTGTTGTCGTCACCTGAACAGGCGAAGGAGACATCACTGGTTGTGACGGTCAGCCAATGGCTCAGTGGTGGTTATATAGAGCAGGGAATCAACGCTCATACGAGCCCGAAGTTTCACGCCAGTGAATGAACTCGCGTTGGTGCTGACGAGATCGACTGCCTACCTGGGTTCATATTATTGTGTTCCACTTCCTCAACACAGAAGGGGTAAACAGTCGGCGGGGATCACACTTCCACGATTTGCTAGGCCCATTTGTGATTTCTAATTTTTTATTTTAAATTTCCTTCAGCTGTGCATAATTATATTATAGATTATTATATTTTTTTGGGGTTTGGTTTCTGTTCAGGAGAGCATTGCAAAACTGTTGCAGTTAACTTCATTCTTGATTTGTGAACGTGTGCAAATAGCGCCACATAACAGATATTAATACTGTTGATCACATTAACCAGAATCGACAGATCTGGGGAGGCCCTACATGTTTTCCAAAGGAGCGTAGCAGCACGTCAGCTAAACTGATTAGGAAGTCCACAGGACTGAGGCAGGTAAGAAAGCACTACTTTTATTTTTTACTTTGAATTCTAGTCTTCGTTGGAATTTTTTTTATATTTTATGAAACCGTACGCATGCAAGTTAAATGTTTCCGGAGAGTGGACGTCACTAAGATAATATTACCAAGTTAAGTGAAGTAAATGAACCGTTGATTATTTACAAACTAGGAAGGGATAATGGGGCCAGTTGACATAATATTTACATAAATAGCTGTGGTCAGTTTGCGGTCAATTTCGGAAATTTTAATATTATTATCAGCGTGGCCATGTCGCTATGACGAGTATTTTGTGGCCAGCTGCCCCAGGGAAACTCGAACACCGCGTTTAATCCTCATTCCAAAAACATTCTAGAATCTAGATTCTAGGTCAAAACAAACCCGAATTTGGCTAACTGACCAAAAGAATCACTTCGTTCGTTACACATTAGGACAAACAACTTCATTGAAACACTAACCATACAACCCATGTAAACGTCCATAATATGTTATTGTCGTGGTTACCTTTCATGAGGAAATACTGTTTATAGCTAGATTGTCATTACTTGTACATATGGTCCCCAAGACTTTTTTTTTTTGTATTAGGGGTACGTATTTTAAAGCCTTTTATGACTCCAGAGCTAGAGAGCTCCTCCCAATGTTAATACTCCCAACAACAGTCTTAATTAATTATTCAGATTTCCTTTTTGTTCGCCTCATGTTTTTTGGTTGAAAGGATAAGGGGCAGGGTTAGTGATTCGATCAGATTTAGGATTGAGGACAAGTACGGGATTAGGGATAAGTAGGTATAGGCTAGTGCAAAACGCGTGAGGGCCTCATATGCATAACTAACCTACCCACCAACTAGATAATAAACCTACCTATGAAATTTTTGCAGGACAGGGCAGGACTGGATTTACAGCAGTGCCTATAACATGTACAATAGATTATTGACTCAGTTTGCTCTTAGACTGTTCAGACAACAGTGCTGATGTTGACAAAAATTAGCACAGCGATGGGTTTTTGCTTTTCTTCTCTGTCCACAAGAGTGTCTCTCCACTGTAGAGCTAATGACTATTCCTTGCGACTTATTATGAGACATTGTAGCAAACACATCGAAACGTTACATAAACCAACTCTCCCTGGGAATGCTTTCAGACCAGCGGTTGAACTTTAGATTCACCCAAGCATGAATTGAATTAGTATAATTTGCAGACAGATAACAATTTCCTAGCTTTCATGTCGTCTCGAGTGTGAAAGAGTTGTAAGGAGGTTTTATAACCAGTTTCTACATCTCGGTTCTCGGTCAGCGACTACTGAAGCGTGGAGCACATACTGGGAGAAGATATCAGATGACTTAGATCTAGATTTTAAACAAAGGATCCTTGCCTTGCTTGGTGGGGCTTTTACTGAAGATGTGGACCCCCACCTTAGTCATGTTCCTGGTCTGTGCCTTTAAGGTCCACTAATATTATTTCCTTAGTGCACCCATACCTACATATTATATTGCTGACGTACTTCCTGAGGTATATTTTGATGTAATTAGATCTGCATCACGAACCTTATTCATAAAATGCATATACCCCCAACTTTAGAAAGGAAAAAGAAAAAGCCATGGGACAGTGTTAAATTATCGAGTGCACTTTTCAACTGAACCATATCTGATTAATTGTATACCTTTTAGTAAAGAGACCTTGCTTTGCTTGGTACAGCGTTTACTGAAGACGTGGACCTCCTAACTGAGTCTTGTCTCTGGCTGTACCTTTAAAGTTCACTATTTTCTTAATGCATCCATATGTATTTAGATCATACTGCTGACGTACTTCCTGCGGTATTTTTTATGTTACAGTAATTAGAATTGCATTGTGAACCTTATGTTATAATAAACTGTATACAGTCTTACGAAAAAAATGCCATGCGACAGTGTTAAATTATCGAGGACACTTTTTAACTGAACCATATCTGATTAACTATACACCTTTTAGCAAAGTGACCATGCTTTGCTCGGAACGACATCTACTGAAGACGTGGACTCCCCTAACTGAATCATGCCCCTGGTCTGTACCTTTAAGGTTCACATAATATATTTCCTTAATGCACCCATATACTTAAATTACATACTTCCTGAGGCATTTTTTGATGTTAAGATCATCAGATCTGCATCGTGAACCTTATCTCATAAACCGCATATAGCCCCAACTTCCAAAAAAAAAAAAATGCCATACGACTGTTTTAAATTATCGAGTGCACTTTTTAACTGAACCGTATCTTTTTAACTGCATACCTCTAGCAAACAAGAATCCATGAGACAGTGTTCGAGGGCACTTTTCAAAATCCCATTGCAGGTGATTCTAGGGTGATTTTCAAACCTTCATCGAACTCCGCCAGGAATCTGAATATCCTGAGCAAGTATTTCTTGAATGAAAACTTTGCCGATTTGTATTGAGAAATAGTTGCCATTTTATGTTAAACCCTACCGCTGTTTGACATCGGCTACACATTATCTTTGAACCTACTTCCGCAGTCAGCCCACCTACTGAAATCTCATTCCGCGATATATCCCACCTTAGTTCCTACCTCCTACCTCAGCGATTTCCATAGGAAAGGGAAAATCTAAAGCCTATGCCCAGCAAGTGAGAATTGCGGCAGTGCTCAGAATAAACTATTTAAAAAAAAATGCTCAGTGAATGCGAAACACGATATCTCCGAAAACTGTGTTTTAAATGCAAGTCAGTTCCAAACTTGCGTGACAAATAAAAGAGGACTTAAAAGAAGACCGTATGGTTTTTTAAGACTTGGTTGAATTTTGTGTGACAGCGTCATGAAAACGACCATAAAAAAAGTGTGATGACAATAACATAAAGAAAAATTATATAGAGTGGGTGGACTAAACAGTTTAACAAAGTAGTTACTAGTAGATAAAGACAGGCACTAATGTAGTGAAGTTTCTCTTAAACTGACACAGATTGCCTGTGCCACTTCTCACACACACACTTTCCTTGACACTATTCAGTCAAGACTTTGGGAGTTCAAATTAATGCTTCAAGCCCGAACAGCACTGAATGTCAGTACGAATAGGGTTTGTGTGTGCATGTATGCATGTCTTGTACATTGTATCAAGGGTGAAAGAGTCCATAAGAAAATAATATAGAATATTTCTCAAGTGAATCACCATGGTTAAAAGATACCGCCCCAAAATAAAACAAAGAAACAAGACAAGCGAATAATCCAGGCATCGGCTAATTTATTTTACATGACACAGAGTCTGTCTAAAAGTAACACACAAAATAATAACAGTAATAAAAAAACAACAAAAACCAGCAGTTGTGGAGAGTAAACAATGAAATGGATACTAAATTCACATGGGTGACCCAGTACCCGAGACGTTAATTGATGACGTTTGTTCGGAGGGGATCGACGGTTCTGACAGTCATTGATGTCAATGAAATGTGGGGCGGGGGACCCCTGTTAAAACCGGCCGAACGACTACGCTGTCACAGTCGTCAAAAATGAATAAAATTTCTGAACTAGTTGTGTCTATGCATGGTCCTTAAAATGCAAATGTTAATAATATCTTCAAGTTCTTCAATAAATTAGCTGTATGATAGCAAGTTTACGGTGAAATTTCTTCACACTGTTTGCACCCCATTTTTACCACCAACTAGATCTAGATAAGTTAAACTGCGAATCTTCAGATCAGTGAGTGACCTAGTGTGACATTATTTTGGGGTGAAACTGTCATCTGAGAGCACACAGTACTGCGTGAAAAACAAGGCTATGATCCTTCCTAACAGAGTTTGCAACCTCTATAATTGTTTCCTTTTTTCCCTGTATTACCAATGTACAGTAAATTAAACCATTCATCCGGTAAACGTAGAATGCTGTGTTCTAGAGGCATACAGTAGAAATACGTAACTGCTCTCTGTGCTCAGCGTTCCAATCTGATTCACCCAATTACGGCCGTGAGTTCTCCTGTGAAACAATGGCAATGCTGTTTCCCCCCTTCTAACCCTAAACCGCACAATAGGAATATCAGCAGTGCCTTATCTCGTGTTGCCAGATGTAAAGAAAGTTTACAGAAGATACAAAAGGGCTGTGCTAAGTGCACATGCGCCTGAAACAGGGCATCAGGCATTGTTTTCGTTCCGGTAATAAAGTATGGGCTGGGAGTAAGGCTTTAGAAACCTTATTCATTCATGGCTGAAGACAATTGGGTAACAGTTGATTTAGTCGTTTAATTTGGTTTATAAGCTTTAGAAGTGTTCTCATGACGGAAGGCTATTGGTGAAACCAGTGGCGACTTATTGCACTGACTTTCCCGAAAAGACATTTTTTTTTTTCAAAATTTAATTTCATATATGCATTCCTTATACAGCAATGCAGAATGTGGGGAACATCGCCTGAGATCTTTTGGCTTCTCGAGGGCCTCATCCTAAGGCTGTTGCCTGCCCCCCCCCCCCACCCCCACCCCCCAAATGGAATATATTGTATCTGACGTCCCATAATATGTATAATTATAATACATGTATTTACTATCGAACTCAGCAGTACTGACATTTTCATAACAGATAAGACGTTTCACGACCAGCCTTGCATAACAACAGACACAAACAGCGAAATCAATTCCTTGCGTGACACATCTTAATACAACATGAAATTTCAAGCAACAGGAGATATTTCTTTCAGGGAAATTGGTTGGAGCACAGAGAGAAAATCACAAGTAGGCCTATGCGCAGCGTCCAAGTTCCCATCGCATAAAAAATAGGATAGGTTATTATTATGTTAACAGTTTGAAAGTACACAGTTTGATAGTTCCGAACTTAGAACAATTTAGAACATATATTTTCCAGTTTGATAAGTTGCAGGTAGGAAAAGGCTGTCGAAGATGGTATTTTAATGACCACTATTAGGATTCTATGTTTTCAAATTCCGAGATAAGAATTTGCAAGGCATTGCCCAACTTACGTATATTTGGGGAGGTGGGTGGGTGAAATGATATGTTTTGAAGCCGTTATAGAGATCATACTGCGTAGTGTTCACTGCTCATCTACAGTTTACCATGTAACATGCCACGGTCCCCTAAACAACAGCCAAGTCGGAAGTTTTTGGATCTTGTTAGGAGACCGTAGTCTAATTACAAAGCCTTTATAGAGATCATAGTGAGTAGTGTTCACTGCTCGTCTACAGTTTACCCTGTAACATGCCACGGTCCCCTAAACAACAGCCAAGTTGGAAGTTTGTGTCGGGACCCATATTTTCACTTCAAAGGCGTTTTTCTCAAAATCAGTTTTGCCGAATTATTGTGGGTTTTCTCATGCACACTCACAATTTACGATCCTCTATTGCGATAAGAGTTAATCCAGTGATTCTCAACCTTTTTCAATTTCAGGCAATCGCCCCCGGAGTCTCCAAATTTTCTTTCATCGTCTCCTCCCCCCATCCGAAATCCCTACTCAAAACTCAACAGACACATTTCACAAGAAGACAGACTTCACACAGATTATGACGTCAAGTTTCAATAACAATAAGCATGTTGATTATTCATTATAAAACAGAACATTCTTTACCAATTGCACTACAAAAAAAAAATAGGCCTTTTCTGTTCATAAAACCAGTGCTGCTGAAAAAGTCGGGGGCTGCCCCCGTAATTGCCAAAAAATTGCCCCCCTCCCCTTCATCGTTTGCGTCCCCTTGTCGCCATTTCTACTTTATCGTACCCCTGGAAATCACCCCCCCCCACCCCCGGGGAGAGGGGAGGGGCGATATCGCCCACGTTGAGAACCCCTGAATTAATCCAACGAAGTCCACGTTGTCATATTCATCATTTCATATTCCTGTTCCCCGAAGCTTATGGATATTGTGCGGACAAAATAAATGATGAGCTCATTTTGAAGATCAGCTCGGATTGAACACTTCCAAAGGTGTATAAAGCTGCTGACGCATCGCATTCTCCTCATTTCAAAAGCGGTATGTATAGAAGCCGCTGAAATGGTTGAACATAATTTCAACTGTTGTGGCATTTTCCATTACACTGTGACAGCCTTGACATTTGTAATTTCTTTTTCATTATTTGATCAACATAGAATCAGCGGAACGACGTCAAATCGAAACATACTTTTTTTTTTCTCACACTGAGGTAGACGAAAAGGAAGAGATTGCATAGACTGAAACAGCCATGTCATGGTGAATATCAGCTGGGGTGTGGTGCTTAGCTTCACTTGATACTTGATTGTATGGGTTGGCTCTCTTAGACGGTGGGTTGTTGATTTAGTTAGCAGACTCGTCGATCGGTGCTCATCATCTTTCTTGCATGGACCTATTTGCGCCATCCTTTTCAACCCCCAAATTGTAGATAGATCTGTAGTCTCATTTCTGTTTGCCTTTAGCTTTTCAGATGTCTGGATGAACAGAGTAAATTTCACATGAAAAGCAGATGTTGAGATGGGTTAGAAAGGGATTTGGGGGGGGGGGGAGGGGGGGAAAGGGGGTTAAGCGAGAAGTTGTGATGCAAGTTTTCAAAGCTTTGGTGCAATTGTGAATTAACGAGCGTCTGTTGGTGTGGGACTGAGCCCCCTTCCGCCCCCTACAGATTCTTAATACAAACGAGATCCCATCCCCACCTCCCCAGCTGACAGGGTGATTTTTTTTTTTCTGTTTAAATAGCTATAGAATTAATTGAATCTATCAATAGGACAGTCCAGTGGGTTTATAGGATGGGGATTTTTCTCTGCAAACTCGACCATCATGACGCATATTATTCCATCACAAAAAAAAAACCCATCGTCTTTGAAATAGAGCAGTGTGCGAAGTTTTCTCTTGTCTTATGCCTTTATCAGTAAATACTGCCGCCTACGTCAAATGGCGCCATTCGCTTTATACACAGGTTGAACACGAACACGCATAAATAAAATAAATCAATGCAAGCTTTAAAACTGACAGAAACCGCTCGCGTCATGCACACACAATCATTATAAATGCACGGACACCGGAATGTCAGGGTATTTAATGATTCAGACAGCACCGAAAAGCAACATTGTTAGACGAACAAAACAGGATAAAGAAGAGGCAATGTCAACGTGTTATACAATAATCTGGAGTATATATATCTTTTTTGTCTCTTTTTCTTTCACCGTGCCGGATACCTCCAAAGAAAATAGTAGGATGTATCCTCGGTCAACAGAGGGCTACCTATTTGAACCGTGGTATCTAGACCATGAACTTGTATGTGAACAAAAAAAAAAACAACCTAGCTGTTTGATTGCCCCCATAAGTCAACACGAGTTTCACGCTCCTATGTCCCTGAAATTTCACGAGGAAAATACGAGGCTGCGGAGGCTGGCCTGGGCCTTGTGCCTCAGTGAGCGAGTGAAAAATCTACTGTGTATACCGTGCAAACAGTCACATCTCTGAAACGGCTTTATGGTAAAAAAAAAAAATCGACCACGGCCCAGCCTATTCGTGCATGAATCACATTCTTTTATCCAAAGAGCGATTCGCTCTTTAAAACGTAATAGTCGATAAAAATTAGAATTAGAGTTAAGGCATTCAGAAATATTTTAATGGCGATTAATGAAAATCGTTGAATAAAATCCTTATTAATAAAACCCATTAGTAATGTACTATGTATCCAAATCGTAGCTTCATCTGCACTTATAATATCGAGTAGAGTGTCTCTAAGTTCAGATTGCCCACCGATTCATATTTCATGATCAGGAATAAGAATTATTTATATCCCATAGTTTAATGTCGTGTAAGCGCAAACATGCCCCTTTGACAGCATCCTGTTGTCGAAATTCTATTGCGTTTTCAGTCTGGCAGGGGCTTTTTATTCTTTTCATGTACTGACGAGAGAGATTGAAAGATGCATTATAATTTAACCCTGATCATAAATTTCAATGTCTAGTCTTCATAATAACACGCTGATCTTACGGCATTCTTTTCGCTTAAAAAATGAACATGGGATATAATTATGTTGATGTATTTTTTTCCTGACACACAAGACTCAATTAATCAAATCTGAAGCAGAAAATGAAGTTTGAGCCTTAGAAAAATAATGCGTTCAATGTGCTGCCCCGGCGTCACATCATCCAAGGATATCAAATGTAGGGTACAAATTATATCACAATTCTGAAAACAAAGACAATGGTTGTGAAAGGTGGGCGTGGCCTGGCGAAAGGGACAACCGGTACAGAAGACAATAGAAGAATTTTGACATTATGCATTACAGCACATCCACTGAAAATGTTCTTATAAACCGTGATTAATTAGAAGATAAATGCGCTTCGTTAAACATCTTGCTGCTTTCAGCATGTGGATAATTTATGGCCTGTACTGAATAACCTGTGCCGTAATTTGTCTTTATCCTTTTCTTCCCCTTCCAATCCCCCATTCTTTACTGTTTTATTCTTAATGAAATATTTTTTGTGTGTGTTGAAAATGATTTATGTGTAAACGTGAACATTCTTTATGGATAGACTTTCACTGAGCACATCAAAAAAAAAAAAGATTATTTTCCTCTCTGACAAATGGAATTTTATCCAACTTTGAATTTCAGCAAAAATCTTTTCAAAAGATAAGTGAGGCTCCATAGAACGTCTTCGAAATTTCCTAAGAATTTCACAGACCTTTTTGTGCCACCGCCACCGACCCCCAAATTGTAGATGGGTTCATGTTCTCATTTGCATTAATTTGTCTTAACAGTGCGTTGAGACGAACGGAGCCAATATCTCATCAAAACCAGAAATGTCATCTATTAGCTTGTGGTGGGATGGAAAGGGGAGGGTGAACGAGAAGCTGTAATACAATTTTTCACAGTTTTGTGCAAATTTCTGCACTTAAATTTCTTCTGGAACTAGTTTTACATTCAGGCTTTAGCTGGTGGTTTTAAGTGGCTGCAGCGGTATAACTGACTGATAAAACGGATCACTCTTGGCATTTTGTTTTGTTTTCTTTAGTTTTTTTCTGGAACCCCTCATCTCAGTTGTAGTAAAAACTTAGATATTCACTGGAATGTAAAACATTTGACAAATAACTTGGCCTTAATTTGTTAATACTGAAAATGATTTGTACCTGTCCACCTTTCGGCTCTTTCTTAAAGTTTTTACTTCAGGAGTTAAAAGAGGCTTCATACATCGTAGTATGTACATTATGTGCTAAAATTCCTGTGTGTTTTGTGAGTAACTTCCAAACCGCGTCTTATTCCCTCGTTCCTTCCTCTCTTTTCCCCTTCTGAGTGTGACAGAAAATCGTGTGACATGCGAAACAAGCAATTCCCTTAGCGAGCCAGGATTAAGCTCAGCAGTTAACGAAGGCGCAAGACTATTTTCGGTGCGTGCCTACTTTACACATATCGCGACGTCCAACACTTTCACACAAAGTTTATTTAGATCGCGGTGCGATCTCTCAGCCCAGCATTTTTATGAACAGCACACTACTTGAACCCGGCTTGACCTAAGCATAGCTTTAACCTTTTAAAGTTTTAAGTTTTAAAAGGCAAAAAAGACCAGAAGAAATTAACAACAACAGGAAAAAAACAAAAAACAACTATAAACATGTATGAGAATATCTCAATACAAAAAAGGATTTAATCTTCCTTGTATATGTTTGAAACAACACAATTGTTGTGTTGCGTATTCATAAGTTCGTGGCCGTTGTTAATGCAGACTGCAAAGTGGTGTGGTTTTCAAAGATTGAATTCAAATTGTTTGGTGAAGTTAAGTCAAAAAGCTGTTTTCTACTTTTGACTTAGGTGTCCATTGTTATTTTCAAACAATAATTCATTAGTCTCTTTTATTTGCAGTCGGCTCATCTTTGTTAACCTGTGCTGTGGAGGACCCCACCCATTTCTAAACAGCCGCTATTTTGCCTCGCATGCAGTTATAGTCTGTTGTTGTGTATGACGAACATTAACTAAAAGTATACATAGATAAACACCTGGCCAGCGGGGGGTTCTGACCAGGACAAGATATACCTGTTGAGACATAAGCAAAACTGAGCTCACGAATGTTTACAGCAGGACAGCTAGCGAGAGAGAGAGAGAGAGAGAGAGAGAGAGAGAGAGAGAGAGAGAGAGAGAGAGAGAGAGAGAGAGACAGAGAGAGAGAGAGAGTGTGTGTGTGTGTGTGTGTGTGTGTGTGTGTGTGTGTGTGTGTGTGTGTTCTAAGAAATAATGCATAGGCTGTGGTTTATAGCCACAGTCATTTAATAATGTTGCAGGTGAATTATTGAATTGGCGAAATAATTTTGATAGGACTGCATGAATCATGCCGATGAGTTTCGACACATGAAACTTACTGACGGCCGGGTGATTAAATCAACACAATGTAGAAGGCCAAAGGTAGAAAAATTAGCCGTGTCGTGAACTCTACAGTGACTTCATGGCAAGTAGTGCCCGGATCTGTCTAGAGCTCTCTAGACATCGAGAGATACCGTTGTTTTTTTCTGTCTAGAGCTCTCTAGACATCAAGAGATACCGTTGTTTTTTTCTTTCGGGTGAATGCTGGCTGCTGCATGAAAGAGTGCGTCAAATGAAGGAAACTATGTTAAACTTTTTGCACAATATTGTAATTATGCATTGACTCTGAATTTATCATCTGTGGAAGTTAAAATATGTATGTTTTGCAGAGCCTACGTGAATTACCGTTGTGAACTGTTACAAGCACATCGACACCGCCCTGAGCTGGATGAACGATGTCTAAAGATAGAAAAATAAAAATCCTTCTCTATGTCGTCGATACGTGCTTCTAACTTTGCCGGCGTAGCATTATGTTTGGACCCCATAGAGGTGCCCTTGTTTCAAATATAATGCAACAGGATATTCACCCCTGGTCAGGATACACTAATGTTAATAATAATAATCATTATTATTATTGTAGTCATAATAATGATTTAGCTTGTGTAACGCTCAAACCCGAAGGATGTGCTTCGAGGCGCTGAACTAAAATTAAAAACAGGATTAACTTAACATCAGTTCATAATGCTCCCACTCACACGCATTAACAAGACCTACTCTCATTCTCAAACCTATAATAACTAGATGAGCTACCGGGCATTGGTCAGAATAAACAATCATGTGCCCTCCCCCCCCCCCCCCCCAAGTATAATAAAAGTAATAAACTACAGTCTTGCTTCAGAACTCATGTGCGCACCACAACATTACGCACCAAACTGAACGCATGATACGGGTACTTTTTATGACATGCACGGTACTATATATATTACGAAACAAACATGCAAAAATACAGATGTTACATAGTATTCAACATCGTTATTTTTTAAAAGTACATGCTTGAAGTAAACAACTTTTAATTATAGCCATCATCTTCCCTATCTCAATTGTCACCTTCCTGCTAAATTTAAGGCCTGAAGAGTGTATAGTTTGGTCAGTTAGTCATGCCAAAGGTTGCGAGTTACTGAAATATATAATAGATACAGTGATAGTCATAGTGGGGCTCTTCATGAGTCATGATTGACAGAACTTTGCAAGGAAGTATGACCTGTTTGTCCTCCTTTTCCAGTTAGCTGAGTCACAGCATTCTCAGTGGCTTTCTTACTGAAAATTCTCATCCCTTTTTTCCAACAGTTTTAGCATCCACTTTCTCTAATTCTTCTCATCATTTAAAAAAAAAAAAAAAACTTCGTTCAGTAGGCTACCTTATTTAAGGCTTGATACTGACTCGCAATAGCCGATATAATGCACGATAATAACATATCATTTTACCTATAGAAAACCAGTGAGTCCAAATTATATAATTTCACTTCGGCCTACTGATTTTCAGGTTTAGATAGGCCTGACCAAGTTTGCCCCCAAAAAAAAAAAATCCGAGTTACTTGACCTTAACCTTGCCCTGAAGCGAGATGTGATATATTACTTGTTTGCACCAGTCAGTTGATATGATTGGACCACTCTCATTGACGTCTGAACTACTTTCGACCTCTTGAGTTTTTCCAAACATTATTTTCCACTTTTGTTTCTTGGAAGTGGTTATGATCTGTTTTTTGATGAATTCGATAAATAAGATGATATATCTTGTACATAGGGCCGTCTTAACATCAGTATGGGCCTCTGGGCAAAGCAATGGGCTGCGAACCGCACCCTAGGCAGTTTGCATACATGGGGCCCCCTAAATCCTCGGGGCCCCTGGGCAACTGCCCAGTGCGCCCCTACGTTATAACGTCTCTGCTTGTACACCATCGTTAGTGAAATGTGCTGTGTCAAAATACAAATTTTTGCACTTGGCATTGGCCGTATGAAATCCTTAATGCAAAAATCTTTCTTAAATCAACTGCCAATTCGAGAAAATTCATCACGCTATCACAGTGACCTTGCAAGACTGTCAAGAGGCCCCACAAGCTCGTTGACAGAAGATTATAGCACATCCTGAAACGCAGTTTTCGTGGTATATAATTATATTAAGTACAGTTAGGGTAAATGAGATGCTTTCGTGGGGATACTGTCACTCATTGTTCGTTGAGATCTACAAGTATCACGTTCAGCAAACTTGACGTTCCTGTCTATGTACATTGCTCCCCCCCCCCCCCCCTTTAAGACCGATCTGCTTTCCAACATGAAATCACAAAAATGAGTGAATCCTTTGAGCGTGTATTTGCCATCTCAACACGCGGTTCCTGTCACAGGTCAGGTTTTTTTTTTTGGGTGGGGGGGGGGGGGTTGGGAGTCAGACAATTCCGTGATCTAATGGTAGTAATAACTGTTGCAGTCAAGTATCACTCAAAGTGTGTCCATGAGATAACATGGTGACACATCGTTTTAGTGGTAAATCGCCCGTAAATTATTTGCTTAGAATACTGAAATTGGTAAAATATTCCAGGCATTGTTGGTTTAGAAGTGTATCTTTACGAGCGACAGTTCTAACTCCCTTTCTGTAACTTTTGAGAAATTGATGTTTGGAGTTTCATGTGCTCATAGCAATTAGAGAGACAAGTTTTTTCTTTTTAATAACACAAAGTACACACCGAATCAGCTTTATACTTTGACACACAATAGAAATGACTTGTAGTTGTAGTGTGTAGTGTGTAACTCAGTTCCGGCAAGAAGTGGAAATAGAGCCTTGCCATTCTAACAGGTAAGCCAGACCAATGCTGGCGCAGGCCCCAGATTGGCGGCTTGCCATCTAATTATTATGCATCACACTAAAACACTACTCACCGCCCATACTGCCGCGGTGTGGGCGGTTAGCAGAGTTTTAGTAGAGATGCATAATAATTAGGTGGTGAGCCGCCAGTGTGGGGCCTGCGCCAGTCTTGGCCTGGCTTACACCTATGGGGACGAGTTGTTATAGTCCTGACGAAATACTAATATTACTGTTGCTCTCTTTGCCTCAAAACCTGAGGCAACTTAACTCAAATGTTCAGCGTGCAGATTTTCCAGAATTTCATCAAAGCCAAAATTACATTCAGTCCGTTGACAAATCATAGGTTGCTCTGTAGTAATCCTGCAAGCCCAATCCCTCTGCGAATGACTGATCGCTCTAACTCATCTCCATGCGTAATCTTAAGGTTTTATTTTGTCAGGTATTAAAACCTTCAGCGTAAAAGGAGCCTTAGGCAATATAGTTGAGTGTGTCACAACAGTCACACCTCAAAGCCCAGCATTAAAGTGCACAAAGCTAACGAATATTTACATAATAAACACTGCAAAATTCTGCCGTTTATCACCCAGATAGAAAGATAGAGCATTATTTCATTTTATAAAACGTTGTTAAAGACTTGGATTTGACCTAGATTGGCATTATTATGCGGTCTTTTACCTTTGTGAGATAAAATTTTTGAGTGGTCCGTAAAAGTTTTTTATTTTTTTAAAAACTCATCTAGGAACCGCTTATTTTGGCATTAAATGGGACTTATATGCATAAGAGTGCGTGTTTGTTCTGAATGAGTTCGTTCTTTTATGGGCAGTTCTGGTTTCACCTTTTAATTTACCTCTGAATGGTCATGCTCTTAAAATTGGTATATCGAGCTCTTGAGAGAGGTTTTAAATTTTATGTACAGTTGTATGTTAGGTTTTGAAAGATTCAGTTCTACACTTTGACAACATTGGCATCGGGTTAATATTCCAATATCATCGATTCTGCACTGCATATTAACATGCTATCATTATGAACCTTTCACTCTTGAATTATCGGGAATGTAGCTGGTTATTTGCCCATTCCTTGCCCCGTAGTTGGAGTACCTAAACAGGATGCCAGAAATTCTAGGTTCGAATCCTTCTTAGAGCGGGATCAGGGCTACTCACTCGCCCCAGGGCTGATGCCACCTCCTTATACTGAAGCACTACATAACATCCAGTCCACTCAAAGAAAGGTTTAAAAAAATACCGATTACAGTCAGTGCCTCCTATTTGACCTGTGTATTTTACGATATCTGATTTAAAATGATGTGAATTCTCATTTTTAAGTGCAAGCAATGTCTATATTTTCTTACTAATTTCACCGAAACTGCGGCATCCCTAGTGATATGGCGCTGACGCTAGATCGGATAAAAAAGAACGGATGGTATCCCGGCAGTATTGGCAAAGAAACATGAGGTCCTCAGGTGACCTCAGAAAAGAGACATCTACGCACTTAAGGCACAGAAGGTTTGAAAGTGCGGACCTACGACAATAGTTAAGTGTGCACGCAGCAGGATACTGATTATAGAGAAGTAGGAGCCATGTGATTGCAAAGTTTGCAATAACAACCACAAAAACCTAGCTAAAAGGTGGTTATAGAAAAAAAAGTTTTTTTTTGTTTTTTTTCAAAGGCGTACCTTAGAAAACACATAACAAGGAAAGTATGGAATGAACCGTAAAGGAAAAATATACACTGAAATGAAATGAAAAATGATCCAAGGTTTTTGGCTTTACAAACCAATTTTCTTTTTTGGGGGGGTGGGAGGTGGGGGGGGGGCATTTAACCTAGCCCAAGTTCTGCTGCGATCCAGCAACCTTTCCGTGTTTTTAAAATTTCTACACAGACCTTATGGTCGAATCTACACAGACCTAATAGTCGAATCAGTGACACCAGTAGAAGAAGTAGCACGGCTTAAGATGGAATGAAAAAAGTATTAGTAAAACCATAGCAGCGATGGCTTTTGTAGTGTACAGAAGTGGTAGTACTAGGAATTAACTGGAGTAGCAGTTGTAAACACTATTAATAGTTCCCGAACATCATCATTGACCACACGATCTTTTGTTTTTCAGTTCTGAATTTTAAGGATCAACGAAACTGCCGAGTCGCGTTTCCGAAGGCTATCGAAACCGATCTGTAGGACGGCACTCAATCGATCAATCATTCAATTTCCTAATTATCCCGGCGCAAGGACGGGCCACTTACAAACTAGATTAGATCAAACCGCTTTATCATATGCTTGCGGGAAATGACTACCACTGGTCCGTACCATGTGACGCTCAGTTAAGCCTGAGAACAGCGTTATTACAACATAATCATATGCGTAATTATATCACTACTCCTGCTTATTTTCACTGGGCTTCATTGACGCAACATCCCAGCTCTCTGTGTAATGGTTATTTCTTGCCAGCGTTCAACTGAAGGGCATACTTATAAATTATACATCATGCCCAAGACACAAAAAGCTACAACTCAGATTCTGAACAAAAGGTGTTTTTCGAGCGTGTTATGACTTTGAAAACTTCAGCTCATTCAAGGTGCCTCACTCTTATTAAGTTCTACAGTCTAGGGTTAATGTGCTTTGTACAGAAAACAGTATTATTATTCGCTGGTCTTTGTGCACGGCTAAACTTTGATTTGGAGTCCGGCTGAATTCCTTTCAATTATCGATTCTTAATCTTAGTCTTAAATATTGTTACCCCCGTCGTGACCGATATCAAAGTTTGATATGGTTTATCCAACAGTTTTTCCATTCTGGTGATACCACTGAAGCAATTGACACGGTAATCACTATTCGCTGTCGCTCTTTGATAGTTGTAATAATATAGTCGTGTATTTGCCACATTGTTGCATGTGCATTTTTGCCTTTTCGAGAAAATGAGGATTGAAGTTTGGTCGGTAAAAGGGCATAAAACATTACATCACAAATACATATCTAGAAAAGTTTTTAACCGCATGGAATGACACTTAAACATAATGAAATTAGGAGTGAGAGAATCAGTTTCATGACAAAGCCTTAAAATCGGCAAAATCTGGCATACAACAATACGGCGAATACTCCTTGACGTAACAGTTGATAGGAAACTGTCCCGATGAAAAGCGAAACAGCAGAAGGGCCCGGAGGGGTGAACCTTTCAAACAAGTATTTCGGGCCATTATTCCTGGCACTCAGCAGTGTCTGGACAGTTAATTGGAGTTTTATAACACCCGAGTGTCCCTCTTTTGGTGTAACTTTAAAAACGATAACGCTCCACCAAAGGTTGGAAATAAAACAGCGTTTTATGTTCTTTTTGCATGACGAATCTTCTGTAAAATTAAACATTTCGTTGTTAGACATATTCATCGCGCTGAGTAAATTTACCTGTCTTCTCCAGCAATGGTTTTGGATAGCAAAGCATTTGAATATCAAATATGCCACGCCATCAGCAGGTCGTAAGGTTACACGCTACATCTTCTTCTGTTTCTTTTTCTTCTTCTTCTTGTTTTGCCTCTTCTAGTTCTACCTCTTTTTTTCTTCTCCTTCATTTTCCTTCTTCGTCTTATTATTTATTATTATTATTAATAATATCATTTTTACTTAACGCTCGTACGATGTGATAATTCAATTTATTCATTTCTACTATTAATTAGCTATTTATGGCACGCATAGCAAATAACAAAACCAGGAAAATACGTCCTTGAAAAAGGCGGAAGATGGCAAGCAATTTGCTTTTTTTTTTCTGGTCAGCACTGAACAAACATTCGTTGCTTTGAAACTCCTTAGTATCTCTTAGTCATACATCCGGGTTCCCAAAATATTTCGTGCTCCACCCAGAGATATAATACACTAGAGTAAGATATCTCTGGCTCCACCACACTGATCTTAATTAATGTCTGTGTCATGATTATCAGCAGTGCTTATTATATCGCCCATCATCCACATCAATTCTATCATAATGAATATCGTGATCGAGTCAGGATCATCATCAACATCATCAATCAGTTCCATTACAAAAATCATTGCCACGTTTGAAATATGAAATCTCTACGAGAATAACAAATGTGTACTGGGTCGAGTACTAAGTAACGAAATTTAATACTTTCAGTACTAATGAAGTATCGCTGTGATCTTCATAATCTTTGTCACTTTGTGAATTTGATTATTTCGGTTTTTCTAAAAGGTAAATAGGAACTTTTAAGGCAAGATTTATCAAACGTCTACAAATTCGTAATTGTATTAGACAAATTCACAGTTGACACAGAGAAGATTGTTCATGACAGTGTGCTATCTGTCGGGAACGAAGGAGGTAAAAACAACAACAACAAAAAAAAGGCAACGGGAGAGAATAAAAAGTTTAAAAGAGATTGAAAACATGGCAAACAGCCAAGCAGCAAACCTGACAGGCCTGCTCATTAAAAATTTACCAGCAGAAGAATGACATAACGGATAGAATGTGACCCACACATTCAGGCAACTCGGGGTCGCCAAGAACAATCTCTCATGAAAAATCTGAGAATAGCATTACATTAGTACTGTTAATGTACAAATCGGTAGAGTCCTTCAGAAACGCTGATTCCAGTGACACCAACATGCAAAGTGTTTAATAATAATAATGAAAAACCAGACTGGACTATCATTTTATGAATGGAAGATGAGCACCGTCTGAAATATTTGGAATTCCTGGAAACACTGGCTGAAATATTTAGAATTCCCGAAAACACAGGCTGACAGTTTCAAAATTCCCAAGAACACTGGTTGAAAAATTTGGAATTCGTGGAAACACAGGCTGAAAGATTCAGAACTCTTGGAAACAGGTTAATTAGGGTCGGTGGATGGAGGCGATGCATTTGACCGTGGCTTCTGCCGACACTGACCTGCAATGCTAATTATGTATCGTGACATAAATTTTAGCAGCAAAATAAAACCTCTACACTGAAAATACATTTTCCCTCGTCGGCTGTTAATCTTATAATTCGACACTGGGATTATCTCGCCTTAATGGTAGCACTCAGGTCTAAAATACAGACAGAACAACAATGGCCTGGTAGTACAGGAGAGCAGAGCTAGCCGTCTTATCAAGGAAATTTGTTATGGGTATAAAATATACCCTTTATCTTTAATGTATGATGTAGAGGGGAGAGAACGCACCAGAAAACAGAAGATACAGCTAGTAATATCACAATAATGGCAATGTACAGCTTGTCTCAGGCGACGCGGCTGCAAGAATACAACAAATCTTGGTAACATAATACATTCTATTCGTAGTCCAGACAGTCTTGAAAGTCATAACACGATTTGTTTGTGTTTGTAGTATTATGTGCCATGCACAACAGTCCAGTTGGTAGTTTTCACTCGCTTAGTCACCCGACATTTCCTGCACTGGCCATCACGATCTTCGGTTGTTGATCACAGATCACAGTTACGAAGCAAATTGATCGGACTGGATAAACTAAACCAGCTTGTCATTTCCACCATGTACACATTCTCTTACAGCGATATACCATCGTTTTATCATCATAACAAGTCTTACTGATAAATTGCATTACAAGACATATATGTTAAAGAATTTGGTATTTGTTGCATGAAAAGAGCCTAGAGATTCCATTAAAAAAAGGGGGATTTTTAGCTCCATTTTTTATTAACCATATCTCCTCAAAATAACGATAACAATAATAATAATAATGTGTAATAACTAGATGAGGTATCAGTCTTGCCCGAGGTAAGCCTGCCCCCCCCCCCCCCGTTCCTTTTGTTCCCCTCCCCTCCACTCTCCTTTCCCTTCACCTCCTAATTATTGCAGTGTTGATAAACCCACACAAATTTCAATATCACATACAGCATCATGCTCTTGCAATTCGAGGATCCTGTGTGGGTGCACGAACCCTGTCTGGGAAAGCTATGTTTCGTACAGTACTTATTAACTGAACAGGTGAGGTCACATGGGGATGACTTCCGTGGTTTGGGGGGAAACTTGGCACCTAGCATGACGGGTAAGGGGACATCTACAAAGTGCGTATATTCGATTTTGGGAACTTTTACCCCCATTCCCACCCCATGTACGCTTTTCAGACGCTTGGCTTCACCCCCCCCCCTTCCCTTTCCCCTCTTGTACGAGCACACGGCCATTAGAATGGTGAATGTTCGTGATAAATCCTTGATTTTATAAGACTTTTAAGTGCCATTTTGCATGAATATTTGCCAGTTTCATTAGAAGTAGTTTTTATAGATATAATTAGTAGTTTTATAGAATGCTGATTTAATCCAACAACTCAACTTGATGAAGAAAAGGGAAATCAGGCCACTTCTTAAAAAAACTTTTTTTACCACACAAAATTAATTTTGCAGAGCGTACGTACGCTCATCAGACCCCCCCCCCCTTCGCCCCCCTCCTCCGCCTCCCATGTACATCAAGTGTCCGTACTTTAAGATGTTCCCCCGCCCCCCCTCCTTCCCAGGGAAGGAAGTGGTGGGCAGAGACCCGTGCAGCTTCACCTGAACTTATCAGAGGATCGTGCCAACGCACATCATTTACTGATTCCACGAACATTGTTGTTGAGCTGTGGTTGTTTCACTAACCCTGTCGTTACAGAGACACACATACAGTATGGAGCTATCCACAGACTGCATTTTATGCTCGATTTTAGCAGGTTTCCCCCCCCCCCCCCACACACACATCCACACACCCCAAATCGAGAGGGAGGGCGTGTGTGACCTGGAACTCTGAGAACCACTGTTGCCCGGACACACTCCAGAGCTCCCGAACGATTTGCCAGCAGAAATGTAGGGTAACCTGAATAACGGTTTTCAGACAGAAATGTATGATAAAGTTGCTTGCCATTGCAACAGTGGTAGTAACTACAATGTAGGGCTTAAACATCAACGTTCATGTGTAGTTGAGGTTATAAGACGACCCTTTTCATACATCATCGACTTGGCGACTGGGGTTAAGAAAAACGAAAGCTCACGACCCTCCAATAAACTTACCACTCTCGAATAAGCGACCCATAAAGTTCCTCCACTTACCGTACCTCCAAAAAACAAACTGTGCCCAAACATGTATTGTAATCTTACAACGAAGACAACGATGAAGCCGCGCTCAGCCACGGAGATAATACTAATTAGTGTCTCTCAACAAAAGAGAAGGACAAAAACCAACATTGTGGTGTGTACAGTGCATAAAGCAGCTATTCAGTATTAAAAAAAAATTGTTTGCGTGTTTGTGTCTTGTTGAATTGAACGCAAATTTCAACTTTTTTTTAATTTCTTATCAGAGAGAGCTCTTTTTTGTCATTGTTCCTGTGTTTTGTTGGGGCATTTTATTCAAGGGGTGTTAAGTACATACACCCGTGTTCACCTCTATTGGACGCTCAGAAAGTCCGAAAGAAACGATGACATACAGAGAATACTGAAAGTGAAATAATCATTCTCTTTTGTTCCCGTTTGTTAGCGATTTTGAAAAGCCTTCATCTGCCACTCTCCGGTTTAATGGCCAGGTAGCCTACTATTATTGCCGCACAGTCAGGGTATATTCGCAGTTGCTGAACAGTGTACGGACAGAACAGTAGTTGGGGGGGGGGGGAGGAGGAGGGGGAGGGAGTGGCTTGGTATGTGGTCTACAGTATGTTTATAAATGATGATTCTTATTCTCAGTCCAGTATTTACTTGTTTGCGTGAAAGTCATGAAATTATCCCTCATCTGCATTATTATTGCTTCTCTTCACATGAGTTCTCTTCACAGATCTGATAATGTCTAGCTGAGGTCGTCTTGTCAGAATTAAGCCGATAATTGGCACATTCTGAAATTTTGGGAGACTCGGTGAGAAAAGGGAAAGGGAATAGCTCCTTCCAACCCGAGAACGATAAAACCATGGGAGAGAGGGATTTGGAAAGGGAGGGGGCACCGTGTTAAAATGTTCAGAATATAATGGGAGGAGGTACGGTTGAAAGTTAGGAATGGGAGGATTCGTGGTTCGAGATGTCACACCCAGTGGCGGACCTACACATTTTGGGACCCTGAAGCTTCAGCTGTTATTGGGGTTCCTTTGTAACCAGCAACAATAGGGCAACATCCAAATTCACTAATTAGAAAAGTTTATTCAGGGCACTCCGGGATTAGGGGCCCTGAAGCTTAAGCTTCATTAGTTTCATAGTTGATCCGCCACTAGCACTGGTCACACTGTGACTGTATGATAGCCGAATCAAATCACGCCCACAAACGTGAAAATTCTCCCGGTCGTTTGCGGTCGTTCGTGTGACCGTAACGTGGGTTTTCCCATGCCGGTGCAATAGACTGTCCTGTACTCTTTTCCTCCATTGTCTTTTTCATCCCTTTGTGTCTAACATTCCAGTTTGCTGCCATTTTTCCGGTCCCAAAATCGTACCTCTCACGGCATGACCCCCCGGGGGACCATCTCAAAGGGGGGACGAAACCGGATCCTACACCGGCAATGAGTTTTCTCAACAGACGAAATGTTATGCAGGATTACTCTGCGGGCTTTCAGGAACTGCACTACCTTCAAAAGATCTCCCGGGTCACTGGTTGCAAAAATCACAGGGAGGAGAGAAAAGAAAAAAAGCCTCAAGGTTTATGTAGATAAGTGATTCTCAGAATGGGGACACCAGTGAGTATGTATGTATGGACAGGTTCCACTATTGGTTGGTCGATTTGCACTGGAGACACGACAGGCTCCGCGAAACCGCCGTTATCGTGGAGCAGAAAGTAGGTCGCGTTGGTGAACAATGCCCGTTTTTGCATTTCTACGGGATGTGAGAACTTATAAACGAGTTTGAATAGTTTCAATCAGCCCAAAAAATATGGACCGCGGTAAACAGATACGCAGACTATCTTCGGTGAAGACGAGGTCTTTCAGTTCATATTACCGCCGTGACCTAGTTTCGTGATTTGGCGGAAGTGAGATCTCTCTATAAATACTCACTGGAGATACTTGGTTCCCAGGGGAGGATTTAATCTTACTTATAGCATAGATACTAGAAACAATAAGATAAGAAGGCTCGCTCGTTTAGCGTGCACCGATTTCGCACCGCCATCCAGCGGCGAATGCGCGGAAGTCATGAACAATGCAGTATTTTAGAAGGCCAAATAATAATAATAATAATAATAATATATTGCATTTATATAGCGCCCAACTCCGTCGATGACAAGCTCTGGGCGCTTTAACAAACTCTTACACACACACACACACACGCATACACAAAAGAAATTCAAAAATATTTACTATTGTTGCTGCCGAAAAACACCTAGCCTAGTTTGTCTGAAAGAAATGGGTCTTCAGATGGCGTTTGAAAGAACCAATGTCATTAATTTCCCTGGTTGTCTTTGGAAGAGTGTTCCAGATGGTAGGGCCAAGAAATGAAAAGGACTTTTCTCCTACAGTGGACAGATTCATTTTAGGTACTTTCAATTTTGTAGTGTCAGATGATGATCTTAGTTGACGAGATGGAACATAGTAATCAGTTAAATCAACTAGGTACGATGGAGCAGTATTATTGACACATTTGTGACAAATGGATGACAATTTGTACATTATTCTTTTCTCGACTGGCAGCCAGTGCAAACTCTGCAGAAGTGGCAGTGCTGAATCTCTTTTCTTTTTCTTCGAAACAAGTCTCGCTGCATTGTTTTGAGCAATTTGGAGTTTTCTAATATTTTTTTGTGAAATTCCAGCCAAAAGGGAGTTGCAATAGTCAAGCTTTGAAAGTACAAAAGAATTTACTAAAACAGCCGCAGTTTCAGTTGAAATAAGATGTCTGATTTTACCAATTTTCCAGATTTCCATGTATAGAATACGAATGAGGTGACTAACCTGAGATGACATAGAAAGATTTGAATCAATGTAAACCCCTAGGTTTTTTACTTTTTTTTAAATTTCTATTGAATTGGTGCCAATTATCATCTCAGTTCTGTCCGCTTCTTGCAGAACCCGCTCACGGCCTAATAAAATAACCTCAGTTTTATCCTCATTTAGTGCCAGTTTGTTTTGGTTCATCCAGCTTTTAATTTCTGTTATACAGTTTCCAGCCTGCTGCAGAAGGCTGTCAACATCGCATGGCAAGGCAGAACTGTAGAGCTGGGTATCATCAGCATAGAAATGATATTGTAAATTAAATTTCTTTATGTCATGTACAAGTGGAATAGTATAGATAGTAAACAAAATAGGACCAAGCACTGAGCCTTGTGGTACGCCATACTGAAGCGCATAAGAAAAAGATCTTATTTTGTTGGTTACAGGGAAAATATTGAATTTTGTTCACTGTTCAGCTATTGCTATAGGTCTTGATTGACGTCACTTATTTTATAATTTTAATTTCAATCACCGTGACAAAACTCTAGCTATTTTTTTCTTCTTTTTTTTTCAGTCGCAGTAGCACTGTAACAATTCAGCATCATTAATTTATCATTACATCAAGCATTCTTTTCATGGTGTGCGCCATGTGCCCCACCCCCAACCAGCGCGCAATCTGTGAACGATTTTTGTAGAGATGCGAAGAAGGTAGTGTCGGTCTCATCTTATCATTCCTAGTATCTTTGTATCCTATAGGTAGAATGCGCATGACGTCACAGAGTTTTTGTTTTGTACTTCCGCCAAACAAGATGGCCGGTGGATCAGCTGATGAGTGTAACTTCGAGATGTGTCTAAGCAGTTAAAATGCCTGCTGGTTTCATTGCAGTTGACTGTTGTGACAGGGGTGGAAAGGATGTATCCAAACTGGTCCGATTCCCTACTATCCGTGTAAACAAGAGAAAGGAAGTGAAAGAATTGACCGAACGTCTCCCATGTGCGTACACACCTGTCATTGTTTACTGTAGTGAACTCGCCGCTGATTGGTTCGCGACGCCTTTAGTGGGTCCGGACAGACAAGATGGTGGATATGCGCATTCTACCTATAGAAATCTGAGTCCTGAAAGCCAGCCGTAAGTAAGACAACGAAAAGAAGAAAAAAAAAAGGTCAAAGGCTCAAAGTGGCCGTTATCGTGCTGATGCGCCGTTAAGCCCAAACTCAGAGTGAAACTCAAACCCAGGGGAGGAGTTTTTAGCCAGGGGAGGATTAGGGAAGAAGTTTAGTCAGAGAAGGATAATCAAATATATAATAATAATAATAATAATAATATATTGCATTTATATAGCGCCCAACCCCGTCGATGACAAGCTCTGGGCGCTTTAACAAACTCTTACACACACACACACACACGCATACACAAAAGAAATTCAAAAATATTTACTATTGTTGCTGCCGAAAAACACCTAGCCTAGTTTGTCTGAAAGAAATGGGTCTTCAGATGGCGTTTGAAAGAACCAATGTCATTAATTTCCCTGGTTGTCTTTGGAAGAGTGTTCCAGATGGTAGGGCCAAGAAATGAAAAGGACTTTTCTCCTACAGTGGACAGATTCATTTTAGGTACTTTCAATTTTGTAGTGTCAGATGATGATCTTAGTTGACGAGATGGAACATAGTAATCAGTTAAATCAACTAGGTACGATGGAGCAGTATTATTGACACATTTGTGACAAATGGATGACAATTTGTACATTATTCTTTTCTCGACTGGCAGCCAGTGCAAACTCTGCAGAAGTGGCAGTGCTGAATCTCTTTTCTTTTTCTTCGAAACAAGTCTCGCTGCATTGTTTTGAGCAATTTGGAGTTTTCTAATATTTTTTTGTGAAATTCCAGCCAAAAGGGAGTTGCAATAGTCAAGCTTTGAAAGTACAAAAGAATTTACTAAAACAGCCGCAGTTTCAGTTGAAATAAGATGTCTGATTTTACCAATTTTCCAGATTTCCATGTATAGAATACGAATGAGGTGACTAACCTGAGATGACATAGAAAGATTTGAATCAATGTAAACCCCTAGGTTTTTTACTTTTTTTTAAATTTCTATTGAATTGGTGCCAATTATCATCTCAGTTCTGTCCGCTTCTTGCAGAACCCGCTCACGGCCTAATAAAATAACCTCAGTTTTATCCTCATTTAGTGCCAGTTTGTTTTGGTTCATCCAGCTTTTAATTTCTGTTATACAGTTTCCAGCCTGCTGCAGAAGGCTGTCAACATCGCATGGCAAGGCAGAACTGTAGAGCTGGGTATCATCAGCATAGAAATGATATTGTAAATTAAATTTCTTTATGTCATGTACAAGTGGAATAGTATAGATAGTAAACAAAATAGGACCAAGCACTGAGCCTTGTGGTACGCCATACTGAAGCGCATAAGAAAAAGATCTTATTTTGTTGGTTACAGGGAAAATATTGAATTTTGTTCACTGTTCAGCTATTGCTATAGGTCTTGATTGACGTCACTTATTTTATAATTTTAATTTCAATCACCGTGACAAAACTCTAGCTATTTTTTTCTTCTTTTTTTTTCAGTCGCAGTAGCACTGTAACAATTCAGCATCATTAATTTATCATTACATCAAGCATTCTTTTCATGGTGTGCGCCATGTGCCCCACCCCCAACCAGCGCGCAATCTGTGAACGATTTTTGTAGAGATGCGAAGAAGGTAGTGTCGGTCTCATCTTATCATTCCTAGTATCTTTGTATCCTATAGGTAGAATGCGCATGACGTCACAGAGTTTTTGTTTTGTACTTCCGCCAAACAAGATGGCCGGTGGATCAGCTGATGAGTGTAACTTCGAGATGTGTCTAAGCAGTTAAAATGCCTGCTGGTTTCATTGCAGTTGACTGTTGTGACAGGGGTGGAAAGGATGTATCCAAACTGGTCCGATTCCCTACTATCCGTGTAAACAAGAGAAAGGAAGTGAAAGAATTGACCGAACGTCTCCCATGTGCGTACACACCTGTCATTGTTTACTGTAGTGAACTCGCCGCTGATTGGTTCGCGACGCCTTTAGTGGGTCCGGACAGACAAGATGGTGGATATGCGCATTCTACCTATAGAAATCTGAGTCCTGAAAGCCAGCCGTAAGTAAGACAACGAAAAGAAGAAAAAAAAAAGGTCAAAGGCTCAAAGTGGCCGTTATCGTGCTGATGCGCCGTTAAGCCCAAACTCAGAGTGAAACTCAAACCCAGGGGAGGAGTTTTTAGCCAGGGGAGGATTAGGGAAGAAGTTTAGTCAGAGAAGGATAATCAAATATATAATAATAATAATAATAATAATATATTGCATTTATATAGCGCCCAACCCCGTCGATGACAAGCTCTGGGCGCTTTAACAAACTCTTACACACACACACACACACGCATACACAAAAGAAATTCAAAAATATTTACTATTGTTGCTGCCGAAAAACACCTAGCCTAGTTTGTCTGAAAGAAATGGGTCTTCAGATGGCGTTTGAAAGAACCAATGTCATTAATTTCCCTGGTTGTCTTTGGAAGAGTGTTCCAGATGGTAGGGCCAAGAAATGAAAAGGACTTTTCTCCTACAGTGGACAGATTCATTTTAGGTACTTTCAATTTTGTAGTGTCAGATGATGATCTTAGTTGACGAGATGGAACATAGTAATCAGTTAAATCAACTAGGTACGATGGAGCAGTATTATTGACACATTTGTGACAAATGGATGACAATTTGTACATTATTCTTTTCTCGACTGGCAGCCAGTGCAAACTCTGCAGAAGTGGCAGTGCTGAATCTCTTTTCTTTTTCTTCGAAACAAGTCTCGCTGCATTGTTTTGAGCAATTTGGAGTTTTCTAATATTTTTTTGTGAAATTCCAGCCAAAAGGGAGTTGCAATAGTCAAGCTTTGAAAGTACAAAAGAATTTACTAAAACAGCCGCAGTTTCAGTTGAAATAAGATGTCTGATTTTACCAATTTTCCAGATTTCCATGTATAGAATACGAATGAGGTGACTAACCTGAGATGACATAGAAAGATTTGAATCAATGTAAACCCCTAGGTTTTTTACTTTTTTTTAAATTTCTATTGAATTGGTGCCAATTATCATCTCAGTTCTGTCCGCTTCTTGCAGAACCCGCTCACGGCCTAATAAAATAACCTCAGTTTTATCCTCATTTAGTGCCAGTTTGTTTTGGTTCATCCAGCTTTTAATTTCTGTTATACAGTTTCCAGCCTGCTGCAGAAGGCTGTCAACATCGCATGGCAAGGCAGAACTGTAGAGCTGGGTATCATCAGCATAGAAATGATATTGTAAATTAAATTTCTTTATGTCATGTACAAGTGGAATAGTATAGATAGTAAACAAAATAGGACCAAGCACTGAGCCTTGTGGTACGCCATACTGAAGCGCATAAGAAAAAGATCTTATTTTGTTGGTTACAGGGAAAATATTGAATTTTGTTCACTGTTCAGCTATTGCTATAGGTCTTGATTGACGTCACTTATTTTATAATTTTAATTTCAATCACCGTGACAAAACTCTAGCTATTTTTTTCTTCTTTTTTTTTCAGTCGCAGTAGCACTGTAACAATTCAGCATCATTAATTTATCATTACATCAAGCATTCTTTTCATGGTGTGCGCCATGTGCCCCACCCCCAACCAGCGCGCAATCTGTGAACGATTTTTGTAGAGATGCGAAGAAGGTAGTGTCGGTCTCATCTTATCATTCCTAGTATCTTTGTATCCTATAGGTAGAATGCGCATGACGTCACAGAGTTTTTGTTTTGTACTTCCGCCAAACAAGATGGCCGGTGGATCAGCTGATGAGTGTAACTTCGAGATGTGTCTAAGCAGTTAAAATGCCTGCTGGTTTCATTGCAGTTGACTGTTGTGACAGGGGTGGAAAGGATGTATCCAAACTGGTCCGATTCCCTACTATCCGTGTAAACAAGAGAAAGGAAGTGAAAGAATTGACCGAACGTCTCCCATGTGCGTACACACCTGTCATTGTTTACTGTAGTGAACTCGCCGCTGATTGGTTCGCGACGCCTTTAGTGGGTCCGGACAGACAAGATGGTGGATATGCGCATTCTACCTATAGAAATCTGAGTCCTGAAAGCCAGCCGTAAGTAAGACAACGAAAAGAAGAAAAAAAAAAGGTCAAAGGCTCAAAGTGGCCGTTATCGTGCTGATGCGCCGTTAAGCCCAAACTCAGAGTGAAACTCAAACCCAGGGGAGGAGTTTTTAGCCAGGGGAGGATTAGGGAAGAAGTTTAGTCAGAGAAGGATAATCAAATATATAATAATAATAATAATAATAATATATTGCATTTATATAGCGCCCAACCCCGTCGATGACAAGCTCTGGGCGCTTTAACAAACTCTTACACACACACACACACACGCATACACAAAAGAAATTCAAAAATATTTACTATTGTTGCTGCCGAAAAACACCTAGCCTAGTTTGTCTGAAAGAAATGGGTCTTCAGATGGCGTTTGAAAGAACCAATGTCATTAATTTCCCTGGTTGTCTTTGGAAGAGTGTTCCAGATGGTAGGGCCAAGAAATGAAAAGGACTTTTCTCCTACAGTGGACAGATTCATTTTAGGTACTTTCAATTTTGTAGTGTCAGATGATGATCTTAGTTGACGAGATGGAACATAGTAATCAGTTAAATCAACTAGGTACGATGGAGCAGTATTATTGACACATTTGTGACAAATGGATGACAATTTGTACATTATTCTTTTCTCGACTGGCAGCCAGTGCAAACTCTGCAGAAGTGGCAGTGCTGAATCTCTTTTCTTTTTCTTCGAAACAAGTCTCGCTGCATTGTTTTGAGCAATTTGGAGTTTTCTAATATTTTTTTGTGAAATTCCAGCCAAAAGGGAGTTGCAATAGTCAAGCTTTGAAAGTACAAAAGAATTTACTAAAACAGCCGCAGTTTCAGTTGAAATAAGATGTCTGATTTTACCAATTTTCCAGATTTCCATGTATAGAATACGAATGAGGTGACTAACCTGAGATGACATAGAAAGATTTGAATCAATGTAAACCCCTAGGTTTTTTACTTTTTTTTAAATTTCTATTGAATTGGTGCCAATTATCATCTCAGTTCTGTCCGCTTCTTGCAGAACCCGCTCACGGCCTAATAAAATAACCTCAGTTTTATCCTCATTTAGTGCCAGTTTGTTTTGGTTCATCCAGCTTTTAATTTCTGTTATACAGTTTCCAGCCTGCTGCAGAAGGCTGTCAACATCGCATGGCAAGGCAGAACTGTAGAGCTGGGTATCATCAGCATAGAAATGATATTGTAAATTAAATTTCTTTATGTCATGTACAAGTGGAATAGTATAGATAGTAAACAAAATAGGACCAAGCACTGAGCCTTGTGGTACGCCATACTGAAGCGCATAAGAAAAAGATCTTATTTTGTTGGTTACAGGGAAAATATTGAATTTTGTTCACTGTTCAGCTATTGCTATAGGTCTTGATTGACGTCACTTATTTTATAATTTTAATTTCAATCACCGTGACAAAACTCTAGCTATTTTTTTCTTCTTTTTTTTTCAGTCGCAGTAGCACTGTAACAATTCAGCATCATTAATTTATCATTACATCAAGCATTCTTTTCATGGTGTGCGCCATGTGCCCCACCCCCAACCAGCGCGCAATCTGTGAACGATTTTTGTAGAGATGCGAAGAAGGTAGTGTCGGTCTCATCTTATCATTCCTAGTATCTTTGTATCTTATAGGTAGAATGCGCATGACGTCACAGAGTTTTTGTTTTGTACTTCCGCCAAACAAGATGGCCGGTGGATCAGCTGATGAGTGTAACTTCGAGATGTGTCTAAGCAGTTAAAATGCCTGCTGGTTTCATTGCAGTTGACTGTTGTGACAGGGGTGGAAAGGATGTATCCAAACTGGTCCGATTCCCTACTATCCGTGTAAACAAGAGAAAGGAAGTGAAAGAATTGACCGAACGTCTCCCATGTGCGTACACACCTGTCATTGTTTACTGTAGTGAACTCGCCGCTGATTGGTTCGCGACGCCTTTAGTGGGTCCGGACAGACAAGATGGTGGATATGCGCATTCTACCTATAGAAATCTGAGTCCTGAAAGCCAGCCGTAAGTAAGACAACGAAAAGAAGAAAAAAAAAAGGTCAAAGGCTCAAAGTGGCCGTTATCGTGCTGATGCGCCGTTAAGCCCAAACTCAGAGTGAAACTCAAACCCAGGGGAGGAGTTTTTAGCCAGGGGAGGATTAGGGAAGAAGTTTAGTCAGAGAAGGATAATCAAATATATAATAATAATAATAATAATAATATATTGCATTTATATAGCGCCCAACCCCGTCGATGACAAGCTCTGGGCGCTTTAACAAACTCTTACACACACACACACACACGCATACACAAAAGAAATTCAAAAATATTTACTATTGTTGCTGCCGAAAAACACCTAGCCTAGTTTGTCTGAAAGAAATGGGTCTTCAGATGGCGTTTGAAAGAACCAATGTCATTAATTTCCCTGGTTGTCTTTGGAAGAGTGTTCCAGATGGTAGGGCCAAGAAATGAAAAGGACTTTTCTCCTACAGTGGACAGATTCATTTTAGGTACTTTCAATTTTGTAGTGTCAGATGATGATCTTAGTTGACGAGATGGAACATAGTAATCAGTTAAATCAACTAGGTACGATGGAGCAGTATTATTGACACATTTGTGACAAATGGATGACAATTTGTACATTATTCTTTTCTCGACTGGCAGCCAGTGCAAACTCTGCAGAAGTGGCAGTGCTGAATCTCTTTTCTTTTTCTTCGAAACAAGTCTCGCTGCATTGTTTTGAGCAATTTGGAGTTTTCTAATATTTTTTTGTGAAATTCCAGCCAAAAGGGAGTTGCAATAGTCAAGCTTTGAAAGTACAAAAGAATTTACTAAAACAGCCGCAGTTTCAGTTGAAATAAGATGTCTGATTTTACCAATTTTCCAGATTTCCATGTATAGAATACGAATGAGGTGACTAACCTGAGATGACATAGAAAGATTTGAATCAATGTAAACCCCTAGGTTTTTTACTTTTTTTTAAATTTCTATTGAATTGGTGCCAATTATCATCTCAGTTCTGTCCGCTTCTTGCAGAACCCGCTCACGGCCTAATAAAATAACCTCAGTTTTATCCTCATTTAGTGCCAGTTTGTTTTGGTTCATCCAGCTTTTAATTTCTGTTATACAGTTTCCAGCCTGCTGCAGAAGGCTGTCAACATCGCATGGCAAGGCAGAACTGTAGAGCTGGGTATCATCAGCATAGAAATGATATTGTAAATTAAATTTCTTTATTTCATGTACAAGTGGAATAGTATAGATAGTAAACAAAATAGGACCAAGCACTGAGCCTTGTGGTACGCCATACTGAAGCGCATAAGAAAAAGATCTTATTTTGTTGGTTACAACAAATTGGTGGCGATTTGACAGGTAAGATTCGACCCATTTAAGGGCGACCCCTCTGATTCCAAACGATGTTTCTAGCCTTCTGAGCAGGATTTCGTGATCGATGGTGTCGAACGCTGCTGATAGATCCAACAAATTTAGCAGAGTAATATTTCCAGAATCTGCCTTTACTAATATGTCATTCATGATTCTTAATAGTGCAGTTTCAGTACTGTGGTTACTTCTGTAAGCAGATTGAAATGGTTCCAACAGGTCATTATTTCTCAAATGACACATTAGTTGTTGTAATATCACCTTTTCAAGGATTTTTGAAAGAAAAGGAAGGTTTGAGACGGGTCTATAATTTTTCAACATGTTTTCATCAAGAGTCGTTTTTTTCAAAAGTGGTGTTACCCAGGCTGTTTTAAAATAATCAGGGACAGACCCACTTAAAATAGAGTTGTTTATTATTTTTGTAACAGTGGGAACCAGTTCATCAATACAAGATCTAACCAAAAATGTAGGAATAGGATCGAGGTCACAACATTTTGATGGCGATGCCATGATGATAGATTTTACATATTCATTCGACACAACACCAAAAGTGTCTATAGGATTTCCCTGAAACTCATCAAAATGATCAATGGCATCAAAACTGTCAAGATTTTCTCGGATAGTTGTAACTTTTTTATCAAAATAATCAGCAAAAACATTGGGCAACAAATTGTTCTCGTAAATTGTGGGTAGAGGTGTTTCCTTTCTTTTCCCTGTGAGTTCATCACAAATACTAAAAAGTTCCTTACAAGATGTAGAATTTTGAAGTTTAGTGACATAGAAGTCTTTTTTTGCAAGTTTAATAACACATTTCCATTTGTTCTTCTGGTGTTTGAAAATGTCCTTGTGGACTGTAAGACCTGTCTTTAACCATTTCCTTTCTGCTTTGCGACATTCTGCTTTGGCTGCTTTGACATCTAGGGTGTACCATGGAGCGAACGGTCTGTTGGAGATTGACCTGGTCTTGATAGGTGCATGTCGCTGTAGTAGATCTTGCTGGATGTTATTATAAGATGTGATGTCGCCTTCAAAGTTCTCGAGAGCATTGGCCATTTCCGTCTTGAAGGCATTGATGTCGATACCTTTTATGTCTCTGGACGACACAACTTTTTTGATGATATTTGGCTTTGCGAAATCAATATCGAGTACGATGGTTTTATGATCCGAAATATATTGGAAGAAGAAATAAACAGAAGTTGAATGATCCACTGAAAGAATTTCTTTTTGCACTTGATTGCAAGAAATTTACTTTCATACATTTTTCTAGTGAATACCCCTGCTAAAGAATAATGGTAAAAAAAATTGTTAGGTGACAATTCATTATGAGGAAAAGGGAGGGGAAATTGAGGAAAACCAGGATCGAGAGGGCGTGGGGAAGGGGGGTTGTGGCCTGGGACTCTGAGAACCATTGTTGTAGATGCCCGGACACACTCCAGAGCTCCCGAACAATTACCAGCAAGAATATAGGGTAACCTGAATAAACGTTCGCAGACTGAAATATTTGATAAGTTCAAAGTTGGTGAATGCGATAAAAGAGTACCACGATACCGTAAATGAACGTCGACTGGGAAAATTTAATGAATGGAGGAATAAAAGAAGTGAAAGGCGTAATATTTTCCAGATTTGGTCAGTCCAGGTGCTTAAAATGTTAGCACAGGCGCGTCTTAGCCGGTTTTGATCGGCTGACTAGTCAGAGCATTGAGTTTCAGTGAAGTCAAACTAGTTGGCTTGTGGGCGAGGTCTCATTGAAAGACAACGAAGTGGCGTCACCATCCAACTACTCGGCTAATCAAAATCGGCTGATGCACCCGAAGGCTTCACTATATGGGAATCATGAGCTTCTAGCACCCCATTGCAGTTCTGACAGGATAGGCTTCTAGCACCCCATCGCATTTCTGACAGGATAGGCTTCTTGCACCCCATTGCATTTCTGACAGGATAGGCTTCTTGCACCCCGCTGCAGTTCTGACAGGATAGGCTTCTTGCACCCAGTTGCAGTTCTGACAGGATAGGCTTCTTGCACCCCGCTGCAGTTCTGACAGGATAGGCTTCTTGCACCCCGCTGCAGTTCTGACAGGATAGGCTTCTTGCACCCCATTGTAATTCTGACAGGATAGGCTTCTTGCACCCAGTTGCAGTTCTGACAGGATAGGCTTCTTGCACCCCATTGTAATTCTGACAGGATAGGCTTCTTGCACCCAATGGCAGTTCTGACAGGATAGGCTTCTTGCACCCCGCTGCAGTTCTGACAGGATAGGCTTCTTGCACCCCGCTGCAGTTCTGACAGGATAGGCTTCTTGCACCCCGCTGCAGTTCTGACAGGATAGGGTTCTTGCACCCCGCTGCAGTTCTGACAGGATAGGCTTTTTGCACCCCATTGTAATTCTGACAGGATAGGCTTCTTGCACCCAGTTGCAGTTCTGACAGGATAGGCTTCTTGCACCCCGCTGCAGTTCTGACAGGATAGGTGTCACAAATCCCAGACTGGGAGATGTAATAATTATAACAAGACAACAATCACGAACGAACAAGTATAACACTTAACAGAACAACCCATCAGACTCACACATTTATTATACATAAACATAAAGATAATAGCGCAAATACATACATTAGATTATTCAATTCAACTGCCGTACAACGGCCTTCTCCCGTACGCACACTTCCTCGGGTCCACAACCCGGTAGTTACTTTCTAAAGACACTTCGGTCTCAGCTTCTCCTCTCCATGTCTTAATAGCACATTAATATTTCAATGGCACCGCAGTCTCTCAATAGCCCCTTCCTATTGCCATAACACATTAGCATTCCAATAGCACATCAACATGGCAATAGCACATTAGCATTTCAATAGCACATCAACATGGCAATAGCACATTAGCATTTCAATAACACATCAACATGGCAATAGCACATCCACGATCATATATACGTCCCTGTCGGTGGCCAGACTGCCACGACTCATGTGCCTCTACTGTCCTGCACCGACAGCTTCCTTCCTGGCCTATGTGTGGCCTCCGGCCCTATGCTGGCCTATCCCCTGTGCTCACCGTAGGCGGCTCTTCGGCCCGTCCCCGGCACCTACAAGAATAACATTACATTGGTATAATACCATACCACTTCTATTCACTTCACCCCTCCTTACAACTCATGAAGCGTACACACAATAGTTCACATTGCACTCACCAAACATCTTACGGTAACACACCTCCACTGTAGTACACAATACTCACTCTCGCTACAAATCCATGAACTCAACTTTCATCTATCGCTCATGGCGCACATTGCTATATACAGTATCAAGGACTTCCACATTCCTCACATCTACTTATTTACACCATGCTAATAGACGAATATTATACATCAATCATAATTATCAATCATCGTTTCACCTACCAGTCATCACTGGAAAAACACTACTCCCAAGTCTTCCGACTGCTCTCCTTATGTTCGCCCTCTGGGGCTTTCTCCTGCGTCCGTTCCCTAGGACGTCTTAGTGTGCAGTGATAGTAATACAGCGCTCTCGCCTCATTCAGACCCCCACCACTTACAACATGCACGCTTTCCCTTACCCCGTGGCCCGTGGGTTAACTTTATTCTAACCCTCTTCTCGTAACTACTGATCCTCGCTCACTCGCTCGTGACAATAGGCTTCAGCAGGTTTACCAAAAATTCCCCAAGTTCCATGACCTTAACCTTGTGCTGAAGGGAGATAAACATTTCTTTTTGTATGATTCAGTTGATGTGATCGGTTTCAGTTTCACTCTTGGCCTACTGTTTGCCCCAGCTTCACCGCTCATCATTTTGGGGGGCACTTTCAGTCTGTTGGGTTTTGCCCAGAATCTTGTCTTCGTCTCGTGTTATCGTCTGTTCAAGTGTTGTGAAGTCGTGTGGATTGGAAGTTATTTTTAGCAGGCGATTTTACTTTTGAGTACTTTACAGCCGGTCTTATTCTTTGAATTTAGTGTACTGATAAAAGCTGATCTCTTTCATACTAATACTGGATCTGTGAAATTTTGCTTTCTGTAGGATTGTGCAGTGAGTATCAGAGCATTCGTTCAGAGCAAACTACATTCAAAGACATCGCCCGAAAATTTGCCGAACAGTGAGCGCAGTAAATGGAAAACGAATGTGAATGAAAGCGATCCTTTCACAGTTTCTAATGTTGGGGTAAAATCTGGACGACAATACCATGAAAAGTGAAATAAATTTTGGAAGGTTTTGCAATCGTGTTTAGCTTAGGAATAAAGATAGGCGTGCTGTAATGCCGTAATTTTTTTATTTTTTTTTAAATTATACATTACAGTTCTGAGGCAAGAACATTTTGTTCATCGTAGGCTTGGTAATTCCCCCCCCCCCCCCCCGCGCGCGCCTTTTTGGGTGTTGTGGACATGTCCACTTTGAATTTCTCGCTCCTGTGTTACTGTATCGAAACGTATACTTTCTGTACGAAATATTTCAGCTGCATCAATACTTTTCTCAAAGCATCATAGCATGATCAGATAACCGTCATAAGTGGCAAGTTCAGGCCGGTGGAAATCAAAAGGTAGGTAAACAATTCTGAAGCCCTAAGATTCCACCGGGCTTCTCTGAATGGATGGCTAAGTATAGTTAAACTTCGTGCGATAGTTTTCCCAAGCTCTTGTGAAACAGCCGAAGTGACCCACATCGTGATGTTACACATGAGCGACAACACAATATCATGAGAGGTCGTTTGCTTTATATATAAGAGATGAACACGATATGGGCTGAACTTTTGTTGGTTGTTTGCAAGCTGAAAAAACCTGGAAAACAATTAATGAGATTCTCCGTTCAGCATATTCCTTACCAGGTTTTACTGTAGCTTGTATATTAAGGGCTTTATGTTTGTGGTTTTTCCCTCGGACGTATTGTAAGCCTTCAAAAGTTTACATTAAAATTTTAAGATTTTGTTGTTTGCATTCCAAGGTGTTTAATGTAGTTTACATTGAACCTTGTGGTTGACAAGCCAGTGTTTTTATGATTATTCATTATGTAAAAGGTGCAGTTTCGGAGTCTGTGGTCTGAACGCGGGGATTTGTGAAATTAATACCAACGTTTGTGGTTTACTCTTCCGATGTTTATTTAGTGTTTCACACACTCCGAAATTTTCTAGTTCTTGTTCCACATTCTTTGCTTTCTTTGCACTCAGACAGTATATCGCTCGGGTTGTTGTTTTTTTCATTCTTCCAGCGATTTGCACAAGATCATTAAGAAAACAAACAAAAAAAAACAACAAAAGGATTTATTGACATGTTGCACTTAATAGAAGGGAACAAAAATCACAGTATTGATGACTAATTTAAATGTTGTTTTCCTGAAGAGATCTTATCCTTTCAAATCTGAACACTTCAGATCTTATTTTAGTGGAAGCGCCATGGCATGACCAGCAAGTGTATTTCCCCTCACACATGCACACCTTTTCGTGTCTCCCCACTGCGGAATGTGCATATGGCGTCGGATCGGCTAATATTAACGAACGATTAGAATAACTTCAGTTACTCGAAAAATTAAGTTAGCTTTCATTGAGGATGCCCGAAAGTGACGCAATTTCCTATTTGAATTCTTAGGTTGAAAGTCACTGAATGTCTATTTTTTTGTTGTTGTTGTTGAAAGTTAGAGAAATCTTAGACGTTAGATATCACAGACATGCAGCTCTTTTGTTATAGATCTATTTCTATTACTTTGACGAGCCGACCCGAGTATGATGAATCTTGCAGCTTCTTCGGAAAGGGCATTTGTATTTGATTCAAAGCGTTGTTGCATGACAATTCCTTGCAGAATACATAGATGTGATGGAGTTGATATTTCGACCACCAATGTGTAAAGAAAGGCGAAGAATGAAATTCCGATCATATTTTGTGACTTTACGAAAATGCGTCTCCTTTTTGCGGCTGGAAGTATCGTCAGATAGATCTGCATGATATTAAAGACAAAATTTGTCGACAAAAATTTGAGGTAGAACATGAAATTTCGTAATTTTTTGGTCTCTTTATCACAAATTTTAGGTGCTTACATGTTAACCCTCTAGCTTCTTTAAAATCTAATGATGCAGTTATGATCTAACCATTGATTACATCTATTTATTCCATTTCAGAGGTAAAAATGAACTGGGTGGCGCTGTTGTCACTCGTGACATGCGTCGCATTCACAGTATGTGCGGCAGCAGTACGGGAGGCCTTTATCGGAGGTGAGTGTGAATTGTTCATACCATTCCTCTCTTGCGGGAGAGCACAACGTGTTCTTATGTAATGGTGTGCTAAGGAGAGGGATATCGGAATCGTAGGTCTTGTTTGTTCTATCTCCATTTTCTGAAAAACTGGATATCTTTTAGTATGTAGAAGAGGAATAACAAATGTACACTTTGACACTTGTTTAAAATGCACTGTGGCACTTACCAAGCTGTTTCACAGTTCCGATTTATTCTAACTCTTTAACATAATACCAAAGCCGCACACGTTTAAAGTCGATTTTCTCAGTTGTGCAAATAGTGGAGTTGGAACAAACAAGAACTGAGGCCGCGATATGTACAACAAGGTGCCAAAGAATTTTTCACCGGCCATTCAATCCGTTTTTCCATTTCTTCCTCTTCCCCGAGTGCATTTTAACCAATCAGGGGGTAAGGAAAGACGCTGAATGTATAATGTGTGTGTATATAATTCATTTGCATTCGTGCACGCTTACCCCACGACAAGAAAACATTTTTCGACTTCGCCTTAGCTTTTGCCTGGGCCCAATAACTGGACACCGCACGTAAATCAAGCAAGACAATACACCAGGCTGTCGCCCGAGTGTACCTCGTATTGTTTTTCCTAAACCAAGCGATTTATCGAGGGTTATCAACCAAAATGTGCCATGTCCAATTTTGTTCACTGCTTTTAAATGCCTGTAGATATCCAAGACACTGAGTTGTGTGACTTTAGTTCATAACCCAATAAAGCTATTCATGTGACGAGGTTATTGCAATTATTTGCATTTTCATTAAGGTCATACATTTCCTACTCGTTTTTCTCAGTAATTTGACTATTTTGGACATAAAATATTCTGGTTGTCAACCCTCGATATGAGACCGTGAGACGAAAAATGCCTCACTGAAAGAGAGCACCTCTCGAACGAAAGAATAAATCAAACGCTTAAGCTTCCTGCTTTGAACATATAAAAGGAGCAACCTTGGGTTTTAAATCTGATATACTCTTGCGGCATTGTGAATCTGTGATAAAATTCCTGCGAATGCTTATATTATTATGCTATGTCTATGTATATTTTCTTTCTCATTCTATGAAAAGAAAGAGGGTGCGCTTGTGCTGTGTCAAGCCTCTCGGGCGGCTGGCAAACAGCCAATAAAAAGCTCAGAGAGCAGTGATGCATAAATTAAGTTAGGGTGTTCCTCGGATTAAATCCGCAACTTTAATGCATCATAAAATACACCCAGCAAATGTAAACACGATCTGATCCATGATGCATATGATAAAACCTCGAGCCGCCTGGCACTAAGAAACGAATTCTTATGTTTCATTATGTATGTCACCAAAATTTCACTGTAGATGGTTATGGATTACTATGTCACCATTTTGAGTAGAAGTAATTTAAAAGCTGGAGAAGGGCCTATTCTGGCAGTGGGGGAAACCATGAAGGGAGGTGAGTGGGATGATTATTTGCCAAAGCACGATACTTTAATGTTATGTGTTTGACAAAAAATATTATCAAACAGAATTTTTTTTAAAGCTGGCGCCTGGAGACGGCAGAACTATTTTGTAATAAATCTGCAAAATCTCAGCCGATCGTTTTCAGCTATCACAGTATCTTTTTAGGCTTAAAAAAAAAAAAAAGAAGTGCACATTTTGTGATAACAGGTGAAACAAAGCAATGGTGTAACAGTAAAGGTGTGCATAATAATTATTATCTCATGTTGCATTCGATCTTTATCTACAAATTTACTAAAAATCAAAATCTACCAGATACTGCAACCTTGTATTTGGCACATATAAAGTCACAAGAAGTAAAAATAATATATATATTTTATTATCTGTTTTTTTCGTGAAGAAGGGCACTGGAGCTCATAGTATACAACGCAAAGAAATTAATCTAGACACACGGGCGTATGTGTTTCGTGTTGACGGTAACGGATCTGCACAGAGCATAGAGTATGCATAATAATGCTATGTTACGCTCGTGGCATGCAAGAAACAGGCTATCTTTGGAGCTACGGGTGACATTTCAGCCGAAACACAAAATAAGGTTTACTGTGAGAGTTCCTGTAAAACTGCGAAAAGGATATTAAGCATGTTGGCCTGTTGAAGCCTGTAAAACCGCAAAACCGCAACTGACTTTACAATGTTTAAATTGGGTTTTCATGTGTACGGAAACGGAAACGTCAGAAACTCTTCAAGCAGTGACAAAGAAAGAGAAAAAAGAAAGTGTGTTTCCATGTGTATTGAAACGCCGTTTGCTGTACACATGAGAACACTCTTTCATGTTACTACTTGATGGATTTGTGACGTGTTAGTTGCCGTTTCCGTTTCCGTACACATGAAAACACAGCTTTAGGAACTTGTTATTCTGGCCGAGCGGTCTTTCTAATCCCCCATAAAGTTTAATTTGGTTAGCCGTGCGTGCCAAAGACTGGCACCATTATGTGTTTTTTTTTTTTTTTTAATGAACCAGCTTGAGCAAGTTTCGATTGTTGTAATACCTAAAGCTAATGCAATATCAAAACTTTATCCCAAGCCCTAACGCTAATCCTAAAATGAAAAGGAAAATTCGGAAAACAGCATCGCCTTGGCAGACAAATGATGGCAACTGCACGAAGTGGGGGCAAATTTTCCAAACCGGCCGAAATAGTCACTTTATGTTTAGTATATATTGCAGTTTTATAGTAGCCGAGATGATAATTGTTTTAGGTACGGATGATGTCGTACCGGGTGGTTTCTCGAGAGCATATCACATAAGCATAACGTGATATTTTTTCTGTATATAATTTTGCCCTATAGTAACCTTGGCGAAATTGCCCTATATTGTTGGACGTTATTATGCCATTTAGCATGGCATGAGTGGGACGTAAACTCGTATATTGCTGAAGTACACCGAAGTTACAGTGCATGGAAACTTACAGTTGATCCTTGCATGACAGTGACAGACAAATATTCTACACAAACAAATTAATACATTGAGTTAATGAATGACAAGGATTTTCGTGTTATTATAGCTCTATACTGCCTTGATGCCAGGCCGTGCATCCGTAAATTGTATAACTGCCGAGGACGCCAACTGCTTTTATCAAACGGAAGGGACACGTTGGTATAGAGGCATGGTGCTCGCCTCTCATGCCGAAGGTACCTGGTTCAATCCCCTGTCGGCGCAGGCATGTTGGAAATTACTTGAGGGAAAAATTCATGTCCCTGACCTTATGGTAGTTAGGGTCGAGCACCTAGTCTTCTCGGATAAAGACGAAAAAAATCGGAGGGCCCGTTTGTAAGTTGCGCACATCAAAGATACCTTTGCAGTTGGAAGTCCAGAAGAGCAGGCCGAAGAAGGCCGCTGCCCGAACAAAATTCAAAAAAACTAATCCCTACCACCAAAACACACAGAAACAAGAACAGTAAGAACCAGAAAAGTCAGGTGTAAATCCTAAGAGCAGCGATATTGTGTAACAAAATTGCAATGATATAGCAATTAAATTTTTCGTTGTCCATCAAAGAAGACGGTTAAGGTTTTGTTAAGATTTAAAGCCACAAAAGTAGGCTTTGACCTGGGTTTACGTGATTGCAGTAAATAATAACACTGATGAAAGGGCAGTCACATAATGCCAAAGGGGACAACATTACTGATGGTTCCCCTCTTTTCCATGCGTCATCCCCAAAAGATACCTGATTGAAGGAGCCAGTGGCGGGCTTACATATTTGGGACCCTGAAGCTTGAACTGTCACGGGGGCCCTTGGCAACCATCAACAATAGAGCAACATCCAAAATTCACTCATTAAAAATGTTTCTTCAGGGCCTCTCCTGGATTAGGGGCCCTGAAGCTGCTTAAGTTTCATTAGCTTCATAGTTGATCCGCCACTGGAAGGAGCTCTACACTTGCACATACAACAGTTACCTGAAAAGTTCACAAAGCTAATGAATGCTCTATCAAAGAAATGAAAAAACAAAAGTTACACTGCTTTGTGAGCCAATGCGCCTTTGGGGGGCGGAGAGATGTCAAGATTTAAAAAGACAAAACTGGTCACTGTTTTTGTGGCTTTTGTAAAACTTTTTGAAATTCGCTTTCCATCAGCCTATGTCACCAGCAGACATAGTTTCTATTCAGTCCTACCCCCTACACTTAATCTCCCACTCCCCCGTCGCTGTCCTTCTCCTTTTTCTTTTTTTTTTCAACTTTATTATGTCCTTAACGGATTTCCGATGTCAACAGCAAAAACAAAGACGGCAAAGGAACAATGATAAAAGGGGTGTATAATATCCATAGTGGTAAGAAACTCCTGCACCTCCATAAACAATATTCCCTTTCCAAAAGCAACAACAAGAACAACAGAATAGACCTTTATTAGCTTTCATTTTGACCTCGATGACAGATAATAATATGAAAAAGAACAAATTTTCTTTTAGGACAGCAAAACATACTCTTATCATCAGTCTTCATCTTCCTAGGTTTTTGCCGAAAGAAAGCAAAATTAACGTTTCAACCACAGCCCAGAGTTTCTTTGAGAATAAAACACCTTGTCGCCTACGCGAACAGAACACAATAAACATCTTTAATAATGACAAAAAATTGGTTACCTTACTCTATTGTGGCTTTGCTTTCCCAACCATTTAACTTTATTTCCCATGAGAAGTAAAGTTCACCGGTTTGTTCTTTTATTTCGTAAACATTTTTTTATTAAGTTTTCAAGATCAGTTTTATGATAACCCATTGTGGACTGAGCAATCTGAGAAAGTTACGAAGTATACGAGAAACTTAGAACAAATGTATATATTTTCATACAGAGGACCTTGTTACAGTTAAGTCTTATGTACATCTGTACAGGTACATTACTTTCGAAACCATATGCTGTAGTCAGCTTTGAGAGAAAGTAGATGAGTACAATTTGAAAGAAATTACACAAGCGTAAATCGTCTGAGTTCTGTACACGGTGTCGGCAAAAGTGGCTCTTTTAGTTTTCATCTGTGGCTATTTCCTTATCTTAACTGCCGGTAAAACAAAAAAATTAAAATACAAAAACAAACGAAAAACATAATTATAAACTCGTGCATTCTGCGGCTCACTCGTGGATTGAATTCTATTGAATTCGGCAGCTCTTCTTCTCTAAAAGGTTGCCGACCGCTGAACTAGTTCAAAATGCCGAAGTTCCAAAACAAAACAATTATTAAGTTCTTACCCTGCAGTGTTTTTCAGAAATGCAGATCTTTTGTCAGCTTTGAGAGAGATTTGGTAGAAGTTTCCCTCATTACCGAAATATACGGTTTCCTTTCATTTCATTTTCTTTTCAAATTTAAATACGCGCTTAAAGCATGTTTTCGGTGTCTGTTTATTGTATGATTCTTTCGGAAACTAGATGTTTGACTCATGATAAACGGTTCGAGCATTGATAAGGCTTTAGAAAACAATAGTGAAACATAGTGGTTAGATCTTTATTTTAGGAGCTTCGCTGCCATTGTCCTTTGCACCGCACTTTTCTTGTTTTTATTTTCCTTATTCTTGTTTCTGTGTGGTTTTGTGGCGGGGATTAGTTTTTTAGAATTTTGCCTGGGCCGCGGTCTTGTTCGGCCTGCTCTTCGCGACTTTTAACTGCCAAGGTTTCTTTAATGTGCGCAACGTGCACAAAGGCCCTCCGAGTTTTTCGTCTTTATCGGAAAAGACTGGTGCTCGATCCTACTTACCCTAGGATCAGGGACAGGAATCCCCCCCCCCCCCAAAAAAAAAATTCCCTTATCGAACTCGGTTCCCTCAGCATGAGAGGCGAGCAGCTTGCCTCTAGACCACCGTATCCCAGTGGTAAAACATCTACTCTCATTTTGTTTTGCACTGAGGTCAAGAAAAACAAACGTCTTTGAGAGCAATTCTATCTCCTTGCATAGTATGCTTACAATACAGGCATGCTACCTATTTAGGAAGAAATGCACGGAAGAGAAAAGGCTAGACAGAATCTTAAGCATTTCAAACAGCTCTTAGGGAAGACAACTTTGCACAGAGTAGAAATAACAAGAATTCTTAAAATCAGCTGTTTTGTCGACATCGTTTAATCTATACGCAATAAGGCACGTTTTGTCAGTAAGAATGTCACTTTTCTTCAGAAGGCCTGCTGCAGTCCATTTTGCTCGGGAAAATAATGCAGACTTTGCCAGTGTTTCTCAAGATGAGGGGCTTCTCTCATTTGCCATTACTCGCGTGCTAGCACGATTCAGCGACAAGCCTACCGTTTAGAGAAATGATGTCTTATGGTGTCAGAGCCGTGGTTGCCTTGCCTTGTTCCGTGTTGGTGTTTCACCGCTAGAGGATAATCCTTGTTTGCATTTTCACCCCCGAGTCGTCACCGCTTCATGACAAAACAATAGAAGAACACAATGCTAACCTGTTGGTGGTGTTGGCAATACCTACTCTCAGCCTGTGTCCAACAAGTTTAGTGGATGAGAAAAAAATAGCTGCGTATTATAGGCAATTGCAGGCTGTGAATGTTGACAGTTGACTAATTGCACTTTCATCAGTACTAAGGTGTGGAGGATATTTAATAGAATGATGGTGTGCTATACGATTTCATTTATTTATTTCACCCTCACAAGACGTTTAATAATAAAGAAGGATGGCATCTAGTAAAGCTGTTGCTCAAACAGACAATCTAGATATTCTGTTGAAAACGGGAGAGAGATATAGGGAGAGACAGAGACACACATACACACACATACAAACACACACACACACACAGGCACACAGAAGGTGCCAAAAGGAGCACGGTCATATTTAAATTTGAGGCCTTCAGCTACGAGAAACTTAACGGACTTTTTTTTTCCAATTGAACAACTTAAAAGACAATAAGGTTGTGTGGCGGTTGAACGGGGTAAGGTCCCAAAGGTGTGTACAACAAACCAACGGGGATGGGGGGTAAGGAGGGGTGTTCGAACTACAACTTTCACATATAAACTGAAAAAAAATTGTAACACATAACCAAAAAATCAACAACACATACACACACAAAAACAAACTGGCACTTTGAAAGACCCCGTCACATGGTGAAGCCCTCGACTATAGCTTGTTTCGATTGTACCTGAATCCGGCCCTGAAAAGAAGAAAGAGAGAGAGAGAGAGAGAGAGAGAGAGAGAGAGAGAGAGAGAGAGAGAGCGAGGAGGAGGAGAGAGAGGGGGCAGTTCAGTGTGTGCATTCTTACCATGTGTATAGCCACGACCTTCCTGTAAATCAATAACAATCGAACCTCTTTTTCTTCTTTCCCAGATGTTGGTGTTCGCATTTTTAATGCGTCTGAGTCCGATGGTATTCTTTACGGTGGCGTAGAGATTTCCAGAGGCTCTGGAAACAGCTGGGGGTTTCCTTGTGACCGACACTTCAGAGCCAAGACAGCTAATGTTATCTGCAGAATGTTTAACTTTACCAAAGGAGAGGTAAGATGGAACGAAAATGGAACACCTCAAAAGAAATTTGGATGGGAGGAGGGGGGGCCTTTTTTTTTTCTCTCTTTGGCTTCTCTTTCCGCGAGTAATAAAATTAGACATCGGTTTATATACTTATACCAGTGACAAAATGTGGCAGAAAGATTGTCGGACGTGCTGCGCTCCGAAAATACAAGTCTGGACTCGTATTGATTTTACATTCTACAAATTTTTTGTATTTGTTGAATTATTTTATTGGTTCAGTTTTCCGGTTCTTTTTTTATTCCTGGCGTAGGTAAATATAATAGGCCCATTGGGGATATCGGCCATTTTAATTGTCAGGACCGGCGCATAACCATGGCGATGGAAGCTTTGATTTTGATTCGTTAGCTGATTTGCACTGCGAGCACTTCTGGCGTCGCGAACCAATCGGCGGCGAGCTAAAAAAAAGTTCACTACAGTAAACAACGACACGTGTGTATACGCACATGGGAGACGTTCGGTCAATTCTTTCACTTCTTTTCCTTTGTTTATACGGATGGTATGGAATCTGACCAGCCTGGATCCATCCTTTCCACCCCTGTTATGAGAGTCAACTGCAATGCAACCAGCAGGCATTTTAACCGCTTAGATATATCTCGAAGTTACACTCGTCAGCTGATCCACCCGCCATTTTCGGTGTCGGAATTTAAAAACAAAACACTCTGTGACGTCATTCGCAATGGGCCTATACCGAAAGCTCGAATTGTCTTTTCTTTTCATTTGCATTTTATTGTATCGTTTCTGTATTATTTCTTGCACGTGGCTTTCCTACATACAACTTTTTCTTTTCCCCATGTTTTGCCATTGCTTCAAGCTTTGCTGCGACCACACAGATTTTCTGTGGTTTTTATAATACTTCTTTTATATACCAAGTACCGGTATTGTCCACTTTCAGTCAGACTAAAATAATTTCAAAATGAGAATGACAGATGTTGGCACATTCCACTGAACTTCTACAGAGCTTTCCAATACCATGACTGCTATTATTATCTTTTCAGGGCGTGGGTTCTGGGATTCTCGGAAACAGCAGCCAGGACTACTTTCCCGAGAGTCTGCGGTGTACAGGCACGGAAAGGTCCTTGTCTGAATGCACGGTGCGGCTTGCTGATAGCTCTTGCTCAACGGACGAAGGCGTGGGCGTTGTTTGTTTCAATGACACAAAAGATGGTGCGTCTCTTTGTTGAATGTTTCTTGTTTTTTTTCGGTAAATTTCTATGATAGAACCATGTCCTTCTTCAGGATCTTTGGCTTTGAATGGCCAGTTGTAGCTTGGTGGTCAAAATTTACTTTTAAACCGATTTTTTAAAGATTTATGTTGTTACAATATCAAGTTTTGGCTCCTTTCGATTTTGTCTGCATGGCCAAAATTCCTCTACAGGGTCCATCCATAAGGTACGTGTGCTCGATTTTTCGCGATTTTTTTTACCTCACTACGCCCCCATGTTTGCTTTTCATAGGGTGCCCCCCCCCCTCCTCCTCCTCCCAAACGTCCCTCCCCTGTTGTACGACAATACGGTCATTAGAATAGTGAATGTCCATGATCTGGCCACTTTTTTTTTTAAAAACACTAAATAGCATTTTGACCGAACTATTTGAGTGTTGCGTTACAGACAGTATTTTCATATTAATCTAATAACTTAATTAGCTAAAAAAAAAGTAAGTAGAACTAACCAGTTTGATTTATTATCAAACCTGAAAAATGTACGTACGCAGAAAGCACTTGTCCAAAATCAACCTGGACTTTGGGATGATACCTCTCAACGGAATCAGAAAGATCAAACTGTCCCTAGTAGACTCTGTCTAGATCATACCTACCTCACATACCGTTTTTTTTTTTTTTACTCAGGGTCCCGGGAAGATTCCACATTTACAAATTCTTTTCAAATCTATAGAAAACAATTTTCGAGAATTTTACTTCTGTAATAATGATGTAACGGAACTATTTACCTCTGCTAGTGAAACTTAAAATTGATGAAGCTTTGAATGCTAAACATGAATAGAGTACCCAAGAAAGATCATTCGAGTGGCCTTTATCGGTGCCGAACAGCCGTAAAACCCAAAACTCACCCCCCCCCCCCAGTGTACGTACTTTAAGAGTGGTCCCGTATCTTTCCTCATAGTTGTTGCTCCTTGGCCACAGCCACCCCTAAATTCTACTGATTCTGTTTGTGTATGCAAAATGCAGATGCTGGAAGATTATTTTGCACTCTTTCAGTCCTGGACGTACGGGTTGTGAATGGAACAGTCACTCCAGTCCACCTGCAAGGACGACTGGAAGTTCGCCTACGGCCAGTACTGGACTGGGGAACCGTGTGCGATGATGGCTTCACAAGTAGAAGTGCAGCGTCTGCGTGTCGGTACCTGGGTTACAAGTATGGAGAAGTAAGTCAGCTTCTTCTTGACCAAGAAATAAACAACCTCCTTCCCACCCAAAAAATCCTCTATGACTGGACAGGAAGTGCACAAATTATGATGATCTCTAGCTTCTTTTGCACAGTGATAATTACAGTGCACCTTACGGTACAAACCCAGTTTTAGATGTCCTTTTTTTTTCTGTTTTTACATGACCTTTTGACAAAAAGACTGGGAAAATAATTCAGTCTTTTGGCAAAATGTTTCCAGTACATTATCACCCAAAATGTTTTTTTTTCAGAAATAAAAGGTGTGTGTGTGTGTATGTGGGGGGAGGGGGTAACAATTTTTTGGGGGGTTACACATTGTGCCTGGCTAAACAAAGTTAGAGTGATGCAGCTGCAATTGTCCAGGCAATTACTTTTTTTTTAATTTAAAAAATGGCTTTTTCTTTGATCATCCCTTTCTTGGGACTTGTTTTTTTTTTTTGTTTGAATTTTAGTGTTTGAGCATTATTGATTCCACAGAGGTTTTCACCACCTTGACTGAATGTTAATTGCAAAATGATAGGGCTCAACCCTATATCGTTTAACTATTTCGTTTTTTTTGTTTTGATGTTTGTTTTGTGTTTGTTTGCTTGATGGTATTTATGGTTTTTGTGTGATGGTTTCTTTCACCTCATAATATTACCTTGCAGGCAGTGTTATATCGTGGTCTGGATTGGTTGGTAAGATCTCAAACTTGTTTTTGCTCATATAACTTGACATAACCCAACCTTTATTAACAAGTTTAGTGAGTGTGACCTCCCAGCCCATGGTTTACATCCCAGTGGAAAACAACAACAACATAATTATATCGAGGGTTGGCAACCAGAATGTTTTGTGTCCAAAATGGTCAAACTGAGAAAAACGAGTTTGAAATTTGTAATCTTAATGAAAATTCAAATGATTGAAATAATTTCAACACGGTCACAGGAATGTTTTATTGGATTATGAAATAAAGTCACACACCTTGTGTCTTGGATATCTACAGGCATTTACGAGCAGTGAATAAAATTGGACATAACACATCCTGGTTGATAACCCCAGATATACTCGTGGTCAGATCTTTTGACTTCAGAGGCGTATCGGTGACATTAATTTCATTAAAGTTTTGTGACAGTACCGTTTCGTGGAGTATACTGAATTGGTCTTTGCATGTCCATGTCCTATTAGAACTGCCAGGGGCTCATCCATGAATATTACGCTCGGATGTTTTTTTTGGGGGGGGGGGGGGGGAAGGGAGGTACCTTATCCACAGTGTATGAAAAGTGTATGGGGGTGGGGTCTGAGTCACAAGTCACCTACGCTTTTCAGTAGTGGTAATGAATTCAAACGTTTGGTTTCAATTATGTTTGGTGTTATTGTTTTTTTCGGCAAATTGAGTTGTTGCGTAAGAAAAATCGTTTCTGCAGCAAAACACGTAAATATTCCACACCAAATTTAATGCAAGTTTTAGATCATCATGGACATGCGACACTGTACGTGCGTACACGTGGGGAAGGGGCCTGGGAACGGAAGGGCGGGGGGGGGGGTGCAAGAGTTTGAAAAGCGTACATGGTGGGAATAGGCGGGAAGGGTGTAAAATAATTGCCAAAATGGAGCGTACCTGTACTTTATGGATGGCCTCTCATTTTGAAAGGAAATCTAAAATCACAGTATGTGTCAGAACACTGGGATCGACCAAATTTTGCCCTTTTCTTTGTTTGAGGCGATATATATAAATATATAATGTAACCTTCTGAATGTTATAATCCTAACTCATATTGTTTACCACTGTTGAGACAATGTTTAACTAAGCATACTGGAAGTTACTTTGTCTTTAATACCTTTGATATGTTGAACAGTTTGACATTGTCAAGCAAACAAACAAAAGAGAGGACCGAACAAGACCCCCCCCCCCTTTTTTTTGTTGACCTGCAGTGCATCAACCCTGGATTAAGTGAAATAAGCAGGTGACTAGGACATCAAGGGAAGAGTGACCACAGAGTTGTTCTCTCTCACAATCATACTCTTAGCTGACTTAACTCTTTCGTTTGTGTTCTGAGGTCTAGCTTAGAGGATGCGCGAGAGAAAACTGAAAGAAAAGGTCGTAGATTATTTCTATCATGTCACCGTCAACCCTTATTACGCCTTAATGTATTTGTCAATTGATTATGCACTGGAGGGAAGGAGAGGGAGGGGCAACTCATAGTCATTAGGCTTCGCTTAGGCCATAAGTTGGCTTCAGTTCTGCCATGTCATTCATTTGAAATACACAATCAAAATTCCCTTGAGCTGTGTTTTGAAAAGTAGACCAGCCTTTTGATCTTATGAGAATGAAATTCTGCAGAGTCATCCACGTTACAGATGACTGAGCAACAGAGTAAGTGCTGGCCCATGTAATCACTATTGCTATTGTTTCTTATTTTCCGAAATTTAGTTCGAAGGCACCTGATAAAATCTTGAAGTTCTTTTGGTTACGAAAACATTCAACCTCCAGAGAGTGCCTTCATTTAAAACATAGAGAGAGGAAAACGTTACAACTTCATTCATCTGTCTTTGTCTTCACCAATGTTTTCTCTGAATATTTAGTACAGGTAGTTGGTGTGCGCAGGAATTTTATGTTGTGCAATTTGTTTCTTTGTTTATTTTTGCTGTGACAAACGTCTGTATGCACTGATTGTTTGTGCAAACGCAAAGTTGACACTGCTTCAAGATACTTTTGGCACAGCCAATCTCTCATGGCTAATAAGTCGGTATTAGCATATCGTAATAAGACAGTAGTATGATTGCATTCTACGAAGAAACGTATTTAATTAAGATTTTATTTTCAAGAAGTGTAATATTAATTATTACTCTATTATTTTAGGACACCAACCTGTCGTGCACGTACATTAACTTCATGCGTGTGCTGGTAGCAAAATGTGTGTGCACGCGCAAACGCGCACTGCTGAACAATTAGCTAGTATTAATTCTCCGTACATGTCGGAGACATCCGTGTCCTGCAGCAAAATGCTTACGTGATTTTTTTTTTACCCCCCCCCCCCCCAACAACATACATGTAGTATTATCCAGTGTGGAATTATTATCAACTGGAATTCTGAAATAACCAATCTCTGCCCTTGAAAAGAAATAGGAACGGATGAGAGGGGTTGGGGGGGGGGGGGTATGGGCTACTATCATAATATAAGCTTAACAGAAGCTTAACTTAAGCAGGGGTAAATTATTTGTGAATTTCATTAATCGTATTTGTGTTTGGGATGTTGCCCATGTCATCTTTGAGTGTATGAATAGACGAGAAAAGGACTGGGTCACCGTAGAAAACCTCCAAAGTATTATCAGTTCTAATGGGACTGGTAGAGGAGAAAATAGAGATGTAGTTTAACGCCGACTCAGAGGCTTGACCATTTCATTTGGCAGTGCTTTTCTTTCTGAATGAAACAATTTGCTAATAATAGATCAGAGACATCTGTTTGGCATTAATTTCAACTTCAGCATCATGGCTAAGCAATGGCTGAGATTTTGACTTGATGTTCGCTTATTTTACAACACTGCGCATTGCTTTCTCGCAGTATCACGTGCGTTCATAAAATTTTCCTCTATGTATTAATCAATTACTTATATGAACATTTCAGAAAACGTTAATACTTTCACTGGCTGTGCACATTCTACATCTCACTGAACTTCAAGTGGGAGTTTCATAATCAAACTGTATTCGAGAATGATAAAGTTATAGAGAGCAAGGCAACAATTACATCTAATCATGTCGTGAAAGACGAGCATATCTCAGTACTTACTCGGGCGATGAAGCTTGGCGGACGGGAAGTGCAATGTTGTACAATATTGCGAGAGAGAGTTGGATTTCCTGTTAAATACATTAATTAATTAGTTAGTTAATTATTACTTGAATCAATTACTACTTAATTAATTAAAAAGGAAGGCCAGTTTTTCTAATGGCAGGTTTGAAAACGACATATCAGCTGAGGTTGGGGTGAAAAATAGGGATTTTTATTTTTCGATTTTAGCCTTGATTCATCAAGCCCCATCACAACATTTTGAGTCCGTAAAAATTAAGTTTTTTTGTTGATTTGTGCCAGCATGACTGCAAGAGTCGAAACAATGATGTGCGTGAAAAGTGTTTATTATATAGATTAATTTAAGAATATATTTTATTATGTGGATTCCACACTTAGGATACATGTTTTATAAAGGCTCTTAAGTGTTTATTTATTGCCTTAAAAGGATTGCTTAGGTATAATTTCAGGTCCAGTAATTTTTTTTTCACTTTCTGAACTAATATCCCAAGTTGGAGTTGGATGGAATATCCTCTGTCTCTTAGCTTATCTAACATTTTTATCGGTTTGTTTTGCATTGGACAGCTACTGTGTGGTCAATTCTCAGTAGAAAATGGCCACCACACTAGTCTTAATTAGCCTTTTCAGACATTTGGTACAGTATAAATATGTGCCAGTTACCATGTAATTTTATCATAATAACAGCATGTTACATGGATAGTCATTTCAGTTTACTTGACCAATGCTAGTAATTTTAACAAGTTCGGATCTGATCTTCTTGTTTTTTTTTTAATACATATATTGGGAACATCAACTCAACCATTACTTACTTCATATTTTTGGTTCGGTACCTGTTCCACAGTGAAAATACTCTCCTGAACCTTGTGCTATCTTTGGCCACCCAGAATGATTAAAATTGGTTGTGTATGAAAACGATCTTGTTTTTAGGTTTTAAATGTGGGCCTATGTCTTCTTCCCGCCTTAAAGGTTTAATTCTGCCAAATGGGTGATGGAAAACTGAGCGCAGGGGTAATGCAAAATTTGTGCCTCCTGTTATACACATTCGTTGGCGAAATAATATTAGAACTTGAATCAATATGGATTCTAAAATGGACATCCCATTCAGAATACTGGTTCCAAACCAAGGAGCTTACAACAAAGCTCCTTGTTCCAAACACAAGCAGCGTTCAAAAGTGTGAAATGCCTGATTTTGTGAAAAAATTAAGCTTACGAAAATTACTCAGCACTTTTTTTTTTGTTGAAAACTCCTGTTGAGGAATGTCGAGTTTCAGTCTTTCCTCACTTAATACCCACCGAGTTCTCAGAGTAGCCTAAGGTATCTTAAAGTTAAGAGTGCACCCGCCCCCGCTTTCTAACAATTCAGGGGCAAGATGCCATGTTTAGATTTATCTTTCCTCCATTTACCTCCCTCCTCCTTACCAAGACGGAAGGATGGTGATGTGGCCCTTCTTGTCCAACTGACGCTGATTTGATCTTGTGTGGACGGTTGAACTCTGTTTGGAAATCTGCCGGCTCAATGACCGATTGGTTTAAGCGATCGAACTGAGTGGGAGAGGTACCAGGTTTGAATCCGGACCCGGGGAGGGATCTAACCTGATCACTTTTTTGTCGCAGTACTTTTAATTCATACACCAGTTAGGGGCATATGAGGAGCTGAGCAGGCTTCATTTTTGCTTTAGCTTCATTCTATCCCGAGAGAGAGAGAGAGAGAGAGAGAGAGAGAGAGAGAGAGAGAGAGAGAGAGAGAGAGAGAGAGAGAGAGAGAGAGAGAGAGAGAGAGATGATGTAAACATGGATCGAAATGGGCTGTGCCTGCGTGCATACAAATATGCCCTGTCCATGTAGCCTGTTGAGTTACCAGCAGCAGTAGTAACCTACACCATCACCCAATAACATGTTCAGTTTCTGTTTATAAGCTCCCGCCCCCATTTCCTTCCTACTGAAAACTGATATGTCGATTGTCATAGATTATAGGCATAGTAATACAAAAATATCTTCAGAGTAATAGCAATTAGGCCTACCGGTATATATATTTATACAGCATTTTAGGAGTTGTTGCATGAGTCTGTGTAAGGCGCTTTCGTTATGTTGATGTTCTATTTGCTATATAACACTTTATTGAATCAAATCTCCCAGTCTGTTAATCAAAATGTGTATCAAGATGTGATTTTAAAAAAAAATGAATTAGAGTGTTCGTACTGAATTTAATTTCATCAAACGTGATGCTGGTTATCTTACGTGACAAAGTCAACTTATGTCCTCTTCGGACAAAATTAAGATCGGAGAAAACTATTTTATAAATTCTCAGCAGCATCTGTTTCTTTTACTCAAGCTGGCAGATGAAGGTATCTATGGTGACGGCAATGCAATTAACCTCGACGAAGTTACCTGTGAAGCTAATCAAGAGTTTTTGGACTGTGATCACGATATCTGGACTTCTCATGACTGCTCACACGTGGAAGATGCCGGAATTTTGTGCACAAATGCAACTGGTATATATAAGGGCCTATAGGATTTCTTTAATACAACTGTGGGGTACCATATTCTGTAAAAGAGAAATATTACATGTTTTATACAGAGCCCAGGTGGACATGAAGGCCCCAGCTGAGAAATTCAGTATTCCAGGAAGATGCTGAAATTGCTTTTGCATTAATGTAGTAGGTGGTTTCTCATCATTACCTTACTCCCCTTCTCCTCCCCCAGTAAAATATTCTGGATGGATAAAAAGGCTGTCATTCAAACTGACACCTTGAACTATTCTTGTCAGCAGCAGAGTTTCCTAATGCAGCACAGCAAGAACTGTAGACCTCAGTTTACGCTGAAAATACATACACATTTTTACATACAGAGAAAGAAATAGAGAATAGGAGTGAGAGAGAGAGAGAGAAAGAGAGAGAGAGAGAGAGAGAGAGAGAGAGAGAGAGAGAGAGAGAGAGAGAGAAGAGAGAGAGAGAGAGACAGAGCCTTTGTGCACCACTGGAGTTCCAGATATAACAAAGCGTAGGTCGCACTTTAAATGCATTGGGTATGTGTCCGAATATCAGTTTCAAGCAGAACATTCTGACTTTCATTACAGTCTCCATAATGATGAAAGCGCGTGCAGTGCAAATATGGGTCTTTTCATGTGTATTAGACAGAGACTTGTTTTCAAATACGAGAATAAAAACAGTGTCTTTTGATATGGTTGCTTGTATCTATTTTGGTTATGATACAAAAAAAAAAAAAAGCCACTTTTGACTGAGCACTACAGGCAAATTTTAGTTTACATTTCTTTCACTTTTTTTTTATCATTCAGTCCGTTTACTGTCGGCTGTTCAGAAGGACTACCATATTGGCAGTGTGGAGCTTTTCCTTTCAAACAGCGGAGGCTGGTTCGAAGTATGTGATGAAAATTGGGACGACGATGATGCAAAGGTAAAGTTTTGTATGTAGGAACAAGTACATTTTTTTATGTGTCCAGCATTTATTTTGGTGTATAATAATTATAAATACAAGTATGGAAATGAAGTCAATGTTGTGTGATGCAATTATTCTGATCAAACGACTGACGCTTGAGCAAAAAGATGAAGAACAAAAATAACTTGAAAAAGCAACAAGAAGCTGTCACTGAAAAACAGGAACGGGGGCCAAATAGATGAAACAAAAATTTGATTCTTGCAAGTTTTTATACTTGTTAAGTCCTGTTTTTGTTTCAGGAAAATTGAACTTGTTACAAATACAGCAACAATGTGAAAATAAACAAAACAAAACGTAGACTACTTTTTTTTTATAGAGGTCATTTACATCTTATATGGAATTTGTGTGTGTGTGTAACGCTGTAAGCTGGATTTAATTTATACTTTGTGACCCTGAGGGTCCCTTTAGGGCATACTTTTAATGATTATTCCACAATGTTCTCTAGGTTGTGTGCAGGGAACTGGGTTTCGCAGATGGCATAGCCCTGAAGCAAAACACACTGGGGCTTGTGTCTTACGGCAGTGTGACAGCTTATGGTTCAGTCACAAAGGTCAATTGCAGTGGATCTGAGAAAGACCTTGCCTCCTGCGGCATGGAGAGATTATCTGTCTGTGCCTTTACAGGACCAATCATCAACCTAGCTGCAACCATTTGTTATGACACAACTGTTGATCAAATTGATATGAGTGAGTTGTTTTCTTACAATTTCACTAGATGAGAAACTTCTCCTTGCCCAGGATAAATCTGTGTTCCCACTCTTCTTTCTCTCTCTCACTTTGATCTAGAAAGCTTCCCTTTATAATCAACAGTCTCGCCACAGATCTCATATAATATATGCACACAGTTTCTTAGGCAGGTAAAATGCACCAATTTAAAAGATTGTGAAATATAGTCACCCATGTGTGCGGACTTATCAAGGGGAGCACATGAAAATAAAAAGGTAAAAAAAAAAATTTTTTAATGAAACAGCCTGGGTCAAATTAGTTGACACAAAAGAAAATTAATTGTATATATTTTCAATACTGTCATTCCGGCTGAAGGGTTGAGCAAAAAATGAGCCAAAATTGCACCACAGTGAAATGCTCCTGCCATTAGTTTTTTTTTTTTTTTTTTTTTATAATAAAATTACTGAAGTTCTTGCACAATGTGCTTGTCCTCTGGTACCACTGATTGACAGTCAGGTTAAAATGGACAAAAGCTTAAATGATGTGCAGTAAAATTGCCAGAGAGCTCAAAGAAACCAGTCTCCACGTCAGAACACATAAGGTTATTCAATTGTTAAATCTTGGAAATCAAGTTGATGCCCTATATATAACAGTATGAAAATTGTCGCATTGAATTGTTATTTATATGGTTTTCCTAATTAAATTGTTTTGTCTTGAAGATTAGCCTATATTCTTTCTTGCCATTAATGTTTCAGCTGATTCAGCTCGCATTACTCCCCATGATGAGTCCATACTGCAGGCAGGCTTCTTAGAAATCCGGCATTTAGGTGTATGGGGTATGGTCTGTGAAGACAAGCAAATCTTTAGTGAAGTTCCAGTGTCTGACAAGGAGGCAGCAGTAACATGTCGAATGATGGGTGAGGGCTATGTTGGAGGAAAAAGGTGAGACATTCGCAGGCTTTTTTTTCTCATATCATAGGCTTCTACAGTGAGACAATTTATATCTGAAAACTTTATCCATTAAAACTTGTATAGGTAAAAAGTTTACCTTCCTATGTCATAGTGGGTTTAGACCCTTCAATGAATGAAGAAAACCCCACTGTAAACGTGCACGCAGAGTGGGCGCTGCTTGGACACCATTTCCACTTGGCCGCTCCTTGCTCGCACCATTTTGCAGCGACCAAAATTAAGACAACAAGAAATGCGTTACCGAAGACGGCGTGGAAGCACCTTGCTAGCCACTCCCTCTCACCACAGAGGCACCTTGGACGCACCAAAAAACTTGCGGCGTGGTGGTTTAGTGCCGCACTAATTTTCTCGCCCCTTTCAGGCCACATTTATTTATTCATTCATTGTCATATATTGCCTTAACGGCGTTCCTCTGGTGACAATGGTTTTCGAAAGTTGGTGGTTCTTTTTTCTAGGTATGGTCCAACTTTGGCAAGGAATAGCTTAAAAGTAGAAGATTTCATCTTACGACAAACATCAGTTATCTGAAAATACTTGTTCCATTAAATGATGATATTCGCCATAATTATGTAGCACGGCACTGGTGAATTTTGTGGACCCAGTAACGGCGTCTGTTTAATCTTCGTTTTCTTAACCAATACAATACCATTAATTGAAGGATTCCTTCTTCATCCATCCTGCTAGGTAATGAATATTCTGGGGAGAGCGGCCCGAGAGAGGCTTCCACTGTGTCGCCTCCAGGCCGCATGTTCGCTTCTCCCCTTGCTCGCTCCTTTTGGGGCCTCCAAGAGCATCCAAAGGGCGTCCAAGCAGCGCCCACTCTGCGTGCACCTTTACAGTGTGTCAGAACTTCCATGAAATGAAAAAAAAAAAGGTGTTTTTTACTGATGAGCTTGAATTAAGTTAAACTCATGATACCTGTTTCTCTGCATGTTGTTCTTAATTAAGCGCATATATATAAATACCAATGTTTATTCTTCATTTCAGTGAGCATGGGCGACAGCCAAAACCTTATTAGCTTGTATATTATTGACATGGAACAGTTTCAATTCAAGATGCATTAATTTTCTTTTTTAAGCAAAAAGTTCACATTTTCCATGCATAGTGAACAAGCATAATTGTTTATTCAGAGAACTGTCATATTTCAGTCAGATACCAGTGTTTTTTCCAACTAAAGTCATCTTTATTCAGATATTATTTTAATCTGCTTCAAGAGCATTATTTAATAAATCATATTTTTACTGACAGGTTGGGTCGAGTTCGCTATGATGTTAAGAATAACCATGTTTGGCTCAGAGGCTTCAGCTGTAATGGTAATGAAAGTACAATATCGGAATGCAAGCTTCCACAATGGGGATCACCGGGCTTAGTTTCATGTGCAGCACCTGTTCGCGTTGTATGCTATAAACAAGGTTAGTTTTCAAGGAAAGGACGCAAGAATCAGACAAAAAGTTCAAAGATCATTAATTTGAGTTAACATGATGCATCAGTATCATTCTAGTTACAGAAAAAAAGCTTTGTACATGGCCCTGTTTTTCAGTCCCTTTTTGAAGAAATTTCTTGTGACGGTGAATTGTGTTTCTGGTTTGTTAGTAAAAAAGTTTGGAACTGAATTTGGAGTTGGGGCTTTGTCATTTTTTATGATATTTATGGCAATACAATACTAAAACTGTAAACTGTCACATAATATTTTTACCCTCACTTGGAGAGGTTCATTAGTCTAGTGGTGAAGCTGCCTTTGTGAACCTGAGAAAAGCAAGATGTCAGTGGCAAAACATTCCCTATTTAAAAATATGTACTAAATGTATCCTAACTCCTTTTTGAGTTGGATGATTCTTATTCTGGTTCATAGTATTATTTATCAAATTGTCATACTCTCTGGATGTGGGCCATTTGCACATTTGTAATCACTTATTGCAATATAAAAAAAACAACTGGATAACTGTATTGCACCTGAGAAGTGAAAACATTCAAAAAGAAAAAAAAGAAAGAAAATGGGACACACTCATTTATCAACTTCATTTTTTTTTCTCAGAACAACATTATTTGTATAAGGGGATTATGAATTTCTGGTTGTTTTCTGATGTGAAAATGACTTTGCCACAAACTTTCATTCAGTTATACTCAAACTTTGATCTATTTTGACTGTTCTTTACACCACACTTTTAAGGGTTACTTTGACTTCTGTAATGTGATTGTTTTCTGAATTATAAGTCAAATATACCTGCCTGCACTTCATCTGCCTGTACTATTGCTGGCTGTGTGAACACTGATTAAAGCACTGGGATTATAAACTTAGCTGACTAGTAATTTTTTAGAGTTACAGCAATTATTATTACTGAGACAGTGTATGGCCAGTTTTATATGCTATGACATCATCTCAAAATGAAGTCATCAGCAAGTTAATGTCAGGAAAATTTCGTGTTAGGGCAGTCATACTTTGTCATTCAAACATCTTTTCCTTGTTCTTTCTAATATATTTATAGAGCTAAAACTGGAACTAAGACATGGAGATATGGAAAAAGGTCTTCTGTATATGCATCTTGATGGAGAAACTTCTGCAGTATGCGGAGATGACTGGACGGACGTGGAAGCCCATGCTGCTTGTACTGAAATGGGCTTTATTGGTGGCAAAGCATGGTCCATGGACCAGTCGGTGTCAGACTACAGGTAACTCCTATGTACATTGCTAAAAGTGTGGCAAAAAGAAAAGATTGCATGTTGATAATCCTTGTGTAAGAAATAAGATACAATAAACACAAAGGAAAAGGGAGGACAAAATAAGGTTATGGTCAATAAGACCTTCTTCAGGCAAAAAATTTGAAACTGTGTGACAAGAAAATTAAATACAGAAATAAATTGTGAAATTCAAACAGTGTTTTGGACTGTAAAAGTTTAGTTTCAAAAAAGAGTTGAACTATGCTCTTTTTGTTTTTTTCTCCTCCAAAAATTCAGGAAATTTTGATTGAGAAATAAGTTTTATTCATTTTGAACATGGTTTGCTGCTGCACTATTTGTGACTCGGCATTGTCTTTTTTTTTTCTTCCCAGTACAATAATAAGAGACATCAAATGTTCTGAAGAGAAAGATGGCTTTTTTTCATGTATCAAGGATAAGTGGGGCCTGCCTAAGACACGCTGCAATAGTGGACCTGCTGGTGTCAAATGTTTTAAGAGAGGTACATTTGTGTTTCTAGCTGATGTGCAAGCGCTAACACATGTCTTAACTCCATTGGTTAGAAAGACTGAGATTAATTTTTGTATTATTTACTTATAGTACATATTTTTGTCGTTACTACTATGGTTTATTCTATGATACAGTGATGATACCTCCAACGCTTAGAAAGTTTTAAGTTTTACGGACTTCCCTTTCCATAGTAGAGCCTACAGTAATCTTTAAATCTGTAGGCTAAGGTAAGACTCAACCTCAGAATTGTGTGATGATAATCAACAATTATTTTTGCACAGATTCTTACTGCATTCAGTCTCGCCTTTTTGTTTTACTCATCCTCCAAAACTCCAGTTTTCTGCGATTCTATTTCCTTTTATTTTCAAGACAAGAAATTATGTCCAGGCTATTACTGGTACAGAAATTGTGTAGATGTTAAACAGTCAAACCTCCTGTGTCTTTGAACATTATCAAACAAGGAGCCTCATGCTAATCTAACACATTTTATTTGCATACTTAATGTCAAAAATGCATTTAAAAATAATATATTGGCAGGTCATTCTTTTTTTTTTTTCTCATTGATAGTTGTTTACATTCTGACCAGACTCTTCATGAAATAAATCACTGTTGCAAAACTGTTATGGGCTGACTGGTATTACATGAAAGAACTTTTTGTTTATTCTCTGAAGCTGTCTCCTATCATCTGGTTTAAAGACCACATGGATTTCTAATGGCTGAGAGACAAAGAAGAAATTTGCCATGCTCTTGCAGTATGGAGATAATGTGTTTTTACTAATCAATGAATTGTAGGATTGAGAAAATGTGTGATTCTACATTCCTACAGTGAAGCTTGACCCTGGCAGAGACTCTGCTGGAATTCTGCAGATGTACAATGAAACCTTAGGTCAATGGTTCGCCTTCTGCCGGGCAGGATTTGATCACATAGATGCCAGGGTAGCTTGCAAAGAATTTGGTTACACCGAAGGAGCTTTGTTGCCAGAGGGAGCCTTTGGGGCATACTTCTCTAACTACATGCGTTCTGGTGTGAATTGTAGTGGTGCTGAGCAATCAATTGCTGAGTGCCCATACAGCACAAGCAGAATCACCTGCAGGGCAGGCAGCTACATGTCAATTTCCTGCTACAACAACACCACACCAGGTAGGTTATTGGTGCTTATTTCCAAAAAAGTGACATTGAGTTAGGGAAGTGGAGGTGAGGGCGGAGACTTAATGATGATAATTTCCATAAGATTCAGGACTGTTTTTCCAATACCTTTCCTGCTTCTCAAGTAATGTGAACAAAAAAACACTCAGTAAAAAAAATGATTACAAGATGACAGCTGACTCTAACATGACAGGTGTCCTCAGGACAAAATTTGTTTTTGCTGTCCTAAAGACACTTGTCTCTGCATAGCTTCCTCCATCTCCATACTGCTTTTAATATTCAGATACCGGTATTTTATTTGATAGTCCAGGTTATCCTTAATGTTGCACATTAAATTGGGACACATAAACTATTTTCTTTCACCAGGAACGTATAGACTTGACAATGGTCCAACACCAACTAGCCTCCAGGCATCTGGTACTCTCAGAATCTATCAGAATCAGACCTGGGGATATGCTTGTGATGAATCCTTTACAGATGAGGATGCCAGAGTGTTTTGTAGAGAAGTTCGTTCACCAGATGGTGCTCACTTTCAGCATGGTGTCAAATTGACATCAATTGAAAACATTTATGGTCCTTACTTTGTGACGTATCCCAATTGCACTCACACAGCATCATCTGTTAGTGACTGCAACAGCCAGACCTACCTGTGCTCAGAGAAGAAGGCTGCTTCAGTTTTGTGCACAATAAATGACGGTAAGCCAACTTCAGATAGCATTGCATCAGGCAATAGCAACATGCCTTGGATGGTGATCATGAAATGGCAGCAACTTCACGAACTGGTCATAATCTCATGCACATTAAATCATTAACATCTTTTTCGTACCGTGCTACTCTGATCAAACACTTATCTTGATTACATATCATTTTATCTGTGTATGTGTTTGAATTTCTTGCAGATTTTGATATATCTTTTGTGTATCCAAAAATCACCTTGAAATAGTTGATTAACTGTACATAGATTTGTATCAAACATTCAGGTTGCAAACTCATCAATATGGCCATCTCTTCAGGTGCAGTTTGACTGTAGATACAATGTAAAGTTAAGGTAAAATTTGGGTGCTGTCAGTTAGCTAAAAAATTTTAAGGAGCTGAAGCAAAATGGGAAGTTCATCATATTTCATTAATGAACTGGCACAGCTGAATCCTGTCTCACTACACATCGCTGATCCTATCAGGAAACTGTACAGGTGTTTCGGCACAACTGTAGATGACAATTTTTTCTTTGATAAATATTCTATGAATTATTTGAAGGAATTTTATTACTTCTGTTGGATAAGGAGCAGCTCAGAAGGAACATGTGAATGTAACTAAAACTGTGTTTAATATAAGAAACACATTTCAGGTAAAAAAATGTTTCATCTTCTCTAAAATTAGGTAGGTTGCACTTATGTGGTTTCTTGACGGGGTCAGCAGTATGTTCTTCTGAGTAGAGAAGTTAATTATTTAGAGGATGCTGTGGTTCCGAAAGCACAGACTATGAACACTGCATGGCATACTTGACAGTATCATAACTAGGTCCAAACTGCTCTTCTTTTGTTGTTATTGTGCTTATAAATGTTATCCCATCACAGAGATTGTCTGGGATATAACTTCACCAAAATAGTATGTGTACCGAAACATCCTTGCAGCTGGATGAGTTAGGATTGTGCTTTGAACATGCGTTGCTCAATTCCAGCAATATTAGTTTGTTGAACTAATTATATTGAGAGCATATTGGGCAAATGCCGCTACTGTTGCAACTTCCTCTTTTCAGCTTTTATTTGTCTATTTTACTACTGTTGCCCTATTCTTTGCGTGAATAGCCATCATCACAACAGTATGCCTTCTTGCAAGAACTCAGACATTCATGTCATCACTTAAGTCCTTGACCCTGGTGACTGACTGATATGGCATGTCTTATTGTAGAATAAATTTGGACTTTTACAGTTTTAGTAATATTTTAACTCAGGATTATTTTTGTTTTCAAACTATAGCTCCTCAGATCCTAGTGGCAGGTAATGCGGAATCACATGCAGGGCGGCTAAGGATAACTGCAGGCAATTTATATGGAGCTATCTGTGCTAATAAATGGACAGACACGGATGCAAGTGTGGCATGCAGACAGGTTTCTCCAAAATTTAAGACAGGCACTGCACGAGTGTAAGACTTTCTTTGTTTTTACATGGCAAATTTTCTGAATCTTGTCATCCAGTATCAGGCCTGTAGACATTCATGAATAACATAAACATAGGTACCATCATTCTCTTCAAAATTGAGAATTCCATTACAGTTCATAATCTAAAGGTACTGAAAGTATATTCCTGGAACTTCATGCACCCAATGATAAAAAAAAACTAAACAAATTGATATAATATAACAACAGTTTTCATTGATGTCCCATATCAAAATAACATCAAGTATTGTTGCACCTGTCTCCAACCTATTTCCTAAATAGATTTATTCATGTTCCATAAAAAATCAAAATTGGCAAAAAAAGTATTAGAGTGAAATGAAGAAAATTTACTGATTCTCTAAAAGAGAATAAAATTAATTATACCATATCTTTTGGTTGCTGCTGACACCTCTTTTAGGGGTGAGTTTTATGTTTTCTGGCAAATTTCAAAATGATGCTCAAAAGAAGAGAAAGATGAAGAAAAATCCAGAATGAAATAAAAAACTGTAGACGGATTATATTCATTGATGAAATGAAATTATTCAGTAACAATATAATGGGCTTTGCAGAAACTTGCCCTTAATCTCTCGCAAAATTAGGGAGAGCAAAGAATATTCTCTTACAGTATTTGCAAATCATCATGATCAAGCATCTTCTCATAACCTTATTAACTTATCTTCACCCAATCCATCTTCAGATATCATCATGATGATTCTGACTTTTATATATCTGGAATAAATTGTACTGGTAATGAGAGAACCCTATGGCAGTGCTCTAGTGATGGCTTCAGGAATGTAAACACCAGTGCCTGTGGACCCAATACAGAGGAAGCAGGCGTTGCTTGTTTTGAAAATGGTGAGTAAAAGCCCTGAAGAAACAGTTGATAACCTCAACCAGAAATTCAGTAAAGTTCAACAATTTCTGGCAATAACATGCAACATGATAAAGTGTGTCAGCCTTGATTATAGCCTTCATGCCCATTCACCCTAGGGTCCTTATGTGAGAAGAGCCACGCCCTTTTTTATGCTTGAAATTGCTAATTATCTTAATCTTTTCACATCACATAGCTCATAGGTTTACCTTCCCCTGGTACACTCTTATATCTTTGTAATTATCCTCTGTAGACTCATGTTTGGGGGTAAATTTGAAAATCCACCAAAAAGTTTCCTTTAATTAACTTCAGGGTTTGAATGTGGCAGCATGAAAAGTTGCAAAAAAAGTCACTCAACTGCAGCACACAGTGTCTCAATCAGTTGTAAAAAGGGACCCTCAGATATTGCGCATGATGATGTGAAAAGGTTAAAATGGGGAATGTAGAAATCTAGGGCCTCCCACAATGAAACAGTCTTGGTTTTAGGTCACAAAGACAGTTTGAACAGGAAATTTTCTAAAACACTAGTGATCACAGAAGTGACAAATGTATACCTCCAAAGTTTTGTTGCAGGGAGATCAGTTCAAAATTATGGTGATCTGGATATTTTGTCTGAAGTATGTCAGTTCTCATGTTTTTCATTTCAATTTGTGCATCCTCTTTCTGTCTTCTTTCAGAGTAGTATTTTATTCATGTCTGACTATATAAAGTTATTGATAATATTAATCATTAAACATATCAATATTTGAAAAGGGAAGTTTTTGTTTTCAAGCAGCCTTGTTGTGTGTCATACTCATGCATTCACTGCTTTTGAACTTTTCTGCAGTGATCCTGAGGAATCAAACATTTACAGAGGAGACTGTGTCTGGAACCTTAAGTTTGTTACACAGTGGTCGAATTACCTATGTCTGTTTTGACCAATATTTTACACATGAGCTTGCCCAAATGGCTTGCAAGGAGCTTGGTCATGAACATGCTGCACTGCTGGCACCAAGAACTTCTGATAACCAAAATGCCTACAATATGCTGACAGCATTTAGGTGTGAAGACAAAGACAGTCTTGGAGATTGTGATGTTTCATATGGCTATTGTAGAGAAGGGGCAGTACGCCTCTTGTGCTATGATTCTGATGTTACTGGTAAGTTTTACCTGCAGTTTTTATTCATATTTTACGTTCTCTTTTCAAATATTGATAAATCTTTAATGAAAAGGAGCATGTGAAAATGAATGTGTTTATCTCTGTACCAGGAGCAGGTATTTGTGTCAGTCCTAACACAAATGTACACTAATCCCTTCACTATACTTCATTTTCCCCCTTTCATTACAAACTGAAAGTAAAGCAAAGCTGATTCGATCTCAGCATGATGGAAGCTGCTTCTCTGACTGAGTTTTCATCAAGAGCTCTCAACATTTAAAATGATATTGGGAAGAAAATAATGATTTGCTGTTTGTCACATTCAGAAAAACTGTCCATGTTTACTGCCAGGGTGGGATCAGTTCAATGGATTCAGTCATTACTTAACGCAAAAAATTCAATGTGGATTCAATTCACAATTCATTGCAAAGAAGTGAGTTGATCCACAGTTTAGAACACTCGGTAAAACTGAAGTCAAATCAAGAGTCTCAGCTCAATTTACCGTTACGATGATGTAAACAGTAGCCCATTGCTAGGTAAGCAGGGGTGGGTTGGTTAGTGATAAAGAACCATTGTAACTGTGAATTTCTTGTTTCAAGCTCTATTGCTTTTATTGTAGTTTTGTTTTGTTTGTTAACTTTTTTTTTGTTTTGTTCCTGTCTGACAGTGTTGTAAAATTTTCTTCACAGATGTAACTGGATGGACCATAGGTGATGGGACACAGCCAGGGATCGGTCAACTTACTAGAAATTTGTTTGACAAATATACAGGGGTTGTTTGCCCTACCAGTTTTAAAAATGAGGATGCACAGCACATGTGTACAAAGAAGACCTACACCAAAGGCAAAGCACTTGGTTCTCCTCCTTTTACTGGAAATGAGAAAGAGTTGGTGTGGTTTGGAAACCTGACTTGCAAAGACCGGTGTTATTTTCAGAAAAATGTGACCAGATCCTGTATTTTTGCAACACATTCAGCTGGCGTGATCTGTCGTAATAACCAAGGTAATTTTAATGATTTTTTCACTTGTATTATTTTAATGAAAGTAAACAGAAGAATGATAAACTATGATTTTATATTGCTTCTTACTTCTGTCATGAAACTTGTTATTTATTTAGCACAAGATGATTAGTTTCTCAGTGTAATTTCACTTGAACAATGCACATGCTAGAAGATGGACAGAATAAGCAGCATGTGATGGAAAATGAATTATTCACAGAATGTTAAAAAGCACATTATAATTTATATTGTAGGTGATATTCATTTACGTCTCATGGACCATGATAAAGTTGCAACTGTAGCTGGACGTGTGGAAATATCTGATGGAAATAACTGGGGTACAGTGTGCAACCAGAACGGAGGGCTCCTGAATGGCAGAGTGTTGTGCAGAGAACTTGGGTTTGTGGATGGTACGACAGTAGAACCAACGCGACCAGGCAGTACAAAATTATTTGGAGCTGGAACAGGAAATATCTACTTGAAAAATGTGACCTGCACGAATCGTGATAATCTGTTTCTGGGATGCTCTAATGCTGGATGGCTGAAAACTGATGGCTGCACACATAATGATGACTTGGAAGTAATTTGCTACAGTTCAAGTAGGTTTGCTATTCTATGGTTATATAATGATAGTTTAACGGTTCCTGGAGGCAATTACTTAAACGAACACTTCATTCTCTGTAAAGCTGTTTTTTGGCTGCTGCTTTTTTTTTAATAAAAAGAGGTATTTTAAACTTTGAAAATTAAGAAATAATCACATCATGTGCAGCTTGCAGTGGCATAAAAATGCAAAATGTTATGTGTAATGTTTCGTTATGGGCGTTCCAAATCAAGATCTAAGTCTAAGACACACCAAACTCAACAAATGCGTGTTCAGGTAGCAAGAGTTCAGCTCTTCTTTATTTTTGGTGGCCACTTCCTGTCACTTGCTCGATAGGACATTTGGCAAGTGAGGCCAAATCTTATTTATGTTACATCTCCCTTTTTCTATTTGAGTGAGATGATAGGATGGACATTGACTTTATTTTTTATTTTTATTTATTAACTTCATGTACAGTTCAGTTCTGTTTGTCATAGTCCATAAATAATACCAACTATGATGAGTTTGAAAAATGTATCCTTTTTTGTTTCTAGCTTACACGTTGATGTGTTAACTAGTGTCTATGAGTGTAGACCTATGTGTAGTAAATGTTTTTGTTTGGGTGACCATCAACACATTCAATTCCTTCTTTCCTTCTCATTTAACAATGAAAAAAAAATTAACAAGTTTTTCTTTTAAAGACCATAGCCTACATTGTATATTTGTTTGGCTTTCTAACCTGACGGCCACTTCTAGTAGTGTATGGTGTATTGTCTGAGTGGGCTCTCAGAGACACGTTGTCAGTGAGAGGAAGAGAGTTTGGAAACTCTCTCTGGGTTGGTGAGGGCGGGGCCTTGACCTGTGGCTGCGGAGTGTTGGGCATACCACAATTATCGTTGACAGGTACTGGAGTGTCATCTTCAATTTCATCTAATAGTGGTGGGACATCATAGCGATCTTTGTTAGCCTGCTCGGTAGATGTTCTAATGTGTCTTCTATTTCGTTTGTAGACACCATTATTAGTCTCTACATGATATGATAGGGGGCCAACTTTCCTCACAATCGACCCAGGTAACCAGGTTTTGTGTCCTGCTGTAAGTTGAAGTCAGACTTGTGCTGTTTCTGGAAGATCTCGCAGTGGTCTTGTCTTTCTGTCATGGTAGTACTTCTGGGTTTGCTTCATCTTGTAGTACTGTTTGGAGAATTCTTTGCGTCTGATGAGTTTCGGTTGGTACAGTTGGTTAGCTGCTGGAAGAAGATTTCTTGGTCGTCTACCCATAAGCAGTTGTGCTGGTGAAGGGTTCACGTTCTCAAGTGGTGTTGTGTTGAAATCTAAGACTGCCAGGTATTTGTCTTTGCACTTTTGCCACAGTCTTTTCACAATCTGCACCGCTCGTTCTGCCTTCCCATTGGCACTCTGATGATGAGGAGATACCATCTCGTGTTGAATGTTATATTCACTGCAGAATTCCTGGAATTCCTGACTAGTAAACTGTGTTCCACAGTCTGTCTTGATCTTGTTGGGAATACCATGAATGCTGAAGTTCTGTTTCATAGCTTCGATTACAGATGAACTTCTCAGGCTATTAAGTTTAGCTGTCTGGACGAATGCAGAATAGTAGTCAACTGTTATGAGATAATTTATGGACTCAAACTCGAATAAGCTGCAGCTATTTCAGCAAATGGATGCTTTGGCAGCATGGTATATTTTAGGGGCTCTGCTGGCTGTTTGTTGCAGATTGCTGCACACAGCTCACATTTTCTTACTTTTTCCTCTATCTCAGCATTCATACTTGGCCAGAAGAAAACTTCTCTGCCTCTTTGTTTGCATTTCACAATACCCATGTGGCTTTTGTGGATGAGATCAAGTGCATACATCCTCAAGCTAGGTGGTACAACTATTCTCATTGACTTGAAGATGATTCCATCAACAACACTCAGCTCACTTCTGCTCTCAAAGTAGGGTTGTAACTCTCTTGGTACATCGTTCTTCCGTTCTGGCCACCCTATCAGTATTGTTTGATGTAGAAGCTTGAGTTCTTCATCCGTCTTGATTTGGAATAGCTTGTACTTCTCTTCCGAAATGTTCAGAAACTCCAAGGTGTTTACTTGACTCAGGTCTATTTCTGGTTCAGATTCCTGCAGATTAGCCCTTGACAAAGTGTCTGGTAATTGCATATCTTTGCCTTTCTTATAAGTCACTATTAGGTCATACCATTGGAGGGCCAACAGCATCCTCTGAAGTCTCATTGGCGCTGCAAGCAGTTGTTTCTTGAATATCTGTTCTAGTGGTTTGTGGTCAGTAAACACTGTTACCTCCTTCCCAAAGATAAAGCAAAGGAACTTCTTGCACGCATGAACAATGGCTGTCATTTCTTTTTCTATCTGTGCATACCTTGTCTCAGTGTCTGTGAGTGCTTTGGATGAATATGCAATCGGTCTGTTTTCTTGCATCAAGACTGCTCCTAGTCCTGTAGAACTTGCATCACAATGAACCTCGACTGGTTTATTCACATCAAAATACTGTAAGACTGGTGCCCTTATACATAAGTCTTTCAGCCTGTTGAATGCCTTTTCTTGTTGGTCTTCCCATTGGAAGATAGTTTCTGCTTTCAGTAGTTCTCGGCTCAAATTTGGAATGAATTTTCCCAGGTATGTGACAAAACCAAGAAATCTGCGAAGACTTTCTTTATCACGTGGTCTTGGCATCTCTTTGACTGCTTTAATCTTCTCAGGATCTGCTTTCAAACCCTCTGCGTTGATGATGTGTCCGCAATACTCTACTGACTTTTGTCGGATCCTCACTTTTTCCATATTCAGCTTCAGATTGTAGGCTGTAGCTCTTTCGAGTACCTTCTTGAGTATTTCATCATGCTCTTTGAGATCCTTTCCAGCTAATAAGATGTCATCCATGACAGCAAATGCACCATCAATGTCTTCTAACATTTGATCCATGATTCTCTGGAAAATCTCTGGACTACATTTCAGTCCAAATGGTAGTCTGAGCCATTTATATCTTCCAAGTGGAGTGTTGAAAGTAGTCAGTTTTGATGAATCATCATCAAGTTTGATTTGAAGAAACCCACTTTTTGCGTCAAGCTTTGAGAACACTGTTGCATTTGGTATTTCTCTTGTGATTTCCTCTACTGACCTCATGGGATGATGTTCTCTCTTAATCACTTTATTAAGATCCTTGGGGTCCAGACAGATTCTGATCTTGTCATTCTTCATTGAAACCACCATTGAGTTTACCCATTCTGTAGGTTCATGGACTCTTTCAATAAACTCATCCCGTTCCATCTCTTGTAGTTTGCCATTGATTCTATCTTTCAATGCTGGTGGAAACTTTCTACATGCATGGATAACTCCAGTGTTGCCTTCTTCTAGTTTAATTCTGTAAACTCCAGGGAGAGGTCCTGTAGTTTTTGTTACCTCAGGATACTCATCTAGATCTGTTTTAGATTCCTGCAGGTTGTGAACTTTTGTAATCAGTCCCAAGGCTTCAGCAAGGTCTCCAGAAATAATGTTCTCTGCTTTTAAGTCGACAATTTGAAACTTTGCAGCAAGAGTTGACTTTGCTTGTAACTTTATGTCTACCTGACCTATGGGCTTGAGCAGATGATTAGAGTATGATTTGAGTACAGTCTTGCTCTTCACCACCGGTTCCTGACTTTTGATTTTGTCAAAGTCACTCTTTTGTATGACATTGCATTTAGCTCCAGTGTCAATCCTAAACTTTAAGACAGTATTGTTGACTTTTAGGGCTGCTGTCCACCTGTCATTTGGTCGGTCATTCAATGTGTAGATGTGCAGTACCTCTTCCAGATCTGCACTTTCTTCTTCCACATGATTGACTGTCTTAGTTTTATTACGGCAGACTGCCTGCCAGTGTCCTCTTTTCTTGCAGTATGCGCAGATAGATAACTTAGCAGGGCAAAACTTGTGAGTTTCTGGCTTGCCGCATCTGCCACACTTCTTTAAAGTCTGTGGATTCTTGCTGTAATTTCTTTCAGTGATTATTTATTAATGTGAGAGGATGAACGATTTTCTATTTTTAATATGTGCTTTCATGGTAACTCTTGTGCGTGAGTGAGGGACGGCCACTCATAGTAGTTTATGGGCACTTGGCCGAGTACCGGTAATTGGGTTATTTCCCTTGTAATAGTAGCGCGGGACCCGTTATTCACATCACGGTGGAAAGCGCGCATTTTGATTGGTCAATTGGAAATTTTGACCACCGGGCTTCCAACTCTTATATCATGGCTTTAAGTTTCTTACAACTCGCTCCTTCGTTGTTATCCACCGACAGAAAGACGGGAACCCGAATTCATTGTTGAGAGTAGGCAATACCCTATCGGTACAAAATAGGTACTCATGATAACGTTTGTTATCAATGGAGATACGTCGTATTAATGGACGAAAGTATCCCGCACAAATTTGTCCAATGTTGTTAGTCCTGAAGCTTTGAAAATTTATATTAAAACTATTACCGGGTTTCTGGTAAAAGTAGTCAGTTAGAATTTTAGCAGCGCGTTTCTACTTTATATTGGTACCAATCTTGTTGTACTTTGATGCACATATCCTATTGAAATAATTAATAAGAGGGTCTCGGATTTAAAGTAAACTATGAGTTAGACGCATGTTATCCCCGATAATTCCAACCTGGGTCAAATTTATTCAATTATAGCTGGAGGGGACCATAGAGTAATTTCTGCAGTTTACTGGGATACCTAATTGACTTTTGTGTGCACCCTTTTAACCGTACTGTAAATTCGATTGTGTTAGGACCCTAACCGGTTATGTTGTTCGGCTGGACTCAATGTCCGAGCCTTTCACTTGTCCAACACTGGACTACGTAATAGCCCTCTCGGACGTCCGCGCTGGCTCATAAAGATGATGCCAGTTCGAGTGGTCAGTAGACTCCATCAAAGACGCCGCAACAATAGGAAGCACAAGTGGACCTTGCAGTACAATAGACCGGCGGCGGCCTGCCGTGGCGTGCCTCGCCCAAAACATGGCCTAGTCCAGTTGCGCCAGTAGCAGAAAGACTTTGGCTTATGGCTGGTTGGGTTTTTTTTTTGCTTGGTAGGGTTCTCCTATGCCTTTTTGTTTGGTAGTGATACCTTTATGTTGAGGCATTTATCAATAAATAAGATTGCCAGCAGAACCCTGTGTTTGTTAATCCTGTGTATCCTTAAGGGAGTTACTATTGAACCCACGCAGTAACCACATTAGCCACTCAGCAGTAACCACATTAGCCACTCGTAGTTCATCCAACATTAAGTGCACCACCGATGTAAGCTACTTCAGATAAGTTATGTTGAACTCACATTTCTTTAAATTTTTATTTCAGTACGTTTGTATCCAAATGAACTTTCCCATTATGGAGCTGTGGCAGCTTTCCGCAATGGAGTATACCGGTTTGTCTGCTCAGATAATTTCACAGATGTTGAAGCCTCTGTAATGTGCCGTTCCATGGGATATGCAAGGGGCAGAGCAATCTGCTGCTCTGGGTTGTATCTTTCAAACATACTGGTCAGTCTCAGTTCCCTATTGGATAAAACCTCAATTACATTAGCTAAATGTACTTCATTATGAAGAAAAAGACACTTGCTTACCCATATTGCACATTAGCTTTAACTCTGGATTAATGAAAGTGGGAGCATTAAATTCATTTCGTATCAGTCACATAATTTACTCAAGGTTTTAAGAATGAAACCTCTCTAGGAATGATGGGGGTTACATGCTGGTAAGCATTATTTAAATTAGCTAGCTGTATTATAAAGCGTCTGGTTTTATCATTCCAATACATCATTAATTTACAGAAAAGTAGTCATTGGTCATGTTGTAGTTGGACATGTAAAATGAGAAAAGTAGAAATCAGTCTCGCTCCTTCATTGAAGGTCTAGTATGTAAGTAACAAGTTTATACAAAAGCCCTATGATTCTCCTGATAGTCACAATTAAAATTGATACTAGTTTTTAAGGCAATTATTATCTGAATATTACCATTTTTGGAGGTGATGTACCATTTTGTGCCACTGTTAAATTTAAGTGATAATCTGTATTTACAACTGTTTGTTGGTAGAGAATTGGTGTCAGCAGATTTCGGTGCCAAGGAAATGAGGACAGACTGTCCGACTGCCCACATCTAAACATTGGTGACAGAAATGCATGTCCGTCCCAGACATTTGCATCGGTTGCTTGCTCAAATCTTCCCAATAATGGTGAGTAATGCCAGTGGAGGTAGTTTTGTGTCCAATTCACATTGAAGGTATACCTGTGAACTATTCCAAACCTTTTTTTATTTATTATTATATATTGTAAATTTAACATAATTTTGGAAACACATTTATATGAATTTGTAAGAATAATCATGTGGGTGCATTTGTCACATTTACATAATGAACATTATAACTGTGAAATGGGTATTACCACTTGCTTTGTGTATGTTGAGCCTGTGACTCATGTCAAAAAAAACCCAAAAAAACTTGAGTCTTCTGAAATTTAAAAAAAAATCTGTATTTATGTTTGAAGGAATTGAGAAGTCCACTGAAATATTTCTTTTAAAAACCACTCCGTTTGATACACATTACGAATAACTATACATCCATTAATTCAAAGTCAGAGAGACCATCCACTAATTTGTCTAAAATCTAAATGTATTCTTAAAACTTCCAAAAAAACTAAGTAAAATCTCCTTCCTGACACTTGTTTATTTTTTTTTTCCCTTTTCATCAGGAAACTTTAGTGTGCTGATTGAACATGTTGACAAAGGACGTGTTATCATAGATCATTACGATCTGCAAGGAGGAATATGCTATGATGGCTTTGATCACAAGGATGCTCAGGTTGTTTGTCGCCAGGCTGGTTTCTATGCAGGGATAGCTTTTTCTGCAGACATTATTGGGTTGACGATGACATGGACGACAGGACTGCAGTGTCAGGGCTCCGAATCTAGACTTCAGGATTGTCCAAACTTCCAGCTGGGTAGAACACAACGTTGTCGAGCAGCTGCTCATGTGATGTGCCTAGGACAGAATGGTAATAAAAACAACTCTCAGTGGAAGTGCCTCCTGTGCTAGTGGTTTAGTTTGTATGAACCTGAAAAAGTTTCCAGAATATTTAATCTGTATAATGCATTGGTATTAATTTGGAAGAAGCTGTTTGCATGGAAGTGGCAGAAATATCATTCTTTATGGTTTCTTTTCCGATATCCTCTATGCAATGGCTATATTGAAAGTAGGTCACCACCAAGGCACAAAAAAAGGATTGAAGACATCATTAAATGACTGACTGGCTTCCAAGGCTGATAGCAGGCAAAGAAATTGAGAAAAACACAATGTGTAAAAATAAAAAAATAAAGAAAAACTTTTTTCTAACAAATATTATCACAGTGCAAGCAGGTCATTAAAAAATTACATTAATCCCATTAATTAGTGCCTGAATATTGCCTTTTTGAGACCTTTACCATAAGCAGTTTGAAAAAAGGTATGGTTTTTTTTGGTTTGTTTTTAAGCAGCAGAGTTGACCAACAATATCCTGAAGATGGATGTATATCAGGATATAAGAGAAAAGTCATGAGAATAAGAAATGGAGACTTTTATTTCAGATGCACATGGAATTGACATTCCAGGGGCAAATAATTTAAATTTCTCATATTTTAGTAGATCATAATTATCACATATAAGACATACATAATACAGGAAAACTCTCACATGAGAAGCGTAGTGATCAGGCAAGAGAAATCGAAGCAATGTTGAAATTAATGTCATGTTCAGAAATAATTTCTGCAACTGTTTGAATATGTTTGTAAATACTTTTACATTCCAAATGTACCTGATCATAATTTTCCTGGTTATCCATGCAGTTGACAGTGACATCAAAGTCCGGCTGAAAGATGGGCCAAGTAAAAATATTGGTCGCTTGGAAGTCCAAATTAATGGCACATGGGGGTCTGTATGTCACTCGGATACGCGGTTCTTAGGCAATGAAGCAAAGGTCATTTGTAAGCAACTGGGCTTCAGGTAAGAAAAGTAAAAACAGAGTTTACAGTAGTTAATTTCAGATCACTATATTCAAATCTACTGTTCTTTAATGGAAAGAAAGCTTTTGTTGCTTTTGTTGGTTGCTATTCACATTGTTTCAGTATCCATCAGTGTTGTAAGGCAATTAGTAGCCAGGATAAAACAGTCTTTCTATGTTCTTCTGTCTGTCTGCCCCAGCCCTTCTACCCAATGACGTATGGGCAGGTAATGCACTTGTCTTTTTGAAAAGATCACAGAATTTAGTCTTAGATTACTTGTGTTAAGGAAGGGCTTTTCGCTTTTCATGTATTTTTGTTGTGCTGGCCCAGGGCAAGTGTACATCATCAAGGTACTAATCTCAATCTTTCCTGTTGTAGGCTGCATATCTCCACAGTATGAAATTAAAGCTCAGTCTGTCTCGGACGTGCCAACTTTCTCTTATGTTATAGGATTGTTCTGTGTTTAGAGCGTTGGAAAGGACATAGAAATATTTTTTTTTATTGAAAAAAAAAAAAAATTCATGTCAGGTTGCAGTCAAGCAAAATGCAAGACCGCAGTGACAGTATGCACATCTCGTACATGATACAGTACATTGTGTGACCCATGAAGCGTGTTATATTATTCTGTCTTTGTGTTTTCCTGTCTATGGAAATCATAACTAACTGGTGGTTTCAGCTCATCTTTAAACATGGCAATGGAATACGTACCTTTTTGGGGTGTCCTTCATTGAAGTGGTCATGTAATTGACAAGTCTGTTATTCTGACAATGTGTGTGATTTACATGTGCCAAACTTTCTTCCTTTGAAACTTTGAAAACATTTCAGACAGAAAAGTTCTAAAACCTGGGCATAATTTTGAAGATTATGAAACATGAGGCACTCTCGGGAAATGGTCCACGTCACACTCGGCACTTTCAAGATAGAGCCAAAAATAGGTGGATAGGGACTTCCCAGTCCTATAAAAAAATCTGTTTTTGGCACAAATGGATTCTTCAATCATTTCTTTACATAGGGCAAAATGATTTTATGAATTCTGTCTATAGACATGCTTTTTTTTTCTTTTCTTTTTTTCTGATCCAATCTAATTGTCTTTTTAAAGTTACATAGATTTTAAACGCTTTTTTCTCAGAAGTGTCCTTTCCCACTTTGCCACCTTAAAATAGCCATAACTTGGTCAGTTTTTAACATTTTTACATGAAATAAAATGCATTCTTCTCAGGACAGTTTGTACTTTCATGGGATACCCCTAACTCACTTTTGAAAAAAATGGCAATGTGGACCATTTCCCTAGAGAGGCTAACATGCCTATTTATTAGGTGGAAATGTTTATGAGATGGTAGACATTTCAGTAAGTTTTGTTGTTATCTTTATACAGTAGAGGAGGACAGCTTTCGATTCCAGGCCGTTTTGGACCCAGCCAAGGTTCTGTTTTGCTTACAAGGCTAACCTGCCAAGGAAATGAGTCAAATATCAAAGAATGTGACATGAAGGCTCCAAATAACCTCAGCTCAACCCCTTGTTCAAGTCACCTGCTTGATATGACTATCGAATGCTTTTCTCACAGTAAGTTTGGTATAGCTGAAAGAAAAACACTGATTAAAAAGACACATTTCTCAGTTAGACCTATGTACAGATCTGTGCAAAGTTGTATATTTTAGCAGTCTGCCAGATAACAGGAAGAACATGCGTACAGACATTCCCTGTGTTGTCTTTTCTTGAACCTAGTGTAAAGTAAATTTTCTAAGAAATTCAGAGTGAATGGATGAAGACTATTTATATAGCACCTGTCTCCACAAGTGGACCCAAAGCCCTTGACAATGAAACAGTTACAATTTCCTGTCTGTCTGTCTGTCTGTCTGCCTGCCTGCCTGAGTGTCTGTCTCTTTTTTTCTCCCCCCCCCCCCCTTCTCTCTCACCCTCTCTGTCCCTCATGTAGGCCTACTTACAAATATATTTCCAGGCTGTACCAAAAATAAAGGCTTAAAGGAGACATCATCAGCCAGTTAGCAGATATTTCGGATGCAAGACTGATTTTAGCTCTGTTCTGAATTTATCAAATGAAAAATTTCTCAATCTTTCAGGGGAGAGCATTCCATACATTTGGGCCAAAATAAGAAAAGGAATGATGAGTGACCCTATTTCGCAGCAAAGTATTTTTAGCTGGGTTATCAAATTTACAGTAGTTTCTAAAAACTTATTTAAAGCCAGATTAGACTATGGGTAATTACAGTTTTAATTAACAAAAATGCATTTAAAAAAAAAAAATTTACAGGGCCAGATATTTTTAATGTACCGGGTACTTGCCTATAACCCATAAGTCATAGATTGAGGCTTTTAGTTTTAACTCATTAGAGAATGTGGTTATTTGGAACAAGACTCTCAGTCTATGCATTCAGTTTCCTATCACAAAATAAAACTCTTTCTTTCGCATAATTTTTATGCACCCCATGAATGCACAAAACATGCAGTGGATTTAGATATTTAATATGCAGATTACACCTTTATTTCCATAATACATGATATGGGCATAATATAAAAGCAGTATCCCGACATGGAAATAAATCCAATGGATAACAATTGTAGTAGTCTGTCACAATGTCAAACTATCTGTGAATGGTATCTTCTATATGTAATTCTGCAAATTCTATACAATCCTGGCTGTGAACATTTTGTACTTTCTGTCTTTATGAAAATTAAACTTTAGATTTTGGCTATTTTTATTATCTGTTTCTAGTTTTTTACCACACAAAAACCATTAAAATGATTTTATCATTTCCTACTTATCTTTGCATGTTTCTTTTGTTTTTGTTTTTGGCTTTGTGTGGTTCTGTCGGTTATTTTTCTTATCCGATGTGTGAGTGACAATACTCATGTGGTTTTTAATTTTCATTATTATTTCTCTACACAGTCAGATTCGTCAATGGTCCACCTAATGATAAATCAAGGGGACAACCACAGATTGCATCCAATACTACTGGGGTATCAACATGGCACTATGTATGTGACACAGGAATAAGACCCATAGAGGCCAATGTGATATGCAAAGACCTTGGTTATGAATATGGGAAGAAACAGTGTTGCAACCCCTCTGGTCCTGCAGAAAGCACTGATAATCCTATTTCATCCATTACCTGCCCAAGCGCTGAGTCTGCGTTTAGAACCTGCAATATTGGGCAGCCAATAGCAGCTTGTGATTCTGGATACTTTGCATATGTGCACTGTAGTCAGACACCGTTCTCAGAGGAGAGTAAGTACACACTTTTATATACGACCAATTATTCTTGCATGAGTTAGCGTGAGAGCTGTTTACACCAGTTTTTTTCACCTTAGTTTCATTGCCCTTTTCCCTCAAATAAAATGTTTCACAGTGTTGTTCAAAGATCAAACGAGTTGTTCTTGTAATAAAGCCATTCAGGAATTCTCAACTCCACAAACGAAATACTTAACCAGCAGATTTCATTACTGAGGCCATCATTTTCAAAGGGTGGACAGGATAGGAAAATCTTTTATATATATAAGATATTTATATATTAACCTTTTCGCAGCGTTTTGCACTAAGCATGAATATCCCATATTAAAACCAACTGATACCCTGCACACTACGCCAGAGTGACCCTTCAGCCAACTTTTCATGCCACAATGCTCAAACCCTGAGTTTGCAATGTTTTGCATTAAACACTGTACAGTGTATGTTTGTGTACAATAATAAGCTATACACTTATACTTCTTGCCACATTGTAGGTTTACCATGAATTTTTGGTGGTGATTTTCAAACTTAACCAAAAATTGTGCAAATACAGGGAATAATTACTTTGAAATAAGAGTGTTCAGAGGGAAGGCGAAATGTGTGAGCTGTGCTAAATGATAAAGTTAAGTTGTGAACTCTGTATTTCATAACTGTTTTATTTTGCACCTGTTGAATTCAGTGTCTAGATCTTGGCACTGAACTCAGTGTCTAGATCTTGACTGTCATTCAGTTGTAGTAGAGGTGATTTTTGTCTTTAAGATAAAAGCCAAAGAATATTGTAATCATGTTCATATGAACTGCTGAATTGCCTTTCACCTAATCTGGTCTTATTTGGCTGAGTAAATGACATTTTAGGAGTAAATTCAGTATTCAAACTTACTTTTGTACAATAGCAAAGACAAAACAAAAGCCAAATATTGGAAGCTAAGCGCTCATTATAGCACTCATTCATATGCTTTTGAGGTGATAATCTCCATGGGGCACTGGTATATCCACTGCACAATGAGGTATTTAGCAAGAGCAGCTGCAACTACCTGCATACGAGAACATCGCAATTAGTAACTGCAGAAATTACTTTTCATATGTTTTCTCAGGCAGACAGGACAGATTAGAACTTCTCACTCCTTCCTTTTCCTTTTTTCTTTCATTCATAGGAATCTCCAAGGTAGAAATGCAAAATTTTATTGGTGTACCAACAATAAAGCGTTTTGGCATAGAGGGTGCCATATGCGCAGATGGCTTAGGGCAAGCTGAAGCTCATGTTATGTGCAGAGACCTGGGCTATGCAACTGGACATCTTCTTTCTCCTGCAAACATGCAGAATGGAAGCATAATAATGCTGAAAGGACTGAACTGCACAGGCTCTGAGAACAGCATCAGTGATTGTAGATATCCTAATTTATCAGAAGCTGGATCTTGCTCCACCTTTAAACTTGCCCAAATCATGTGCTTGCTCAGCAGATGTAAGTATTCTCAGGTGCTGCTCTTTTATGAGTTGATGATGATATAGAATCTGTACTTTGTATACTTCTTTAATCCCATTTTGGGAAATTTGTCTTATTGTCATTGCAGCCCAGTTACTACTGGAGCAGACATGTCATCGCCACAGTGCAACGTCGATCAGCGTTTTTTTTGGGAGGAATGGGGTGGTAGGGACTAGTTTTTTTTTTTTAATTTTGCCTGGGCAGTGTCCTGCTCTTCTCGATTTCCGACTGCCAAGGTATCTTTAACGTGTGCAACATGCACATGGGCCATCCAAGTGTCGAGAAGACTAGGTGCTCGATCCTGCCAATCATAGGATCAGGAATAAGAAAATATGAGAAAAATCCCAAAAGTCGAACATACCTGTACCGGCTGGGAATCGAACCCGGTACCTTCGGCATGATAAGTGAGCACCTTGCCTCTAGTCAAGGTGTCCCCATTCATTCAGTATCCATATGAATTGAACATCCACTTGTTCTTTGCTGGTTCACTATAAAATAGATTGTTTTTATTTTCATCAAACATTAGCCATTTCTCACTTGTTCTTTGCTGGTTCACTATAAAATAGATTGTTTTTATTTTCATCAAACATTAGCCATTTCTTGGAACAAAAAAAATATTTAAAAATCATTTTGTGCCTTTTATCATGATTTAGTTACTGTTGATATATTGTATTTATCCAATGAAAGAAAAACTTATGGCATGTCTAATTGCAAATATTCTACAAATGGGTACCATCCAAAAAATGTTGCCAGTTTAATTTACAGAGTGCCATTGGACAGTATTGAGACAATTACTGGGCTATCCATGACAGTTAATTTGCTGTGTTTGTCTATGATGAACATGTTACCCACCAACTATTCAATCAATAATGCAATGTGAAAATTGTGTGTGTTGATGCATGATTTAGAATAAGTAAATAAAAGATGGGGCCACATCTCTTTCACCAGTAAAGCATTGAAAATTTTGAATGAAGATCTGTTGCACATTAGGTCAGCCAAAATTTATGTAACTTTTTCACATATTTTGTTTACAAAGTTATAGTAAGCAGAACATACTTTCCATGGTCAGATATACAAAATTTGAACAATTGTTTATATAAATTTCTTTGTTTTTCATTTCTGTTCCAAGGGATTCCTGTTCTTTTTATTTTCACCCTTACTTTATCCCATGAATGTTATGAATTTTCTGTACTCATTCCTCTGTTTTCAGCACCAGTAACATATCAACTTAATGAGCAAACTGATGCCAATGAGGGGAGGGCAGAGATCATTATTGATAGTCGAGCCAAGTACATACATAGTTTTGCCATGGGGGACACTGAGGCTTCAGTTTTCTGTCGTAGCATCAAAAATAAAACCTACGCTTATGGTGAGGTATATAACCATATCATTGCGGGAGGAGTTGATGCTCCATCAATCTTGATGACCAATGTGCACTGCAATGGAGATGAATCGAGTATCTTGGAATGCAAAGCACATTATCTACCACAGTTTTCTGAAACCAGTACCACCAGACTTGCATTCCTTCGATGCCACAAAGGAGGTAATAATTTGTTTCAAATTGCATAAGATCTTGAGAAATTTCTTGATAAGTTCCCTTTTATAGAGGTTTTGGGGTGGGCATCCCTGATAATGTTAGACAAAAATATCGTGCATTTTATGTTTTTTTAATTTCTGTGCCCAGAATAACTGATGCATTATTTACAAAAGCTCTTTTAGATGCGTTTTTCTATAGCTTGGAGTGAATTAGTTTGTTGTAAGCTCATTCATCATGTAATGTATCCCTCTGGATAAGCAGCATGATTTATATTTCAGTGGAGCTTCAACAGGGTCCATTTGGGTCAAAGTCCTCTGGCATTTTGACTCTTTACAGTAGCAAGATAGAGGACTTTGGTGCTATTTGTGAAGCGAATTTTGATACATCTGATGCTGGTTAGTAAACTCTACACTATGATTTCTGTGATTCAGTAATTATTTCAGAAATAATCCCTTCTTTCCAGTTTCATTTCTGTTCAGTCCTACGCACTGATTAAAAATTGTTATAAAGTCGACTGATAAGCGAAGCCCCATGAGGTGCATCAGTGTGGATCCATTGTTTTGTTTTACTTTTGTTTCATTTTGGAGACAGCATCTTTTGGTCCTTACATTTACAAACGGTGTGCATTGCATAGAAAATTTTCCCACACTTAAGGCTTATTTAGTTGCAATAACCTGAAATGTGAAAGATATTAAATTTTAATGATTCTACGGTCCAGTTTAAATCAACACATTTTATCCAGTGACATCTTGTTATAATCATTCCTGTTGGTAGTCCTGACTGTATAATGGGTTTGTGTTATGCACAAAAGAAAAATTAAAAAATGCCTTTTGAATAAAGTTTTGAATGTAACTGTTGTAGAAATAACCAGTCGAGTAATAAATTTTAGAGGAATGAGTTGCAGGTTTGGCCAACATCAAAGTTCAGTGCTTTGAAATGACGTTGGTTGTATGAATATTTATTTACAGATGTTGCCTGCAGAATGCTCGGCTTCACAAATGGTCTTGTTCACTGCTGCTTACCATTTGGTTACAATTACTACGATGTATATTTCAAGAATTTTGGCTGCACTGGTAGAGAAACTTCTTTGTTTGACTGTAAGCATGAAGCTGCAAAAACCTACTCTCCTTTTTACTGTTCCAGCAGACAAGATTATGTAGGCATCACATGTTACAATGGAATAAAACCAAGAGGTGAGCCATTTAGTCATTCCTTCCTTTCTTCCTTTCCCACAGCCCTTTATTCATTCATACTGGTGCATTTCATGTTTTATATAGTTTAGTTATTGAATAATTGATAGCTAAGGAAATTTTTCATAACACTGAAATAAACTTTAAAATACAAGGAGAAGAAACATTAAGATAATAAGAAGAGACTGAATGAAAATTGCACAAAAATCTAGTATTGACCCATGGCTTTTAACCTGCAGCTTATAAGTTGACCATTATGCAGCTGGTGCAGCTTAAACAGCATGCCTTCCCTGTAAATAAACCTAAATCACCAGCAACTATCTACCCATCCTGTAGAGTGGACACATTCTGTGGAAATAAAGCCTTTGAGCACAGTTTCTACAGTTACCAAATCATATTTCTTGACCTGTTCAAACAAATAAGAAAATTATAAATGCTGACTGATGGCAGACAAGTGCCTTGGTCTGGATGTAAATTATTATTAGTAAGCATTTTTTTGTCTTTCTTTAACATTTATACTTTTTGTTTTACATTGGAGTGAACTTTAAGGACTTGTGTGCCTGTAAAGATTTTTCTATACATGTGATCATGCATTGTGACAGATGAAGCTCATTCAGAATTACTTCAAACTTTAATTCTTGAGTCTAACTGAAGTGATGATTGAACACATTGTGAGACACGTGCCTCTCAAAATATGCTTATGTCTGAATTTAGAACACAATTTTCTTTCTTTCCATTACCAACAGATTTCAGCCTAACCATTCTTGGGTCTGCCACAGACCCAAACACTGGTCTTCTTCAAGTAAATTATCTGAACACTAGTGGCACCATTTGCAATGAAAAATGGGATGACAATGATGCAAAAGTGGCCTGCAGCCAGCTTGGTTATTCTAATGGTTATGCCTACTCGCATTATAGACCAACTTTCTCTGTGTCTGAGGATGCTGGTCCATTCTGGCTAGGAAATGTGAGTTATTACATTAAAACCTTTGTAATTGGTACATGACTTGACCATGTAGCTGTTGCTCTAGAAATTAAGGAAAATCAGAATACAATCTTTTAGCAATGGTCAAGCAGTTGTGCATGTTTCACACTGCAAAAGATTTAACATGTTCAGGATTATAGAAAGTAGTAGGAGCTCTAGGATTCCAGTGCATCAGGTGGTTACATTCTGCAATTCAGATGACAGGGAAAGCTGTGGAAAATGGAAGCTTTGCTTAGAGCAGAGGTTTTTGGATTGCCCAAGTCTTATTGCGCTCATCTTTGAAGAACTTTTTATTTCTTGAACACTATTTCTGCTCGCAATTCCTGTTTCTTTCAACTCTCAGTCTCATTAGTGAGTTCTGTCTGGGCTAAAAACATTGCTGAGTTGTGTATTTGTAAACTGCATTCATTTAAACTGCATTCATTCAATCAAACTTTAAGAAAAGATACATGAGTCAATGCTCCCAAAATATCTGCAACAAAAATGAAAAGAATGATTAGTAGACAGAAAGATTAGTAAAATATTTGGAGAATGCATGGAATTTAACTTATTCTCCAAAGCTACACTGTGTACCTATCCTGTTATCTCATAGCTCAACAAATCAGGAAATAACTTTTTTAAAACTCTTAAGCCAATTTTTGAAAAATTATTATCATTATTTATTCTTATTTCACATATATAGAGTGTAGGAAGGGTGGACAATAAAATATTACATAAAATATGCCTAGCGAATATTAAATTCATATCATAGTTGTGTTCAAAGCTTAAATACATGCATGTCATACATATTATTGATTGTGTTTTTCTGTTTATCTGAATGTGAATACATGCTTTGTAATGTGAATCTTGTGATCTCACATATCTTGTGATGTCTAACAAAACTTTTACCTGGTTTTTGCAAATTACTGTCATTTTTAAGAAAAAGAAGTAGAGTGTGCTCAGTTTTATTATGAAAAATTTTGAGTGTGAAGGTATAAACCTGTACTCTCATTTTGCAAAGATTTACTTGATCTTGATTTACCGCATATATAGGTTCAGTGCACTGGCACAGAAACACAACTTTCAGAATGTAAACATACTGGACTTGGCAATGTTACATCTTGTCCAAGGGGACACTATGCTGGAGTACTGTGTACGCAAGGCTCTGGTAAGAAAAATCTACCTAGTTTACCCACACATTGTACAAATATCTTAATGTTATGTTGTGTTGTGGTATGTGGATGGATGGTGCATGGTATTTCTTGCTTTTCTTTTTGTCACTGAAGACACCAGATGATGTTACAAACATTCAGATGGTTCTTGTTAAGGTTTATCAAAACATCAGTCTGCGAATGGCATGTTTGTTAATATTTCTGCAGAGATATAAAATACCTACATGTATCTTTTTTTTTCCTTCAGAAAGCAAATAAATTTATCATAGATTTATTGTAGCGATTGGGCAAAGAGCAGAAAAATGCATTACACAGACCTGTCATATTTATGCCATCTAGTTTTTTATTTGCTTTTCTGACCAGAGCACCAATCGAGATAATGTGAAATAGAAAACCAAATCACTTACTATGTCCATAACTGTACATCTTTGATAACAGAAATAGAGTTTCGAATCGTTGGAACTGATAAGCCCCATTATGGTAGACTGGAAGTCAGGATTGAGGATCGGTGGGGAACAGTCTGTGACCGCTACTGGGATGCACGTGATGCAAGTGTTCTGTGTCGCCAGCTTGGCTATGTCACTGGGGATGTCTTTGATACTGATAAAATCAGTCCTGGCCAAGGTATGCAGTTGAATAGTCTAACCTCCATTCAAATGATGTTTCAGTTCATGCTTTCAGGTATTGCAGAGATATTGTTGGAAATATATTGCAGAAAATACTTTTTATGTCCCTTAGATACCAGTTTTGTTTCAGTGTTGGCATGCAATAACACAAAGATAAGTTCTGGTGTGCAGACCAAAACTTTGTGTATTTCGGTACATTTGTAAGTGTTTTTGCATCAGATCCTCCCAGTTAAAGCTTGACAAATATTTGACTGTGCGAAATGTATAGAAACTGAAGACTGCAAACTATGACTTATTTTCAAATGAACAGTTGGTATGTTATGAGTTTTATGGTGAGGAATATGAACGAAAGTGCTGCAAACTTTCTATTAATTCCCAAACCATAGGAGTTTTTTTATATTTTTTATATAAGTGTAACTTTTTAATATTTTAATGAATGTAACAGGTTGCTGCTGGCACAGTGCCTTGACCGCAGATTCTTCTCAGGCTAAATCTGTGGAAATTATGGAAAAGGTCATTTTGTATGCTTGATTTATTTCAAAATGGGATGAAACCCTGTAGTTGTATTCAGTTTTGTTACTATTTTTTACATCTTTCTTTTTTTTTTTCAGGTCCAGTGTGGGAAATTGGTTCTCGTTGCACAGGAAAAGAGGACACATTAAATCAGTGTCCACATGAGGGCTGGAAAGCAGCTTTGTCAGGATCATGTGCAACACATGCTCGTGATGCTGGTGTTTTCTGCTACACTTCAGGTATTGAATTAGACCTTACTTTTACTGTGTGTAGTTAATTTATTTTGTACTATGTAATTTTGTTGATTTTTAAAAACATATCTCTTCAGTAACCAGTTTTGTTTGATTGAAAGTGCACATTTTTTCAATCCAAATTTAGATGAAGTTAGTGAATTTGACTATTTCTTCTGACTTTGTGTATATTGCTGGCAAGGATATCTCTATCAAAGCATGTCAAAGGTTGACTAAATCACATCTAGAGGAAATTTTGAAAACTTCCCACTTGGGAAAAAACAGCATGGTTCACAAAAACGCTTATAGAAAAAAGTATTGATAGTAAAGTAAAATGTTATTAGGTAGTCCAAAATGAGTTTTACTTTTTATCAAAACTCACCACTTACTGTCTAATATGATGGAGCTTGCTTTTCTAAGAATTTTGATACCAAATTTATTATTCTGGCTTAAAGGCTTGGAAAGTTATGGCATTTACAAAAGTGAAAAAACACCTCGAATTTGCTACCTTTTGCAAATTGCACAACAATCCAATTTCGAGCGCCCATAACATGATGGTTTATTGAGTCACGGCATTACAAATTCTTGGTTTCCAAGTCAAGGGGGTGTATATTATGCTCAATTTTTTTTTTATAGGGGTACAAATACAATACAAGCATCTCATTTTACTTTTTTTAGTCATCAAACTTCATCCGATGTCAGTTTTTTGTGAACTCTGACAAGGGAGACAAAAATAATGTTTTTTGTTTCTCTTTGAAAAGGAAGTCAACCGTTTCACCATTGTCTTACACTGACTGTCGGACAAAAGTGACAAAATCAGGCATTGGGTGGGTCTATAAAAACAGTCGGCGCTTCACGACAAAACATGCCCCATGTCTGACCTGGCATACTCTTATAAAACAGAGGCTCAGGTTCATTTGTATATAATTTTGATCCTGTTTCCGCCTGTTTCTCGGTCAACAAACTTTTCAACAAATGATTTTTAAGGGAATGTCAACTTAAAACATAATGAAAAATACATTGAATTAAACCTCATTTATCTGGCTTTCTGTGTGAGCTTTTCAAACACATGCGCTACATCGGTACGACGCTCTGCGATCCTTTGTTATGAGGGGGTCAAGTCGGCACGCGCGGCTCAGGGTGAAAACGGCCAGACTACGTCTTTGTTCAAGCAATAAAAACACACGGCTACACACATCAAAGAATACAAAAGATAGTATACTTTGACAGAGGAAGAGTTGAACTTTATTTTGATGTAGGATACATGCCGTTTTACATAAACACACAGTAGTTGGGACCTTGTAAATGTTGGCCTAAAATTATACAAAAATGGGATTTTGCCCCTTTAGCGGGACAGTTTGGTCTACCTAATGTTATGCGTCAAATGAAAGAGAATTGAATGTACAATACAATATAAATGGGCGATACGTCCAAACACGTTTTTAACTGGCACTGATAAATCATGGAAACATTCCGAAAGAGTTAAATGTTATTTTGTGAAACTTGTGCAATATCTTTCTTACTTCATCACATAGAATTATGGCTTTCAAAGGGGGTAGTGACTCATTATATAACTGTACTTTGTTGTTGTTTTTTTGGCTTTATTTAGTGAGCTTGGCTACTGGTGCAGGCAAAGAATACAATCATGGTCCTGTTCGGTACTACCATGAAGAGGAATGGGTGGAAGTTTGTGATGATGGCTTTTCTGATATGTCTGCAAGGAAAGTGTGCCAGGAACTGGGTTATTATGATGGCCAAGCCATTTGCTGCTCAGCCTATACAGGTGAAGCGTTGAACCGCAATCCACACCCCAACATCACAATCAGCTGTGTAGGAGATGAAGTCAGTCTTCAGGATTGCATCAAATTTGAGCCGTGTGATAGCTCATTCTATGCCTCAGTAACGTGCCTGGAAACTGAACCCAATTCCACAGATACTGGTAAGGTTTCCATTTATATGGAATAATATTTTGCTAGACTTTAAGCCAAACGCTGGAAATTCTGACAGTCATGAGACTGTCAAATTCTGGCCTCGATCCTACAAAAAATTGTGTAATGAGGCTCTTCAAGTGTGTATAACGAATATCTGTTAGATATATTTTTTGCAAAAAGAACAATAAAAACTTTATGAAATTTAAGAATATTGTTTCAGAAGCATCTGTTCAGGCAAAGGGCTTGTGGCTCATGGACGAGTATATTGCATACATGTTTGAAGCACTTTTTGTCATCATATTGTCACAGTATTGCCTTAAAAAAAAAAAACAGCAACAACAAAAAAACACAAAACTTCACAAGTATTCAACTCAAACCAGCTTTTAATGCAAAAAGTTGAAAACTGCAAAATCAAAGTTTATCTTTGAATGAACTCACGATATAATGGGAATTTTGTTATGAAAAATTATGAAAGTGTTGCCAGACTCCTTTCTTAATCTCAAGACTCTAGCAGTTTGATTTTTATAACTTTTCTTTGACCTAAAAGACCGAGCCTAAGCTTTATTACTCTATATAGATTCTTCTCATCTAATCTTGTTGAAAATATGAGTTTAGTTTTGTTAAGCCCATTAGATTTGGGATCAGGAAATAATTTAATTTATCTTTTGAAATGACTGCATCAGATTACTGCCTTTATCCCTCACCGAAACATTCTGTATTGTTTATTGTGCAGGCTATTCATTCACTTTGAAAAAGGACAGTGACGCAGACTTTGGGCGAATTGATGTAACACATATGAGAGTGACAGGCAGAATATGTGGTAATGGTTGGGATGATGATGATGCTAAAGTTTTCTGCCGAGAATGGGGCAACTATGTCAATGGTTTTGCATATTACCATTCATACGAAGAGGTAAGCATAATATGCTTATGTCTGTTTCATTTGAGAGTCTTTTGCTGAAGATGCCAACAACCTTAATTTAGGTTTGTTTTCTTTACTAGCCAACCCCGGCAAGATAAATCTTGCACAATTTCCTTGTATCACATCCAGCTGTAGGCCTATATCTAGATCTAGGTCGCATTCATAACGACACTTGGATTTGATGCAAAGACTAATAGATCTTTTTGTTACACCACAATTCCTTGCAGAATATTATGCTGATGTGATAAGTTGATTTTCGGTCGGCAATGTGTAAATAGTGACGTAGAGTGCAATTTCCGGTCACACTTTTCATTTGCATCTGATGAAAATGTGTCTCTGTTTGCGACTCAAAATTTTTTAACATAAATAATAGTAAAGAATGGGTTTTGTTCAAAATGAATGTGTCCATGTAACTATTCGTCAAAAATTGATGCAGTACACCAAGTTTCATAATATATTTGATGGGGCAATCATGAAGTTTTAGCTGCTTACAGGTTCACCCTCTTGCTGATGAGATCCTTTTGTTTCTCGGGGGCCTCAGCACAGTGCTGTTGGCCCCCTGAGCTCAATGATAGTAAGATATTAGTACAAGAATATGAAAAAACATGTAAAAAGCTGTCAAGGAAAATTTAGACAAGCATCTGTATTTTGCAAAGGAATTGAATCCATTCCCTAAGTTACCAAGTCAATCCCTGCTTGCAAATAACACCAGTAACGATGCTCAATCAATTAAAGATGGTTAACTCATAGTGCTGTAGCAAAGATGGCCCAATAGCTGTTTATTGCAGTCACATTTCACTCTGACAAAAGGACACTACTAGATTTCACTTAGTTCATAGCTTGATTAGTGTGTCCATTTGGCTTATGTGCATTTTTATTTTTCAGGTCTTGAGCACATATTTTAGAAATTAAATATTCTGGAGAAGTAGCTGATCAGTGATCTTTTCACCCATTTTTTATGTGAAATTTGCTTATTATTTTGTCATCCAAATTATTTTTTTTATTATTATACAAAATATAGGCCTAAAATTGTTTATTATTTCCTTTCTTCTAGACATACATGTCTGCTGAAACAATTGGGCCTTTCCTACTTAGCAATGTGTCATGCAATGGCACTGAAACAGAACTCAGTGCATGCAATTTCATGGACCAGTATGAATTAGGAAACTGTTCAGGTTCAGGAACAGCTGGTGCTGTTTGCTTCACAAATGAGGGTAAGTGCATACTTCAAATTTATGCATGTAGAAAAGGGTGTAAAAATTGGAAAGAATAGGATAACTGCCATCATTTTTGGTAGTCTTACCAGTAATGCAATTAAATCCAGAAAATTTGAATGTCTGGGTTCCGGATAAGAGTGTTCTAATTACTAGACTTGATATAAATTCGAGACACAGGATACCGAGACGGTTCAATTCACCAAATTCCATCCTTCGATTTGTGCGCGTAGCATCCATGACAACAATGCAACAATTCACACCACACCCCTTCATCACTGAACGAAAAAGACCAGTATCACAGAGCTCTGTGAGTAGTCCTCACCGTGTTTATATGTGCGCAAGTTGTTTACATGTATAATGAAAGAAGGAATGGTAGGCCACGGTATTCTGTGTCTCGGGTACAATATTTCAGGATTATTTTTATAACTAATATAAGTAACTGTAAAATGAGCTTGCTCTTGGCAGTTGTCAAAATTCGTTATTTTCTCTTCTCTTGGACCCCATACAGTGGTAACTAGTTGTCTGTTGAGAGGGTCTTCACAAAAGTTCAGTCCAAAGATGAGTCAGTTAAAACAATTTGAACTGACTAGTTTGGACCATCTGATAAGTTATATAGTCAGTCAGCTGTTGGAACCTCATTAAAACTAGCTTTGAGATTGTTGTTAGAGGAGTGCTGTCTAATTTTAAGTCTAGTGAGTTGTGTTCACTTCTGAGCTTTGCTTACCATGTACAAGGTACAAGGGGACAAGGTGGCCTAGAGGCAAGGTGCTCGCCTCTCATGCCAAGGGTACCAGGTTCAAAACCTGGCTGGTGCAGGCATGTTGGAAGTTTGGGATTTTTCTCATATTTGCGTGCCCCTGATCTTATGGGGGGGGGGGGGTTAGGATCGAGTACCTAGTCTTCTTGGATAAGGACGAAAAAATTCGGAGGGCCCGTGTGCACGTTGCGCATGTTAAAGATATCTTGGCAGTTGGAAATCAAAAAGAGCAGGCAGAACAGGCCGCTGCCCTGGCAAAATCAAAATCAAATTCATCCCTACCACACCCCCCCTCCCTCTCCCCCCACATACCCCCCCCCCTCCAAAAAAAAACAACTGCGCTGTGGCGACGACGTGCCTGCTCCAGTTGTAACTGGGTGCAATGACACAAAAGCAAATTTCCCAAATGGGATTAAAGTACACGTAGTATACAAATACAAATACAATAATAGTTCGTCCATCAGGTATGATGATGACCTTAATAACACCAGAGGAATAAAGAACAGAAATTGTTGAGAATTTCAACACATGGACAATAAAAAGAACTAAAGGACACAGAGGACAGAATGGAAAGACTGTTCTTTCATGACTTATGGCTTCTCATGTGACTGATAAGTCCTATTTTTGCCCTGCAGACCCTTCCGCATAAATGACAAGAGTGCTCCGTTGGTTCAGTACCACTGGGCCTTTTCTTGCGCCGTTCTCTTTTTTTGATAGCCTGCTGGACTCTGTCAGCTTCCCATGCTTTGCTGCCTCTGGTAAGGGCCGCCCTCCAATTTGCACGATCAAGCGAGAGCTTTTCCCACTCACTCACATCAATGGCAAAGGCCTTCAGTGATTGCTTGAGAGTGTCTTTGTAACGTCTCTTTGGGGCCCCAACATTCCTCGTTCCATTGGAGAGCTCAGAGAAGAAGATTTGCTTAGGGAGTCTGGAGTCGGGCATTCTGACAACATGTCCTGCCCAACGTAGCTGAATTTTTTTCAGGTGGCAGAAGATGCTCAATTCCTTGGCACGATTGAGGACCTCAGTGTCTGGAATTTTATCCTGCCATTTGATCCTTAGGATCTTTCTAAGGCAGGCCGGATGAAATTGATTTAGCTTTCTGGCATGCGATTGGTACACTGTCCAGGTTTCAGCCCCATAGAGTAGGGTGGGAAGGACCACAGCATTGTACACTTTCAGCTTAGTGTCTGTGCGAATGCCGGCAACATCCCACACTCTCTTTCGAAGCCTGCCAAATGCAGAGCTGGCTTTGCTGATTCTTGAGAGAATTTCAGTATCAACACGAGCCGCGGAAGACAGTGTACTGCCAAGATAGGTGAAGTTCTCCGACACCTTCAGAAGACTGTCATGGACTTTGATATTTGGGGTCACAGGATACTTGTCGTCTGGAGTAGGCTGATGGAGCACTTCCGTCTTCTTTGTGCTTATTGTGAGGCCAAAGTTGTCACAGGCACTAGAGAACTTATCAACACAGTTTTGCATGCTATCCTCATCGTGTGCCAGAAGTGCACAATCATCAGCAAATAGTAGGTCACAGACTTGAGTACTTTTGGTTTTGGTTTTTGCCTGAAGTCTCCTGAGGTTGAATAGACTGCCATCAGTTCGGTACTTGATGCTTACCCCTTGAGGAGGAGAGCTAAAGGCTTCTTGTAGCATTGCCGAGAACATGATGCTGAACAGAGTTGGGGCTAAGACACAACCCTGTTTTACCCCATTTGTGACAGCAAAGGGCTCTGAAACACTGCCGTTGCTTTTGACTGCAGCTTGCATGCCATCATGAAACTGGCGCACTATTGTGATGGATTCGGGTGGACACCCAAACTTCGCCAAGATTTTCCAGAGGCCTTCACGACACACTGTGTCAAATGCTTTTGTGAGGTCAACAAATGTGATATACAGCGCTTTATTTTGTTCCATGGATTTTTCCTGAATCTGTCTGGCAGCAAAAATCATATCCGCCGTTCCCCTCTCTTTACGAAAGCCACATTGGCTCTCGGGAAGCAAGTCATTTGACGAGAGGTGATCAAGAAGGCGATTCAGAAGCATTCTTGCCAATATTTTGCCAGCAGTTGAAAGTAGAGAGATTCCCCGATGGTTGTCACAGACTTGGCTGTCCCCTTTGTTTTTGTACAGATGGATGATTGAAGCATCTTTGAAGTCCTGTGGCAGCTTCCCTGCTTTCAACATATGATTGAACAACTCGGTCAACCTTTCAATAAGCTTTTCTCCACCGAAGGCATACACCTCAGCAGGAATTGAATCCACGCCTGGTGATTTGTTAAAGGACATCTGATTTGTGGCAGTTCGGGTCTCATTTGCTGTGAATGGCTTGGCAAGAGCTGCATTAATAGGAGTCTGAGGGAGGCGGTCAATGGACTCAGTATTTATATTTGATGGCCGATTTAGCACACCTCCGAAATGTTCTGCCCAACGCTGAATTATGGCATTCAATTCAACAATGCGTGTTGAACCATCTGACGCAAGAAGTGGCGTAGTGCCAGAGCGGGATGGTCCAAACACAGCTCGGAGGCTCTCAAAGAACTTTCTAGTGTTGTTTGTGTCGGCATATTTCTGAGTTTCTCTTACTCGCTCTTCAAGCCAGTCATTTTTCATTTTCCCCAGCTTCTTCTGGAGTACACCCTTACATGCACGCAGTGCATCAGCTTTTGCTGTGGAAGAGGGGTCACTGCAGTGAGCTTGGATGAGACTATTTTTTTCTTTGATGAGCACTTTGATTTCATTATCATTATCATTGAACCAGTCCTGGTGCTTGCGGACAGGAAAACCAACTGTGCTGCTGGCGCAAGAGTGTACAGTCGTATTTTGTTAATTTAGGTAATTTATCAGTGTGTGTGTATATATGTGTGTGTGCGCGCTATGTATCATACTTTCTGCTTCTGTAACTGTATTGTTATGTATTCAATGATCAAAACAAATTTCCTTGTACAAGGACGAATAAAATTTATCTTATCTTATCTTATCTTATCTTATCTTATCTTATCTTATTTAGGTCAGTCCAGCTCTGTTCAATGTTCTCAGGGTCAAAAGTCACGCAATCCAATTTTGAGGAGAGTTCTGATGAGAGCTCGCTCTGTTTCTCAGCTGAGCAGAGTTTTGAAACATTTAGGCGTTTAGGTGGCGCTTTCCCTTGAGGGCGTCTATTGCGCCTCAATGTTAGTCTGAGCTTGCAAACAATGAGTCTGTGGTCAGTTCCACACTCGGCACCACACATCGCCTTTGTTACAAGGACATCCTTTCTGTCAGTCTTCCTCACAATGACATAGTCTATGAGATGCCAATGCTTTGAGCGGGGATGCATCCATGACGTTCTGTTTCTCACGGGGAGACTAAAATTTGTGTTGGTAATGAACAGGCCAAATTCAGCGCACAAAGTAAGTAAGCGCAACCCATTGTTATTGCATGAACCAACTCCATGAGGGCCCAAAACATTTGGCCACGCTGAGATTTCGGAGCCAACCCTAGCATTGAAGTCCCCCAAGAGAATCAGCTTATCAGCTGCCGGGACAGAGCATATGACAGATTCTAGATCAGAATAGAACTTGTCTTTGGCTTCATCTGGGTTTGTCATGGTGGGCGCATATGCGCTAATGAGGGTGGCTGACTGGCTTTTCCCAATTGGGATCCTGAGTGTCATTAGCCTGTCATTTATTTCAATTGGCATGGACTGCAAATTTCTGACAAGGTCATTTTTAATTGCAAACCCAACACCATGCTGTCTCGGTTCGACTGCACCCTTGCCTTTCCAGAAGAAGGTGTATCCACCACTGAGCTCTTTGAGTTGGCCACTATCAGGGAGTCTGGTCTCACTGAGTGCCACTATGTCCAGGTTGTACCTGCTGAGCTCAATGGCAATAAGTGCAGTGCGTCTTTCCGGGTTGTTTGAGTTGTCCTGTAGTGTGTGTATATTCCAGGCTCCTAGCCTGAGTAAGCTGAATTTCTTTTTGTTTCGACCGCAAAAAGGGATCCCCACTGGTCGCGGTATACCAGTCAGGGTGATGTGAAGTGGGCTTTCTTTAGGGCACCTTTTCTAGCCCCTTCCTCAGTTGAGGTGAGCAGTGCTATCCTTAAATAAGGCTGCTCAGCTACTGTGGGTGCTGCCTCCCCACGCCTCCACTTCAATCGACGATGAAGCGACCATAGCCCACAGCCACCAACGTGTAGGTCTGTGCTAACAGCTTCCAGTCTATCCAAACCTGCTGCCACCGCACTCGCCCATCGCCGTTGGAATTTTGAGAGGAAAGAAGACGAGACAAAGATGAAAGAAGACGAGGTGAGTGTTAAGACTGGCGCAAAGAATTTGTTTTTAGTGAGAAAGAGCTGCGCAAACATCAGACTCACTCTCTCGCCTGGACACAACTTATCCAAGTGGCAAGACAGGGTCAAGACGAATGGAAATGTATCCAGGTGCAGGAGGATGCCAGAGGGACAGTCATATTGCCTGACCGGCTGCCTGTAGGCTACTCCACAGCCTCGCAGTCCCAACTGACTAGGGTGAAAGACCCAAACCAAAGAACACCAATACTGGTGGATGCTCTGTGTCACGATATCCAGGCCAGAGTGACAGTATATTGCCATCTGCCCTATCAATCAACCACTGGCCTGCTGCCGCCAGCTTCGAAGCTGCGTCCGGGAAGTTTGCTCAATTCTTCGTCTGTGATTTAGGCAAACAAGCCTATGACCACACCGCTACCGGGGGCCAATGTGAAGGACTCAAGTACTGAGGGTCACATTGTGCCCTAGCATGTGGCCGTTGGGTTAGATGAAACCTCCTCCGCCCTGGCCGTTTGCACCGACAGGTGCACGCCCACTGATACCATGCTAGCGTACCAGTTCATGAAACAGGTTGTACTGGATTACATGTTACCAGTAGCAGATTTTTCTGTACAAATACAATACTGTGGTCCAATAACAACAGTCTCAGAGGCTAGTTTGAACGAGGTTCCAACAGCCGACTTATGATATGTTTTGTTAATCACTGACAGAAATGTTAGAGTGTGGGCTCTCCCAGTCAACTTTTAGTATTCAGCAAAATCAGGAGACTTGTCAGAATGGAACAATATTTGGTTTCTTACTGCTGTGGTTCTGATAAATATTATTTGTGATGGTAAATTCTAATTTCTTGCATTTTTAAAAGTAATTTTGAATTTCAAGTATTTTGTAATGTGATTGTGAGATCTGCATAGGCTACTTACACATCTGAAAGGTGTTAATCACTATCATTGTTCCAGGTGTGAGATACAGATTGAGTGGAAATGAAGGTTCGACAACAAATGTCGGCCGTGTTGAAATGTCCATTGATGGCTTGTGGGGCACCGTTTGTGGTACAACATGGGACAATGACGATGCACGTGTGGCTTGCAGGCAGCAAGGCTTCACAGATGGTGAAGCAGAGAAAACCGGCAAGTATGGAAAAGGCACAGGCCCAATCTGGTTGAGAGACATACAGTGTAACGGCCATGAAACAGCCCTCCACAGGTGTCCTCATACAGGATTTAACAATGATGTGCCAGATCGCAGTGTTGAAATATCTCCTTGGCCACAACCACCATGCATGAGCCATGCTGATGATGCTGCAGTATTTTGCTTCAAAGACGGTAATTAGGTTTTTGCATGCCATGTTAATGTACAGTCAATCATTGAAATGTACCTCTTAGCTTATACAAATAAAATGTACTTGATATACTCTTGATAAAATCTGCTTGTTAAGACATGTAAAACTGGAAACTTGTTTGACACTTACACTCAACCTGAGACAGCTCACCTTTCTTGACTTATTATAACTGGTTGCCCTTTTTTAAATGCAAGAGTATGTCATAGTTTGTTGCGTTTTATACAAAGAAGCATTTTCACAATAGTGGGACACATATACAAAAAAAAATGAAGTATTAGTAGAAATTTTAAGTAGTTTCCTATAATTTCCATTTTCAATTCTTTTGTAGTTTATTGTATTTTTTTTCTCTTTTTTTTTTTAATCCAGGGCTTTGCAACAAATAGCATTATTCTTTATTTTTTTGCCACATTTTAACTTGTTCCAAGCCCCATTGCAATGCTACAGATTTTGCTGTTCTTTTTTTAAAGGTATTTTGTCATAATGTCATAAAAAATTTTATTTTGTCTGCGAGACTTTTCCCCCCATAGATTTAACATCCTGTTTGAGAACACTGAACTTTCTCTAAAGTCAAAATTTGGCCAAAAAAAACGTGTATGTAGCGAAGCCTTGCGTAAGAAATAATACAGAAATGATACAATGAAACACAAACTAAAAGAGAAGACAGAAAATGGCCTATATTTTGCCGTGGGTATTATTTCTTACACAAGGTTTTGCTCCATACAAGTTTTTCTTTTTCCCAAATTTTGACATTGCATATAGCCTTGCTGCAACCCCACAGTTTTTCTGCGGTTTTTATAATAGATCATGAACGTTTTCTACCATATTTGTGAGTGTGCATGAGATAACCCACAATAAGTCCCCAACATGACATTTTTGGGTTCTGTACATATAATAAAAGACAAGACATTTCTGATAAATTGAAGTCAGTGCAGTGACCCCCCTAAAACAAGATTTTGAGAAAACGGCATTTAACCCTATAAGTGGCAATAACTAATTGACCAAGTAATATGGGAGTGATTGCTGTTAGGAGACCGTAGTCAAATAACTAAGCCGTTATAGAGATCATAGCGAGTAGTGTTCACTGATCATCTACAGTTTACCCTGTAACATGCCACGGTCCCCAAAACAACCGCCAAGTTGGAAGTTTGTGTCGGACCCATATTTTCACTTCAAAGCGGTTTTTCTCAAAATCAGCTCTGCCGACTTATTGTGGGTTTTCTCATGCACATTCACATTTATCAAATGTTGTTCAATATCATACATTTCTTTTCCTGTGTTTGTCTTCCCCAGCCAAACTGAACCAGAAACTGGGTTTCAGCACTGGAGCACTGCTGTTCAGTCATAATGGCGACTGGGTGCATGTTTGCGATTCCCGTTCATTTTCAAACTCTGAGGCACAAATTGCTTGTAAGAGCTTGTTGCAAGATTATGTGGATGGAGTTCCTATCGCTGGCGGGGTATTCGGTGATATGGAACACCCCTTGTCAGTGAGCTCCATACAGTGTACAGGTTTGTGCTGATTTTCATTGAATATAATTGTTGGGTGAACTACGAGTGGCTAATGTGGTTACTGCGTGGGTTCAATAGTAACTCCCTTAAGGATACACAGGATTAACAAACACAGGGTTCTGCTGGCAATCTTATTTATTCAAAAGCCTAACAAAGGTATCGCTACCAAAAGGCATAGGGAAAACCCTATCAAGAAAAGGAAGAGAAGCCCAAACAAAGAAACCCAGAAAAAGAAGCCCAACCAGCCATAAGCTGGAACAAGAGAAAAAGACAAAAATATGATTAGGATATAATGACAACATTAATCAGGCAATCAATGGTGGACATACATAGTAATAGTATTAAGTATTAAATCAAACAACAACAACATAATATAGAATTTAAGCAATAACCAACTGGATATGTATGCATGGAATAAAATAGCGCTAAGGTTAATGAATAACAACTACAAGAGGCTATATCATATACACAAGGAGTTTCCTAGTACACTGGCAACATAAACTAATTAATGTACTAATCAAAGTATGAAGGACATAACAAATGAAGGGGCAAGAACACAATAGTTTCGCTCCACTGAGCCGGTGTACAGCACATCCAGAGTGGCCATTCCATTTAATAACGCAGTGGCCAACATGGCCCACTGACCGTCCATAACACAGACGCTGCATCCCAATGCAGGCCATCCTCATAGGCCCACTCCCATTATTAGTACTAACCCGCCCCAGGGCTATTGTATTGGTTACTTCCCTTCCCAATCGATACTCAAGGGTCATGCCCTTTGACCTTAGCCGCGGAGCTATGCCGCCAGGCTAACATGTGTATGACACACCACTAGATACATAAAGTAATGTGTACATTCCTTAAAATGAAACTGTCCTTCACACACTTACGAAACTCATAGAAGCATAATACATCTGGATAACCATAATACATGCACATGATATATATATATAGGTCGGCGAGACTCATTGCAACATGTGTAGACTCACTGGAACATTGTTCATCCACCGCCGCACATAGAACAATCCTGGGGCTCACCCATGTGAGGCCCAACTAATATTATACATCTCCAATACATGTAATTAATTACACATCTTAAACACTAAACACGCAATCACAATCACACTGCTCTCTATAGCATAGTGGCACTGGCAAGGTACACAAATACCCGTAATACAATCAAGTGTATAGTGCCGCTCGCTATAACATAACATTAACATGTCAGGAAATCCTCACTGCCTACCACAAGGCAATGCTACACATACACTATATATATATATGCACACAAGCAAATCTTGATAGCTTGGTTAGCGAGCCATCATTATCATCTAGCACCGCAAACGTTAACTTTGACAATAAAGTCACAATATCAAGACACTGCGCTGCATCGCGCATCTTACACGTCTAATGACAATGGCAATTACCGTTGAGCCGGACTCATAATAGTCTCTGTAGATCAGCATTCTCTACGCGGCATCCCCGAAAGGGGGGGGGGGGGGTGCGCAAATTAAAGTCACTTCTAATATTTAATAGTCTCCAACTTACCCAAAGTCTCTCCGGGTCCTGCGCTACCGCTTCATGCCTTATGGGGCGGGGTGGCGATGGCAAGCGTCGGCAAGCCTCTGAGCTGCTACGGGCCCGGGTTGCTGGTCTGGGTTCACTGTGCTGTCGGCTCTTGTCTCTGCGTCTATGATGGAGTGTGCTGACCACTCGAACTCGCATCTTATTTATGAGCCAGCGCGGACGTCCGGGAGAGCTATTACGTAGCCCGTGTTGCACAAGTGAAAGGCTCGGACATTGAGTCCAGCCGAACAACATAACCGGTTAGGGTCCTAACACAATCGAATTTACAGTACGGTTAAAAGGGTGCACACAAAAGTTAATTAGGTATCCCAGTAAACTGCAGAAATTACTCTAACGTCCCCTCCAGCAACAATTGAATAAATTTGACCCAGGTTGGATTTATCGGGGATAACATGCGTCTAACTCGTGGTTTACTTTAAATCCGAGATCCTCTTATTAATTATTTCAATAGGACCTGTGCATCAAAGCACAACGAAATTGGTACCATTATAAAGTAGAAACTTGCTGCTACAATTCTAACTGACTACTTATACCAGAAACCCGGTAATAGTTTTAATATAAATTTTCAAAGTGTCAGGACTAACAACATTCGACAATTTTGTGCGGGATACTTTCGTCCATTAATACGACATATCTCCATTGATAACAAACGTTATCATGAGTACCTATTTTGTACCGATAGGGTATTGTCTACTCTCAAAAATGAATTCGGGTTCCCGTCTTTCTGTCGGTGGATAACAACGAAGGAGCGAGTTGTAAGAAACTTAAAGCCATGATATAAGAGTTGGAAGCCCGGTGGTCAACATTTCCAACTGACCAATCAAAATGCGCGCTTTTCACCGTGATGTGAATAACGGGTCCCGCGCTGGTATTACAAGGGAAATAATCCAATTAATGGTACTCGGCCAAGTGTCCATAAACTACTATGAGTGGCCGTCCCTTACTCACGCACTAGAGTTACCATGAAAGCACATTAAAAATAGAAAGTCGTTCATCCTCTCACATAATATTGAATTGCAAGAGGAATGTTGGTGGGACGGCCTTGCGGATGATCCATCTCTTGCTGTGAATGGAATAATATATTAATTTTCCAGTCATAAAATTTAAACACAGGTCTCTGTGCAATTGAATGATCATTTCTTAATTCTTAAATTGATCATTTAATAACAAAAATCTACCAATATAAATGTGAGGAGACACGTCTTTATTGCTGTAGCTTTTGTTTCAAGCCTACATTTTGCACAAGTGGCTTCCAGGTGCATGCATGAAATTCTTCATTAATGAATGAAATGTTAAATGTCATGGTAATTTACAATATTGTTTGTGATGTGGCCAAACATTATAACGGAAAATTTCCAATATTCACTATTTTGACTCCTTCAATCCAGAAGAGAGAAATACATTGACAGTTACAATATTAGATGACATTATAAAGTTTTCAGATATGATGCAATTTTCAATGCCCATTCCATGCCTGACATGTCATGCACTAATTGCATGAAACCATGCACAAAACACTGCTGACCAATGGCCAACTGATATGCAGTGCCTGCCCATATTCACAAACATTTTGCTAAAATATGTTATGCGCAGGACGAGTTTGGCTTCATTTTGCTGCCAAACCATGGCAAAGTGCCCACCCTCAGTCAAGGAACTGTACACAATCTATCTATCTCTTGATTACATAAATGTTGCGCCACCTGTACACCAGCCATTATTACTAAGGCTCGCAGTAAGAAATGTAGTATGCAGTGTTGAATACAAATCTTTGCTGTCAATCAGTTTGTAGTAGAACAGTTTCTTCCTCTCCTGTAAAATTTTGTTTCCAGGAGATGGGCAGTTTCACCATGATACCAACAATATAGATCTTCTTAATATCCATTAGATACATTTTATATGAAGCGGGGGAGCCTGGATGTAATTCAATATTCTGATAAATACAGTGGAAAATTCTGAAGTGAAAATGATTAATAATGACAGTAAGGTAAATGTTAATTATATTTTCTGTGTTGCAGGAAATGAAGAATTTCTGTCAGAATGCCAGGTAACAGCAACTGGTGACTGTGCCTCTAAAACTTACATCTCTGTGGCATGCTTCAACACAACTCTGACAAGTCAAGACTTAGGTAAGGATGCATCGCAGCAAAGCCAAAGCCATTATAGATGATAACTGGTTACATTCATTTGATTTTATTTGATTTATATAGATAGGTTTTAGGAGACACCATATTAATGTGATGTATATTTGAGGCTTTCTTAAGCAAAGAATGAGTTTCAAATTTCTTTCCAAATTAATTCTGGTTTCAAAATTTTTTCTACATAATGCACTTTCGTTTTTTTCCTCAGCATTCCAAGTGCGTCTCTCAGAAGATAGTATTAGAAGTGGAGATAATCATGGCATTTTAGAAATACGAGAGCGTGGTGCTTGGGGCAGGATTTGCATGAAAGGTTTTTCAGACAAAGAAGCTTCAGTGGCTTGCAGAGAGCTGAACAATGGATTTACAGGTATGATAGTAAGAAGTGTTTGTCACTTTGTGTACTGGCCTTTTCTTTTTAAATTACTTGTATATTTTATAAAAATCTTGACTGCAACTTTGCAGTGGCCAAATGCTTTGTGAAGTGACTCACATAACTCTAACAATCAAGTGCAAGATATGGATGTTTGTTTCTTCCTCCTGTTGCAATACGGGCAATACTAATATATATATGGCCTTTAGCGTCTTTACAGACGGTCTCAGCAGCTAGAATATTCACTTTCACTTTGACTGACAGCTTCTCTCGTGGCTTATTCTACCAATGTTTGACCCGAGAGTGCGATGGCAGTGATTGCAGGTCAGTCTTTTGGGTTCACTTTGGCGAGTGTTTTCATTCCGCCTCTGTCGTTTTGTCAGGTATGTTTCTTTTGCCTTGAAGTCTATTGCGAGCGTGCCACTGCGCAATTTTTGTCTCCATCTGCTTCGATCATTTGCAAGGTTCTCCCATTCATTGGGGTCGATGTTGAATGCTTTCATCGTGACCTTGCAAGTGTCTTTGAATCGCAGATGTGGCCTACCTCTGGGTCGGTTGCCAGTAGCAAGTTCCCCGTAGAGAATTTGTCTGGGGATGCGATCATTTTCCATACGGTGGAGATGTCCAAGCCACCGCAGTCTTTTTTTGCCTAGGAGAGCCTGAGTTGATGGAATGTTGGCTCGGCTCAGAACTTCGATATTTGAGATCCTGTCTTGCCATTTGATCTTGAGAATTTTGCGTAGGCAGCGCAGGTGGAAGGAGTTGAGGGATCTTTCATGTTTGGAGTAGGTGGTCCATGTCTCTGAGCCATACAGCAGGGTGCTTAGGACGCAAGTTTGGTACACGAGTACCTTTGTTTTGATGGTCAGCTTGCTATTGTTCCACACCCTTTTTGAGAGTTTGCCAAAAGCTGTGGCCGCCTTTCCTATTCTGGCATTTATTTCAGTTGTTATGTCTGTGCTACCACTGATGGTTGAGCCTAGGTAGCAGAATTTTCCCACTTGCTCCAGAGGAGAGCCATTCAGCATGATTGGGTTGGGGTTTCTCAAGCCTTGTGTCAAAACTACAGTTTTTGAGACACTGATCCTTAGCATGAATTTGTCACAGGCTTTGGCAAGGCTATTGATGAGAGCCTGGAGCGTGGTTTCATCGTGGGCCACGATTGCAGCATCATCTGCGAAGAGGAGCTCTTGTAACATAATATGCTCTGTACGAGATTTTGCTTTTAGTCTGGCAACATTAAAAATGGAGCCGTCCACTCTGGTGTTAATAAGTACTCCACCTGAACATTGACCAAAGGCATTCTTGAGTAGGGCTGCAAAATATATACCAAATAAGGTAGGAGCAAGAACACATCCCTGCTTCACACCGCTGTTTACAGCAAATGAATTGGATGTGCAGCCTTCAAAGTTGACACATGCCCTCATGTCAGTGTGGAAGGATGCAATAAGTTTTAGCAATGTTGGTGGACAGCCTATGGATTTAAGGACTGCATACAGGCCAGATCGGCTTACGGTGTCGAAAGCCTTTGTTAGGTCCACAAAGCATGTTATAAGCGGCCTGTTTTGTTCTTTACATTTTTCTTGGATTTGCCGAAGTGCAAATATCATGTCAATGGTTGATCGTTTGCTTCGAAAGCCACATTGTGTTTCTGGTAAGACTTTTTCCGCCAGTTGTTGAAGGCGGCAGAGGATGACGCGAGCAAAAGCCTTTCCAGTAATGCTGAGGAGGGATATGCCTCGATAGTTGTTGCAGTCGCCTTTGTCTCCTTTGTTCTTGTAAAGTGTGACAATTTTGGCGTCTCTCATATCATGTGGTATCACGCCTTCTTTCCAACACTGCAGTAACAGATTATACAGGTGTGGTAATAGTGGGCCTTTTAGGTCTTTTAATACCTCTGCAGGAATGTTGTCACTTCCTGTGGCTTTTCCAGCAGACAGGTGGTCGATTGCATTGGAAAGCTCGACTAAGGAAGGTTCAGCGTCAAGTTCGGCCATTATTGGCAGTTTTTGGAGGTGTTCCTCAAAATCTGGTGGAATATTTTTCTCAGTTGAATACAACAGAGAGTAATGCTCTACCCACCTATTCAGTTGTTCATTTTTATCTGTGATGGGTTCACCATTTACAGACTTAAGTGGGGCGCTTTTGGTGATGATTGGCCCAAGAGCTACTTTCATCTGACTAAAGGCGGTTTTCATATCTCCCTTTTCATTTGCCTCTTGTATGCTGTTACACAAGTCTGTCCAGTATTTGTTGGCGCAACGTCTTACCTCCAGCTGAAGTTTAGCTTTTGCATTTTTCAAACAAGTTTTTGTACTCTGATTGCAATTTTTGTTATACTCATTGAAAGCAGATTTCTTTTGCTCAATGAGAGGTAGGAGAATTTCGCTGTTCTGGGCTACCCAGTCGTTGTTTGAAACTTTATGCTGTCCAAAAGACTTGATGGCACAGTCATGAATTTTTGAACTGAGAGTGTTCCATGTTTCATCTACCGAGTCACATTGGGTGACATTATCCATGCTTTCAGCAAATAACTTTTCAAATGACTTTCTATTTGATTCATCTCTGATTGCTGTTACATTGATCTTAGGGATTGAAGGGGCTTTTGATCTGTATATTTTCTTGGCCGAAATTTTGATTTTGCTGACTACCAGTGCATGGTCGGTGTCACAGTCAGCACTGTGGAGGGAACGAGTTATTTTTATACAGCCCAAACTCTTCCTCCTTGAGAGAATAAGATCTAATTGATGCCAATGGCCAGACCTGGGATGGCGCCATGATGTTCTTTGGCATCTCTTAAGGTCAAAGTACGTGTTTGTAACACATAATGAGTTTACGGAGCATAGCTCCAGAAGGCGCTGCCCGTTTTCGTTGATGTTGCCAATGCCGAAGTGCCCAATGCACTTTGGCCATGCGGAGTGATCTGCTCCCACTCGAGCGTTAAAGTCACCCAGAATTAGCAGGCCTTCGGTGAGAGGGATGTTGTGGAGAGTCCTCTGCAATGCCTCGTAGAAAATGTCTTTGGTTTCGTCAGAGGAGGTAAGTGTTGGGGCATAGACACAGATAATGTTGGTAAAACCAGACCGGGTGTTCAGTCTGAGTGTCATGATGCGTTCTGACACTCCAATTGGAGTTGCGATCGAATTGATAAGGGAGTTTTTTACGGCGAAGCCCACGCCGTGGATTCTCGGCTGTTCGCTGCTAAGGCCCTGCCAGAAGAAGGTGTAGTTTTCTTCTTTGACTGACCCGGAGTCGGGAAGTCGAGTTTCTTGAAGGGCAGCGATGTCGATGTTTAGTAGCTGAAGTTCTCGATCAATAATTTGGGATTTCCTGATGGAGTCAATATCAGTGAGGTCTTGCTGTTGCAAGCCTGGGCGCATTGTTCTGACGTTCCAGGTACCAAGTTTTAGTATTTTTCTGTTTTTGCCAGGTGCACACTTTACGTCAGCTTTTTGACTTTTGGTCTAGCTCCAACCACCTTATGAAGCAGGCTGACGTGGCGGAACAACACCCAACTGCCTGGGGGCTGCCCAGGTTACGGCGGGCGGTAGTTGATCAATGCAGCTGAAAAGCCGCTCCCACCGACAGAGGGGACCCCTGGCGCTCATCCGTACGCCAAATGGATTGAGCTTATCACCGGTAACTGCCACCTCCCGTGTTGTGCCCATCCGTAACGGATGGCTGGAGTGTCCTCTCCAAATCGGAAATGGGTGGGCTTATAGAGGAGAGACAGACGCTTGCCAAGCCCGAGCAAACGCCTCCTCGTTTTGCTGCCTTGCCTGGGCTATTTTTAAGAGATGGTGCTTTGCCCAGAGGCACCACCCCTCTCTCTGCCATTCTAGTTAAACCCAAGGGAGAGACCAGGTCAATACATTTGGAACTAGTCCGGCTGCAGGAGATGCTGGAAGCCAGTTTGATGCAGTTCTCCCTGACACATACTAATAGTGAGTAGTCTAAATCCACTAATTTGAATATTTAAGACAGTTTAATGTAAAACATGAATTGATATTTTGCATGTTGCAGCCTTCGTATTTACCGGGTTTTATTTTCTTTCTCAATAGGTGGTGTTAGTTATCTTCACCTATATAGAAATCGCCTCCCAATTCTGTGGAACGGAGTTTCTTGTAGAGGTGATGAAATTTCTCTACAACAGTGTATTTTCAACGCTACCACTGACTTGGAAAACTGTCCCTATAATGCAAATGATGCAGGTGTGCTTTGTTACAAAGGAGAAGGTAGGACATTACAGATCATCTTTATATGTTGTGTTGCTCCTTTTAACTTAATCAAATTTATTAGTCAATATACTTGAGAACTTTGAATCATATCTGAATTTTATGAGTCTAAATAATACACTTACAAAAAACCCAACTGATAATAACACTATATTGCCATAACCTAAGCAGAGTGTTACAGTACGCTAAATATTACTGTCAGCCAAGTAGAAAAATGATATCTAAGCCAAGCCTTCATGGCCACATCCTCAGGAATTCCATTTTGTTAAAAGCTCAGCAAATTTTTCTCTCTTCTGTTTTGCATACTTTTATGAACGGAGACACAAATTCATGGACACCGCAGAAAATGAGTGCTGGATCTCTGAAATCTCTGAAAAAAGATCAGGTTTAAGCCTTTATTAAAAGACATAATTCTTTTTCTTTTTAGTATTCATTAGGACAGGACACTGTTCCAAATTCAATCTCTGATTTTGTTCTTCTGTGTTGAAAAACTTCTGCATCAGTAGAAGGTTATTCACCTGGACGATTTGGCAAGAAAACTCTTTCCAGTTTTGACTTCAGGGTTGAAAAAGCTTTCTTCACGGTGTTTATCATTTGGTCTTTTCATTAATTCTTTTTTTTTCATTATTTTTTCAAGTGTGAAAACCTTAAAAGAATAATGTTCCATTTTAGGATCCCTTCTCTCAGACCTGAAATGAATTGTATATTGCGCAATAGTTGCAACTTGTTATGTTATCTTTCTCATTCCTCTCCTTCACATTAGCAATAATGTCTCAGCTACTATGTTTGGAGAGCCAGGCTACACGTTTTGTATGATGGGTCAAGTTACTGTTTTCCTAAAAATGTTTATGTGAGGAGTGAAGCTGCAAGTGCAGAGCAGATTTACATTGATGAGTGATATTACCTATACAGACCTTAATGCAGTTATTATCTCAGTACAAACAATTACAGCATTTTTTTTTCCTGGCAACAAATACATACATCTTATGTAATAGTGTTATATACATCTGAGGAATCATTAAGCATTTTTGTCATTTTTCACAGGCATTAAGTTCCGGCTGCAAAGTAGCAAAAGTGACAAGTCCAGTGGCAGAGTGGAAATTGGCATTGACGGGAACTATGGCACAGTGTGTGCTGTTAACTGGCATGCCAAAAATGCAAGAGTTTTGTGCAGATACTTGAACTATACAGATGGTATTCCTTCTTATGAAACAGACTCTGACCTTGAGTATCTTAGTCCTCTGATGAGCTTTTTCCTGTGTAATGGGAAAGAGAACAATTTGCTCTCCTGCCTGAACTCTGGATTTGATGATGGTGATAACGTCTTTTTCTGTGGAGGTGATGCTTATACACAATGCTTTAATGAAGAAGTCAGTAAGTAGCTTGGAATTCTTTCTGTTGAGAATAGAGTGGCTGTTTGTGCATGTGGGAAAATTGGGTCGTGTTTACACTACAAATTTTGGGGAAATTTCAGGGTATATGGTTAGCTACAGGGATGGGAATTATCTGGAAATTTCCCGATTTCCCGATTTTTTAAATCAGTTTATCTTTTTTCCTAAATAAAAACTATTTTGTTTGTTGTTGAATACACGAAATGGCCTTAGTGTATGTGTGTATTGCGGTTGGCAGTGATGCGTTATGTCAAAAGTTCAGGAAATTTTTCTTTCAGTAATTCCCATCCCTGTACCTATAATTACGTTTTCATTCGCAGCATGGTCACTGTAATTTTTTATTTTTTTTAAAATTGGCCATAAGTTAGTAAAAAAAAAAAAATCCTGATCTGAGTATTTTGGCTATATGGCCCAACAGACCCTATCATAAACTTTTCATGCAATTGTGTCAGTCTACACACAGGAGGCTGTGTACTTTGAAACCTGGACTTATCACTTCAATCTATCAAAGTCTACAAGCCCTCAGCGCAATATAAAATGAAACACATTTTCTTTATTTAAATATCAGGCAGAGAATATACAGGATTCTTTGTTTTATAAAAATATTAAATACAGCGGAGATGACAGTGAAAAACTATTTTTTAATTTTACTGCCATCAATCCAAAGGTCAAAAGACCCATGCAAAGAGAAGAATTGCAATTTTGTTTGTCTTAAGCATGGCATTCACTCTATTTTCTCATTAATAGGGATTACCAACATGCGCCTTGGAGATGGAGAAAAAACTGAAGGAAGAGTTGAAGTGTTTGCATCGGGACTGAACAAATGGGGAACAGTTTGCGATGATGTTTGGGGTGACTTGGATGCACGAGTGTTCTGCAGATTTTTGGGCTTCACTGATGGTAATAATTCAGCTAGTGATTGAAAGTTTTCCATAGGAGTGAACAGTGTTGTTTCCGTAAGAAATGGCATATGTTAGAACTATTGTAACTAAATACCTTCAAATGAAAAGACTGCCGTTTACACTTACTGTCTAGGACAATTGTGTAAATGAAACGCTGGACAGTTACTGCAGATTTTCCTATATTTTGCTGTGTTCGTTACCTGACACACCTTTCGCCAGACATATCTTAGTGTTAATGGTTAAAACATCATGTAAAATTTTGCTTTAGAAAGGAGAATTTGAGGTGCCTTTTTCTTGAGTGGTTCGTTATACCAGGATCATCAAATATTTTAGTTTCTAGTGGGTATAGGCAATATACAGAAAAGAGCATCATAAAATTATCAAGGACTGGATTTTTTTTTTTTTTTCTTCTGTTCACTGAAGTCTTTTTATTCTCAAGCATGGTTTCAATGCTCAATTCTATTCTGTGGTTCACAGACTGATTAGAAGTTGCCATGATACTGAAAAACATCCTGTCATTGATTTTATTGTACTTGCATCTTGAATTTAAATTTTGTAGGGGATGGAACTCTACAGCAAATTTTTGAACTCTGATATGTTAATTTTTTCCTATTATAACAGACTGCTGCTGCATTTTCCAGTTATCTTTATTCAGGCAATTTTTATACCTGTAAAATATAGCTTTTCTATTTTAGAATTAAACACCATTCATTCTACAACCTACAAGCTGAAGAACTGCTTTCATGTTGTTGACAAACTTAGACTCTAGTATAGAGCATTATTTTCCAATAATGTTCCAAATAAAATAAATTTTCGTGTTACAATTTTCAAATGCGTCCTGGAATGAATTTTTTTTTTTTTTTTACAGGTGAGGCCATCGAGCTCAGTGGCCCACAAGGAGAAGGCCACATTTTTCTAGACAATGTGGAATGCAATGGGACAGAGGACAGTTTGGATCAGTGCAGGCACAATGGCATCAATTCACACAATTGTGAACATTCAGAGGATGCTGCAGTGAGATGTTTCAGTGAGTAGTTTGATATAATAGGGATGAAGTAGAATTGATTGATATAAACTGATAATGATAGCAAGTGTACTTTGGAGGGCATTTTTCAGTGTGTCTTGGTCATTCTGCTCAAAGAATAGGATAGATAGTGTGCTTAATATGTAACACGGCACCTCTGGCAGTGCAGAAGGGGAAAAGAAGCAGGCACTTTGACTTTCACTGAATGATGCAGAACAACAAGCAAACAATGCATACATGTTTTTCTAGCATGCTGATGATTCGCTTAGAAAGCAGAGCAGATTTCTGTTAAATACTTGGCTTGCAGAAGAGAGAATTTTCATTCTTTTTTCACAGACGAAGCACCCAAGACAACAGCTTCCCCAGTGACTACTGCATCAACTGCATCAACGACATCAACAACAACTACAACAACAAGAAGAACAACATCAACAACAAAGAAACCAACAACTTTTACCACAAAGCTTTCTCCAGTCACAACAAAGCTGCCACCTACAGTCTCAACTAGCACAAGTACAGCCAGACCAACCACACCATCAAGAAGTCCTACCACAACAAGCACCTCTGCAATGACATCATCCACTATTGAAGGTGGTGCAAATACAGGAGAGCAGAATTCAAAAGAAGGCGATAACAAAACCAATGTTATTGTGGCTGTTGTCGTTACAATTGTGGTTGCTGTTGTACTCATAGTTGTCACAATTATAGTTGTATTTAAATGTCGGATGCGCTCAAAGTCTGCTATCCCGCATGAGCGTTTCCATGATGATGTGATTGAACATGGTCGGGATGGCTCAGTGGCAGTCTCAAATCGCATGTTTGACATGACTAGTCCCGATGGGGATCCGATGGCAGATGGTTCAGAAATTCACTTAGACAGAGCAGGGTACGTAACTTTTTCTAAAGGCCATCCTCCAAGTTCAGAACAGCAGTCAAATCAAGACGGTTTTTCAAATCCTCTTTATGCAGCTATGCAAAATGCTTCAGAAGTAGAGGCAAATGGCCATAATCTTAACCAGACAACAACATAATGCCACTGCCTTTCACATGTATACACATGTACATATAATTATGGAATGACCATGCCCGAAAGAGATTTATCCGAAACATTACACATATATAATATAGGACATTTTGGATTTTTTTTCCATTTTGGTTGCGAAAACTTACATTACTTGAAGGGCTCTTGAATCTACAAATCAAAATTGAAATGTAGGCAGAAGATAGTTAATTAATTTGAATGTCACAGTCCACAGTGAACTGTTGTAATTGCATTGGTACTACAAAGTGCTCCATTTAAGTGAACAATTTATGATATTTGCCTTGAAACATAATAATAAAATGTATGATATAAATGTTTGAATCTATTGTTTTTCTATTGTAATTTGTCATTTGGAACTCCTTGAAAAAGAAGGTATATATATAATATATGTATAAGCCATGAATTTTGTATAACAGTTAAGATGACTGAGTGTAAGTGGTTGAATGAGGATTGTTTTCTGAGCACATTATGCAGATATAATGTTGGCATGTAAGTATTGGAAATATAATGTTTGAAACTGTATGTAACTAGAGAGAAATATGTAATAAGCACAGAGGAAATCCTTTCATACAGACGACATTTAGCTTATTGCACCAATGAAAACATTCCCCATACATAAATGTTTGTATACATTTTTCTTATCACATGGCTTGAATCTTGTTAAAGTTCATAGCTGGGTCGATCATAAATAGGACTGCACTTTCCAAGAGAATGACATTTATTGTGACACATCATCAGAATTCTGTAACTGTCTCTGTGTGGCACTGGCACAGAGGTATGAGGTAACTGATGGTCTAATGTTTGTGGATTTAAGTTGCTGCCAAGTTCTTCATTCAAGTTGTTGTTTTCATGATGTTTGGGTAGTTTCAGTATTTAGTCTGTCTGAAATATGAAGGCCTGTGTGGAAAATCAAAGTCACAGAAGGTGGAAGTCCGTTTGTCAACGATAGGTAGCGCACATTGTACAATGGGAATTCTCTTATTAAAACTGACCAGTTTTATGAGAATTGTGACTGACAGTACAAATCTTTTTAATGCTTCTTCAGGGTTTAACAAAAAAGAAAAGAAGCCGCTATGAACTAACTAACTATGAACAACCCCCTTTTTTTTTTCAGTGTGTCCTAATTATCTGGCCTTCTACTTATGCATATAACATATTTTCTATTATTAAACACATGTACTTTTGCATACTGATATTTATTACTATACTCAGATGGAACATTTTGATTGAGCTTGTGTAAGATGTATATTAGAGAGATTTTATACAGTTGTTATAAATGCCCTTCCATTCCCTGACATAAGTCTTTCACATGTTATGCTTATATGAGTTTGGTTGTGTTCTTGCCCTTACCTTGGCGCATCCCAAAAATTAATAAATAAAAAAACACTACTAGGAAGAAACCACGAAGAATGAAGACAACAGAAAGAAAGAAAGAAAGAACAACAACAAACAAGAAAGACCCAAGAGAGAGATAATCAAGAACAGGGGGCCAACAGCACTATGCTGAGGCCCCCGAGAAACTAAAGAACTCATCGGCACTTGTGGATTATGACTCAGTATATGATGAGCACAGGAAGAGGGACAGAGTAAATATGCATCATCCCAGTTGCAGTAAAGTTGCAATCGCATAAAAGCTGGTTTTACAGTAAAGTCATGGTATAAAAGGAGACAATCTGTTGCATTTACTCCCTAAAATAGTGAGCTCAAAACAAAAAAATCATTAGTAATCCTTTGAACCATTTTGTTTCAAAATGCAAGCCATTCATATATCTCTCAAGCTGTGTTGCCATAATTTTGTACACCATCTCTGTATTACATCTCTATGTTCAGCTTTAAATGTAAATTGATGTTCTGCTGAACTGAGGTAGTACAAAAAACAAAAACGTTTATCCCGCATATCATGGTATTTCATTCATCTAACAATCCACATTGATTTGTATTTGTAACTAAATTTTTCATTCTCAAAAACCTATCTTCAGACAGGGGAAGTATTTATGTTTGTAAAACAAAAATAAGTTTAATTCAAAATGCATATTCACCAAACTTATCTGTATGATTAAACACTATTGCTCATCATTTCAAAACTCTAAAAATTCAAAGCCTGAGAAACTGCAAGAGGAAACAAAATGTGCTTGAACTGGTTTAAATGTGTATTCCACATTTCTGTAACATATTCAAAGAGCCCATCTGTGATTCAGGATTGTCAGGTGTGAAAATATTTGTCTAGTAATTTTGCAATATTCTCTACACCATGTATGTGCTTGGGTCCACTAAGAAAAGGCAAACCCTGTACATAATTGAGTTCAAGCATCACATGACATGAAGTATGGTTAAAAATAAAATAAATTCTGTACTAGATTAATTTTTTGTTAGAAACTAAAGCATGTGAATAAAATCAGAATAAAAATATTTTTGCCGGCGTGATGTAAGTAGAGATTTAAGTACTCTTTAAATACATGTATGTAAGTTTTGTTAACCAAATCCTATCTGAGAATAGGCCGATCCATTTTGTCAAAACAATAAATGGATGCGGAAACAAAAATCTCCAATGAAGATCTCTTGTTTTCACTATCTGTGAAGTTTTCAACTGTGCGAATTTCTTTTCCATATGAAGAAGGTCCCTCAAATGCCCTTTGACAAAGCATGTCTAAGTTGACATTTTTTGGGGAGCAAGTGAGAATTATTCATGTAATCTCTGCACTGTATATTCAACCAGTTTTGTGTGTTTGTTTTGTTCATTGTTTAACATTTTTTTGATATTCAGAAGTAATGTCAATTTTCATATACCATATGCAAATCTTTACTCAAAGTTTTTCATATACAGATTTCTGTCGGGTAAATCCATGGTGTACTTAAAGAAGTATATGTCTCTACAAACAATTCTTACAACAGCTGACTTGCACTTACATGTAAGATCTGTTGAGGGAAAAATTGTTGTGAATATTTTAACTGCAAGAGAACATAGACTATTTTTTTTTCCTTGTTTGTTTTATAAAAGCAGACACATTGAGAAAATAGTGATTAGTAAACAACTGATGCTGAGTGCTAATGGAAATTCATTTCATAAGTTATGCATGAAAATGCTGCTTTTCATGATTTCACTTATAGCCAATGTTCCCTCTGAGCTGGGCAGTTTTTGTGCTGTTGCTGTGCACATCAGAATGTTGCACAAAAGTTATAATGTCGCACACTAGCTTTGAATTTAAAATATTTTTGCTCAAAGCACTAAAAGTTCCGCTCAGTGATTTGGAAAAAGCAGAGGGAATGTTGCTTACAGCTATCTCTCCTTGCCATTTTAATGACCCTTGACAAAAACATAGTATGCACAGGTATCTGCACTGCAGGAAAAAGTATGGCCTGTGTATCTATTTGCCCAGCTGAAGATAAGGTTGCAAAATATAAATCTTTGAAAATGTTGTATACATCTGATCCACAGTTCAATGACTTTGTAATTCTATAAACTTGGTCAAATTGCCCAAAAGAAAAGATGGACTCTTTTCCACACTCATTGGTGAAGTGAGGAATTATTATTCCATTCCCATAACATCCTCAGCAACAGAATACAGAAACCATTGATAATAATTACTTTATGATGACAGTTGTACACTCAGTATCCACCAAAAAAATCTTCTTTGAAGCAATGTTATGAAAATGTGACAGAATCTTTTAATACGGTTGAATGCATTTTGCGGAATCAACTGCTTTTTTTTTTTTTATTTGATCTAATTTTTTTAATGAAAGAAATAAAGGTGGTAAGAAACCAGATAACATAGACAATATGCATAAATTTGTGACAGTATCAAATTGTTCACTTGTTCATCCTTCTCCCTTTGAATAACCAAAGCAATTTCAGTAGTTTTTCCTTCAGTGATGTTTTGATTGGACCATTTCATTATTTTGCAAAAATAAAGCCATTTATACAGATGTCTTTAAAATATTTCTTCTTTTTACATTATCTTGTGCGGCAAACAACTGCTTATCTACATGTGACTGAAATAATCCTCATCCCTCTGCAGTTACATGTTTTGCCCCACATTGCACAGTGTGCTGAACACTGCACTCTCATTATTTATTTAAGGACGGCGAATGTATGTCTACAGCATAATGAAGGTGTTAACCATAAAAGAGTTTCTCCACAAAATGTTGATGTAATGCACTAAGTAAAAGATTCTTATCCACAGCCTCAGCTGTGAGCACAACAGTAAGTCTGATAATATTTCCCAAAGACTGGAAAACATGAAAAGACTCTTTCATATGAACAAAGGCACTCTAGTAAGGTTGTAAACTTAATGCAAATTCATTACATATAATTAATTCAGTCTACTTTTCATTGGAGTTTTGTTTTTAGAATTTACTGGTGTTAAACTAGATGTAACAACCTGACTCTGAATTCTAGTATTGGCACTAATTATTCTTACTTGTTCTAAACCAGCTAACATGTATTAGTAGAACAACCAGCTTACTGATGACATTATTTTGCTGACATCAGTTGAATATACATATAATTATGTGACACACAACAAGATTTCAAGGATTATTTTGTAACTGTTCAGTTAAGAGTGTGATCTTTGTGTTTATGTTTCCTCAGACAAAACCACTTCATTTAAACCACTGGCAAAAACGAAACACAAATCCACACAAAATGTTACTGAAAACATTTAAAATCAACTCCAGCTGTCTAAAGAAGTTTGTTTATTTCCTTTCATTTTTGTTGTTCAAAATCCAAAAGTGGATTTTTGGTAAAATAAAGCTAAATTTAAAAGGTAGACCACCAATAATTTCTTGACTTTCTTTTAAAAAAAAAAGAGAGAGAGAGAGAGAGAAAAGATTTTTAAAAAAGTGGGCAGAAATGAAAATATAATTCCAACAAGAAAAATATTGATTCATGGTGACCAATTTCAAAAGATCAAATGAAGAATGTCACCCGATTTCATTTTCCTCATAATTTCTGCCATGTCCATACATATATAATTACTTCTAAAATTATTAAGAAAATAAAAATATGCAAAATACTTGTATTGGATGTATTCAAAGGAGTGACAACTTGGAGAGTGGCCTAATAAATATCTTTTCAAAGAAGTGACACCTAGAAAAATGAAAACATATTTTAAAGGACTGACAGCTTAAGCCAGTGAAATAACAAAAGGTTGGCATTTCAAAATGCTTATAGTGTTCTTCAAAACTCTCAAGAGGAACAATAATGATAACACTTACTAACATTGTCTCAGGAACACAAAAACGAATTCATAAACAAAGCCATATTTTATCTAACCTAATCACTAAAACAACACCACGATGCATTGTGAAACTGCTACAATTTTTGTCCTTACACCGAAAATCATGATTGTTGTTTCAAGATCACTGGTGACAGTTGATATGTCTCTGTGAATGCTAGCCTGCTCTTACCCATTTGTGATTTTAAAAACTTATACTCATCTATGGATGACTATAAAGTTTGAAAATCAAATTCCATCCCCAAATGAAGAACATTGCATACAGAAAATTTATTATCCTGCTTAAGTTAGAACCGACATACTCAACAGTAACATGCGGTACTCAACAATAACCTACTGTCAAAATTCTTCAACTCCTTTGGCGCAACTGGTTGTCGATCGGTCACTGTCTTTATTTATAGGATCCGACAAATAATTCAAAAGTTAGTCCGAGTAACACTCTGGAAAATACTTAGATTTCCATGGAATGATGTGGCATCCTGGCTACAGGTTGAGTCTTTCCTAGTTGCTCCTGTTATTGGGGCAGCAAAGAACTAGTCACCATCTTTAATTTATACTGCCTCACAAATTCAAAAACTAATCCGATAATGTTGAACAGTGCACAGATGAAGCAGGATCCCAGGTTGAGAGACATTTGGCATTGCCACTCCTATGAGATATCACTTCTTCCCTGTGATAATATCCATGTCACTCCTAGGAAATCCATCTCCTATTTGCCATTCCTTTATTACATCACTCTTTTGATACTAACCCAAAAATATAACTCATCCTAAGTGATAAATACAAATAAAAAATATGAAGACATCTGCTTCTGGAAAATGCCAGTTGATTCCATTTCCAAAATGACCTTTTTAAATTCTGCTTTACAATATAAACCAATAAAAAATATACTTTTTCAAAATTGGTGAATTTGTGGACAAGATTGCAAAAAACATACAGTCAAAAGCTATTTTCCTACCAGGATTATCCCTTATTTCCCTTTCCTAATGATTTGTCCAATGACAGACAAAACTAAGACCCCTACTACTGTACTAGGCCTAGGACCTGAAAAACCACTCCAGATAATTAGATTTAAAGTTTCTCCAGCACTGTCATTACTGCTGAGGGCATTTAATTTCTTACATTAATAGCTTATATAACATTTTATGTGTATGTAAAGCTTTTTTTCCTTTTTCAAACAAATTATAACATCCCATTCACTTTGAAGCCATAAAAATAAGTACAAGACCTACCATGTTGGGGTAACTGTGAAAGAAAATATTCTCTGATGTGATAAGAATGAATAAATATGAGATCTGTTTAAACACTAATTTAGGATAAAAAAAAAAAAGGCCAAGTATTGGTTTGCTTCACTCCATGTCATGGAACTTGTTTTCAAGACATTTTAACCCTTTTTTTTTCTAGTTTTGGACCATCTAGGTTGGAATGTTTTCCCAGATTCTATGGTGGCAAAAGATGTTGAAGAAATCCCCAAGTGTTGTACATGTATATCAATATGAAGGAGAATGGACGAGCTGTGAAGTGAGTTGAAAAGTATATGCATTAGGTCGTTGAAGATTCCATATTGAGCGCACGAGTAACACACTGAGATTGGGAAAGAAACTGTAAACAAATGATAAAATACCATTCCTGAAACTTCCCAGGTGAAGAGTTTACATTTAGTCAAATATTGTCAGCACTGTAGATTTCCTATTTTTCATCTGTTCCTCTTTACATTTGCTTACAAAGTCACAGTAATGTAATTAAAATATGACATATGGTGTGCTTTGCAACGTCCTGGGTTATAACGAAAACAGCAAAGTCTGTGATGTACATCGTATGGCATGCCGACATTTTGTCACTGAATTTATGACTTACTATGTTACTGTCGGCCACCATGAAGGGGTTAAACTTTATTTCATCCTTTGCCAGAAAATCAAAGGCGTCATGGGCACATGGCTAAGTGAGATGTATGTAAATAATAACACAGCTTTCAATAGGTCATGAAATGAAAATCTTTGCTTGTTTCTAACTTTAATTTTTAATTCTTGTATCCCATATGGAAAATCTAAATGTGTGGGTTAAGGGTGTTTCTTAAACGACAAATAAAGATTTTGTCATTCATGAATGTGCACATTTCTTGAAAAATGCTGCTTTTCCCTTCAGTTTATTTCTGCTTTTTGGATTGATTTTAATCTTGCACACAGAATCCTTCTCTTTCATTGCGAGAATATGTCAGATAATTGATCCCTTTCTTGATATAAAACCCTTTTCGCAAACAATTAAAATGCAATTAATACAAAAAATATGCAAGATTTGTGATGACACCACCGATTATTTGTAACTGTATTCTTCCAGCAGTAGACGCAACAACGCCAAGTTCTGCACTAAATGTAGAACCACATCGCATGACACAAAGTTCTGCAAACGTTTTTGTGATTTTCATCAAAATGATTCTCACTGGACAAGCCAGTGCCGCAGCAGGCAAAATCATCATGCTAAACAGGCTTCAAATCAAGAATCCAGTGAACATAACTTCACTTTCATGTTGAACAATCATTCTTCAAAGTTTGCAACCAACAAATTTGCAAAGTCACATACGTCAGGAAATTTTAAGTTGCTTGTGGACAGTGGTGCTTCAACGCACATCATTACCGAAAGAGAATTATTCACATCTTTGGATAGGAATTTCAAATCTGAAGATCATGTCATTGAAATGGCAGATGGCCAGAAGACAAAATGTGTCGTTGAAGGATGTGGTGATGCTGTTGTAGTTATTACCAATTCAAATGGACATTCTGAGAAAATGGTGTTGAAAAATGCACTGCTTGTTCCATCCTTTAATCAAAATATATTCTCTGTGTCGTCTGCGACCCAAAATGGCGCTTCAATTCATTTTTGTGATAATTCTGGATCCATCAAGTATGAAGGCAACACCTTCAATCTTCAAAAATGTGAAAATCTTTATTATGTGAATTCAGTTGTGAAAACCCCTGGTACTCAGGGAAGATCATTAAAAGAGTGGCATGAGGTCCTAGGCCACTGCAATGCAGGAGATATAAGAAACCTTGCATCAAAGGGAGATCTACTTATTTCAGATTCAAACAAAGAAGTGAACTGTGAAACCTGCATAATGGGAAAGATGACAAACTCCCGCAACAAACAGCCCGATGCCAAATCAGAAAGATTATTAGATAAAGTCCACCTATACCTGGCCGGTCCAGTGGATCCTACAGCCAAGGATGGATTCCGTTATGCTCTGGTTTGTGTTGACGACTTTTCAGGAGTTACATGTGTATACCTACTGAAAAACAAAAGTGATACTGCTAGGGCTTTCAACAAATATCTAGCAGATATTTCTCCTTATGGTCAAGTGAAATGTGTTCGGACAGATGGTGGAGGAGAATTCATTTCCACAGAATTTAGAGACATTCTCTTGAAAAATCAAATCAAACATGAAATGAGCTGCCCTGCCAGCCCACACCAAAATGGTACAGCTGAGAGGCAATGGAGAACACTCTTTGAAATGTCCAGATGCTTACTTATTGACTCTGGACTACCCAAGAAGTTGTGGTCCTATGCACTTATGTTTTCTGCATATGTTCGCAATAGGTGCTTTAACAAAAGATTGACAAAAACTCCATTTGAAGCCCTCACTGGTAAGAAACCAATCTTTGACAAAATGCACAAATTTGGGCAAACATGTTTTGCTCTTGTGCAAAATCCAAAAAAGCTTGATGCCAGGGGTGAGAAGGGAATTTTTGTCGGTTATGACAAAGGAAGTCCATCATACCTTGTGTATTTCCCTGAAATTGAGTCAGTTAAGAGGGTTAGATGTGTGAAATTTTCAAAGATTGATGACAATGTCAAAACAGATAAGCCAGTAGGAACTGATAATGGTGTCATTTTTGCTGATGAACAAAATGATCTTGAGCAACATTGCACAGGCCTAATCCCACAAAATCAAAATGATTATGAAAATGCACTTGAAGACAATCCTCATACACCTAAGGATAAGAGTGAAGAAACTCAAACAAAAACAAATGAAAGCAATGACAGAACAAACAAAAGAACCAGAAAGAAACCCAAATATCTTGATGATTGTTGTTTGGATACTGATGATATAATTGGAGATTGTTTGAACATAATTACCCATTATTGTTGTGCAAATTTTGATGTACCAAAAACTTTTCAAGAAGCCATGTCAGGTAACGACAAAGAAAAATGGAATGAAGCTATGAAAACTGAACTGGATGCTCTTGAAGAGAATCAAACCTATGACATTGTTCCCTTGCCTAATGGCAGAGAATGTATTGGAGGAAAATGGGTGTATACTATCAAGAATGATAACTTTGGAAATGAATCATTCAAGGCTCGCTTTGTAGCGAAAGGGTATTCACAGGGGCAATTGCCTTGGCAAAGAACCCAATCAAACATCAAAGATCAAAACATATTGACATCAAATTTCATTTCATCAGAGATGAAATCCTGAAACAAAATTTGATCATTGACTATGTTCCAACTGAGTCAAATATTGCGGATGTATTCACCAAGCCAGTTTCAAGAATGAGACTGCAGAGTTTTAAAACACATCTTATGGGATAAGAAGATAATTCATTTTGGTTCTGAATACTTTTATACTTATGTCAATACTATGCAGCAACAAAATGAAAATGTCAAAATAACATAAGGATTGCTACAAGTATTACACAATGTTCAAATTCAAGTTTTCACTGGTATTCTTTTCTCACTAATACTAATGTCATAATGACAATGTTATTATTGTTATCTTGTATTCCAAGTTGTAAACAATTGGATCAATACCTATTTTTGCAAGACCATTTATAATTAACAGTAATAACAATACATAATTCCAATTACCCCATTTCTATTTGTTTTTGGAAACTTGAAACTCCACACGGCTTACATGACTGTTCCTAGTTAAGGTCTTTGAATGGGATACTATGCTGGTTATGTGGGCTGAGTTTAAGGGGGAGTGTTGAGTGTAAACTCACCCTACTGAAATTCTCCTTTTATTTTTGTTATTAATCATTGTAATAATAATCGTGCAGCATTTATTCGATTGTTTTTATTACTGAATCTGTAGCATCTGCAAGCTATCCCTTGCCCTCCCCCGTTTTCGTGTTACACTGGTGAGCATGTGTTCATTTCTTCTTGACAACCGCTAGAGCGTACTGTACTCCGTGACCTGACCTTCTTTTCTAGTGAGTAGTTTTTTTCCTCGCTCGCTTGTTGTCAGGTGTTTTGACTCGTTCAGTAAATATTAGTATGTTCCCGAATATTCGATAACGTTGTGGAAACGAATGTTTACGCCAGATTTGGCCTTGAGTGATGTAACCTGATGACGTATTGATGCGTGATTGGTTAGTTTGTGCGAGGGCAAAGGTAACGTTTATTTCGGGAACTTTCTGTAGGAATGTTTATATATATAGACCTGTGTGAGTGGTTGCGGGGGTGAGTAAGTGAGTTTCCTTTTGTGTGGCGTAGATATTTAGTTTCGCTGGCGTCTTCCTAGTAATTTATTGTTCACTATACAGTTACTAAACTTTAGAATTATTTAATCTATCGTCGGATCTCGTGTTTATTTATTTTACAGCTGTAATAGTTTCGTTTTCTAAAGGGTTGTAGTTAGATCAACTAACTCCCCCCTACTATAACGTGCTAGAACAACCTCAGCTGTTACAGAATCGTGAATCCATGTCTGTACGAATCTTTACGAAATAAAGAGGGGAACTTCCTGTTCCTCCATGATAGTCCGTTAAAAATCAAAACGTTGTTGTTGGATCCATCCTCTATCTTTTAAATATCTCTTTCTTTTATGAACCATCTACCCTCGTCTATCACAACCTGCGCTACATTGCTCAACAGTTTCATGTCACAGAACTCTCAGAACATTTCGGCAACCAACAATTCCACACATCCTTGGTTTGAACAATCATAACTTGACTTAAGGCGCCAGTTGGTCTTGATATCTGGGGGCGGGGATGGCATGCAGAGCATCATGGTCAACATAAAAATTTTGAGTGACATAAGTGAAATATACCAATAAAGCTCATTTGCCAATCATGTTTTTATTATATCGGCTGCCAAACATTTTGTGCATACTGTAGAAATAGCACAATCTAATTACTTCACATGCATGAGGCAGTGGCATAGCGTGGGCTGCCAGCAACCAGGGCAAGGCAAATGTTGCATCCCCTGACCTGTGGACTGTTCAGTATTGAACTACTCACACCCCCCCCCCCCCCCACTCCACCCAAGTACATGTATTGTGCTTTAAGAAAATATTGATGCAATTAAAGTAAAATGCATTTAGTGCAAGCATACTCAAATTCATTTAAAATGGCCTGGTTTTAATATGTGCACATTTTTTTATAACAGTCTTGAAATCTACATTGAAATCTCTCTCAATTGACAGTATTGCTAGGTTAATCAGTCTTTCTTGGCTCATTGTAGATCTCTTGACGTGTTTTGATTAAGTTTTGAGAAGCTTCTTTCACAACTGGCACTTGAAAAAGTGACAGTTTAAATTTAAAAGATTCTTAATGTCACAACATTTTTGTCATTATTTATTACATGTACTACTACATTTATTTTTTTTAAATTTTGTGCCCCAAGAATTTTGCATGCACCCATGGCAACTACCCCTGTGGCCCCATCCACGTTACACCATTGGCATGAGGTAATACATGACTGGCTCTTACCATGAGATTTTAACTTTCAGTATAAATGTACTCAAAGCCTTTACACATAAATCAATCAGAGAAACATGGTGCACTTTTCAAATATAGATAAACTGTTGGTTTCAACTTATTCCAATCCAAACGACCATCACTGATAAACCTTGAAAACAGACCCACATAAATGGCATTACACAATCTTTGACATTACAACCATGACAGCTGGAGAAAAGGAGGGGCGTCATGTCAGGTAAATGTCAAGCAGATGTGACCAATTTTCTGGACTTCCATTTACATGTCATGTTCAACACAGTTAAGGTACATTTAAAAAATATATCGATGAAAGCTCATTGGGGGCCAGATTGTCTCATCTGACCACTGCAGAAAATAAGTAAATTGACATCGTAAAAGATGAACGATAAAGACTACAGGGTTATAAGGGTTTCTTGTCAACTGAGTTTCACAGCTCACATTCTGACAGTTCAAAAAGCCAACAAAAACTTCCATAACTGGTGGAAATGTAAAAACTTCTAACACAGATAAATCTAACCCTGCCAGCCTAAGCATTTTAAACATCAAGACAGCCCTTGAGAGGCTGGGCATCCCCTGATTACTGTTTCTTAGAAATCGAAATGCCAAGAGTATGTTCTATCTTAGAAGTAATTTTTAACTGCAGTTTGAATGCTATATCACCCCTTCATATTTTTTTTATGGAAAGATGTAATAGAATAAAAGGAACTGTCCCTACTGAAACACTTCCCATAGATAAGCCCCATAAACAAAGACAAGCAATACCAACATATAAGGGTGAAAAGCGTGTTTTTTCACAATAACTTGAAAATGATCTGGCGCTGCCCAGCTCTAGTCATGCTGTCCGAGGAAAGTGGGAGAAATAAGCATTGTATAAGTTAACATGTCATGATATGAACTGAAAGATGTGGCAAGAAAACATATTATTATTAAGAATGAAATTTAAAAAATCTTACAGCATGTATGGGGCCTTTTTTTTTTTTTTTAGCAATACTGCAGGTGTTCTCATATAAAAGTACTGAAACCATTCACACATTTCTAGATTGTCTTATGAGATAATATTATGAATGGCTAGTCCTCAAACATTAAAATTGGAAATAGTCAAGTACTGAGTATTTTTCAGTAGGCCCTACTTGTGATTTAAATGTGAACACCCTGTGACCCATGTATCTCCTCAATATATCTCCATCATTTTCCTCAGATGAACTAAGAAAACATTCAGTATCTAACATAATAACTTGAATTATAGATTTATCGATGAACACATTGAGGACGCTCAAAATTTAATCATAAATTCTGCACATGGATGGAAAAAATCAAGTGAAGTATGCATAATGGCTTGTCTCCCATCCACATAAAGGCTAATATAATACTGAATTGTGCTTTGTAAGTATAAAAATTCCAGGACCAATGAACGAAGTGCTGACTAGATCACAGTGTTTCACTTTGCAAAAGTCAATCTTGGTTTTTGATGGAGGTTGACAAATTAATTCACTGGTTGTAGCTTAAAATATTTTTGTTATTTTATGACTTTAATTTCTCAGTCAACATTGATATTTTATGCATATCCCTAATGATCAATGAATGAAATCAAAATGTAAGCATTTATAACAGATTTTCTTCCATAAATAGAGATTTCGGGCATATGACTAGTAAAATGATTGTCTTTATCCATGCAAATAGGTATCAACAATTCATTTTGTGCTGATGTGTCAGTAAATGCATTTAGTAAACCACCCCCTCCTCCCCACCACCCAAAAAAAAATTATCATCAGCCTGTGTCCATAAATTTCAATTTTCAGTCTCCCTCCTTTTTCCTGATGCACCTACCATTCACTTAAACTACTAAGACATATTATACGCAAAAGTCATCTTTTCTTAAAAATAATTCCTGGCTTTAAATCCAATGTACAGACTTAACAAAACAACATCAAAAGTATCAGAATTGCAAATAGCAGGACATTTTTTTTCACTTTTCAAAAGTTGCAGGAAAAATGCTTATTTCACATCCATGCCACACATGTACAGTCAAGTGCCCTAATGTTCATTTGTGGCCTGCACTGAATTGAAAACAACATGTCTTTTTTTTCTCTCACTCTATTAAGCCAGGTATCAGGGCTGATATGTGTTCTACAAAGTATACGTTTTCTGCTGACATAGTTATTTCAACAAATTTGACAACATGAAAGAAACATCCAGATTTGACACAATAATAATACTTTAAGTCAGTGCAGTAGAACAAGAGTTTCATCAGCAATCACTGATATTCATTTTTCAGAGAAAGCAAAAAACCTAGGTGTCTTTTTGGACAAAAATCTTTCCATGGAGTATCAGATTAATTACATCACCAAATCAATGTTTTTTGAAATAGGAAGGATTTCACGTATGAAATCTGTTCTGACTCAGGAAGCAGTGAAAACATTAGTTATCTCCTTGGTTTTGTCTCGCCTTGATTACTGCAATTCACTCTATGCTGGTCTCTCAGATGAAAAGATTTTTAAACTGCAAAAAGCACAAAATTGTGCGGCTCGCTTAATTCTTGGAAAGTCAAAATTTGAAAGTAGCACAGAAATGCTCAAAATCCTTCATTGGTTACCAGTAAAAGCCAGAATAGAATACAAAATTGCTGTGTTTTGCTACTGTAGTGTCACAACAACTGCACCTACATACATCAGTGAACTTCTCTGTCCCTATGCTCCTCCCAGGGCCCTGAGATCTCAAGACTCGGGGCTCTTGGTGGAACCTAGGTGCAACCTCAAAACGTTCGGCGACAGGTCATTTAGTAAAATTGGACCTGCATTATGGAATTCACTACCAAATTCACTGAGATCAGCATGCAGTGTAGAGAGTTTTAAAAAACAACTAAAACCTCACCTGTTTAAAAAATATTTAGATAAATGATTTGTGTGTGTGTGACCGTTCTTTAGTATGTGTGTGTGCGCGTATGGTGGACAATGTCAAGCGCCTTGAGGCCTCGGCAAAAGGCGCTATATAAATGCTCTTATTATTATTATTATTATAAGGGAGCAGCTGATGAACAGTTTACTAGATCAAAAAAAAGGAATGTTTGACCTGTTGAGACAACTGGTGAATTCTCATGTAGAAGAACCAACAAATACATGCCTTCAGGTTTTCATTTGCTCACTGTGTAAATATTTAACTTAATTTTCTCATTTTTTAATCTTTTAGGAATGATACATGAAAATCTGGACAGCTCTGATAATGATATGTCCCAAGTTGGACTGAAGATGTCAGATGCTCAGCACTTGATTTGGAGCAATAAAATTTCAGTAATACCCTTGATGCAGTCAGAATTTATGCTGTGCGTCTCTTTCGCCTTATTTATATCACTGATGCTGGACTAACTGCTTTTTAAAAAAATCCAATCTCTTCCATTAATATGTTTCATTCCAATTTCAAACTTTGCCAAGCACCCCGAGTCTATCTACTCAAATTTTTAGTCAATAAAGTTGTTGCATAGATGCTCTTCGAGTTTATTTGAAAAATGTTGTTAATTTTTTGCAAAACACAATTTTCCATCATAGTTATGCTCAGAACTCATTGACTCTTTCAGGACATGTCCCTGATTTATCGGCGCCAGTGAAAAATGCATTTGGATGTATCACCGATTTATATTGTATTCTACATTCTCTTTTATTTGATATATTATAACATTTTACTTTGCTATCATGCTTTTTTTTCTGTAAGCGTTTTTCTGAACCATGCTGTTTTTTCCCAAAGTGGGAAAAAATTAATTATGTCCAGACTTGACTGAAGCCCCTAACACTGACATCCTGAAAGAGTTAAAGAAACTGACCCATGTGTGCAGTGCTGCAACATTTACCAGTGCATATAAGTTGCATTCCTTCTGGCAGTCAGAGGCCCAGATTTGTGTCACTATGAGGGAACTGAATACCACAAAATTATGTCAACAGTTGTGTGTTGAAAATTTGTGACAGATTCATCTAAAATTTGTTGGCCTACCATGAACTAAAATTTACCATCAGGAGAAAAATCAATTCTTGACACCTACTATGCAATTCAGTTTCGTGTAAAAATATCACTGTAAGATGCACAGTCTTGAGCCACCCTAAGGAAATGAACAACTGCAATTCATTGCATGCCAGAGCTCTGGTAAACTCCAAATCAAGACAAATAGAATTATCAAGATTTAACAATTAATTTCTTTAATCCCACCACTACGTTGATGCAATATGCTTTGAACAGCTGGAAACCCAGAACACTGACATTTTTGGGGCCATTCTTGTTTCGTGTTGTTCAGAAATGACAAATGTTCTGGAACTCGGGGTTGAAAGAGTGAACAAAACATCCATGATTGAATGGGAAAAAAATCTTCTCACTTTTCTCATGCACTGTTCCATGTTAATTGGCTAGCAGTAGCAAAATATGCATCACTCTTCTTGAGCACCATGTGGTAGCATCACAGAAGCAAAACCATCATTGGCAGCAAATGAAAATCAACAGAACAATGTCATGCACCTAGGGGCAATGTAATATTCCACTTTTTTTGTCCTGCTACTTTGCACACTTCCATAACAGTGCCATGTTTGCTTGGCTCATGGAAGACAAATGGAAATACTTTGTGTAGTTTCTGACAGTCAACATCAACAAGATCACTGCCGGAGACTCCTGCATTGGCTTTATGATTATAGTTTGCAGTCTTACAGGCTGCACTAAAATTACCAAATTCAGCAATAACTAATGAGCTGGCTAGACGCGGCACCGGCAAGGACCACATCTCAAATTTTCTACGTCTCAGTGGGAAGACATCTGATTTTTTGCTGCATAGTGATGCTCTAGCACCCCAGGTCTGTGCCCAAACACGAGTGGCATCTTCATTATAGAAGAAAATATCAATAAAGGGCCACTTAAAAGGCTTGCCTCTATTTGGCAGTGACTTCATGAAAAACTTCCACTGTGATTTGGGGGGTGAAAAGAGCTCAAAGCCCTGAACGTTTGCTAGTACACTTCGAATTTCCTTCCACTGAGATCCATTCATAATGATATCAATGTCATCATCCCAGGGAATCATACCATGATGTCGTGCAGCCCCAAGAATTGAGCCTGATACCAGGAAGTATGTCAAATTGGCTGCTTCACAAGCTCTGGAAAAGACATCAATTGTAAATAGAGCAATAGCTCGCTCATGTTCAGTCATCTTGGGCTGAAATTTCAACAGTTCATCAAGCTCTGCTTGTGCTTGAAAATCAAACTTAGACATCTGTTGTAGTAATTTGGTCCTTTCATAGTATTCCAAAAATGTTGGTTGCTTTGGCGTAAACTTGGTTTCAATGTCATCAAAGTTGATATTCAATTTGATAGGGCTTGGGTCGATAGGTGTCTCTTCAACAGGGAAGTATTGTGTATCCCAGAGAACCTGAAAATACAAAGGGTTATATTGCAATTTCACAATTTGATTCCATATTCTATACATGTATTTGAGAAAACACAATTTAAAAAAAATGATTGCCCAAAACCTGATCGGCGATATATCTAAAGACTTAAAAAGATCTCAGGTGCACATACCTCAGCAGTTTTGTATGGTGAGTCACTTTTGCAAATCTATATTTTAAAAAAAACTCGCCAAATTCTTAACAAGATCTACCGTCGTTCATATGTCTCAGATCTAGTGAAATTTTCAAAGTGCCTTATTAGTATTCAATAAACAATTATTTACTTCCTGACATACCCACTGATTGGTCCAGGAGAACCACAGGGAAGTCTGTTTCTTATTTGTATGAAGATCTGTTTTTAATTTGTAGGTATCTGTTTAAAGTGCATTGTGACTTCAATGAAAGGTGATTAAAGGTAAAAGATTAATAGTTACTAACAAAATAAAAATTTGGTCTCATGTGGGCTGTTTGGCCCCTGGGTGTGATAATCATACATGTACTTGGCCTCCACGGTTGCCAGGCTTCCTGACAAAATCAGTATCCTCCAAAATTTCACGTGGCCTCCTGGCTCCAGTTGTTCTTAATCTTTGGCCTTCGTTGCTCTTTCATGGCCAACTTGTCTTCGTTAACAACAATTAACTCACACAGAGTCTTTTCACTAAATTTTCATGTTTTCTGGGTTACCCTACTTGAAATTTGCCATTTCCCGTAACAGCTATTTGTCTTACTACAATTGATAGGCCTAGGCCTAGTAGAGTGCGATGCCAATGTCAGCCAATTGCCAAGTGTTTACAAGTAAAGAAATCAGAAGCCAAGCATTTATAATGGTTGGTCTCGTAGAAGCATAGTTTCTTGTTTGCATCATGTAGATTTTTATTTGTTAAAAGTATAGGTGTCTACTAGGGCATATTAATTCTTATTGTTTAAAATGTATTGTAACTTCCATGAAAAGTGTTTAAAGGTTACAGATATAATAGTTACTAATAAAACTTCAAAAGCAATACAATTAGCCTCTGAGGGCAAAACTGGAAAGTTTGTGCATAGGGATTTTCTGTGCTGGGGTACACATGTATATGATATGCAAAATCAAAATAATAATGAAATGATGGCATTTTGAAATTGCATTTGGTATGAAGACAATAAGAATGGGTGGAAGTATACAATAATAGAAAATTATCAGTGGTATCAACCTGTAAAATAAAGGCAGAGAAAATAGGACAGTGGAATGGAAAGAAAACAAAAGAAAACAATGTATCAGACTTAGAGCCTACAAACAGTGGCTTCTGTTACATTTCCCTTTCGGTTGTTTTGCCCAAAGACATCAGTCTTGATGAAAATGAAACTGGGCGAAAGCAGATGCAGTGTGTGCTCTAAAGGGCACTGTGACGGTTTTTCGACATCTTCCCAGCTATTCGGCAGTAAAGATGAAACTGTGGACATTCTGTAAAACTACTGAAAGCAAAGCCACTCTGTCTAGGCTTTTATGAGACATGCTTTAGGTTGTTGCTCACCTTCAGCAAAAACAATGAATTATGTTCCATCCACATGCCAGGTATGGCAAAGAAAAGAAGGGTATTTCTGATCGGTATAACCAGCCACAATAACACCAGCAGCAGCGTTATCACTTTTGCTAGCCTCCAACAATTTCCGTTGAGCCTGGTGTGTCGCCATACAATCACACGCATCTTGTCCTCTGCAGAGAAACATGAAAGTCAAAATATGGCAGAAGGAAAAAGGTGTATGTTGCAAAGCCTTAGGTAAAAACAACGAATTTACAATTCAGTCAAAACTTCACCTCTTTGTAACATACCATTTTGTCACTGTATGCTTTTATGCACCTAACTCTGATTTTGAAATCTTTACAGGAGGCACGGAAAAAAAAAATGACTGATTAGCATGCCAATATTTAAATTTCAGGAAATATTGAGCGATTAAAAATGCAACATCCTAAATGTCTAAAACCACATTGCTCTGCGCTGATGGCATAAGTCATTTTTTGACACTCTTGAGATCTTTCTTTTCCTGTCATTTTGGTAACTTATGCCATTATGATTCTACTGGATTATTTTGCATTTTCCTATCGGGGCATTTCTTTTTCAGTAATATTACCTGATAGCCCTCATGCTCTGGACTGAAAAGAACCGCCAGGTCCTTTTAGCATAAGCCTGCTATTATCGTAGAGCAGTGACAGTATTGTTTAAAACATACATTGGTTATGGTGATATACAATTTATTTATATTTATAAGCTGAACAGTGTTGCTCCAGGATCGGATTTACACGGACTGAAACATCCAGTATACAAAGTCAGGATTTTATGAACATATGGATCATAAATCTTCTTTTCATCAGTGACGGCAAAAGACGACCTGCATAAATTTCCACTGTATTATTCAGAATGTGATACACTGGTGTTACTAGAAATGAGAGTAGCTGTGATGCTCTTATGTAATGGACAAAACTGGAGTAATTGAGTTCTGAGTTTGGAAAAACCACGTCGACACAATAACGGTCAATAACAATGTGCTGGGAAGAAGCAAGACGACAGACGGATAATGGCAGAATGACAAGACAGAAGCGAACCCTTCCAGAAAAGCCCACCAACCATCCGCCATAACTCGAGTAAGATGATACGCTGCCATGGTGGACTTAAAGAATGCCAGATAACTTTTCAGCTTTGTTGTATGTTTGGCCTGTGGGGAGTATTGGTGACATGAAAGCGGCAATATCAATGTTTACATCTAGAAAACAAAACACAACGAGAAATCGGAGGGATGAAAATGTCCGTCTGGGTCATATCCACCTCACACACCGTTTTTTTTTACTCGGGGAGGAAATCCTCCCGAATGTGTGGCATGCAACTGTCAATAAAGCATAAATATTTTGATTGAATGTGTGGATTTCATGTATATCCGAAGAGGGCCTAATGCCTGCGGATACATGAAAGAATTATTTTCTAAAGTGGACCCATAGCGCGTCTTGCCCTTTCTCAAAGAGGCTAAAATCTACAATTTAATTTCAAAACGTTTAAACACACTTACAAAACTCTTTTCAGATGTATATAAAACAACTTATGAGAATTTTACCAAAGTAATAAAATTAATACAGAACTCTTTAATTCTGTTAGTGAAATCTAGAGGCTCTGATTATCAAACATGAATAAAGTACCAAGTAGACCGTGAAATGCGCTAAGTGGCCGTTATCATGCCGGCGCGCCGTAAAACCCAAACTCAAACTCAAATTTGCCTGATGGCACAAGATACAATTTAAGGTACTGAAATTGCGCATTTTCCTGGTTGCAGGTGGTAGAAGTGAAATGATACGTGAAAACAAACAGCGTGACGTTGATCTCTCGAACGCAAATCACTGCAACTGTATGCCGTAATGCGTGAGTTCTTTATCTCATAAAACTTCGGTCTGTAACTCTGGACTGGGACTGGGAATAATACTAAAAAATGACAACCGTACCACATTGATCACTCGACAGCATTTAGGCTGAGGCCCCCGACAAACCAAAGGACCTCATCGCATTGATCACTCGACCTTTGTATACTCAGCGATTGTTTGACATACTAGGTCTATCAACATGGAAGAGCTGGGGGTGGTGTCAGTAGTTTGAAATGGACCATTCTTGAATCAATTATCCCAGACTGTAGGCCTACTGCAATTATAATAATTATGTATTAGGATGTAATGAAGTGTTGTCTTTTGTACACAGAAGAGGCGGGATGATGCCAATGGCTTGGAAACGGACGATTCCTGAATCAATATTTTTTAGTGTGGGCTGTGATTTTCATAAAAAGTTGTTGGGGGATCTTCTATCTTTTGTACTACAATATGATGTAGTGGTCTTTTTTGTTGTTGTTGTTGTTGTTATATACATGATGTTGTGGCCTTCTTTCTTTTCTACAACATAAAGTTGTGATTTTCTGCCTATTTTAATAGGTAGTACATGATTTTAGAACCGGTCATATTCTATCTATTGTACTACATGGCGTAGTGCTCTTATATTTTCATTTTACCATTACCGTTTTATTGTTTTTCTTATTTGGTATTACATAATACAGTGATTGTCTGTCTTCTGTACCAGATAATGTAGTGATCTTCTAATTCTTCTATCTTATGTACCACATTAATGTAACTATCCTCTATCAATAGTTATCTTCTTTCTTTTGCACTACATAATGTAATGGTCTTCTATCTTTTGTACTATAGTACTACACAATGTAGTGATCCTCTGTCGTGATTCCTCAATTTGTCGTCTTGCTTCTTCCTGGCACAATATGGCCGTTATCGTGCTGACGTGCTTCTTCAAACTCAAACTATCTATTGTAAGGTTAACAACGGTCTTAATTAATTATTCTTTAGATTTTCTGTTTCTTTTTTTTTTTTTTTTTTTGGTTAAAAGTGTAGGGGGCAAGGTTAGGACTTCGATAAGATTGAGGATAAGGAGGGGGTTCGGGATAGGTACGTATAGATCTATATGTATGCGCCTCTAGCGCACAACGCTTGGGATGCATACCTAGCACACTTATCACAACAGCCCTTTTCATAACGGCTGGATACATGTACCACCCTGTGATCACTGGTTACTTATTATCAGTCAATACCACAATGTCTTGCTAATGTTCGGCACCAGTTACTGACAAAACCGTGGAAAGAATAAGCTTCAAAAATGTTATACAGGTTACAACCGACACTGAGATCATAACGCAGCCACTGACCATTACCGACACTATGGCGATTGTTGAAATCTTTTTTTTTATAAAAAGTGTACTTTTTCAATTTATTTAGAGTCCTGGCATGGCGTCCTCTTTCGACATTTATTGTTTCTGACTGCCTTTCAAGAACGTTCAATTCGGTGCATTTCTCCCAACTACTAGGAATAGCATGCGTAACACGCTAATGCGCATGGGTGGGGGGGGGGGGAGCGAGGGAGAGAGAGTGTGAGTGTGTGTGTGCGTGCAGGGGGAAAGAGTGGAGGGCGGAAGGTTTATCCGAGGCAGTGCGTGGAGCCCAGAAGCTAATTTATCCCCATTTATCTAGTATTCACTATTTCATTCACGGTTATTGTATATAATTATAGGGGCCTATTATATCCACTTTCATTTCACCAAATTCACAATGATCAGTTTATTAACGAAATAGTGGGCATCAACACAACGGATAAAACAGTATACGTGTAGCCTACGTGTATACGCACTCGAGCCCGAAAGACAGAAATTTTGGGGCAATAGAATTGGTAAGAACATACGTTTGTTTGAAAGGTTGATAAAGAGAGTGAAAGGGGGGGGGGGAGGGAGAGAGAGAGAGACAAACAGAGAGAAAAAGAAAGAGAAAGAGGGAAAGTCAGAGAGAGCGAAAAAGAAAATGAGAGAGAGAGAAAAGCAACGAGAGAAAGGGAGAGACAAAATACAGAGAGAGAGAGAGAGAGAGAGAGAGAGAGAGAGAGAGAGAGAGAGAGAGAGAGAGAGAGAGAGAGAGAGAGAGAGAGAGAGAGAGAGAGAGAGAGAGAGAGAGAGAGAGAGAGAGAGAGAGAGAGAGGGGGTGGGGGTGAACGAAAAAGAGAGGATTCCGATTCTATAGAAACACAGTATAAAGCCCTGAGGCTGAAACAACTCATTAGTGAAGGTTCAAAGAAGTTCTTCATGTGAAATCATAAAGGCTTACATGATGGACAAGAAAAGTTTCGGTAGTCTTGTCCACAACATCCTATCCCCTTAGCCATTTTTACGGAAAATGACGTATGAAAAACTCTCTTTGCCTCTCTATAGCGGTGAGGAGCGGAGCGGAACGAATGCTGTGGACAAGCACACAGAGGCAAAGACCGTTTTCATACGTCATTTTTCGTAAGAAAAGCGGAGCGGAGCGGATGCTGTGGACAATAGCAATCATTCTGGTTCACTGTTGAGTTTTTTGGGGTTTTTTTACTCGCTATTCACAATTCTGAATTCTTTTGTCACTCAATGTCACTGCATATATTTGTTTAGGGGAGTCAACAGAGCTTAAGGGTACAATAAGTATTGATTTAATTCTGTTTTCAACCGTGAAACTCACAAAGGGGGCTGAGTAAGAGGTGGCTGTTGTAATAACGTTGTATTCAATGACATTTCGCACGAATACTAACAATCTTCCCCGGGGCAGAGACCAAGAGTTGGACAATGGAATATTGAACGGTGTCTTTCGTGCTGGAAGAAGATTGTTTCGTTTCTTAGAACTGTTGGTGCACTGTTTGCATTTTATACCACAAATAGGAGTTCTATCGTTACGTGAGATTGTGCTAAGTTTTTGCTCTGCTTAACCCTCTACGCCCAATGTAGCCTATCACCAGTGGTGCACGGAAATTTATCACTCGACTGCAGTTCCCACAAGACCTCAAGGCGATAAAAAGTTGTTTTTAAGTAATTTTTACAATAACATTAAATTAACCAAAAGAAAAGCCCATCATTGTGTCCCCCAAAACAAATTCTCACAAAATCAGAATTTTCTCAAAGGCATAAATTGGCGTGGGCCTCCAGGGTTAAAACTGAGCTGGGAGCATTGTGCCTGCCCGCGCACACATACGGAGGTAAAAAAAAGATTAATGTGAATATTTGACTATATGTAATACGAAAATGTTGTAGGCCTTTATAAAAGATATTGACAGACTTGGGCAAAATGAGAATTAATAAGTATTTTTAGGCTCATATAAGCCCATTGCGCATATCGGCCATCTTTGTTGTAAGGACCAACGCATAACCATGGCGATAGTAGCAATGATTTTGATTCGTTAGCTGATTTGCACTGCGAGCACTTGAGGCGTCGTGAACCAACCGGCGGCGAGCTAAAACTAAAAGTAGTTCACTACAGTAAACAATGGCACGTGTGTACATGCACATGAGAGACGTTCGGTCAAATATTTCACTTCCTTTCCCTTATTTACACGGATGGTAGGGAATCTGACCAGCTTGGATCCACCCTTTCCACCCCTGTCATAACAGTCAACCGCAGTGCAATCAGCATGCATTTTCACCGCTTAAACACATCTCGAAGTTACACTCATCAGCTGACCCACCGGCCATCTTGGGTGTCGGAAGAACAAAACAAAAACACTCTGTGACGTCATTCGCAATGGGCCTAATAGGAGGACATAGTGTTCTACATAAAAAGCTACAGCTGAACAGTGAACACAACTCAATATGTTCTCTATCTGGCATTGTCATTAGGCCACGCCCCCCCCCCCCCCCCCCAAACAACATTCGTATGTTTATCCAGTTTCTTGACAACAGCGCGTGCGTACAGAACATAGATCGATATTTAAAGAAAAAAGAATCAAGTGAGAGGTTAGTGAGTACTGACATCGCAATGTTTGCTCAGTTAACAAGTGCGCAATCGTGTAAAAAATGGAAAACAATGGTTATCCGCTGTCAGTACTTTTTATCACGGAATACAGAATTGCAATTATACTCTTCTCATTTGTAGACTTGGGTTTTTCCAAAACGCAGCTCAGAGGCAAAATTGACAAAAGGGTACTTATAGGATACGTTCTATCCCTAACCCCGTCCTTATTCTCAACCCTAAATCTGATCAAATCCCTAACCCTTCCCCCTACCCTTTCAATTAAACGACAGGACGAAAACAAAAAGAAAATCTGAAAGATAATTAATCATAATTAATTAAGGCTGTTGCCAAGGAGCATTCGGGAGGATATCTCCAGCTCTGGGCTTTAAAATACGTACCCATAGCGCAAACAAACTGGGAGTGGGGGGCGACTCTCTAGCTCTGGAGTCACAAAAGGCTTTAAAATACGTACCCTTAGCACAAAAAAAACGGGGGGGGGGGGGGGAACTCTCCAGCTCTGGAGTCACATAAGGCTTTAAAATACGTACCCATAGCGCAAAAAAAAAAAAACTTGGAGGACGTACGTACATGTACTTGTAACAAAATCCTTGACAAAATTAAACGAACTTACCGTGTCGTTTACTTGGAAGTCTATCGGCACCATGAGACAATGGACGAAAAAACGACATGTCACGTGACCTAATCAGGCTTTAACGTGGTTGCACAACAGGCAATAACAGGACAATGCAGGAGAAATAAACACGAAGGGGGTGGGTGTAATTGGGAGGATATTGGTTCCTATATTGCCTCATGGTATCGATAGAGTTCCAATGAAAGGACAGGGTCATTTCGTTTAATTAAACTCTATTTCAATCAATTCGCCTGTGGGAAACAAACGTAATTAATTGTTGGTGTGATAACCTAGGAAACGAAGTGGAACTGCCTCACCTTCGGATAAGAAACTGGCTGTAACAAAGTGCCGTCAAATTTTTTCATGAACCCAATGACAGGCCGATTGTAAAACCGAGCAAATGTGCTCGAGTTGCGCCATCCTGCAGTAGCCACATCTTTACCTAGAGATAATCTCTCTCTGCTGCCAAGCTGGTTGAAGCTGAGCTTGTGGAATGTGTTTAGCTCTTTATTTTAGGAAGTTCGCTGCTCTTGGCCTTTAGACCTCACTTATCTTTGTTTTTAATTTTCTTGTTCTGGTTTCTGTGTGCTTTTTGTTGTAGGAATTAATTCTGTTCCTGAAATTTTGCCCAGGCAGCGGCCGTGTTTAGCCTGTTCTTCTCGACTTTCAACTGCCAAGGTACATGTATCTTTAACGTACACACCGGTCCTCTGAGTTTTTCCTTCTTATCCAAGATAACTAGGTGCTCGATCCTACTTACCATAAGAACAGCGACAGGACTCCCCCACCCCCTTCCCCACCAAAAATAAATAAATTCCAAAATGCCTGCACCGACCGGGGCTCGAACCCAGTACCTTCAGCACGAGGGGTGAGCACCTTGCTTCATCTAGACCATCCTGTCCCCCTTATGGAGTGGGGTTTCAATCTTGCCCACCTCCGCAATGTATCTCTGGAAATTGGTCTACATTTGAACAGACGGCCAAGTTGTATATAAGCAGTTGTTGGGACTATCGAATCCATGGACTGGATGACTTTTGATTTTGCGAGATATGGTAAAATATTCCATACTTGCGGGTTGGACCCGAGGTACTCACAAATTTGGGGCATTCTCGGGTCACGGCATTTTTTTTCTAGCACTCTTGTCAATTTGTCACCTGCTGTGTTTGTGCGTGCGTGTGCGTGTGTGCGCGTGCGTGCGTGCGTGCGTGTGTGTGTGTGTGTGCGCGCGCGCGCGCGGGTTTTTTTGTTTGTTTGTTTGTTGAATTTATCTACCGCAGAAATTACCATGAATATCCGGTCTTTCATCATGCAGTAAACAAAAACAAAAAAAAGTCCTTGCCATCACTATTTTTATCTTGGACAATTCACTTCCAACGGACAATTCATTCCACATGAAGAAGGGTAAGTACCTCTCCGATTTCCCCTTCAACCTATAACGTTTTTGTGTTTTTTTTAACACAGGGATGACGCCCAATGTTGCTAAGTGACTGGTCAAATTTGCTCGTAAATCCTGGACTTTCACCCTATTCATCGATCTTCATGAGAGAACTCTTTTTTACTAACTGTTCACTAATTATGTTCTCGGATCAACAACCACCCAATGCCATCCCTACTCAATGCACAAAAGATTATTGGTCGAATATTCATCTTCTCTCTATCTTTCTCTTTTCTCTTCTCTATACACCCCACCTCTCTCTCTCTCTCTCTCTCTCTCTCTCTCTCTCTCTCTCTCTCTCTCTCTCTCTCTCTCTCTCTCTCTCTCTCTCTCTCTCTCCGGTAAAAATGTAGGGTGAAAAGTGATTTTACGTTGATACAATATTCATAACATTCATATTCAGTACGTTTCTCAGGTGTGTCACTGAGGAACTTGCAGGCACTAGTGTTAAAAAAATTCTCCTTTTCTCTACAATTCACTTTGCTAAACGTAGAATAAAAAAAAACATTCCTAGACATAATTTTCTTTACCTACGTATTCATCATCATCATCATTGCCTTTCTCACCCTGGATCAGGGTATAGGCCACCAACAAACACTTTCCATCCCTCTCTATCATGGGCCAGCCTCTTTACATTATTCCAAGTCTTTCCGCTTCGTTGCACATCATTTTCTCTGGCTCTTCTTCACGTTCCGCGCGGCCTTCCTCTTGATCTCTTGCCCTGGGGATTACAATCCAATACCTTCTTCGTGATGCTGTTTCCTGGCCTCCTGAGAGTGTGGCCGATCCATCTCCATCGCCTCCTACCAATTTCCTCTCTCACTGGTCTCTGTCTTGTTCTTTTCCATACAATTTCATTGCTGACCTTGTCTGTCCATCTGATCTTAAGTAGCTTCCTCAAACATCTGTTGATGAAAACTTGGATTCTCTTTATGCAGGCCTGAGACGCATTCCAAGTCTCACATCCATACAACAGGACTGATTTCACGTTCGAGTTGAATATCCTCAGCTTTGTTTTAGAGATATATCCTTGGTTCTCCAAATCTTGCTTAAGGACGTGAAAGCTGCCTGTGCCTTTCCAATTCGTGCTTTTTGACTTCTGCCTCTGTTCCTCCCTTATTGTCAATGATACTACCAAGATAGCAGAAGGACTCTACATCTTCCAGTGGTTGATCTCCTACTCTGACTTGTGCGCTTGGGGGTGCAACAATTTTTAGGACCTTCGACTTCGCAGGATGTATCCTCAATCCAATAGATTCTGAAATTTTGTTTTGAGCTGTAGTCTTTGCTTGCATCTGGTCGTGTGTGTGCGACAATAGTGCCAAGTCATCTGCAAAATCTAGATCGTCCAGCTGTGTCCATGGGGTCCATTGTATGCCATTTCTTCCTCCACTGGTGGTTTCTTTCATAAGCCAATCAATCACCAGGACAAACAGAAATGGGGACAGCAAACAACCCTGCCTAACACCAGTCTTGATATCAAAGCTGTCAGTAATCTCGCCATCGTGTACGACTCTGCAACTTGTCCCCTCGTACATGCTCTTGATAAGGTTCACCATCTTCTCTGGGATTCCATAGTGTCTCAATATTCTCCACAGTGTTTCTCTATCGATGCTATCAAAGGCCTTCTCGTAGTCAAGGAAGTTCACTATCAGTTGGGAGTTCCACTCTAGCGACTGCTCTACTATGATTCTCAGCGTGGCGATCTGGTCGGTGGTTGATCGATTACTCCTGAAACCAGCTTGCTCCTCCCGAAGTTTTGGGTCTGTTGATGTATTCGCTTGAGAATAATCCGATTGAAAACCTTTCCTGGGATGGAGAGAAGTGTGATTCCTCTGTAGTTACTACAATTGCTGAGGTCCCCTTTTTTTGGAAGCTTCACGAGGTGTCCTTCCTTCCAGTCCTTTGGAAACTTGCCTCCGATCCAAATCCTCGAGAATAGTGAGTGCAGACCCTCTGCAGCCCCAGCAGCATCTGCCTTCAGCGCCTCTGGTGGGATCTGATCTGGTCCAGCTGCCTTGACTCGATTTAACTGCTTTATGGCATCATTAATCTCTGCTTTAGTCGGAGGGTCGCAACTGATCGGTAAATCATTTCTTGCGGGTAGAATGTCGGGTGGGTTGCTTGGTGGAGGTCTGTTCAAGAGGCTGTTAAAATGTTCTATCCACCTTTTTGCCTGAGCTTCCTTTCCAAAAATAGCCTTCCTGTTGTAATCCTTGACAGGAACTTCAGGTTTTCCATATTTTCCAGCAAGAGTCTTTGTAGTCTGGTAGAGGATCCTCATGTGTCCTCCTGTTGCTGCCTTTTCTGCTTTTTCTGCTAACATTCCTATGAACTCCTCTTTGTCTTTTTTAATTGATGTTTTGACCTCTTTAGCTGATGCTCGGTACTCTTCCTGGTTACCAACTCTTGAGCTTCTTGTACGACTTGCATTTACCTGTTCTTTTAGGTCTCTTCTTATCCTTATCAAGTCCAGCGATTTTTGACTGATCCATTCCTTGTGTTCCACTTTCTTTTCCCCAAGAACATCCTGACATGTCGATGTAAATACTCCTTTTACCTTAGCCCAGTGAGTCTCCAAATCTACTGTCTCTTCGGGGTCAACAAGGGGTTTGAATCTATTCCTCAGTGTCAGCTGGAACTCTTCCTTCTTGTCTCCATCCAGAGGGCTTGTCATGATTCAGATGTTAAAACTCACGCAGAGAGTGAGTTGTTTTTTTACCAGGGCCATGAGAAATTGGCTGCTGGCCTTGAACGGTCCTCGCCAATTATAGTTGGTGAGTAAATAAATGTAAAGTTAAACTGTTAGATTCACGCTTGTCGGTTTTAATGTTCGTGATTAATAAGTAATGGAGTAGGGGTGAAACAAGGTGGGGATAGTTGACATTGTTAAGTATGACTAGACAAGTTTTTGCACGTTAACTGGCTGGTAGAATAGTGCAGACGTATTACTACAATTAAAATGGTGGGAGGTTTCGACCTATGAGATAGCTGAACTAATTGGGCCAGCGGACTAGCACGCTGGGTAGTTAGATAGTATAAAACATCGTGTAACGTTCAGATTTAGTGAATACAGACGAGCAGAAGCATCGTGTCGTGAAGTATCTCCGGTTGACCAGTACCTGAACTGTGTGCTTTGAAGACAAGAAGTCCTTGCTAACGGACTGACTGAGCTCTAGAAAGAAAGGTCTGAGTGGGCTGACCTTTGAAAGCCCACGCTGCGCTATATTGATGTTCGCGCCTACCAGTAGGCGTGAGCAATGGTAATATATCTTATTTATTCAAACATAATTAGAGATCGGAGATAGAGAGAGAACTACAGCCTCATAGGAAGACTAAGGAAACCCCAGCTGGCACTCGACCACGAGTGTCCTGTATCATAGATCTATTGCCATAGTATGATTGGAATAATATAGCACATTGTTGATGAATTGAATAGTGATTGTGCATAAAATATAGTCTTTTGGCAACTGCTTAAATTACCTACAAGCCGAAGAGCGCTTCTGTAGGCTTTGAACATACTGGGCTCTCCTAACACTCAAGCCCATATTATTTATGGAGAGTTTGCCTGGCGACTGGCCAGTGGCGACTCAACTGTCACTTTAAATTGATATCTAGTTTCGTATAATATACCTATTTGCTATTGATTGCAGTACCTCCATAGTTACATGAATATCATTGGTTAAGTTATTAATTAGAGTTTTTTGGTTTGAATATATACCCCTATTGTCTTTTGTTTTGTTATTAATATTTATGTAAACTATGGCCTGACCGGCCTGACATATATACGCTCTAGTTATTTAATACTTTTCTTGTGTGGTTGTGTCCGAGTGTGAGTTAGCTGCCTCTCGTGCAGTCGTAACATCCCCAAGACCCTAACTCTGCTCGTGACAGGGCTCACCTGAAACTTTCTCCTCTTTGTTCCTGCTCTGGTACCTTGTTTCTTGAGGCGGAGTTTGAGTCTTGCCAGCAGCATGTGATGGTCAGATCCAACATCAGCTCCTCTCTGTACTATGACATCCTCCAGTGAGCGTCTGAATCGTCGGGTGATGCAAAAGTGGTCAATCTGGTTTTCAGTTACTCCATCCGGTGAAATCCAAGTGGCCCTATGGATCCTCTTGTGTGGGAATACTGAACCTCCAATCACATAGCTGTTAAATGCGCAGAAACTTGCAAACCGCTCTCCATTCTCATTCATTTGTCCCAAACCATTGCACCCCATAATGTCCTCATACCCTGTATTGTCCTGTCCTATCTTGGCATTGGCGTCTCCCATTATAATGTTCACATCTTTTCTTGGCCATGTGTCAACTATTTCCTGAAGCTGGTTGTAGAAATCGTCCTTGTCCTCATCGGTTGCTTCATTTGTTGGGGCGTATATCTGCACAATGTTCATGTTGATGTTCTTGTTCTTTGTAGTAAATGATGCCAATATAATTCTCCTTCCGTAGGGTTCCCATCCCCTCAGTGACCTCTGGGCGTGCTTGCTCAAGATGATCGCTACTCCTTCTGTATGCTTTTTGTCCTCCCTTCCAGAATACAAAATCTTTTCCCCAGAATTAAGTTGTTTCAGTCCGGACTGTATCCAGTCTCGCTAACTCCAAGTATGTGCAGTCTGTATCGCCTCATCTCCATTGTAACCTGGGCACTCTTTCCTGCTTCATACATGGAGCGGACATTCCACGACGCAATCCGGAGTGACTTGTTTGATGAAGGAGCAGTCAGGCCAGTGGAGTCCTTTCGGCTTTGTCCATTGTCCTTCATTGAATCTACAGGTGCAGATGCTCCCCCTTCTCCCAAGATAAAAGACTGATTTAAAGTATTTGCTTGTGTTTCTGTAACTGGTTTATTTTTACAGGGTGGGTCGTTGGCCCACCGCCAACTGGCTCTTCTCGGGAGACCAGGGCCTTTGCACCTTTAGTCGCCTCTTACGACACGCAGTATCACGTCAGATGTATTCTTTGCTGTCCCTCTTCTGCAAGAGGGCCCCGCATCTGCACGGGCGTACGTGCGTATTGCACTGCAATAACTATGATCCGCGGCTTGATCATGACATTGATAATTATTACTGAGGTGCGTGTGCTTTCATGTTTGCAGCCAATCTATTATATTATTTCAGTAACTTGCAACCTTTGGCATGACTAACTGAGCAAACTATACACTCTTCAGGCCTTAAATTTGGCAGGAAGGTGGCAATGGAGATCAGGAAGATGATGGCTATAATTAAAAGTTGTTTACTTCAAAACTTCAAGCATGTATTTAAAAAAAATGTTTTACATGATTATATATTTCACTAAATCTCCACCTTTGAACGCAAAAGGGTTTTTTATTAGACCACCTATAGAAACCAATTTTACATATGTTCATTTCAAATACCGTGGAGAGTGCACGGAAGTTTTTATTATTTTGATTAGTTTGGTTCTTGAATTTATAGAAAATGCATTGTTTCATCGTGCTGTCATTTTCATCCTCCATCTTGGATCCATTCTGTTATACTATAGTACCGTGCATGTCATAAAAAGTAACCAGGCATATCAAGCTTGGTGCGCAGTGTCCAAGCACGCACGAGTTCAGAAGCAGGACTGCAGATTACTACTTTTTTTTTTATTGTAAGAGAGAGAGAGAGAGAGAGAGAGAGAGCACATGATTGTTTATTCCGGGCAATGCCCGGTATGTCATCTAGTATCTAATAATTCATCTGTTTGCCTGACAAACACGAAATCTGACAGTGAAACAAAAATGTTATCTGTATTCTATGATTATCTTCAGGCTGCGCCACGCTTTAAAAAGTTATTTAACAGCAGATTCAGAAATAATTAATGGGTTTGCTCACACCACTGGGATACAATAAAACTTTTATAACTGACCTCTTCGGAGCTCATCGGCTGAAGTCTTCCATCTTCCGGGCGTATGCGATCTGTCCAAAAAATTCCCCGTCCAGTCTCAAGACGTTCGCAACTATTCATTAAGCGTCCGTAATCATGCGCAAATCAAGACAATTGACTGTCAGTATCACCTACCTAAAATTAAACCAACAGAATGCCAAGAAAAATGCGATAAAAACAAAAACACAGCCTGGCTCTTCATTCTTTGGACGCAGGCTCCGGGACTTCTCATCCAATATATAATGAGACTTGGTGAACATGCACGTTAGGTTGCCGGTTTGCATGCGCATATTTACTGAGAAGACACAAACCTGTTACGTTCGGAGAGTTGAACAGTTTCGTTGGTTCGAATCGGGCAAACATTCTCACCTAGACCCGCCATTTTAAAGAAGTAAAAATTGGATTTTTATTACCCAAGGATCAGTCAAACTTTAGAACAAGATAAAGAAACTTTGAATGCGCTAAATTTCTTCGGCACTGTGGCGCACTACCATAAACGGACCGAATCTAGGTGGGCTCTATGTGCAGTTGTTGAAATTATATAGTGCAATTCTTCTCACCTAAAACGCCTAGTGGCTCGGTGACCGAATTCGGTGGCCTTTGTGTGGCTACCCTTAAACACTACAAACAGCTTCTACACGCCTCCTCTAATGTGTGTCAAAGTACCAAACGGATTCGGTGTGTAATTTGTAAGTTTTATTAAAAAGAAGAAAGTCAGTTCTCCAAAAGCTATGAGCACACGGAACTTCAATCATCATTTTGTCAAGAGCTGAAGGGAGGGGGATAGAACCTTGTCATTCTAGGAGGACGACATACGAACATACGTTTTCGTGGTCCCATGACCGAGCACAATCGTTACTTGTTATTGCCTGAGTGAATGTGGCAGGGACGCATGACGTGGAAAAAAATGGAAACCACAGATGAGGGTTGGCAGGCAGGGAAGGAAGGTGTGGAAGCACGATGAATAGCGAAATGACGAGGACTACCCCCCCCCCTTCTTTTTTAAATCTCCGCCCCCTCCCCTAACAGTCACTCATTAAAGAACAGCAAACATGTTTTTTGGAAAAAGGGGAATGGCCAGCTTCCTAAGCTGTTCTATATACATGCAGATGGGCTAAAATTAAATAAGGACATTTTAAAAAGTGAAACTCGATTGACATACACACAACAAAAATGTGATGCATTTCAAAAGAACAATCATTTAATATGATGGTTTTTTTTTTTATTGTTGTTATTTTTCTGTTGTTTTTTTTTTATACATGTACTGTCATTTTGCGACAAAATATTTTGTTCTCTCCAAATACTGGCTATAAGCTTCCAATCGAGACAGCGCTGGACAGACGACTGCGCGTTTTAGTCTAATCCTCTTTACTAGATATGGGATTAGGGATGCACTGCGGAAATAACTATGTGAACTAAAAGCTTAGCCTTCCCTAGCGCTGATTGCCTATTCCACCCCTCCATCTGTTGCTCAGAAATGGATAGTTTAAAGACTTCAAAAGAAATGTCCCGTGTGCTGTGATGTTTGTAGTATCATCGACTCGGCTGAAAACTATGCCATTATCTTTTTGTGAGAAAAATTAATGGTTACACACCTATGCCTTGTTTTATAACCACGTACTGTGATTTGGTAGGTGTAGTGTCATCGCCACAGCTGAAAAATGTGTCAAACACCACTATCTTTTTTTAGACAAAATTATTACACACCTGTGTCATGTTTTATAATCACGCACTGTGATCTTTAAGTTTAGTGTCATCGACACTGCTAAAAAAATGTGTCAAACACCATTTATTTGGGGGGGGGGGCAAATTTGTTTTGTAACACACCTTTATGACGTAGCGTAGCATGATGGCCTGGAAAAGTGTCCAACTCTTCCATGGGAGCAGCCAGACATATTTCAGACGCACATGTCATTGACTGGAAGCAGAAGAGTGCATTGAATCTGCGTGCTTTCGAAATCGGAGCCTAATTGCTTATCGATTTCCAACAGTTTCTGGTCTACATTGTTCTGACCGTCATATCAGTTTATCTCAATACCTCATTACCTTGAATGCTGCAGGGCGTCTGTACCGCTATGGTAGTCCCACGGCGTGGCGAGATCAAGACATTTCAATCTGTCATCCTGCTAAGATGGATACACGCTGTGCCACGCCCTTAAGACCTGGAATGAAATGTATGAAAGAGTTAGATGTAATATCAAAATGAAGTGCCCGGGCAGACGAAACGGGCAATGTGTTCACTTTCCAGTAAAAATCCGTAAATCTTGGGTTACATTTGTGCATCTGTGCACTATCCGTGAATTTCAGAAGCCGAAATGTTCTACTTGCACAGCATTGCGAAGGCATTCTCTCTCTCTCTCTCTCTCTCTCTCCACACACACATACACACAAAGAGCGAGAGAGAAACGAGTGCGAGAGAGGGAGGGAAAGAGAGGGGGAGGGAGGGAGACAGAGAGAGAGAGGGGCAGAGAGAGAGGGAGAGGGATCGACAGAGAGATAGGACAAGGAGGCAGAGAGAGAGAGAGAGAGAGAGACGGGGGGAGGCGTGGGTGTTAATGACTGACCATACTGAATTGATTACAGTTTCATGCAAAGCAGTTCTGTAATTTGATATTCAAATTCAAATTTGATTAAGCTTGAAAAATACCACCGTGCCATGTTTTCCTAGCTGCATGTTTGTGACATAGATACTTGATAAGATTGCTTGAACACTATGAGAGGCGGATCAATTCCCTGTGGTCCTGAATTTTTGTTACAAATAACAAACAGGACAAAGCCTTTTTCTATGAACACGATGGCCAAGCTAATCCATTATTCATACGACCTGGCTCATAGTAAAGGACACATTTTTTTTTTTTAATGTCGACCCATCCGTTTTACGAAAAAACAAAAAACGCTTATCTTCAAGGATGGAAATCAATTATAGTTTCTATGGGCACGCCCTGAAAAAAATCATTAATCAACATCTCCGCAAAGTGTGAAGCTACAATACATTGACACAAAATGACATTAGCGGCTATTTAATTAGCCCGGTAAGACACAAGGCTCTTTTAAAGATGGTCATAATGAACGGGTATATAATTATGCATGTTGTCTATGATAAATAAACGCTAATGACGTACGGATCTATTACGAAATGTGACTGTCTGGTGCCTCGTCACCTTGATTAGCCATGCCGTGTACAGTGACCAGCTCCACAGGCAACAAGGCGCGTCAATACTCTGGGTAGAAGAGATAAAATGAGGGGGTTGGAAACTGATGGGTGGGGACTGGGAGAAAGGGGGGGGGGGTGCATGGGGTCTTTGAGGAGAACCAGTCGTGTGCGTTCATATCGATTCAGTGCAGAGGCGACGAGACAGGATCAAAGCGGTTATCTGCGACGAGCGGGGTTAAAAGATCCAATGCGCCACAAGTTTCGGGAGAGGGGCAAAGGTCACACATTGGTGCGTTAGATCTGTGATTCTTAACCTTTTAAAGAGGCTGCCCCCAACATTCAATCTTATGGCTTTATTCGCTCTTTCCACCCCCCCCCCCCCCAGAAAAAAAAAACAACAATTCAACCAGTTCAGTTTTCTAAATCTAGTTCATGAATTTTTTTACAATTCTGACATAACCATAGGCCTACCAACACTGAATAGGCAACCCGCATCAATTACAATAAAATTAGGCCCAAAGCGCACTGGCCCTTATTTTGCCTCGGTTTTGTAGACTACAGAATTAAAGGGGACCTCGCGCACTGGTGAGACTGAGTCAAGTCTGTGCCGCTGGTTGATTCAAAAGAAGTCCACGGCTGGGTCAAAACCAACGCAAATCAAGTACAACTCTGCATGCTCCAAGCCTTAAACAAAGGCGTCATCAGAAATTGCCACACACACTATGACATAAGACAAATTAAACAAGATCCGTGCTTCCATAAGACGGGATGGCCGAGCGGTTAAGCAAGCTGCTTTTCTTCTTCTTGGCAAGGCAGTTGGTGCTGTAGCTGAGGTCGCACCGGTTCGATCCCCGCCTTGGTCACTGGCTTTCTTCTTTCACTCCCCGCTTTTTCTTCTTTCACTACCCGCTCTTCTGAGCACAAACTAGGCACACACACTTCTACTCGCCCGACAGTTTCTCTGATTGTGCTGGTGTCGATAATAAATCACACATTTGTGGCTATGTAATGAAAGCCTAACGATTCGGGACAGCAAGTGATCGAAAGTTCCCGAGAACGTTTTACGGGAAATACGTACAAACAAACAATGCAAGTGTCACGAAAAAGCTTGGCTATTAACAAATGGCAATTACACTGTGAACCGGTTTTGATTGGCTGGTGGACGAGGTGAGCTTGTGATCTCATATTCACAGCCCAGTAGTAGTACTGCATGTACTAGCAGAGGGACTCAGTTATTGCCATAATTATGTTAGCCGTGTGATATTTGGGGCCATCTATAAAGTTCGTTCCGACAAGCTGGAAAGAGGGGGGGGGGGTGTCTCCGGGACATGAAAAGTGTAGCCTGCATCGGAGGAGGGATCTTGGGAGCGCAGGCACGCGGTTCAATTATGGTAATGAAGGCGAACGTTCAATTTTCGTTCCTTTTTCTTCAGCAAGTTTTTAGATCAATTTTATCTTGAAAAAGCCAAACAGTTCCTGCAAAATGTCACTTCAGAAACTCAAGGCTTTGTTATGGATACTCACCGTTCTTATGGCCGCAGGCTCGAACAGGGGGGGAGGGAAGAGATTTAAGGCCAAGCGAATGAAAAGTCAACATGGGAGGAAAGGGTAAAAATGGCCAAAATCCAGCGTGAGTACTTGAGCTTGAGTTTGAGTTTTAAGGCGTGTCGGCACGCTAAGGGCCACATTGCGCCTTTCACGGCCTACTTGAATATTTTTTTTATGTTTCGTATTCAGAGCTTTATCACTTCAAACTTCACGAGTGGATTAAATAGTTTCTTGTAAATTTTATTACATTAGTAAAATTCTCACAAGTTTGGTATGGGTCTGAAAAGAGTTTTGTAAATGTATAGAAAATTGTAGACCTTAGACTCTTTCGGAAATGACAAGAAGCGTTATGGGTCCACATCAGAAAAGAATTCTTTCGTACGGTATGAAAAGCCCCTTTCTGAAACTGCTTAAACATTTTCGATCTACAACAATTGATATTTGCAAAGTAAACATAGGCCTGTGGCATATAGCGAAATTAGCGCATAGTTCTGTTCAAAATAATAATAACTAAGCCTCTAGTATGCGCAAACAGGACAGTTTCAAACATCAGACACCTGATTTATGTGCATAATAAATCAGATACATTAAAAGTTAGCGAGCGAGCAGAATGTTCCTGGTCGATATCAAATAGATCTAGATCTAGATATCTATGTGATCTTTATGGGGTATTCTGTACTTATCTAGCCGAACTTTCAAGTGTTGTTCCGGGTACAGAGACATGAATACGTAAACTAGTTCAGCTCTGTATTTTACAGTAACAGCCAGGTTCTTTTTCATGTTGTTAATCTGACGTGTAGCACTGGAGCTTTGCTGTTGATCTGTTACACTTACATCACCCAAAACTGCTTTGCAATCGACGCCATATATCATAAACACTCAAAATGCACTGGAACTTGTTGATGAAAAACGAAATGAAATTTAAAAATTCGGAGAAGCGACAAATGAAACGAACCAATTAATAACGTGCATACAATTCAGATCGGGAGAAATCATGAAATATTTTCAGTTTCGTGACTAATTACAAATCTGTATTGTTAAGATCCTTTATCAAAGACGATCGCAGCCATAGGCTTTCACACGCCTGTCAAATACATTACAGAAAAAATGGGGTTTACGAGGTTCAGGTCGGGTAACAGCGCTGACTTGTCTCAATAGAGACGAGGCTCGTCCTCCTCTCTAGGGATTCACCACCGTTGGTGGCCAACTGCTCCCTGTAACTACGGCGTAACCAAGCACGTGCCTCAAAACTCGTTCATGTCACATGAAGGGACCTTCTGGCCAGGCTGGATGAATATGTCAGATATATGTATCTGCCCTCGCCTTATTTAACGTGAATAATTATGTCAAAAACTTTATTAATGTTAGCAGACGACGATGATGGGTTTGGGTGGTCGTCGTGACAAAAACAAAATAACTAACTCTGCTATATATATAGGGGTCGTAAACGTATTATCGTTTATTTCAGAGCACAGAAAAAAAGGGAACAGAAACCAAACAAAACCAAGAAACCAAGCAAACCAACACAGCGGCTCAGGCTGTAGGGACAAAAACAATAAAGCGTCATAAGCACACGTCATAATATTATATATATATACAGCATGAACACATTGCATACAGAAAATAATGAACACCCAAGGCTTAATAAGAATAAAAATGACAAATAGCAAGGGAACGTAACCCGGCATCCTAAACAAGTATCAGGGCGCCCTTTACGGCCCGATGACAAATTCCAACCAAGTGCTAACCCGACACAATATGCACAGGGAACTGCCCCTAGAAGCATATATATTACTGCTTAGATTATCAACCAAAACACAGGGGCTGTTCTAAAGTAATACTTAACAGGCCTCATGGCAATTAAGCACGACCCAGGCTATGGATTATGTAGCCAATATTATTTACAAGCATTACTATTTTACGTGGACCACACAAGGATGACCACCATATGATAATTAATAAGTCCCCCTGAAAGTGTCGTCTGAATCCTTCTTAATCATATAAACAGCTAGGTTGGTGACCATATAAGAATCTATAAGCCCATCGTTAATCATCAAAATCAATACAAGGTTCCAGAACTAGAATATAATCAATAAATGCAAGAATTTACTCAGATTGCAAGAAAATACACCGAAGTATCTATGATCATGTGGAGGCCCAAAGATCTCAAGCCAGAGGCATTGGATCCGAACTCCAACATAACTAATGTATGGATACCCCAACACCATGGCAACAATGCCATTGCCACGTGGTCGATATAGCTAAATCCAACAGATTGATCATAATTACTGTAAAAGCATACATAAAAACCTACAAACACATGTGCATAAATAACTGTAAATTAATATATACATGTACATACAGCCCTAGAGCGCAGAACCAAACCATGCGAAGCAATTAAGGTGGCTAAGCCCGCTTGATAGCCTACAGCAATCGATAAATAATAATCGAAGCACGGGCCTTACAGGTACTAAACAGGGTGGACAACCATCCCACCCCAGAGGTTACGTAGAATCTAGGTAGCTAGTACATGGCCAAACCCAATGATGATGCCAAGCAGACCATAGCTGCAGCTTAACCTAAACAAAGGGGTAGTCACGTGGATCTAGTGACTAGATCAAGGCGGGTCCAAAGGTATGAACAGTGTCCAGAATATATTAAATGGGAACACATCATACAGTAATGAAACTGAAGCTTATTTATGGGGACTCCAATCCAATAGTGTTACACAGTATGGACCTAGGCTTAAAGCTGGCTAAATTAGGCAATTACTATGTACCAGGCAACGGGACAATCACTTTGGTATGACGCTAGTTTGAAATGTATTTTATAAAAGAGCGCGTGGCACGACACGTGCACGCAAGCAGATACAGATGATAACACCTGCACAGAACAGCATTGTAGCTTAACTGGACTGGGAGGAATGCATGGCACTAAAATTAAGCTAGGCCTGGCTAAGAATACTAAATTGAAACGCATTATTAATGGTAAATATACGCGGACACACAATATAGGCATTTACCGGAATTACACGATACTTCCACTCTGTGATCAGTGCACAAGGTCACAAAATAATTTAGTACAGCATCTACACATGAGACATGAGACCCTTATTGGTCCAAATGGGCAAATAAGGCTAACCCTTATTTGTCCAAATGGGCAAATAAGGCTAATCCTTATTTGTCCAAATGGACAAATAAGGCTAATCCTTATTTGTCCAAATGGGCAAATAAGTCTGAACACTATTGGTCCAAACAAGCTTAATCTTTATTATTTGCCCAAATAGGCAAATAAATATAAACTTTGTTGGTCCAAATGGGGAAATAAGCTTAATCCTTATACATGTATGTCCAAATGGGCAAATAAGAGTTAACATTTTGAGGAAAAGAAAGGGATGACAAGTTTCCAGAGAAGTTCAACTCTTTACATGACTCTCATCCTGTACCTACTTCAATATTATTATCGAATCACTCCCGTCTCCAAACCGGTTTTTTCTTACCGTATTTTGGGCCCTTAAAACGAATATGTTATTGAAATCTGTCACAAATTATTAATTTGCGTGTCTTTTTCCGCCAATTTTACTTAGGCGAAGAGAGGCTGGGGTAGCCATTTGAAGCCATATTTGGTAGTCATATTGGAAACTGGAGTGATTCGATAAAATTACCCCTACTTCTACCGCATAGCCTGCTAAATGTTTACCTACAGATAATCGTTTTTATTTTGTTTCGCAGAATACCTGTGCTACTGCTAGCATTTCCATATAAATATAAATGTCAAGGTTAAAATCTTATCTTCAGCATGAGAAGAAAGTTTGATCACTTTTCAGGCAAAACATCATTCAGTCACTGAAACTGAATATTAATTTCAAAATGACCCCATGCAAATGTAGAATGAAATCCACACTAGTGCATGAAAAGTGCCAGAAAGTAGCCTTATTCAGATTCATTTCTCACTTTTCAGCACCTGCCAAAGAAAAAAAAAGTTCAAGTGCCTGGTGATTTTCTTCACTTATGCTCCAGTTTATACCATGCCTTTAACATCTTATCATGTATTTCAATCAAGTTACTTGTATTAAGTTTGAATAATATATATTTTCTGGCACATTCCGAAAACATAGTTTGTAATGGCAGTCCACCATGCTTAGAATCAGTAAAAGTTGCATTACATGAAAAGTACTGTATATATATACATTCCAGATGTGTTTTCCTTTTAATTTTATGTCCTCTGCCTGCGGTCAACACTTTAAATTTCATAATATAGTCATTTCATCATTATGACACTCATACTTTTTATGTGATGGACTGACATAATGATTAAATGATACTCAGCTCTACCTTTTGCAAAAAAGAAAGTGATTTTACATGTACTATAGTTGCTCATGTCTGGTTCTTGTGAGGTGGACATACATGTAATTAGATTGAAAACTATTTTTCTAACTTTATCCTTAAGTAGCACCAATCACTCATGGGGAACTCTCGCAAAGATGGCCCAGGACAGACAGGGCTGGAGATCCTTTGTTGCTGCCCTAAGCACCAGTGGGTGCAACAGGAATAGTAGTAGTAGTATCCTTAAGTAGCATGGTTAATACTGTACACGCTACATATCAGCATATGTGCATGTCCTTGATATAAACAAAAAAAGCTGGAAAGAATGTTGGGCAGTGGAGTTTGGTACCAAATTCACATGGCAAGCATTGAAGCAAAGGCTCTAAAGGGTCTGTGGACAGTTTAGATAGGATAGTAAGAAAGGTGACAGCATACTGTTTTTACAGGAAAGAGGAAGATGTAAGTGTGCATAACTTTGTGCAGTGTTTATAGGAAAATAATACAGAAATATATAGATTTATCTCCTCTTTTTAGAGACTGGAAAAATCGAGAGTGAGATGATGTAGTGTGAGGGAATTCCACCTGCCCATGTGGATGATTTGTACTAGAAAGTTGTAGTTGTACCTGACTCAAAAGTAAAGTTTGCTAACTGTTGTTTTAATGTTAGGCACCAAGAAACATTAGCAAGTTTTGATATCGATCAAATTCAATCTCACCGTGTTTTTTAATTTTTCTTAAGTGACTATTGCACAAAATGTGATTATCTGAACTTTTTTTGAAGGATGAATGAAGTGCACCAGAGAAACTCTACTTTGAAAATTGCATTTTATTTCAGTGATGAAACAAGTCAGTCAGTGATCATACAGTCCGAGGCAGACCTAATATACATTAACTATGTTAATCTTTTTTAACAAAGGCAGATTGGACATCTCAAACAAGGATGTAATCAGTTTCGGTGCACTATGTTAGGGCACCAGAGCAAACATCATCTTTACTACAGAGCTGCATAATATATTGCCGGCAGCATCTCTATATATATATATACAAAAATCAACATGTCAAGCAATATAACATGCAGAAGGCTACACTAAGAGAAAACAGCAGGCAATATTATTGTATCATGTTATAAATTACAGTGCAATCCTAATATCTCGATATCAGTGGGACCATCTGACTTGTGTCGAGTAAAAAGAAAGTTGAAATAGCAGATTATAGTGGTGGAAGAGAAAAAAAAAGGGGGGGGGGGGAGGCAAACATCATCATAATGGGAAGTGTCCAATAAATAATGCAATTATGTCCTTTTAAAAAGGACATAATTGCATTGGCTTTTTCTTTTAATTATCAGCATATTGTCTCCCGTTCCTCCAATATCACTGTCGTGCGGGGCGGTTGCATGGCAAAGATTTGCAGATATCAGGGAAATGCTGTAGCTGTCAAATTCGCAGTGCTTTACTTATCTTTTTTTAAACCTCGACCTGACTGTTTCTTCAGAAGAAGTGGCGATATATCGATACACACACACTACGGCAGTTAACCAAGAAATCTAGGTAAAGGCCTAGTATCAACGGCGCACGAATGTTTTGTGGGGAAAAAAAAAATTACTTTGTAGAACTCTGTACTTTTACTGCCCTACACTTTGCATGGCACTCCGCACTCATGTTACTAAAGGCAAGGATCATCCTCCGTGTCCACAGACCGCCTCTCCTACCCCTCCCCGCCAGCAGTGCAAAAAGAAATAAAGAGGTCTTATTGGGGAGTTGTGTGGGCACTTTTGGTAGCAGTGGTAGATCTAGTGCACTTGTTTTGCCGCGGTCGGATAGAAATGTGTCGATACGAGGAAAGAATGGAATAACACGTCGAGTTTTGATACTCTCTAAAAGCTGTTTCGAGTTCTTCGAATGACGAAAACGCATCCCCTTTGATAAACGTGGCCATCCTTCGTTTGTATCACGCGCCTCTAGCCTTCAACATGTTCGTACACACTGTATTGATCTTACATGTAGTCGTAGGCTTAGGCCTATGGCCATGCGCCAGACCGACTGCGCATACCAATCAACTTCCGGAATTGGGACCAATAAGGCCCAGCTCGGCAAAAGCTTATTGGACCAATTGGGCAAATAAGCACTTCGTAAAACAATATCTCAACTTAAACTACAACAGTGAAAAGCACATAAAATTACTAAGTACTACCTATAGAATCCTTATGCCAACTTACCCAACATATGAAATGGAACTTTAACTACCACTAGCTTTCAATAAGTCTGTGCCCCTCGCCGTCAGATAGGAATATGACTAAGTGGTCAGACTGGACAAACATATTCGCGCCAGTGGTCAGCTGACCCGCGGAGGGAATGCATCGCCCAGACAAAGAAGGTACCGATGCCAGCGTGGGCATAGTCCACGTGCAGCGTCTCTGTTTGGGACTTCCCATACACGATCAAAAAAGTCGTCAAAATTTTGATTCAAATTTTTGATGGGAAATTTTGATTCAAAATTTTGATGTACAATTTCCCACACACGTATCCACGATTTTTGATCAAAATTCAGTTTTGTCAAAATCTTCGACATGGACGTATCAGTGGCCATAGCACTTGTAATTGCCTTGGACTCGGATGAAAGACCTCGTAAACGGCGGAAATGGTCCAAGAACTGGTTATTACAGCGCGGAACCTACGGACATGCTAATCTTCTAAAAGAATTACGTATTAGCGAACCTGAGGACTTCCGTAACTTCCTACGAATGGATGCGCAATCGTTTGATGAGTTACTCGGCCTTGTTGAGCCATTGATAAGGAAAAAAGACAGTAATGCGTTCATCCATTTCTTTGAAGACATTGTGATTTCTTATTTAATTTCTTGTCCTGTCGTCTTGGTTGTCAACTAGGAAAAAGAAATTTATTTGATCAAAATTTTGACACGAGCCCACAAACGAATCAAAAATTTGATAGCTCGTATCAAAAATTTGACAACTCATCAAAAAATATCAACTGAAGTTGATCCGTCAAAATTTTGATTCAAATTTTTTTTTGACATCAAAACACCCTACACACGATCAAATTTCTCATCAAAATTTTGATGTCAAAAATTTGAATCAAAATTTTGACGACTTTTTTGATCGTGTATGGTCCCCTTAACAAAGGGATGGTACAAAGCCCAGGTGTAGACAAAGAAATTTAGATGTAATTTACATATAACCACGTTGCCAATATAACTAGGTCAGCGCATGAGAGAAATAAAATGGGGTGGACAATAAGACAAACATACCGCCATAGTGGCTACATTAATGACAATGGATTCTTCCGCGACATAATATAGCTCCGGTGGCTCTTAGGGCAGCTCTGCGTGATGTTTGTTGGCCTGGGCATTGCTGAGAAGTGCAGCCGAACAATGACAAATTTTTAAATTTTTTTTTAAAGGGGGGAATGTGTGGGCTCGCAGCAAAACTTGAATTGCAAAGTCAAAATGCGGCGAAAAGGAAATGTATATGTTGCAATTCCTCGTGTAAAGAATAAGACAGAAACGACACAATAAAACGCAGAGGAAAGTTAGGCGATAAACAAAAAATAATTGGAGCTTCCACTGAGATGGGAGCACACTAATATGGTCATTTTAATAATATTACTCTGCAAAGAATGGAACTTCAGTATATTATGTCATGCCCTTACGTAAACAGTTGACCTTATGTGAATACCAAAGGCAGGCTGTAGCATGGAATGATTATTCCCTTTGCACAATTCAATGTGATGGGCAGCGCGTAATATAAAATAGATGCCACTTATAAAATAATGTGACCAAAAAGTGTTGAAGAAAGAAAACGTAAGACATGCTGTGGTGTTGCAATGATAAGAAAAGTTCAGAAACCTGAAGAGACAAACCTTTCTTGCACTTCTGAGAGCTATTTATGTTAGGTCAGCTGTCAATTGTCAAGGTAAGGACACTACACATGTTACAAAAGCGGAAATACAAATCTGGAATTATGTAAACACACAATATCTAGACAACAAAATGAGACGACAGTGAGACAGTTTTTACTATTAATTTTGAAACTGGTTGATTTATGACTTTTCTGACTGCCCATCTGTCTCAGTATGTGTGTTTGCACTAGGATAGCCGGTGTGGAAATGTAAAATGATAACTTACAAGAATTTCAAATAATGTATCTAATTCATTTCCCATGTTTTTCTTCGCACACGGTGGTCAAATGAAAACGGCAGTAACAGAATAATCGTAATTAGAATTCAATAGCATGTTCTAATGGCAAGCTTGTTTCACTTCTCTCTCATCCTGAGCTCAATATTCCAACTATTCATCAAACTGTGTCACTTTCTTTCTCCACAGGATACCGAAAAGTGTCAAATGTTATTTTATGAAACATCAAAATAATATCTGATAAGTAAAATGATGAATTTCTCCCACCCATCTCGGAATCAGATTAGATGGCCAAATATTTTCACAATAATAATATCTTGCTCTATTTCAGCGCCTTTTATTTTGATCATTCTCTTTCGTGACTTTAAAGGTACAGGGTTTTGTGCTTCCGAATCTGAGATACATATTTATTTTAGAGGACAGGCAGTTTTGGGCGTTGGCAAGTGCGGAAAAACGGCTGGCACTAATGCAACTGCATGGGGCATGCAGGCAAATCTCCGTGAAAGTATTTTTGGTCTAATTTAAATATAGTTTTACTGCATAGACAGGTTTATGTGCTGCACCTTTCACGATCGCCTTTAGTATTTTTCTCTCTTACCCAATACAAAGTATTTGATCTTGGGACAAAAGCAACCAGCACTGGCACATTCGTTATAGTATACATAAAATTAATGGGAAATTATAGAATTTTTCTGTAACAGATATGCCCGATGACTTCAACAGATTAAGGACTTACGACAGCACATGACGTTTATGGTTCGCAGACAGTGGCTTGTAAATAATATTTCGTCTCATGATCTGTTACTTTAAAAAAAAAAGGGGGAAGTTCATACCTTTTTCCGTTAAAATTCTTAGAATCCACGGGCACAACGCCGAAAAATCTGCGAAGTATATCACCATTACTTATAATCAATCACTCTGGGATATACTTCAACTCAGTAATTTGAACGACGGCGTACAGAAACAAAATCATCAGACTGCCCTGCGATGCCCGTTAACTGTCGGTTTTACCGGTGAAGGTGACGATGGTGATAAGCACACACAAAAATTAATATTCATATTCAGAACATGATATAACTCCACTGAAGCCCAATAGCAGAACTCTGTATCTGCCAAACAAAAAGAGTATAATTGACACATTTACCTAATTTAACACTGCACATTTTGAAATCACTACCCACTCATATTATACCAGCTATTCATGTTCTCCTCCAATGAACAGCAATATCAGTACAATCGCAGTGAAGATCGATTCGCTATGTAAATTTCACTGCTAAAAATATACGTGGATAGCGGCTACAGAGGAACAAAAGAAAATACAACCACACTGACATCATGAAGAAAATCAAGTCTGCTTTGCTAAGTATTGGTTCAAAGCATATGCCAGAGTTCAAACAAAGGACAGAAGTCTGTGCTTCGCATGCATGTTGAAATCTTTCAAATTGGATTTGGGATAAGGACAGGTTTAGGGACACGTTAGGGTTAGGGAAAGGTTTAGGAAACGTTTTAGGGTCAGGGCTAGAAATAGAATTAGGAATTTTTTTTTTTTTAAATGTCCTTCTTTTTGTATCTTGACCGGATGGTCGGGACGTACGGGGCTCTTCCCCGTCTAAATAGTATCCACGTATAAAGCCGTAAAAGCGGACCGATGAATGCTTATCATGCCACAATTACAGATGGAAACGAGAAAGCCAGCCTTTCTCCAATAGTTTTCAAATCACACGGGCAGACCCAGCTTTCTGAGCTGACTTGTCTCCCAAATTTTGGGAACAAAATACCCCCCCCCTCCCCTGTACTTAAAGTAAATCACATACTAACAGTGTCGAATCTATATCTCTGGGACCCTGAAGCTTGAACTGGTGTGGGGCCCCTTCGTAACCAGAGACAAAAGGGCAACATCCAACAAGCTCCAAAAGGCCTTGCCGCCCCTGCAAGGCCCCCGGGGCTATTCACTCATTAAAAAAAAAAAGGAAGTTTCTTCAGGGCTCCTCCGGGATTAGGGGCCCTGAAGCTTAAGCATTATTAGTTTCACAGTAGATCCGTCACTGCACATTAATACCATTCCAACATGTTCAAGTGCCCGACACTTGACCTTTGTTATCTGAAATTTACTACAACTAAAACAATTCACTCGCTGTATTCCGACGAAAGATAGTATAAATCCGCCCCTGAATCACACCACTGATAACAGCAACATGCTCCGGCCTTACCTCTAGTTCCGACAATGCACGGCAAATAGGCTAAAGACGAAGACTCCTGTCCGTCTTCGAGGCGTCTTTTTATTCTGAATACAGAAAGGCAAAGACGCTGTAGAAAATCAACAACGAGGCGCGGCAGAACATCAAATTCGGCGCCTTTGTGGTACACTAGGTGAGCACAAAGACTGCAACTGCACACGGCCAAATGTGTTACATCAAATCCCTTGTTTGAATGACGTCTAATCTTGACACCAGATAACACGTGGTAGTGTTGGAAGTACAGCAGCCCAGGGCGATAAGCTACGAAGTAAGATTCATTTTGAAGGTCTGACGTAGGTCAAACTTAAATAGGGTCCTACGCTGACATCCACACTGGATAAAGTCTGCCGACGACCTTTTCAATGCCACAAAAGCGGACACACACAGTCACAACAAGAGAGATAGAGAGACCCAGAGAGAGGGAACTGGAGGAGCGACGCAGAGAAAGGAAGAGAGAGAGAGAGAAAGAGGGGGGGGGGGGGTCGGTGGGCATGAGAACATCCTTTCCTGTCTAAAAATGCCAGAGGGAGAGGGAGAGCGACAAAGAGAGAAAGAGAAAGGGAGAGACTGAGAAGGGGAGAGAGGGCGAGAGACAGAGACTGCGACAAACAGAGAGAGGGGGAGGGAGTACAGAGAGAAGGGAGGGAGGGGAGAGAAGGAAAGATGGAGAGAGAAAAGGGGAGAGAGATAGACAAAGAGAAGGAGGGAAAAAGAGACACGAGCGGAGAGACCGAGAGAGACCGAGAGAGAGAAGCGTGCAAGTGTAATATCAGATACACCTAAGCATACTTAATAATAATCAGCCAGTACTGTTGCTGAAGATGCAATGGGGCCTCATTTTGTTTTCCGATCAAAAGCCCCGGCTGGATGTATTATGTTATGCTGTCAGATGTCCACGTAGCACAAATTCTAATTACCATTGGCAACTTTGAATTCGCCTGAAATGCCCCTCAACTGTAATCAATTTCAAAATTTCAAACCTATGACTTAAAAATATTGAATATCTGGGCCTTTTTCCTTTAAAAAAAAAAAATTATTGAAACATAATTACCGCTAAGCCAACAGAAAAACGACATGGAGCTGTTGTTGTTTTTAAATGCATGGAGGATTTAAAGCATATAAAACTCAAATCCTGATCTCCATAGAGATTAAAATATTGTCGTATTTGAATTGAATTCCACGGCCTCAGAATATTTTTTTGGTTGTTTTCTTTTTGTTGCAAGATCTGATAAATGCCCTTTGGTTCCATAGAAACGCCGATTCCCGGAGTCCATGTCTCCGAACCCTTCACAATATTCTGTCCACCGACCTTGTAAAAACTATTAGCCGACTCCAGCAAGGTAAACTTTACAAATTCTTTGTACCAAGCCCAACTGTATACATTGTATTATAAATAGATCTAGATCTAGGTCACATTAATAACTGCACTTTGATTTGATGCAAAGACTAACAGAATTTATTGTTACACCGCTATTCCTTATATTGAACACGCAGACGTGTTCAAGTTGATTTTCGCCCAGCAAATTAATCTGTAAAGAAGGGTGAATAAAGACATTTCGATCATTTTTTTTTTATTTTACTCGGCGAAAGTACGTCTCTTTTTTCCGGCTAAAAAAAAGAAATTGTGAGTCAAAATTTTAACGACTGAATTTTGTCCAAAATTGATGTGACCACGTAATGTATCATACAAAAAATCTAAGCATTTTACCAATTTCTATGATTTTTTGGTCAGGCAGTCATGAAGTTTTAAGTGCTCACATGACTGTTCACCCTCTAGCCCCATTAGAGTATGATGATTTTCTGAGTTGTGCAGGGGTTAATTCAAATAGGTCCAATGGATTGTGGAGCTGCTTGGCCACAGTGTGATATAGTCGTACTCAGACAGATATACATCCGCATTAAGATTTTAAGAAGATCGCAATGTTTGCACAAGGACTGGTCAATACTATGTGGCGCCAAAGTTTTGAAAAGAATTTTTGCTTGTTTTCTAACTCGCGCTCGAAGTGTAACAGTAATGTTATCCAATGTTGTGTAACAGGATCCTTGCATTCCCTTATTTAATGGCTATTGTAAACAAGCTCTTACCATACTTTGTTAATACCTTTGGTAAATACTGAGAAAAAAATCCTCTCCTCAAACGGTTAACTAGCCAAAGCCTGTAGAAGAAGTATTTATATCATGATGCAGGGCTGGTTTGGGTGGGAGAATTTCAGAGTCTGAAGCTGGGTTCTCAAGTCAAAATTGGGCAAAAAGAAAAGATTGTATGTTGCGAAACCCCGCGTGAGAAATAAAAGCCAAACCATACAAAGCAAACTAAAGAGAAGAAGAAGTTTGCTTTGTATTGTTTTGGGTTTTATTTCTCACGCGCGGTTTCGCAACATAAAACCTTTTCTTTTTGCCCAATTTTGTCTTTGCTTATAGTGCTGCGACCGCACAGTTTTTCTGTGGTTTTTATGATATTTCGTGGGTTTTTAAGTGTACGGAAAAGAAAATGGCAAAGAAACATCAAGTAGACTAATAACAAGAAAGGGCATTTCCGTACACATGAAAACATTCTTTCTACATGTATTATTTTATCACTACTTGATGGGTTTTTGACGTTTCCTTTGCCGTTTCCGTTTACATGAATACACAGCTTAAGGAGTGGTATCATACTAAGCCCGGAATGGCACGGTCCTCTCTTTCTCCCCTGCTCCTTTCTCTCTCTCTCACACACACACACTCTCTCTCTTCCATCTCTCTCCTCCCCCCCCCCCTCTCAAACACACTCTCTCTCTCTGCTGTCTCCCTCTCCTCTCTCTCCCCATCTCTCTCTTTCTCTGTGAGTGTGTGTGTGTGGGGGGGGGGGAGGGTGGTCCACAGAACGCTGCACTCTTGTCACACCAGGTCATGGGCGGACTCAAACAGACCATCCGCTATCAAAACAATCGCTCGTCCTTGTCTGACCTCGAACTTAGGTTCCTGTTCAGTCGGCTATCCAAACAAGCAGCACATTTTGCAAGCATAGGCGTTCGGGGTCTCACTGGATAAGGGGGGACGGTGGAGTTGATTAATAATATTATTGTCCGATATTTAACATCATTGTTAATTTGTTAATCTTTTTTGCTTTCTCTGCCCGTTTTTGTTCTTTTCCTTATACCTGAACTTTCCCCACTGGGGGGGGGATACAATCACACTCCTTACAGGCATAGGTGTGTGGGAACTCTTTGGACGTGGGGGGGGGGGGGGAGAGTTGATTCGTCCGAAGTCCTACATCACCGTCAATTTGTTGATCTTTTTTTTTTTTTTTAATCTTTTTTGCTTTTTCTGTCCGATTTTTGTTCTTGTTATGGATGAGCTTTGCCCACTTTGTAGGCGCTTCAGAACTCTTTGGATAAAGGGGGCATAGGAATTGATTAATTGTCCGACATTTTACATCCATGTTAGTTAATTTTTTTTTTGCTTTCTCCGTACGATTTTTTTCTTCTTACTCTGCCCGAATTTTCACACTGTTCTGTACGAATGGGGAGGTGGTGGGGGTGTGACCCGGTATGATTGTGAGAGCAAGCCCCACTGTCCCCTTGGCTCATACGCCCATGCTTGCAGGCTTGTTGGTTAAAAGCTGTGCAGGTCACTGAAGTGCTGTACCGTAGGCATCTTTTTATATTATTATTATTTTTTAGTGGGGGGGGGGGGGGTCATAAATATGAGCTGCTTAACTCCGGGTCCATATTTCATGAGCAACCAGCTGATGGAGATCTAGTCCAGGGATTTTTAAGCAGGAAGCCTTGGCTCCCAGAAGAGGAAAATATATACATATATAGCAATATATTATACAGCAATTCCCCGTCGAAAATTCGCGGCTATAGAATTTGCGGATATGTAACTCTGCAGAGGCCGCAGGCAGTAATGAAAATAGTTCTGAAAAAAAAAAAAAAGTCCTTGCACTGACTGCCAGTTCAAAAGCGCATTTTGAAAACAAAATTAAAGTTGCTATTTTGGACAGGGCGTCAACTTGGAAGAGGGCAGACAAGAGTGGCAGACATGATCACGGCGACATGGAACCAGGACGAGTGGAAGGACATGATGGCCTAAGCCAACCGGCACGGCACTTCATGATGATAATGATTTCAACAAGATAAAAAAAAAAAAACAACACCAAGTTACATTACGGTCTGTGTCCGGAAAAATACGTTGTGTCGCACAAGCATAATGACCAGTGCGCTGTTTGTTGCACTCAAGGAGCTTACACTATTCTTGGTTGCACTGTATTTACGTTGACATTCAGCCAGGTTCTCTCTCTCTCTCTCTCTCTCTCTCTCTCTCTCTTTCTCTCTCTCTCTCTCTCTCTCTTTCTCTCTCACTCTATCTCTCTCTTTCTCTCTCTCTCGTACATATTTCATTTGATTTATTATCTCATCATTCGCATTACCTTTACCTGTGATAAATGTTTTACGTTTATATGCTCTTACCCCTGTCATATGTGACAAAAATAATCTGAAAGATGACCTCAAAATGAGACAAATCACTCTTTTGCGAGACTACTCAAATGGCACTAAGCAGAATTTACCCTTTCCCTACATAAATACTTCAGCGTGACTTCTCTTGGCACCTACTGCAATTAACTAATCTGTGTAAACAGATCATATAATGTAGAAAATTTGCCAGACTCTAGTAACAGTCTCTTCTTTTCGAGCACTGTTTTGTTTTCTGGCAGTGGAGTGGAAAAATGCACTAAATACAGAAATAAATTGATATTAAAGCGTTACTTCAAGAGACAGACAGTACAACCAATGCCTTATTCCCGAGTAAAACACACACATACACGAACGTGCACATGCACATATACATAGCCACAATGTTAAAATGGACATTATTCCCTTCATCTCTCCTCATGCACTTACTGACAAATTACACAGCCAAGCAGTTACGAAGTCGGAACGATTGTCATATTTTTGTCTCGTGCATTTATCTGCGCATTGAGCCGTGTTTTCATGTGTACGGCAATGACAAAAATGAACTTTTTGATATCACAGGTGCGCGTACATCTAATATCAAGATTTTCTTGCATCGGGTTGCACAACCTAAAAATAAGGAGAAAATCTCTGTTTTAGGCTACTGAATATACATCCTTGTGGATGGACTGATTGAACAGAGAAATATAGCGTTTTCTCTACAAAGCGAGACATGTTGGGTAAAAAATTCTCTGTACATCTAAAATCTCAGTTTAAACTGACGAAAACAAGGATTCAATGGCAGTGTTGTCCATGAGTTGAGTGAGAGTGTTTTACATTGAAGAACTGTAGGAAATTCGTATGACGGGTCTGCGCTTGTCATACACTAAAGTTAGGAAGGAAAAAAAGCTACTTTCTTGGTTGCTATGATGCCATTAATTAATTAAAACAAACAAACAAACAAACGCACGCACGAACGCACGCACGCACGCACGCACGCACACACACACACACACACACTTCTTGCACTTGCAGAGAGGAATTGGGGAGAAATTTCAGGGGGGGGGGGGGGGGCAGCGGCTCCAAAGTGGTAAAGAATGTACCCTGCACAGTATGTACATAAATCACGACCTCAATAATATTCTTCTTTGTTCCAACTTCCCTGGTTTGCATAACCGAGAAATTCGACGCTAAATGTTTTCGGCATTAGTGTTATGATAAGGAGTTAGAATTAATCGGAATTGTGAAACAGCTTGATACGCGCCCAAACGCATTTCAAACACGCGTCGACGTGTACATCTGTTACACCTCTTCCACTTTTACTTCGATTCTTCAAATGAAAAACTAAATCCTTATTTTAGGGGATCACAAAACTTTGGGGGGGGGGGGGCGGGAGTAGCATATTAACATGAGAACGCTTTTAAAACGTTTCAGACAATGGAGATAGAACACTATAAGAACTAAGGTCACAAATATATCCAATGGCCAATGAAATATCAATAACACAACTTTAGGGGCGATCACGAATTAACACTCACACACACAAACAAACAAAAAATGAACAAACAACCAAAACCTGCTATTACAGATTGAATCGCATTAAATTATTTAATTAATTAGCGCTGTAAAAAAGTATAATGATGAAGAAATTATTAGATGGCAGTTCAAAATGGGGGAGGAATCGACGAAACCTGGGGTCGCGAAGGAGGGAGGGGGGCGGGTCCGAAAAACCACTGCCCTACACTAATGTTTCATGGCAATGTCCCAAAGGTAAAAAAAAAACAACAACCCACAGATCTCTTTACACTGAGTAGGTCATAACGAAACGTTAATGTTCTATTGTTGTTTATAGGCATCCAAATTAGGAGCAGGATGACTCCTAGATCGTGGTTAAAACCCAACACAGTTTACTAATGACTAGACTAATGATCCTTGGTTTTGCCAGATAATGAGTATTTAATAAACAATAGATCAAGCGGATGTAACAGAACAAATTAAAAGAAGTTAAGTCGGTGGTGGGAGCTCATCAAGTAGACATCAATACACTGCCGCGTTACGGAAAAAGACAGTATACGCTAATCTAGGTCAAAATAAATTCCCTTCTGGCATCATTTCATAGAATGAAATGTGCTCTACATTTCTATCGGGGTAACAACTTCGTAAGATTAATTTTGGTCATCACATTTAACTGAACTTGAACAAAGAACAAAACCAGGAACAAGGCTTTTTTGGTTTGGTTTTTTTTTTTGGTGTTTTTTATTTTTTTTGTTTTGTTTTGTTTTTGGCATTTATGGTTTTCTGTGGGGTTTTTTTTAATCTCTGCTTAACACGTCCTGACACAAGAGCGTATAAATGGTAAAAACAGCAGTTTGTCTAGAAGGAGTCAAGCTACTGCAAAGCATGTATCTCGGGATATGGTACTATTACTATTACTTGAACATATCCAAATAACCATTACTCTTTGCAGGAAACAATATTGTACACAGGCAATTTCTCATTGACGACAAATCACACCCTGATTAAATTTGATACATCGGTGGAACGTACTAGCTTGTGCGATAACTTTCTTACGGCAGCGGGCATTATGGCTGGAATCTTCAAGTATTTGCTCTATTTATAATGATGCCTCGGCCATTTTATTGAAGTGGAAGTACAAAGAGTACTCTTTCTGGGGAAACAAATTTTGCGAAATTCTATCTTCCATTCACCCAGAGGTGATTAATGCACTGATCCCAAATTCTGTTCATTTAAAACAATTGTGAGCGGGTCCCCTACTACAAATGAGAACAGACCCGACTTCGTGTGACAAGGAAAGTAAATAAAAAGGCAGTAAATTGCTTTCCTGTAAAATTAGCCCACAGTCTCGGCAAATCGGTTCAGAAGTGAAATTACAAAAGCTCCAGTTTCACATGAAAATGAGAACATCAAATATGCGATCTTGATTTCACAATATCTTGCCGTCAAAGTAATTTTCTTTCTCTCGTTCCCATTGGAAACATAGGCTAATTTATTTACCCCCGTGTACCGCGAAGAGGTCGACATAATAATATATTTCAAAGTTTGTGATAAATAGTCCTGTTCACTGGGAGACACTGACACATGCCTATACACATTATCAGAAGAAAGCTTACCTACCTGTAAGGTGAGGATTGTTCCGGTTTCGACGTTCTTCCCTTTATGTTTCCCTCCCTGAATTCGAACATGTAGCCTATTATCAACCATATATTACAGATTTATTTAGAATGGGTTCTTTTCTTTGATTTGAGGTCTTTATTTTAGGAGGTTCGCTGCCCTTGGCATTTACACCTCACTTTACTTGTTTTATTATTTCTTGTTCTGGCGGGGGGGGGGGGGGGGGAGGGGGGAGATGATATGGATAAATTTTAATCTATTAATTTCAATTTTGCCCGGGCAGCGGCCTTTCGGCCTGCTCTTTACGATTTCCAACTGCCAAGATATCTTTAACGTGCGCAACGTGCACACGGGCTCTCCGAATTTTTTCGTCCTTATCCGAGAAGACTAGGTACTCGATCCTTTTCTTTCCACTATTTTATCGCTTTTGTACCGTGACTTTTCGCATCAAAAGCTTTGACCAGCAACGTGACCGCCTGTCCCTCTCCTACCTGAAATTGTTGAGCCGTCTGGTATCTAATAATCAGTTTCCTTGTGTCTCCTCCACGCCTGAGCCTGAAGAAACTGACCTGTCGAGTGTCACCACTGGTGGACACTATTATTTTTCATCACCCCACTGTCCCTCTCCCCTTATCTTATCCTTTCCGCGTGGCTATTACAGGTCACATAATACACTGCTGATCATCATGAAACATCTCAAAGGGGGCCATAACTACAGGTTTTACGCTAGACGTCTTCTCTCAGCCCTCCCCCATTTTCCCCTGTTAATACTCCTCTGTCAAAACTCCCTTTACTGTAATAGTCTCTCCTCTACACTGTTGTCCAAAGGGAACAGAAATACAATAACTATACAAAATACGGAGGACACCACTGCTTCGGATACTAGTGCTGCGCACTGCAGAGCTATTGCATTCATCACCACATCGTTCACACGAGACGATTTATGGCGTGCGGCCCAGAAAGAGGTAAAGATATATTTTACAATGTTTAAACACTGTGCACGAAAGTTCATTATGCAATGTGAGAGACATGTATTACAAGGCTCTCTATGTATTTAAGCATGAGATGTGACATCTTCAGGCCTCTTAGGACCAACAGCAGTAATATGTGAGGCCTTGATAGAGCCGGGAATGATAAATTGTCGACAACCGTGCCACTGGCTATAGGACCCTACACAATTCAGCTGTGACGGCTATTGACACTGAGCCCGGAGAACATGGTGCAGGATTGAAAGTATATCCAGGCATCGTTTCGTTGGATTTACACCCGGCGCCTAATTTACCTACTTAATGACTATACCAAAACATCGATTGGTATTTTGTAAATCAATCATAACTGCGAACAATCGAAACATTAAGAACTTTCACAACTTTGGAAGTCTCGTTGAATATGTACACAGATTCAAGCAGCGCGATAAGCAGTGGTCATCACAGTTTTGAAGACAGACAGACAGACAGACAGACAGACAGACAGACAGACAGACAATGCACAGTCCAATCATCTAGAGAACTGTGAAATCCTTTATACACTGGCCCACTCATTCATCCACACAACCACATATCCATCCTGTATCACTCATCGTTACGTCAAGTACATAATAAGTGCGAACATCTATTATGCTGGTACTTACGATAGGGTAGAACTTGAAGGTATCATGGACGTCGCTCAAGTCTGTCACATCCGTAGAGATGCAATAACTGTGGGAAAAAAAAAAAGAAAGATTCACGATGAGTACCATTATCATTACATAACAAGGCAGACTTTTTCAATCATTTTAAAAGCATCGAGGAGCCCCGTGATCTTTCTGCCGCACTCTACGGGTTAATCACTCACAGCCAATAGATGTGCGTGTGGCTGAACGTGCCGGCGGGTATATTATTTTGTGCAGCGTCCAAGACATGACTGTTCCACCGTTGATGAAAAAGCACCACCCAATCAATAGAATATCTTTTTCAAAGTCTGAAGCATTTTCTTTTTCTTCATTTTTTTTTTTTTTGGTCACTTCAAATCGCACTGATCCAGAGTGAAGAGTATGCAGACAATAAAGAGCAGACTGTTTTACAAAGGAACAGGAGGAGGGCAACAGCTGCATTGTAGGTTTGCTTTTCTTACCTGGAAAATTATTCTGAACCCAAAACTCTCTCTATCTCTATCTCGCTTTCTCTCTCTCTCTGTCTCCTCCCCCCCCCCCCCGCCCCCGGCAGGGGAGGCTCCACTTCACCCAAAACAATAAAGGAGGAGGAAAGAACTTTCTACACTTCATAGACCACCAGGTATCTAGCTCAAAGCTACGATTTAGGACTTAAAAATAAGATAGAACATCCCGAAAGTCGACAAACGACCTTTCAACAGGGAAATTAAATGCGATGAAATTATGAAAACGATTTTAACAAGTAGCGACAATAAAATGAATTAAACACCACTTTTGAAACAAGAATTAAATGGGAGTAGCGAACAGTGCAACACAGCCCTGCAAAACGAAATAAAAGTACCACATCTTGGAAAGAACGGAATGAACTTCCAGAACTCTCCATTAAGCATTAATCCACCATGAATCGTGTCATCCGCTGGGTTAAGTTTTTGTTTCCGCGCGCAATTCAGACGAAGCTCGCCTCAGGGCACGTTTCCATGGCATTTCATGACTCACTGCAACAGTGGGATATGTGGCGTCCTGAGAGTGAAGTTCTGACGTCAGCTACCCAGATAGATCCTTTTAACTCTGGATTGAGGTCTTTATCCTTTGAGGATTCATCTTTGAATTAATTTTACTCCCGTCTGTCGTTCTTTTCTTCAGTAGCTCTGTTCGGTTTCATTTCGTCTCCATTTCCGGGCTATTCCCCTTTACAGAACTTCAGTTTCTATCGCAGTTTTAATGGCGGAGATATAGATCAAGTAGAGGCGCGTTTTACCTTGCAAAGATCACAAAAGGAATTGGGAAAGAAAGAAGAGGAACGATATATTATGGTCATTAAAGATGATAATATATTGTAGTGGATGGACGGGTTGGTCTGGGACCAAATAGCTTAGAATAATAACGATAGTTCCCGTGGAAATAAATGACCAAAGTTTTTTCAAGATAGCTTGAAAATCAGTGTATAATCCAGATTTGGCAAAGGCTTTCTATATGATTTTGTCTTACCTAACATATATATTTTCTCATTTGAATTGCAATAATACGCAAGAAGATAGCTCAGAACCTTTATTAAATTCGATAATAGGTGGGTTGCCTGAACGTTGTCTTTACAAAAACAGAAAACGCAGTCCATTTATTTCTGCGGGGATTATAACAAAGTTGCTAAGACTAAATTTAACAAGAGTTTGGGTTTTACGGCGCGTCGACACGATAATGGCCACTTTGCGTCCTTCACGATCTATTTGGGTGCCGGTACACGTTCTGTATTATAATTTTTGTATTTGTATTTGTATTTTATATTTGTATAACTCTTTAATCCCATTTGGGAAATTTGCCTTTGTGCCATTGCAGCCCAGTTACAACTGGAGCAGGCACGTCGTCGCCACAGTGCAGCGCCGGTCGGCGTTTTTTTTTGTATTTTAATTTTATTTAATTTTGCCCGGGCAGCGGCCTGTTCGGCCTGCTCTTTACGATTTCCAACTGCCAAGGTATATTTCACGTGCACACGGGCCCTCCGAATTTTTTCGTCCTTATTCGAGAAGTCTAGGTACTCGATCCTACCCCTCAATAGGATCAGGGACAGGAAAAATCCCAAACTTCCAACATGCCTGCACCGGCCGGGTTTTGAACCCGGGACCCTTGGCATGAGAGGCGAGCACCTTGCCTCTAGACCACCTTGTCCCCCACCTTGTTTCGTATTCAGAGCTTTTACGTGTACGTTTAACATAGAACTAAACACATTCATATAATTTTAACACATGGGTAAAATTCCAAAAAAAAAAAAAAAGCTGTTTAGTATGGATCTGAAAAAAAGTTTTGTAAACGAGTCTAAAAATTATTAAATCAAGTTGCAGATCTTAGCCTCTCTCAGAAAGGACAGGAGAATGTGTTGCGGGTCCACGTCAGAAACTAATTCTTTCATGGACCCGCGGGCAAAATGCCTTCTTCGGACATGCATGAAATCTACACATTCCATTAAAATACGGTTTTACTGATAGTTGACAGTTGCAGGTCACACATGCGGAGGAGTTCTCTGCTCCAGGCTGTCTTGGGTTTGGAGAATGGCTGGTGTGCTCAATCCCGCAGCGTGCAATGACAGTAAAACACAATGTAGTATTATTACTGGTTGGGCAGCAACACTGTAGGTGTACTGACAAAGACAACGGGCACTGTGACCGGCGGAGACAGATAAGAAAGGAAGAGGAGTCACCGTAGCCCAGCCCGCCAGAAAAAAAAGAGGGGTGAAGGAGGGGGATGCAGGCCGGGGATGAGGAGAAATGGGACCGGTGTCTGTCTCTAAACCCCCCCCCCCCCGGTCGACGGGGGTGGGTGGGGATTAGAGGAGAGCTGTGACCAGGTCATGAGAGACCAGGGGACTAGATTTATAGGCCTACAGATTTGGACTTGCATCACTTCGAGCGCCGCATGGTCAACTATCGAAACGCAGTTTTTACCAATTTTCAATTTTTCAGGAGAAGCCAAAAACTTAATAATTTCCTTTACTAGACTTATTACAATATTGGAAAAAAAGTAATAATAAACGATATTACAAATAGTATTCAGAATTTAACCACCAACTTAGCTTATAACACAACCTGCACGCCGTCAAGAGCAACAAGCATGCCAAATATCTAAATTTGTTTAAAAGTCGAGTTACGATAGTTTTATGCGGCCCTCGACATTTACTACAGACTAAATTGTTGGAATTCATCTCATGCAGCTCACTGTACGCTAATGATAGACACCTGGATTTTTCAGTCTGTTGTTCATTGTTTTATAGCACATATTCAGTCGGGCTGCATTTTTCACATAATATTGTCGGGTATTTTCCATATTGTTGAATGTGCATTTTTGCCTTTACGAGTAAATGAGGATTGAAAGTTAGAAGAGTTGTGTAAAATCAGAGTTTTGTTCAGTGATCTTCAAAATGGAAACTTGCATGAAAATGCCCACGAAAAAGATACCCATGTGACACTTATACATAATGAAATTAGTAGTGAGAAAACCATTTTTATGACAAAACCTTGAAATCGGCAAAATGACGCATCCAACAATATAGTAAATACCCCTCTATACATGATTATATGAAGAGAGCTTCCTCCTTTAATTCTCTCTCTCTTTCTCTCTTGATCTCTCTTTCTCTCTGTGTGTGCCACTGTCTCTCTCTCTCACACACACATACATACACACAAATGCACGTAAAATAACAAATCACAGTGTCCTTGGTTAAATAACTTCTGATACTAATGCTTTTCTGGTCTTTCCATTTGCTAGCTCGCATCATGTTAATGCGGATATCTGTCAACAAATAAACACGAATCTGTCCAGGGCCTGACAGCCCACATACCTACCTTCACAAAATGCATGTCTATCTCTCCAACTAATTGAATGTTGTTACAAGTACGTACGTCCCCCTAGTTTTTTTTTAGCTAGGGGTACGTATTTTAAAGCCGTTTGTGATTCCAGATCTAGAGAGCTCCTCCCGAAATAGGCTACTCCAAACGATAACCTTAATTAATTATTCTTTCAGATTTTCTTTTTGTTTTCCTCCGGTTTTTTTGGTTGAAAGGGTATGGGGTAGTAATAATAATAATGTATAGCATTTATATAGCGCATATCCATTTAAAATGCTCTATGCGCTTTACAGAAACAACATGTCAACCACAGAGCAGAATGGAGCTGCCTGCGAAGCGCTCAACACACTGCACTGCTTCTTTCTCTCTCCCTGTCTCGCTCACTCTCTCTCTCTCTATCTCAGAGCAAATTGTAACGCAGCCTGTTAGGCGCAGTTCACAACTCACAACAGTTCAAAACTCACAGCAGTTCACAACTCACATCAGCTCACAACACACAACTCAAATAACATTTGAATATTTATTAATAACAATATATAATTAATGATGAATAATAAATTTTGTTGTTGCTGATTGGGGGGGGGGGGGGGTGATATGGATAAATTTTAATCTATTAATTTCAATTTTGCCCAGGCAGCGGCCTTTCGGCCTGCTCTTTACGATTTCCAACTGCCAAGGTATCTTTAACGTGTGCAACGTGCACACGGGCCCTCCGAATTTTTTCGTCCTTATCCGAGAAGACTAGGTACTCGATCCTACCCCCCAATAGGACCAGGGTCTTGAAAATATGAGAAAAATCCAATTTCCAACATGCCTGCACTGCCCGGGTTTTGAACCCGGGACCCTTGGCATGAGAGGCGAGCACCTTGCCTCTAGACCACCTTGTCCCTTGGGTAGGGGTTAGGGATTCGATAAGATTTAGGGTCGGGGTTAAGGACGGGGTTAAGGATAGGTACGTACACGTATGTGCCCCCAGCGCAAAATGCTTGGGGTGCGTACGTACTTATAACAACAACCAAACTTATTTCATCCTATCTTCCTGCCATATGGCTGTAATCCCCCTAACTGTATGGTAGGCAATTGCTGACTATCAATAACGAATAGATTTTAACTGAATGTGTGGATTTCATGCACATCCGAAGAAGGCACTATGCCCGCAGATCAATGAAAGAATTATTTTCTGAAATGGACCCTGAGCGGTTCTTGTCCTTTTGTGAAAGAGGCTAAGGTCTACAACTTAATTTAAAAACTTTTATCGACACATTTACGAAACTCTTTTCGAATCTATACAAAACAAGTTCGTGAATTTCACTAATGTCATGTAACGGAATTATTTAATTCTGTGTGTGAAGTTTAAATTGATGAAGGTCCCTTATACTAGCCATAAATAAAGTACCCAAAGCGACCATGAAAGGCGCAAACTGGCCGTTATCATGCCGACGCTGCCCTAGGGACGCGGTGGCCTGGAGGCAAGATGCTCGCCTCTCATGCCGAAGGTACCGGGTTCAATCCCCGGTTGGTGCAGGCATGTTCGACATTCCTATATGTGATCTTATGGTAGGTTGGATCGAGCACCTACTCTTCTCGGATAAGGACAAAAAATTCAGAGAGCCTGTGTGCACGTTAAAACTACCTTGGCAACTAAAAGCCGAGAAAAGCTGGCCGAACAAGGCCGCTGCCCGGGTAAAATTCTAAAAAACTCATTCCTACTACAAAAACCACACAGAACCAAAAACAGTAGAAGTGGGGTGTAATTGCCAAGAGCAGTGAACCTTCCTAAAATAAAGACCTCAAAATAAGAAGAATAAACATTTGACACTTTGTGGTTACATACGTCGTTAACCATAATGTAAAAGACTGGCAAAAATGCAGTTGTCAAGAGCGCTTGAATTACAATAGTAAAAGTAGGCTACACGTTGTTCATTCTCCAAACGCTGCAAGTCGCAAAATGTACCATTTATGTTAAGGCAAGTAGTATTAATTCACTTACAACGTTGAGATCGATATCAACACTTTTAATCTAGTTCAACGTTTTTGCCGTCCATCGTATATTCATACAAATTTGTGCAATTTTCTTTTCTTTTTTTTTTAAACTGCTTGCTTCCTGCTTTGTTTCAGTGATTCTATCTCTGTAGGTTGCAAGCACTGACGCTGTCTCAGAGTAATAATAATAATAAACAATTAAAAATGAGACTTTTCGTTGTCGTTGTTTTTTTAAAATTACTACAATTACTAACATTTCGATCCAATAGATAAAAAGAAGAAGAAAAAAAATCAACGGAAATGGTTACCGCCTTCCCGTTTGGTAATATTTAATTAACATCACTCTGGATTTATGGAAGGTAAAAATCCTTTCATAGACCGACATTTACAAAAATAACGTTACAAACAATTTAAAGAAGTTATTTCCATAAACTCGTTCGCCATTCTGAGAAAATTGCACAGTATGAATGATTGGCATAATCGCGAGCACTCTTTGGCCACAGATGCAGATTCAAGTTCTGCCATAATACAATACAAAATGCACTACAATTCATCTTTACAGCCCATAACTTAACTCTTCAGACTGAAAGATAGTCAGATTTATAAATACTGTTCAAACATTTTTTCTCCTTTTTTACGATAGACTTATTTCTGTTGATATATCATCAACGGAATACATTGTAATTCATAATAAGGGTGGAGGATTTCTCCCTCTCACTTACCAGCATGAAAGCAAAGCACAGTTCTCTCCACGACATCATTCTACAACACTTTCGAGTTTACCTAAAGCAACATCCGCACTGTTTACGAGAACAGCTGTGTCCAAAATCGGGCGTGACCAGCATTAACCCTGCAATAGTAAGCTTCAGACGGAAATCGATTGTCCCAGCATAAAATATGTTGATAGGGCGCATACAATTATATCAAGTGTGAAAGACTGGTTACTGTATGGGCAGTCAGTAGGATATCGTATCTTCAGTTCATCCTATAATTACCCTGAAGAACAACTGTATCACGCCTCTGCTGTTACAAAATTTTACATCTTCTAACGTATGAAGGGTCAGAATTAGAAGGTGTCTACCTCACACCAGAGTCCTTGTAATGGCATTAGGTCTTTATTTTAGGAAATTCGCTGCTCCTGGCATTTACACCTCAGTTTTCTCGTTTTTATTTTTCTTGTTCTTGTTTCTGTGTGTTTTTTGTGGTAGGAAGTAGCTGTTGTTTTAAATTTTGCCCGGGCAGCGCCCTTGTTCGGCCTGCTCTTCTCGACTTTCAACTGCCAAGGCGCTTTTCACGTGCGCAAGTTTTTTCGTCCATATCCCAGAAGACTACGTGCCATAGGATCAGGGACATGAAGTTTTCCCCCCAAAACATTTTAACATGCCTGCACCAACCGGGGATCGAACCCAGCATCTTCGGCATGAGAGGCGAGCACCTTGCCTCTAGAGTCTAGAGTCCCCTCTAGACCAACGTGTTCCCAGATTCCTTGTAATTCTAAACCTCTCAGTTTACACAAGAGTTTACTCTGCAAATGACACTTGCTAATTCCAACACTTTCGGATACTTTGTCTGGTTTATCATAGTTTGAGATTAAAGGTCAACTCCCAAAATAAAGAAAAATTTAGTCTTTTTTTTTTTTTTGGAGATGACCAACGATTCCGTTATTTGGATACCCGATACAATGAAAACTATTTGTATGAGAAGTCTAAAACGTCACATTTTTGCTCAAAAGAGTAGAAAGAATAACAATCACAAAAGCCAAATACATCAATTATCAATATCTACATTAATAAAAGTGAAACCTTACGACAATGGCAGCGCGCCTTTCGCTACTACTCCGTTAATGCTGATTCGGTGGCCCTCAGATTTTATACAGCGCATAGTATAGACTATCGTCGTGTCCCCGGCACAGAAAATACAAAAATAATTAAAAACTCGCAGAACGTTTGTATTAGTTTCTAGGTTGCGACACACTGGCGTTCGATCTATTTTTTCGGCAAATGTACGTAATTGAGATTGGTTCCGGTATAGCCTATATATCACACTCACAAAACAACTTCCGGCTAGGACTGGTTTGAATGATGAGATTGAGTTCTAAGACTATCAAGTATGAAACTTTGTGTGTTCTCAATGTGCCTAGACTAGGAAAAAGAAAGGGTCTGGAATTGGGAGATTGACGCTGCAGGGCCAAAAGTACAGGTTTGTGTTTTCAGTATGCCTAGGAAAATATTATAATATTTCTTTTCCATTAACACATGACTTTATCACTTCCTGCGATGTGCAAACAAACAACCCGTGCGCAAATCATAGCCATAATTTGACGAGTGCTGGCGGGACGCGCAGGACGTCAACGCGCAAAGGGAGAGCAGTAAAACTTATCCAAAAACAAACAAACAAAAATAAAATAAAGCTAAAGGGACAGGCAAAATGAAGCAGGTCCATAATAATCACCCAGAACTGAAACTAAAAAATCGATTTATCCCGGGCAGGGCCTTTAGCTCAGCTAGTCTATATTAATAAAAGTGAAACCTTACGACAATGGCAGCGCGCCTTTCGCTACTCTTAATGCTGATTCGGTGGCCCTCAGATTTTATACAGCGCTTAGTATAGACTGTCGTCGTGTCCCCGGCACAGAAAATACAAAAAAAAATTAATAACTCGCAGAACGGTTGTATCAGTTTCTAGGTTGCGACACATTGACGTTCGGTCTATTTTTTCGGCAAATTAATGTAACTAAGATTGGTTCCGGTATAGACTGTATCACACTCACAAAACAACTTCCGGCTAGGACTGGTTTGAATGATGAGATTGAGTTCTAAGACTATCAAGTATAAAACTTTGTATGTGTGTTCTCAGTGTGCCTAGACCAGGAAAAAGAAAGGGTCTGGAATTGGGAGATTGACGCTGCAGGGCCAAAAGTACAGGTTTGTGTTTTCAATATGCCTAGGAAAATATTATAATATTTCTTTTCCATTAACACATGACGTTATCACTTCCTGGGATGTGCAAACAAACTAACCCGTGCGCAAATCGTAGCCATTTGGCGGATGCTGCGGGACGCGCAGGATGTCAACGCGCAAAGGGAGAGCAGTCAAACGTATCTAAAAACAAACAAAAATAAAATAAAGCTAAAGGAACAGGCAAAATGAAGCAGGTCCATAATAATCACCCAGAACTGAAACCAATAAATCGATTTATCCCGGGCAGGGCCGGGAACTCAGCTAGTAAATAGATAAAATTTAAACTGCCATGTCGCAACCTTAGTTCTTGTTTGTTCAAACTCCACTTCTTTGCACAACTAAGAAATTCAACTATAAACGTTTGCAGCTTTAGTATTATCAACAGTGTTTTTAGCGTGCACAGATTTCGCACCGCCACCTAGTGGCAAACGCGCGGAAGACATGAAAGATGCCGTATTTTACAAAGCCATATAGGGAAAACATTGAATTTTGTTCATTGTTCAGCTATCGCTAAAGGCCTTGATTAACATCACTTATTGTAGTATTATAACCTCAATCGCTGTGGGAAGACCCGGTTTTGTTTGTTGTTGTTTTTTTGTCGCAATAACACCGTCACAATTTTGCATCATAAATTATCATTATATCAAGCGTTCTTTTCATACTATTCGCCTTGGGCCCCGTCCCCGGTCAGCGCCCAAATTGTGTGCACGGTTTTTTTAGTGGTGCGAAGA